>JAQOWZ010000001.1:36739015-37939015 GCA_035578165.1 Stenolophus ochropezus | reverse complement strand
AAATAGTAAGAATAAAAGTAATAGAAAAAGCAAAATCTAATGTAAACTCATTTTTTATTTATAAAACAAACGGAAAACAATGTTCTTGATTTTCTCATTTATTAAGAAAAATAAGATGGGGTACAGAAGCCACTTCTTATCGAATTTTGGTATACGTCATAAAATATAAAAACTAACCACTATAACTTTTTATTATAATAATAAAAACTAAACATTAATTTACAATAATATAGTTATTAGTAATTTAATGTTCTGGAGAAGGGATATCTAACGTCAGCATGGAAGGATTGTAGAAAAAGGCAGGTAGATTGCCGCTTACGCTCCCAGTCTATCTGTCTTCTTTTACGATTCTACTACTCTGACGTTACTGCATACCTTCCCAAATTTTTAATAATTAAAATTTTCTCGTAAACTCCTAATTATGAATCGAGTTTCAAAAATTCGGGTATTTTATGTCTAACATCATATACCTACGTAAAAATCAAAATTTGGTTCCATACCCTATTATTGTTAGAAGGTCAAATATATAGTTTAATTAAATTTTGTTCAGCTGAATTTTGTTTTTTAAATATCTACATAAATCTAAACAAACTGACAGACATACTAATATTATTAGTTTTGTATTTAACATGTACATGTTTAAGAGTCGTTGCTCAGACCAACGGACCTCGATAACCCATCAACAAAGCATAATGTAAATATCTGAATATCTGTCAAAATAGCGATTAGTAACATCGATCGGTTCCAATTTGTCTAACATTTTTATTCCGGAGTTAATTATACACAATAATTTAATACAAGCTCATTGTACTCAATACAATACAGAAACATCGTTTTTAAGGATATTTTTTGGTTATAACGTCGTTCACACAAAATGAAAATTCCCACCATTTAGTTTATAAGTTTTTGTAATAATACCTTATCACTTTATTTTGTTTATATATGCACTTTTATGAGTTTTACAGAATAAAGTTATTATATTATACTTATCGGTTTTAACGATTTAAGTTATAAGAATAAAATTCTCATGAATACGTGTGATTAATAAAAGTAAGATTAAGTAAAGTTAAAAAAAATATGAAATGTAATAATTGAAATATGATATTGATATGACGATGTACAATATTTTATATTAATTACGATCATATATTGTAGAAATGTATTAAATTTGTAATTTATATATTAGTTATTATTTTGTAAATAATTGCAATAAACAGTAATTTATTCATGCAGGCTATTTTACAAATACTTATAAACCGAATTTTTATTCATTTGAAATTAATTATGAGTTTATTTGCATGCAATGATAATGAATTTTCGATATTAAAAGCATTATATATAATACTTGACATAAATATATGTTATTACAACATGAATAAACAATAATTTAGTGCAATTATCTATCTATCATCACTATTCAGTAACAAAAAAGCTCACCATTCTTTGTAGCTTTTACGATAGATGTAAGTGAAACTAATAACACCATAATTATTTTTAAAAACATTTTTGTTGTTAATTCACTCAGTATACATATACAAATGAATTATATTCCCTATTAACACCTATTTATAATTTTCTGAATCAAGTTTTCATAAATGTATTATCTTTATTGTTTTGTTTCTATTGTTAGTTTTCACATTATTTTCATATTTATTTCAATACGTGTTACTTTTTTATTATTAATCATAATTCATTTTAGTGGTCGCATAAAACTTGTTCACACTAATACATTTTAATATAATTATTTATACCAAACTTTCAACACTCTATGTTTTAAAATATACAACTCATGCGTTTTGTATTGAACTATAAATTTAATTGAACTAAGATATGTATATCTGTTTACACTATTAAGTTTACTAATTCTAAAGGTACGGCGTTACAAGATTGTGTTAAACATATTAAAATATCAGTTACAAATTATGAGATATTCATTTACTCATATAATTAACATTATATTTTAGGTAGATAACTGGTCAGGGATTCATGAAAATAAATTTATTATTGAATTTATTAATGATAAACAAAACAACAAAAATGGCAAAGCGTGATATTTACAATAAGAGAAGAACATCAAATAAATTTTTTTTGAAGCTAAAAAAATATAATTAAACTTTGACTTAACAAATCGCTGTTGGAAACAAAAAATCCATAAACATCTGAATTTATGATGATGCACAAAAAGTATTTATCAAATAGTTGAACGGATGCGTAAGCGCAATATTATCAACATCTTCAGGGAGTAAAATATATCAGTGGACTTTTACAGTTACATAGTCTGGTGTTGCAATTGTAGTAGTGAGAACTTTTAGACCTCTTGTAGGTTGTTCCATTTGTATCAAAAGATGATCCACCCAATATCCCTCAAACAATTAACGATTCATTATCCACTATAAAATATTGTGAATAATGTTACTTTAGACGTAAGATAAACATGTAAATGTTTTTTTTTTCGATCGGACGTGAACTGACACCTTTTCAGTGTGTTTTGGAACCAAAAGTGCATCATTCCGGTGTGTTGGTGTAGTTGGTAGGCTACAAAAATAACCACCCGGGAATATATTTTCCGGCCGGTGACAAGGTATTCCCATACTGTGGCGGATCTACGTTAAATCTAATGAAGCTTAAGCTTCAGGCCCCCAAAGCTAAAAGGCCCCCGACCTGGGCCTAAAGATTTTTTTTAATTGAAAATTAATAAAACTGTAATATAAAATATGATATACACAAGTATTCGATACCATTATTTCATTGAATATATTTTTTATAAATTGTTTTGGTCAGGTGTAGAGTATAGGGTGGGGGATATAAAAATGACGGTAGCACTCGATGAGCATAAAATGAGCAATTTTTTAAAATATGGTATTAGCCAAATTTTATAATAATGTTGAATTCCTTTATAAAGACAACAAGAAAACATTTAGATCTAAAATCAGAGATTATGAAGCTAAAGCGCTAAATATATACGAATGTACAAATAAAAAGTATTTTAATGTAAACAAACGAATAATAATTAGAAAATTTTCGGATAATGAGACTAATAAAGAAGTTATTGACGGGACACGAAAAATTTCGAATAGAAACAAAAAAAAATATATTATATCTTAAAATCTAATTCAATATTGTCAACAGAAAATGACAAACAATCAATAAGTTATGTTGAGTGAGACAATACAAGAATGTACAATGCAAAAGTGCCGAAAGAACTATATTGTGTAGATCAGGGGAATAAATAATTTTTATTTAAAATATTATGTAACTACATTTCAATTTAAAGTAATTTTTGCAATTTGTATTTTTCAGGGGCCCCGCAAAAAATTTTAGTTACACAATAATTTGTGTACCACGTATAGGAAAAGACTTCTCTGACTCCTAGTGTTGCTGACCTCACCTACTATATTATTTTTCCTAGTAGATAAATTCACAATATACTATTTTGAATAAGATCAAATTTGAATTTACACACACCCCATTTTTTTCTGAAAACTTTTCTTACCTATCTTAATAGCACTAGTTCTATATTTATCATTGTATATATATAAAAAAAAAATATATCTGGAATACTTACTGAATTCTACAAAATAATAGTATTAATTCTTATTTTTCAGTATATTTGAGTAATGTTGATGTGAACAGATTTTTTCATCACATCAAAATGTAGTGCAGAAGTTAATGTTATTATTTTACAAAATTTTGTTTTATTTTACACAATTGAATTTTATTACATGTTGTTCTATACAAACTTTAATGACAAATATATATATATATATATATATATATATATATATATATATATATATATATATATATATATATAGGTACGTCTGTTTGCGTGCAAAGAAATGCAGAACATAAAACTTTAACATACGATTTTGAAAAAGTGTGGATACTCTCTCATCTGATAGATTTCGACATTTAGAGCAAAACTACAAGAGTAAAAAGTTGTTCAAAATTAAATTCTACTTCAAATTAGATAATAATTGATACAAGGCAGTATAAGATTTATTAAATATAAAATGTAATATTTTCGTTCAAAATCAGACAGCCATGGAAATAAAAGGAAAATATATGTCAGTTGTGAAACTTAGTGACATGTCTTTATAGTTAATGTAATTTGATATTAATTATTAATTTTTGTAATAATTGAAAAATGCATGTCTCGTCCGTAAATATAATTAAAATTTGTATTATTTGTTGTTCTTATATCTTAAATTTTATTTAATATTTTATTTTTTCATATTTTTGTAATATTAGTAGGTATATTATTTAAGAAAAACAATTTAAATTCTACATTCCTTGATACTTCACTGAATTGTCACATAGATTTTTTCTTTAGTTCCATGGCTGCCTGATTTCAAACGAAAGTGTTACATTTTATATTTAATATATCGTATTGCGTGTTGTTACGTCAATTATGATCTTATCTGATGTAGAATTTAGTTTTAAACAACTTTACACTCTTGGAGTTTTGCTCTAAAACTATCAGGAGAGAGAGTATCCGTTTGAAATACCAGTCCTATGTTCCGCGTTTCGTTGCATACCTGTATTTATATATATGTATATATATATATATATATATATATATATATATATATATATATAAATGATGCATATATTAATTTATTATTAAATCAAATCTCAGTGACGGAGGAACCAGTAACCAAAAATAAATACCCCTGTCCTGTTTCTGTACTGCTGTCTGTTGGTCAATGTAAATTAAAACAAATAAATCTAGTTCAAAGGATAGTACGATTTTCAGTCATAGTTCTGAAACTGAATGCATTAGCGACATCAGTCTTCGGCAATAAATACTACAATTGTCCTTCTCTTTAGTACTCAAAAAATTAAGCTCAGCTCACTTTAAACTAAGATGTGTTAAGGCGAACGGAAAAAATCAGAAATCATTCAAAAATAGCGCTGAGATTTAGAGAGTTATAGTTATATTTTTATAAATTCTAAAAAGTTTTACCACATTCATATTTTGTATATTCCACCTGTCAGTCTCTGGAATAAATTTCCTATTCCTTGTATCGCATTTTCAAATGGAAAAGTTTTTTGGGATTGATGAAATCAAGTCTTTTGTTTATAAACCACGGTAACATACTTGGAACACTTTTCCAACCAACTTACTATTCGCAGAGAAAGAAAAACTCCAACTGTGGAAAGAAAAACGTGAAAAGTTGAGGCAAAGTTTAAAGTTGTAAACAAGTGGAGTTGCTGTTTATGATACACAAATATCCACAGAGGGAACCACACCTCGAGTTTAATTAAAACCCGTAATAAGCTCTAAAACGGTTAAAAGAAAAAAATATCTTCCAGCTTATTTAATTTTACTGTACGTTCTTACACTACTTTTACGATACTCGACTTAAAACTTAAAAACAAAAATTTAATACTTTACATAAATAAATATATCATCATATCTTATTACTAAAAAACGGATACTACGCAATTGTTGCATAGATTTAATGATATTTTATTCACTCAGTGGTGAAAGTAGATATATATTCTTACAGGTACGCTTCTTTGATAAGATGAAAAAGGCATGATTGCTCGTTATTAAAAATTATATTCATTTTACATATGTTATTTATTATTATTAGGTAAAATATTTGCAGAATTACATGAGTTTTCTAATAGATATATACGATGTGTTTATGATATTTTCTTACCTGCAATTTTAAATTACCATTAATTACAAAATTACATATATTGGGTAATATTCATAACAAGAAACGAAACAAACTAACAAGTGACAGAACTAGAAAATTATTACTTGTATCTTGTAATTTAAAATCATGCGAACCGAAAAGTATTTTGCAAAAAGAAGAGTTAGTGCACGGTTCTGAGAAAACAAATGCCTTAGACTTAGAGTCAGTCAGTGAATTCGATCTGAATGTGATTTCAAATCTGAATAAAGGTTTCACATTCAAATGTATAATGAGAAAAAATTTATAAAATACAAGAGAATTTAAAATGGTAATCAAAATGGTAAACTACAGGGAAAATTTATCAAAAATTTGGTAATTTAACCTCACTGCATGTACGGCGTACCAGCTCTATTTTTCTTACCGGTACCGCGTACCAAAGAGAACCGGCCTACTTTTACCACTGATTTTAATGTATATTTTTAACATATTTTCATTAAAATAAGTTCAATGTGTGTAAGTGCTTTTTAATTTTTGTTTAAAAACAAAAATTTTTTTTAAGGATTTATTTGTTTTTTCTCTTTCCTATAATCAAATTTCGTGAAATAAGATGTATAATTTGAGATTTTTATCAAACTGTGACTATGTTTTTTTTTGTTAATAATAATATTATTCATAAAGTGCATCTTTCTTAGTTTTTGTTATTACTTGTACTATTTATAAACTGTATATTTTTATGTATGTTATTCATATTTTATAATATTATAATTATGTATGATAATATATTTATACATTCCATGAAATGTTCTGAAAGAAGCAGTGTATATAAAAATGAAAATGAAATAATAATTTTATTAAAATTATTTCTTATATGTTTTATATTAAAATGCATATTTACAGTTTTTTTCGCATATATCGAGCATGTGTTGACAACTTTTTACTGTCTAGTACATGGATATTTTGAAACTTTTTTTACTATGAATACCATGCGAAACAAGACAACCTCCTAGACACCTACTGCATTGGAAAATGCTCTACAAGAATAATTTTATCTTGGGTTGTAAAATACTAACAACAGAATTTATAATTAATTTATTAATTATTAATTATAACATATTTTTTTAATGTTATAATTAGGACAAACATTAGAACAAAAATTTGATGTGGAGACTAAATAACTTCCTTGTTCGCCTATTAAATGAATAGATTTTTGCTGCACTTTATTTGAATATATTTCTTTAGAAAGTGAGATCATTCTAAGGCTAATCGTTTTTGATTTATGCGAAAAATTTAAAAACCATTATAGGAGTCCCGTTTACAAAATTTCAACATTCTACAGCTAATAATTTTTGAGTTATGCGAGATACATGCAGGGTGGTGACTCGAACACCCGAACATAGAGGTTTAACATGTAAAATCATATTTTCGTAATTTCCGGCTTCTTGAATTATTTTATGTAAAAAAAAGCTTCAAATTGCAGTTGAAGAGCATATAATATTGCATCATTTAACGCTTTATCTGTCAAGTTAGTTGCGTTACTTTATTTTTATTATTATTAGAAAATTAATTTAAACAATAAAAAGGAAATAATATTGTTATATGTTTACTATGTTGATGTGATCTGGATTAATTAATTCTTTTGCGTATTTTTGTAAAATTTAAAATGTAATATCAATTATCAATGTAACATCTATAATCAAGCTAATGATGACAATTTCATCTTCGAAACGTCCAATAATGATTGTAATGTTTTGTTGTAAATTTAAAGTAAATAAATTGTGAAAGGTTTTAAACTGTGTTACTTTTAAAGATGTATTCACATTACTACATACAAATATAATATATAAGCAAAAAATAATAATAAAAGTAAAGGTTCTATATTTCAAGCAAACATATAAATATATTTTTTATTACGGCTCTCCTCTCATGGCAACTAGGTTTGTTATTAGACTTATTATTCACTCAGCTCTTTGCTTCAACTAGAAAATGATAATTTTGTCTGACAAGTATGTAACAAATAAAATTGTTAATATTTATTATCATCCTTAGCATACGAAAATCATCTTTACTAACAGGGACAAAAGAAATAATTTAAAATTTACTATCCGCAACATAATTCCGAAATAAAATAATTACCTATATATTATTGGAATAAATGTTATTTGCTTTTACTAATTTATTATTTAACGAAAAAAAATGTAATAATTTTCACAAATATTTTTGTTATCAAATTAAAAACGTGCAAAAACGCAAGATTAAAAAACGCTTTCCTTTAAAGTTACTAAGCAATAACACAATCAAAACTCAAAGTAATATAAACAACAAATGCTAATAAAGCTTCATGTACACGATGTTATGTCATTTCACACAAAATTACGAGACGTCAAAATAAAATTTCTGATCCGTATTTCCAGCTTATTGTGCAGGTATATTAAAAAATAGCGTATGATTGTAGAAAAACATTCTTTTTTTCGAGAAGTTAATATTTACATGACAACTATCACAGTACATGAAATGATTGTTTGTTTGTCTACAGGAAGCAAAAGTCTTTCTTTTGCATCCAGAATTTTTTTTGATGAAATAAAGGTTCATTTTAGTGTCTTCATTGCTTTCTGATATCATTTTGATAGTATTAACAACGAAATATTGAAATATTTCTCTTGAAAATTTATATAATTTAAAACATTTGTTTCATTTCTGCAGTCAATTAACAGTCAGCAGCTTTCGCTTTTTTTGCTTGCTGTGCTCATAAAAAAAAAATATTCTCGAATGCAAAAGTCATTTCGCAATATAGAATCTAAAATAACTAATTAATGGAATGTTTTTTGTAATTCATACATTCTGGAGTCCCTTCTCAATTTGTATCGTATGATAAAAATAATAATGAAAATACCGTGTACTATTCCCAAAACGAGGTCTTGCAAAAAGTGATTAGTGTAAGTCATTTGATACTTTGCCTAACTACGCGGAATCGCATTACCCGCGGAACAAGCTCACGTGTGTTTTAATTCAACTGGAAGTGAAGCTATCCAATCACGGAATGGTTCTTTAACATCGTTACCTCTACAAATGGACCTGACAAGCAGGCTTGTTGCGAATTCGGGTATTTACCAACACACACAATTTGTTTTTCTTCAATTGATGCTACTTTTACAAACAAAAAATGAGCGGATTTCAAATTGGAACGACCATCCTTTGGGACGACAAGTTTAATCCGGAAAAGGACAAGTCGATACTAAAGTTGAAAGTTGTCTAGCAAAATACTATTTAGATGGTTCAATATGAATAATTAGTGGTGTGAATGTCCAATACTGTATTCGCTAACTATTATCAGATTAATTATCTGATATTGATCACTATTCTAGGAAATTACAATGTCAATCAAATCTAGTTCTGTGTTGAATTAACATCTGACTTTTATCTATTATCTCCCAATACCAGAGACAGAAAAATGGGATTTGATTATATAAATCTGATTATCAATTCAGCGATTTCAAATATTATGACGAATGGAAACTAATTTAATAAAGTTCATTTGCAAATCAAGGACAAAAATGAAAAATCTTTAATTTTTACGGACTGCCACATATAATAATGAAGGCATTGTTACAAGATTTCAGTTGATGTCAGCGATGGAAGGTCCGTGATTATTTTCGTCAATTTGTACGGAAGTATGTGTGCACGCACGGAAAAAAATTCAAATGTATTCTACAACTAACAGTATATTATACACAAAGGTTGAGAAGACTATCATTATTGACCTATAGGTCAATAAGATATAGGATATAAGGGCTGGTCAAGAATGATCTTCTTAACGGTGGTTTATATATACAGGGTGTTCTATTCAAGCGTGCCACCATTGCTATCTCGAGAACTATAAGAGCTACGAGGTTGGTTAAATTAACAAAGAACCACCATTTTACAAGACTATTACAATGAGCAAAAAAATATTTTTTTCGATCAGTGGTTCTCAAAATACGGAACACAACTTTCTTATTTTAAATGGAAACATATGTTTATTTTTAGGTTATTCGATAGGGTATTTTTTTCTGAATTCATCGACATGAACATATTATATACTAATATAACAAAATAATTGAGAAAAATGCATGTTAGATTTATATGTATTTTATTTATATCTAGCTGAAACAAGAGTGCTATGGTTAGAAAACATAGACATAATGTTCTGTCTAACATTGTTTGATTATTTTTTGTTAAATTTTATTTTCTTAAACTGTCAGTTTTAAGAAGAAAATGAATTGTTTTCTATCCAAAGCACTCTTATTTCACTCAGATATAAATAAAATACATATAAATCTAACATGCATTTTTCTCAATAATTTTGTTATATTAGTATATGATATGTTCATATCGTTGAATTCAGAAAAAAATATTCTATCGAATAACTTAAAAATAAACATATGTTCCCATTTAAAATAAGAAAGTTGTGTCCCGTATTTTGAAAACCAATGGTCGAAAAAATATTTTTTTTGCTCATTGTAATAGTCTTGTATAATGGTGGTTCTTTGCTAATTTAACCAACCTCGTAGCTCTTATAGTTCTCGAGATAGCAATGGTGGCACGCTTAAATGGAACACCCTGTATATTATTTTTTCACTTCTAGCATTTGAATCCTACTAAAAAAAATATATTGACAATAACTAGGGACCTGATTTTGTCAAAATGCGTATTGTGATTTGTAAAGGCACATTTACATGAATATTTTTTTTAGTATTTTAAACCCCATTTTATTTTGACTTTTCTGGATATATTTTCAAAAACGTGCCTCTATGAAGGTATGTTTGCCTATTTTAAATTATATTTCTCTATTTCATTTTGTTTAAATTTTTGTATTATTCTGCCAAAGTACCTATGCAACGTGAATCCGCTTCAGAGAAATAATAAAGAGAAACCAAGGTAACAAATATTTAAGCAATATTAAATGGATATTAAAGACAAAGAAGCTATCTTTCGATCTGTATTAGGTCTTTCTCCAGAAAATCTTATTAATTTTAATTATGTGCCAGTCACCTCGTGTGATTTAGAAAGAAGTTTTACAAATATCAAAACGATTCTTTACAGATAAAAGACTTAACTCGAGTTACACAAAGCGTCATCAATTTTAATCATTAATTAATTTTTTGACAGTAATGTATTTTTAATACGTGGCCATGGTAAAAACGTCAAATTAATCAATTGATTTTTTTGATTAGCCATTCTGCAACCTGATGAAAACCTTACACCTGACACCACAGAGAAGCTATTAGTATGCTATAGCTTTAAAAATAAAAATTAATTTGATTGAATTATTAAACGGTATTAGGTTTATGAGTAATTATAAAATTTTTTTTGATTATATATTTCAATTTAGAAGCCTATTATTAATTTTCCATGCCTATTTAAAAATATAAAAGCCTATTAATTGCCTATTTTTGAAATAATAATTGCCTATTAGCCCGCCTCCTAAAATCCGGTCTCTAACAATAACAAATATTTTGATATGAACATTAACTTGTGTCTTAATATTAACAAAAGTAAAGTAGGCTGTCTTTGTTTTTTTATTTGACGTTTCAGTTTGTCAACTTCACTTTTGATTTTAAATTTGTTTTTATTTGATATAGTTTCTTAATTTAGATGGCATATTTATATTGTGAATCACTTGAGTTAAATGATTCAAACAATATTTGGATTTAGAGACGAGTTTCTTTAAAAAGTGACAGTTTTCATTATCGACTGTGGTTAATCATAACTTATTATTGACTTAGGTGACTATGGTTACTAAGTAAGCGGTAAATAATTTCTCTTGTCAAATAAAGGTTAATAATAGTGAGTGTCTAGAGTAGTGAAAAAAATATTAACTTTCTTTGGATCCATTCAATACTCTAACGCGTAAGTTTCTGACGTGTTTTGAATGTTGATCAAATTTTAGTAAAAATCGATCAATAGAAAGTGGCAGTTTATCCTTGTCATTTTTAGATTATTTTGAAGATATATCATAACATATAAATTTGTCGAAAAATATTTGAAGAAAATTGCTATAATAATAATAACTTAAAATACTTATTATCTACAGCTAAAAATCTAATTGTAATTTTTATGAGAAAGTTTATAGCATCTATAAATACGTCTCAAATTCCAATTATACGTAAAGCCAGAAGCTAAATTGCCTTCAGCAAGAAAAGAAAAAGAAGTTTTATTTGTACTCATTATTTTGTTTAATTACAATGAGTATTATTCTGTCCTGCGGATATTTTTATTTCGCAATACGCGGAGCAATGTAAACATGAGATCCTGTAGTCTAGTCCCTAGATAGCAAGCGCATAACTGCGGAAAGATATTGCAATGCACACAAGCGTACCAACAATTATTTAAAAATGTGTTATATTGTCTTATTTCGTAATATCTGCTTCATATATACAGGGTGGCTGATTTTTCATTGTCCAGGCCATATCTCCTGAAATATTAAATATACAAGAAAAAGCTAAATAGGAAACTTGTGTAACAAGACCTGGTCTATAAAATCGCGTTAACAGATGTTTTCCAAGGCCTACTGATTTTGCGGAAATATATTTAACTTTGGTTTTTTAAATGGAACACCCTATATGTTTTTACGGAATAAGGTTCTACATCAATTTCTCTTTACAATTATGTATAACGAGTGGGGGTTTGCCTTTAATTTATGCTTAATAATGCAAAATATAAAATTACATAAGTCGGCTGTGTTTTCTCATTGTTAATCACTATTTTTTTTTATAAATCTGATACAAGTGTTTATTAGAAGTGTTTTATGGTTTTTATTTAATTTTTATTTGATTTGTGAAAACAGCATAGCATATCAACATTTTCACTATTTGTGAAATTCGTTTTTCTTTTGTAATTACGAAGTAAAACACCTTTTCAACAAATAAATACTTCTGTCTGTTTCTTGGCAGTTGTCTACAGGTATAAATAATAAAATAATTGCAAATCACAGCCGTCTCACATAATTTTATTTTTTACATTATTATGCCTAATTAAAGGCAAACCTTCAGTTGTTTTACATAATTGTAAAGAGAAATTGACGTAGAATCTTATTCCGTAAAAACGTACAGGGTGTTCCATTTAAAAAACCAAAGTTAAATATATTTCCGCCAAATCAGTAGGCCTTGGAAAACATCTGTTAACGCTATTTTATAGGCAAGGTTTTATTACAGAAGTTTTCTTTTTAGCTTTTTCTTGTATATTTAATATTTCAGGAGATATGGCCTGGACAATGAAAAATCAGCCACCCTGTATATATATTTATAATTGTTTACTCATTATCTCATGAATTTTCTCTATTTACACATTTTTCTAATTTGTCAATTTGTTCCAAAATGTGCTTCAATCGTTTTCTCTTTGTGTTAGGACAAGTTTGCTCTAGTAAGCTTCAATATTTCTGGCAATTACTCTCGTAATCTGTTATCCAACGAAATCACACATTTTGGGGAATTGAACCAATCACATTCGAATTACACTTACAAATATTACTCGTGCAAATTATCGTAGTAAATTTATGAGAAGGTTGGCGTTGCTTAGATACAATTTTTGTCAAATTATTTTATATGACTAAGCAATTAATTGAGAATATATATTTCGAGGAATTATCATTATGAATATCATTTGTAACTAGAATTTTACTTGTAATTTTTGCCTACCTAATTCTTGCTTGATTCATTTGAAAATTGAAACAAATGCGATATCATTAGCGACGATTTCTGCCAAAAGAAGTATCCCTGATTATGACTAAAAATTTCCTGTAAAATTCTAGTCACGAGTTTTTTTTATACAAGATAACATCGTTTATAAATATCAGAAGACTGAATTATTACGAAAATATACTTCTATTAAATAAAAGTTAAGGTATTTTATATACTCTTGCTGTTAAAATATTATTTTATTTTCCCTTAGCCTTGTGGTTAAAATGCTACTTGATTCACTATTTTCAGATGAGCAAAGCACACTTGAACGTTTAACATATGTTACGGAAAAAATATATTAATTTGACACATTTTTAAGCCTGTATTTTTCTTAATTCGCAATCGCAATGCAATTTTCTTTATAACCTGAAAATGTATACACAATAAATACCAAATTTTAGTTTATTAACGGCGAAATATAATTACATCTAAGAAAAGAATAACATATTTAAAGAAAATATATACTTAGGTATACCTAACTAAAGAACTACCCATTATAATTACATATACATGGATTTATATAATCAGATTTAGAATTGGAACCACTATACAAATACATATTAGTTTTCTCATTCGCTTAGGAGATATATTGAATCAATGAACATAAATTTTGGATACGGGTTATAGTATTATACGACAGAAGGAAGTACCCTGCCTCAATATATCTTTATCGCATATCATAAAACTTTGTAAGGTGCAAATGGCTTATTTCATAACGAGTTTCAAATATCGTTTCATAGAACTATATTTGAATTTTAATAGTCGTTTTGAGCAAAATACAAATGTAGTAAGTTTTCAACTATTCGGACAAAATGCGCAACAATTTTAATAATTGTCAACTGTAAGAATCTAGAAATCGAACCTCATATACTATACTTGGGTAACCCTGCGTGGTAAGTAAGCTATAATTCCTAAATTATTCCTTGAGTTTTGCACAGAAAAAAATTTTTCAGTGAAATGTGAAATCCGTCTAGCAGGAAAGTTTTCCGCCGTCTATGGCGAGTTCAGCGTTCGGAGCAGAGCTGGTGATGTATTATAGAGAGCACCCCGCAGCTATGCTATTGTTCCTGAAACAAAAACCCTTAAAAATCTCTCGCTAAATTATAGACGGGGCAGGATGACACACAGCTAGGGACCGGGTTCAAGAGCACCAGACAAAGCGAAAGCAATGTTATCATTCTGAAAGGAAATGCTAACTAAACACGTGCACAAAGATTGAAAAATAATAAAGCATTCATTCTATTTAAGTTGCACAGATTTCTAATCGTACTATATTATTATTGGAGTTGGGATAATATAAAATCTAAAAATATGCATGCAAATATGCATTAATTAAAAAGATAGTAAAATATGTTCTTTTATGCACTTATGCTGACATGTGAAGTGATTCATATTAAAACATAAAATAAAGTAAAGTAAAAATTTTGCGAAGTACAAAAGTATTTTTTTTATCTCAAAATAAAAAGAAGTTTATATATTTTATACATTTGATACATTTCACAACAATAGCCTTTATCTAAAACAAGTGATATATTATTAATTATCACTAAGATGATATGAGATGAAGTGATATATTTAGAATCGTGCCCTAGAACTACATACAACCTGTGAATTTATTTTAATATATTTATATAAATATAGTAGCGTTTTTGACGTACTTTGTGTATTTATTTTTATTGACTTACACCAGCTATTATTTACAAGTAACTAAAATGTTACATTCAACAGTATGCTGTTAGTTTTAAAATTTAATAACAAAATTATTTATCAACAAATTATTTTTTAAATTGCATGACCATAGCAACAGCGCATGACATTCTCAGTGACAGTGTTAATATAATAAGAGAATGAGAACAAATTGAAAAGAATATGTTAGATAAACTGGGGAATTATTTATCGAATTTTCTATTATATTTAATTAGATTATTTTTTAAAAGAACGGCATATGTCAACAAAAATAATTACAGGACACGTGATAAATAATGAAACATTTCATGAGTTTAGAAAAACATCAAAAAATAAACTGAGTAATTAAATATAAAATGTCATTTTCATTGATTATTATACATATCACGAGAGAGTGAGATGTCATTACATATTCGTCACAGTCGCATTAATGCGCTCGCGCTTCAAAAATGTCACTAATCAATAATGACGAATTTTAAACACTTATAATATAATGTACTATTTTGTACTCCAGTTCCCGTTGTTTCTAAATATGCTAAAAAAATATTCTTTAAGTTTCAATAAATTAAAGACTAGAAAATCAACGACGCGTGTGATGTCATCGACACCACTGAGCCAACAACCAATAGCAAATATGAATATGAAAACAGCCAAAAGATTTAAATGCATCAAAGTTTTATTTTGATATTAGGCTAATAAAATTCAATAAGTATCTTTTTCAAACCCCCTTTGCTGTCATTGTGTAAAACTAACTAGACTATATTTGTTCTATATTATTTCTACTTTCTTATTAAACTTTAACTAGTGAGGAGAATGCAATACAGGGATAATTTTTGTGAGGGAAATAGATAAAGAATTTCATTCTACTCATGAACAGGGGCCCCATTCTAAAATTATGAAACAGGTATATACTAAAATTTCTCTGTGTATTAAAATATCAAATACAATTTGTATAACATTTCAGCCATATATGCAAGTACGAATATTGTGTAGATTTTGGTCAATATCCGAATTGTAGGAGAGAAAATTGGGCTTGTATTGGAGTTTCATTGTATTTTGTACATGAAATTGTGTAATGTAGAGCAGAGATTCCATGGCGTAATCCACATGTCTGGCATTCTCCTGCTGGCCAGCTGAAAAAGCTCTCCATCTCTGTCTGGAGATAAATGAAGCGAATGATATTCATGCGGGTATTAATTTCAAGAGATAATTAATTTTGCTCTGGTTTTAATTAATGTTACCGGGACAAGCCTTGTGTTCTGCTTCCACCACACATGGGAATAAACACCTACAGCTATAAGTCCACTTTCTACTATTCTTGTTACACTACAGATAATGGAATTGCTAATATACAATCTAAACTAAATAATCTCCATTTCTGTTTATTTCTATTTCAAATGCATTTATTTTTATTTTGTACTTAAAGTTTAAATTAATTAAACTTTAAAGTAATAGTTGCATTTAAATTTTTAAAAATCCCCTAACTATATACATTCCGAAACTAAAAACCGTTAGATATAGTATTTAACAAGGTAAAATAGTTTTTGCCTTCACTTCCTTGAAACAGTAACAGTAAATTACGTAACAAGAGTTGTAAGAAGCTTATTATTACATACAAAGTGGAAAAATAATTCCACCAGTGACTACCTAATTGCATTACAAATCAAATTACGTACTATACTTTATCTAGGACCATTATATGATTTTTGATTACTCTACGATCACACACTACACTAAAATAATTAACCCCATCACTATCACTACGAGGTAAAGACCGTACTTATCGACAGGAATTCCATCCTTGTTCTTGGCGGGCTCGCCCGGGTACTTGCTCGGAGCCTCGTGAGCCTTGACCACGTCGTCCAGGTAGCTGGTGTCTAACGCGATCTCATAGCCCAGGACGTCCAGCTCAGCCGCTAGCTCGTCGTCGCCGCTCTCACATTATTTAAGAGTAATTATTATTAATAAACAATTAACAAGTCCATTTATTAAAATATTTAATACTACGCAATATTTATTTACACGATATTTATATCACCAACAATTTATTTATATCACCAAATTTTTATATTTATATGACTGACTTCCTTCAGTACCTCTCTCCACACTTTGACCGATATTGATTTCCCTGTGCCGTCCGATGCGATCCTTATATCCCTGCCGCCAATATTCCAGAGCCTTCCGGTTTTTTTCAAATTCTCGAACAATAGCAGCGTCGCTCCTATTCCACTTGACCTTTAGCGTGATAACCTAACCAGACAGGTTAGCTGTGATGACTCATCTGCCGTGAGCCTCGCTTGTAACAATATTTATAAAAAGTGTAAAAAGTACAGGTTAGATGTTATGTGCTGGCCACATCCGATTTTTTATATTTATTATTAAATATTCATACAAATTTAAATAATAAATTAATTAATGAATTGAGAAAAAAAATGAATATTAATGAGATAACTCATAAACGTTTAACTATATACAATTCAAATTGCCCTCAACTTTACCGTTTACTAAAAACTTATAAGCCTTCCCCAATTAAATTTAGAGTTCTTGTTTCTTATATAAATTGCCCTACTTATTTTTTAGCATTTTTCCTAATTTTATAAAACATTAATTTTCATTATAAAAAATGAATTTGATTTAGTCAAAGGAATTACAGAAATCAAAGTGCACCTTCACATATAAATAACCTTAGATGTTAAAGCCTTGTTTACTAATATTCCTAAAGAACTAGTAGTTTCTGCTATGAAATAGAAATGGAATGCTATAGAAATTTATAGTATTTTTTAAAAGATTAATAGAATTTATTTTTGATAGTTCCTATTTCATATTTAAAGGTAAAATTTAAAACACATTTTTGATTGTGCTATGGGTCTTAAATTTCAGTTCACATCCGATGACACAAAAAATTGGTATAATCAAATGCTTGAAATACGGTTATACAATGCTGCTATGAAACTTTTAAAGAAAAATAATCAGTGATTTACTCACTAGATTAGTGAAACATAACTATCCCGAATAATAATAACAATAACAATACTGAAGTCCCTGTCTGTGCTGAAGTCAACAATGATTTAAAGCTTTGCTATAAAATATCATATAATACAAGGACTGTCCGAAATTTTGAGTGGTATCTTTAAAAATAATGACGTCAACCTTGTATTTTATAATATAAGAAAATTATCTGAAAAATTCACGAACTTGAATGATGAAAATATTTTCAGACTTCCGTTGTATACAAAATAGACTGTAAAATCTGTAATGGGACATATGTTGGTCAAACAAAAAATCAGTTAGGCCAACATATACAAAACCACAAAAATAATTGTAAAATTAATCATATAAAAATGAAAGGACAGCTCTTTTTAATCATCATTGTGGGTTAGGTCATAATTTTGATTTTGATAATGTTCAAAGGTAAAGAAGATAATTATAAAAAACGTTTATTTTTGGAAATTATTCACAATGTCAAAAATACAGATTCTATAAATTTCAGAAGACATCTTCAAAATTTGAATAAGACATAAATATTTTATAATTTTCTTCATTTTTAATTTTGTTATTTTTTATTTATGATAACTTGTGCACTTTACAAATTTGCAAAGTTCTGCAAAACTTTGCCAGTCACTATTTGTCACTCTGACTCATAATAGTTTTGTCTGAATTTTTATTAATTTCATTTTTGAACATTTTACTATGTTACTTCACAACAATACAACAATTTCACTATAATCACATAATCTCAACTTAACGCTATGCATTTTTTTATTTACTTGTATATTTATATTTCACTGTAATTTTGTTATTTATATTTAATTTTTATTTTTATACAATGTATATTTCTCAATTTTTTAAAATGATCAGTTTGGAATTTGTTATATAGAAATTATATGTTTTGCGTTGTAATAAGTACTTTTTACTGCTCCTGATAAAGATTAAAATTTAATAGAAACGTCGAGGAATTGTTGACGTTTTATTAAATTCCCTTAGTCCAATATCCGACTATCAAAATTCAAAATTTCAACAATTGCACACTAGCATTTACAAATACACACATAAATTTTTACGTTTTGGTATTTCTGTTTTTTTTTGCATTGTTCATAGTTTGCTTCTTTCAAAAGTGGCAAAACTGTTTATAATATACAGTGATTCTGTTCCTGTTTTATTTGCCGTATGCTTATATGCTTTTGGCACATGCATATTTATCCAGTTATAGTGTAGTTTGAATTTGCATATTGCATATTCAATGTGCATTGTAAAGTTAAACTTCAAGTGACTATAGATAACAGATGAAACATGTGCTTTATTTTCTGTTTCCTGATTTAGAGAAATTACGAGCTTTGAAAAGCTCTTTATTGGAGATTATTTTGTAATCTACGGAATACTTGAAAGAATTTTGTCTACGCTATATTTTTTGCTCGTAATACATCGACTAATAGGATTAGGAATTTTGTGGACGAGGCATTTTATGGTATTAATTCGAAAATTGGTTTTTGCTTTAAAGAATGCGAATTTGTGATTAAGCGGGCTTTGACATTAAAAGCAAGAAAAGAAGATTAAAATATGCCTCCACAATTCAAATGAACTCAGCATTGGAATACATTTTTTTGTTACAATCCTTCAGAACTACTTTTTAAACTAGCCAAGGAATTCAAGTTACTTGTTTGATTCTTTACCTGTTGGATTTCAAAATAAAATCAACCTACTAGCAAAGAAAATAACTTTGAAGTATATATAATATATCTTCTACTGTTTCCTAGCTTAAAAAAAAACTATGATTGTTAAATTTACCTATCTCCAAAACTGGGATATTGTAAGCATAAATGAATTTACATTCATTTTCCTTGTTAGTCTATCTGTCCGTGTTATTTTGTCATTAATATGTGTAAACTAACTTTTAGTAAAAATAGATCAATGTATTTGAATGTATGTTGTTAAAGTATACAGGGTGATACTATATCTCTGCAAGAAACTTTAATGACTTATAATTTGATATACTGACTATAGAACAAACAATTTTTTTTTAAATTCGCACTGGTTTAATAGTACAATTAAATATTGATAATTATTTATACCTTATTATTATTTTGTAAAATCCTGGATTTTATACATAACAGAGCTTGTCAGAATCTAGTACATTTAATTTCGGAACTCGAAGTACCTACAAACGTACAAGCACTCAGTACTTTTACTGGTGCATATAAACATGTACCTACTTGTATTCATGATTTGTTTATTTTTTTCTAATAATCTTGCTTTGTACTCTAAAGGAGTTTTAATACTGTGAATATTTTCTTACATTCTAAATACTCAAGTATTATACTACCAAGTACTTTGAGTACTCTCTTGTACTCTTAATAATTTTAGTACACTAAATAACAATTTTATTTAAATATATATAATATCTTTTAACCTTCATAATATCACTAAGTTTCAGCAGCAAAAGTCAAAATGTGTGAATGATCCAATGTTCACTCATTTGTGATCTTACAAGACTACATTTGCAGTACACAGTAATGTATAAAAATTTTTATTATATTATTTTTTAATTTATTACGACGTCAGAAATATTCAGTACTCTAAACATTCAAGTAGAAAAAGTACTTGACATTTTAAGTACATTCATAAGTAATTACTTTAATATACTAGTTCAACCAAACTATGAATACTTTATACACGAAATTCGAGTACTTCTCTACTGTACTTTGCCCAGGACTGTAGCCGAAATCTAATAATACTAGAACTGTAAGACGACGGTTAACAACTTACACCATTAAAATCTAACGATATTGTTTTTGAAGACTTGTTCCTCCTGTAGATGTAGAGCCATGGAAGATGTATGAAGTGAAACAGCAACTTGTTTTGTTTTTATGCGGAGTTTATTTCCGTTTCCTAGAAATAATGTAAGAATTTTTTAAACCGCAGTTGTTATGAGCAGGTTAATTGAAATGTTCGTACTCAAAGACTAAAGAGCAGACTCACAAACTTAGAATTAAAACAACAAAAACATTTCAAAGCGGTGGATATTCGAGATGTTTAATAATTTCTCTAGCATAATAGAAGAACTATGAACCGTCTGACTCTGACTTCACAGTTTTAATTTTCAACAATCCTGTACAACTTTAGGATGAATACGCAAACTGGTTTCGAGCACAAAATAAAAGATTTCTTTACATTCGTATAATTGCTACGCGGAAATTTTAATCCTGTTCTACAGTACTTCGAATTTATGGAACTATGGACTTACACGTTTGAAATATCTATAAATTATTGTAATCCAGTAACTAGAATTAATAAAATATATAATTTAACTTTAAAAACGATTATGTAAAGACTAAAATGCCCATATAAGTAAAAAAAAAAACATTTTCTGAATGGTTCGGACGGGAATTTACTGTAAGTTATATAGTATAGTCGGTTTTTACTCACGTCATCAATTTGTCTTGCAAGAATTATGAAATTTACATCTTTGTCTTATACGCTTGGCATAGATAAGACTTTTATTTATTATCTCATTATCGTATGTGTTACAGGGGGCTATACTATTTGCGTCCAACCAACGATAAAAATGAAATAGATACAGTTATGTAACCGCGGTAACGTATATTTTGTAATAATTAAAAATGTGATATTTATTCAAACGTCATAAAAATGACATCTTATATGACGTGATTGATAAAGTTGAAATTTAATTTTTACGCTGTCGGAGTAGAAATTTTTACTTTTACGCTGCCGAAATAATAAAGTTAGTAAAATTATCAACAACTGACAAGTAACCTACAAATTAAACGTCAAGTAGTAAATTATTATTTAAAATATCTCCGTGTCATGTGTCATTCAGAACAAAAGAGTCTGTGTACCTCGCATGTAATTGTCTGAAAACTCGCTACACAAAGTATCACTTTACTATTAATAACACAATATACTATTATTAAGATGATTTTGGCGTCGACAATTTGTGCTTCTTTATGTATTGATAGTTTCGTTAGTTTAATTTACAACTCTTTATCCATTTTATATATGATGATGTAATCAATCCTTCTTTTCCCCTTGGTGATTTGAATCATATGGTTACGATTGATGACATGAATATTAATTCAGAGAAATCAACTTTAGATTTACAAAACAAGTATATAGTTTACTTATAATAAATTATAAAGTTTTACTGCTATTAGTTGTGACTGATGAAATTGTAATTCTACCATGGCTGTCACGTATCAATGCCTCGTTATTATTTTAAATATAGCTATGCTTACATTATTATTCTTCGTGTTTATTATAGGTATATTTAACCAAAATAGTTCTCATTTTCTTGTTTAGTGGTACGACAGAGGTCCAATACTGTAGAACGTCACGATCTAATTTGAATTTGTATGGAATTTATAACAATTTATTTCTCGCTTATTTGTCATAAAACGTAAATGAAAATTTGAGAAATATCAAATCACAAATTTCTATTTTTGAAAAAATAAATAAATAAAAGTAGAAATTATTACGAGACAATTTATTACGACTGAGTGAAATGAAATATTTTGATGTTGAATGAACTATTCTTAATCTAATCTTTTATGTTATAATTATACAAAGTGTAATGAAGATGGGAGCAGTTTAATCTATTCTATTTCTATTTGATCATATTATTCAATCAGAAAACAAGATCAAACTGCGCCTATCTTCACCACAATAATGGGTAAATGTGATACAATTTTGATTTTTACATATATGATACTAGACAAAAAATACCAGTATTTTTTTAAATCGATGAAATATTTCTAGTTTACTATTAAAGTATTATTAAAAATTTGGGGAATCGTGGTAGAATCGTAAAAGAAGAGATAGACTGGGAGTATAAGAAAGAGTCTATAGTACAAGACAAGATATTTGGTTAATCCCTTAAGCTTGGTAATGGATGCGGCTAACCCTCACAACGGGTGATGAGTCGAAAATATGTAGGGGCGGTATTAATAAAAATTTCATATTCTTATAACTGTGATGAGGATCAAAAATGGAAAGAAAATTAACCATTCCCCATTAGGCTGGATTAGTTTTTACATAAATAAAATAAAAATTTGTTTGTTTTAGTACGTATAAACCAAACATTTTTACCTGTATTATATATACCTATTTAAAAATTTGAAATCAGTCCCTGCATTTCTGTACCATAAATTTGGGGATAATCCCATGTTTACGGTATGCTAGTAGGGGGTGATGTAATCCAATTCTCAATTATGTTGTCCAGCACTATACCTGCTTTCTTCCACGATCCTACCGTACTGATGTTACACGTCCCTACTCCGAAACATTAAATTGCTAATAATTATATTATTGCGAACTAAAGTTTAATTTTTATTATTATAATGAGAAGCTATAGTGATTAGTTTTTATATTTTATGGTATAAACTAAAATTTGATTATGGTCTCATACTCCATTGCTGTTCTTCACTTCGGAAGGCGGAACTATCTGAATTGTGTGACGTCAAAATTATAAGGATCCATTTTTATAAGGGATCTAGTTGGTATTAACATCGGTGGGATCGGTTATTATATATTTGTATTGTATATTTATAATTAAAGGGCAGCGATAGATTACTTAGATAGCGTGCTCCGACTCGAACTGACTGGAGTGTGAAATCTGCAGTTCCAATACCACAACCTACAATAAGCTGTAGGTCCTTTGTAGAGGCAATAGACTGACAATCACTACATTGCAGGTAAAATAGTGTAGAACCTGATTACATTCTCATTTGGTGTACTCGTATCTCCGACTGTATTTATATGTGGTTGTGTCTATTTTGAATGGTTCTGGCGTTGAGTGTGTGACCCTATGACCGGGTCAACGGGCCGTGGAACATCTGCGGTCTTGTCTCAATTACCTCGGCAGAGATGGGGCGATCGATTAGCGCCAGATAAAGCCCTGGACTTTATTACATTTGACGTTCGCGATGCGTCGATGCCTTCACGATACGTGTTCTTTCATTCCTCCACTAACATTCTTTGAGGAAGTGTGTACATCAGATTGTTATAGGTGTTGTGCAATAGAAATTATTTTGGAAAGTCTGTAATAAAAATTATATTTGCTTGAATATTGTTTTGAAAATTTGTTTCTCACTACCTGCATAAAAAACTCTACTTTACTCTACGAAATAATGAGGAAAATTACTTTTCTCTCTAGAAAGGAAAATATACAATGTTACCAATAGAATAACATGGTTATTATTAGAAAATGAAATATTGGAAAAAAATCACTATTCTATTAAAAATTCTTATTAAATAACTATATTCTTTTTAAAAGAAATATGGCAGTTATATCTTGTTCTTTTCTTTTTTCACGTTATTTCACAATTTGACAACTTGACCTGCTAGACGTTAAAGTTTACATAACCTAAATTTCAAGTTGCTGCGCCTTTTCGTCCGAATAAATCGCTCGTGAGTCAATCGAGCTCGAGTGGTAAAAAGATACGCTTTCCTCTCTAGTTTGACAAATGATTATTATTTATATAGTAACATCAGGAGAAACCAATAACTATCGCTGCTAATTTTTCATTAAAATTATTCGAAAACAACTCATTTTTTTAGCAAAGTCCAAACTAGGTAATGTAAACAACAAATTTTAATCAATCTATGTAAAAATTATGAAACGTCAAAATCAAATTTCAGATCCTTTTTTTCCAGCATATTGTGCAGGTATAATGAAAAATAGCGTATGATACACGTGCATAAGTGCCATTATAGCACTCGAGTTAATAAATATATTGCGCGTGCTTTAATGACCGGAATAAACGCTTGAATCAGAATAAGCTAATAAAGTATTAGCGAGGTAAACCGGTTTTTACTGGTGATACGAGCAAATGATTGAAGAGCCGTTCAGGCGAATCTGTCACCTTCTAGAAGCTGTAAAAACTTATCTTTCGTATATTGTACAATAGTTTATTTGTTATGCACTTGTAAATAAAATTTAAAGTAAAACCAAATTCTGAAAATTACCAATGTTGTGTGAAAAATTTGTATGATAGCGACAAAATAGTTTTCTAGAATGTAAACAATGCACCTACTAACTTGTAAAACTGACATACTTTATAAGTTAAATGTTTGTAAATGTTAGTGAACAAACAGTTTAAATAAATTACGATATACACGAGAGTAACCAATAAAATTTTAACCACTCTTGTTATTAAACAATTATTTTACCAATTAAAAATCAAAGATCATTTGTTATCTCTTTTAGTTTCATCAGAAAGATTTCAATGACTTTTCAATTCGATTATACAGGAAAAGGTAGAGTGAGAGTGTTGAAAAAGTTTACATTTGTACAGCAATTTTTAAAGTTATTTCACAACTGACAATTTCTAGAACGAAAATTTTGAAAATGTATGTTTACACATTTATGGTAGATACAAAAAAGTTCTTTACGAGAAGGAGTCAGAAGGATATAAAATTTGTGACAGCAGTAAGTATTATTTCCTAGGAAAATAATATACAATCAAAACTCTCTAGGAAGTTATCAATAAGAATCAAATACAAATAGATATCTAATTTTACATTTTTTCTTAAAAATATCTAACATATAAGTTCTTTTCATTAATTCTTCTCGGTTTTTTACCAAAATAAAAACATGTTTCACAGCTGCCAAGCTGCCATAATGACAATTTAAGTATAGCAAAGGCTACTAAAATTTTAATTTATGGGCATGAATTAAATATAGGTATTAATAAATAATGTTGCTGAATATAAAACTTCGTGAAAAGTAGTATGTACTATGTACATCTCTGCAGAAAATGCTATCTTTTCTACAATGCATTGTGACCTTCAGGCTTTGTACTCTGGCTAAAAATACACATCAGATAAAACCATTCATTTCTCTCCCTTGATGTATAATATACTATTTTAGGTACAAAGGGGTACAAATATCTTAAAAATGAAAAGAGATATTTCAATTTTGTTTGAAAATTTAAAATCAGCACCTATAATTTAAAAATCGTATTTTTTTATTAAAAAGTAGAATATTTGTAAATATTTGAGACAGCAAAATATAATTTTCCGTTAAAAACTAAAAAATAATTAAAAATCTGATCGTATAATGATTGAATATCAGACACCATATGTTTACACTAAAAAAGTATGAACATTTTAAAATCTTTTTATTTATAGTAAAAAAATATGTGTTTGTATAATGAATAAAGACGTCGATAAAATAAATGAAGATAAGGCCCAAGAAAAATGTCTTGAAGTTTATGTTATAGTGTATTGTCCTGAGGGATAAGAGCCAACGTGAGAATAATTAACTTCTTTTTAATCAGACTCCCAGCGGACTGTGATACACGTGCAGCAGAATTATCTGCAGAGATATAAATCCGGGTTTTATTATGCTTTATAACTCATTCATTCCCAAGTTTGCCGGCCAACTTTTAAAACTCGGAAAAATTTATGTAGGAACACGTAGAGCAAAACGCTAAATTAGTTAACTAGTTGGAATGGAATTAGTGCTTAACTTGTTCTACAAACTCTCGCTTCTTCCTTTTATCCGTCGTTTAGCTCTTCATCCTATAGATTAATCCCGGAATTTTATCCCTCCTATGCTGCTTTATTCCATTACAAACTTCGATAACATCCACTATACTTTTTAAGAATATTGTAATTCAGCAAGACTAGCTTAATAATTTAAACAAAAATTTCTATCAATAAAACAATATGTTAATATTACAAATCATTTTCATAAATTAAATATAAATAATAGTACGTTATATATAACCACTTATTTCTCACATAAAAGTGGTTCCTGTGGTGCACTCTCTAGAAAAAGAGCCTGTTGATAAAATCTTCTACATTATAAATGCACCAACGCCAACGGTAAAAATCTGACGCATGTTTCATAAATATCACTTTAGTCATGACTGTTGAAATAATCAAGTGATATTTATATTTCAATATATAATATTTTGTATTTAAATTTAAAGTAAACTAATAGATACAATTGAATTATTTGAATGTCTGTTACAATCTAGTCCTGAATAAAATCAAAGTTTTTCTCACTAATTTGAGACAGTATATTTAATTTATTCATGAAATAAGTTTGATGGCAAGCATTTTCAGCAAAGTAAATTCCAAATTAAATGTGTACTTCGTGCTAAAGGACTTTATTTATTTTAAAGTAAAATACTCGATAACCGTCAAATATACCCGGTTTTTTGCACAGGTGTTGTATATTCTGTTGCTGTTATTCGATTTTCATTAGTCAAAAATCAAAATTCAAAAAATACTGAAACTTGAGTGGTTAAAATTATTCGAGTGTAATATTCGAAAAAAACAATATTTTTCTATTTTACTTTCGTTACAAAGCTAACATCACCCAAAGGAGTTCGGTTATAGCTCGTTTAAGTGCTGTAATAGCCTAGTACAATTTAGTTTTATAAAGTTGGTAGCATAGCTGAAATATTAAAATGTCAAAAAATATCAAATGTCCGTTACTTTTGACAATTCAATATGAAACTTTTATTTGATATTTTTGGAAAATGTGAAGAGATATTATGAATTGAATTATGTTTTCATATATTATAACAGTGAGTGAAGTATATGCAAATATACTGAATGTTAAATGTGGTGTATTTAAAATATTTATTTTTTTGACATTTGACGTTTATCATACGTCACAGTTTTACCAACTAACACCAAATTCCGTAAATTTTGAAATTCCGATTTTTTAATTTTAAAATGGCATAAAAGGCGCAAAATAGAAAAAATAGTATAAAGAACTCATGTCAAAATTGTCGATTATTTTGTTCGAAGGTTTGGGTAACTTTGCTACGTGTCGTTAGCCAAACTTCCTTCTCACAAAATAAAATGACAATTATGACATTCGTTCTTTAATATACTATTATGTATTCACTTTGTCAATGTCATTTTGAATTCTATTTATGGAGCGTTGGGTATGATATTTTTCCTTCTTAAAGCATAGTATCGACTACATAAATGAATCTTTAATTTGTTTCTGAGTATGTGTGCTTTCAGTAGACATCCGAAATGACACTGACAGTGACAGCTCCGAGTTCACTTAATCGAGTAAATGAACGTATCTAATTTAAACCACATAAACGGCAAGGTAGTAGGTATTGAAATAAAAAAGTTTCTAGTATACAGTAACTTATAATTATTTGCGCGGTTTGACCTTTTGTTTCTTGTGTTACTTTTTCTTCATGATATGGTCGACCTGTATACAATTCGACAGTTGCAAATTCGCGACATGCTTGACTACTTTTAGTCTCGTGGTATCTCCAGGCAACACGTCTCGTATAATCGACAATTTTCAATCGTCTGGTTATATAATACATGAATATACTGCACATGTGTCTGTTCCCGGGTGTATTGGACGTTTATAAAGTGTTTTAGTGACCTTTATATGACATTTTAAAGTAAATATTAAATATTTATAACAATACTTTATAGATATTTAATATGGAATGTTTTTCTAGAAATATTCAAGTATACCATTCTTGCATGGAAAATACTTCAGAATATTAAATAAATAATATTTACCAAGCACTTTTGATGTAAGTATTGAGTATTTAAAGCGTATAAATTAGTGAAGTACTTCTTCTAAAGGCCGATATTATAAAACGTATTAAATATCTTCTCATAAATAAATTAAAGGTTATTACAACCGCTATTTTAATTTAATCACTTATTAAATCTTTACTCATAGTAATGGAAGATATGTGACTTTATTTTCAAATATAGATTTTCATATGCGGTAAAATATCAGAATCGTGTTTCATCGGTTTCATCTATATCTTCAATTTCTGATATTAAATCATCTGAGAATTCAAATGTGGAAATTGTAAGAACAAATAAACTTCCCACAATTTTACAGTTTCTGCAATAAATCAATTGCTGAGCATACTTAGATTATATCCGAGTGGTTCAACGTATTATTGGAGATCATTTTATTAGTGAGGCAATAGCGGAAAGAATTATACATCAGGTCACTTGTAACACATAGAATTGCTCGACCCGGAGTTCACAATATAAAAATACCAAACACAACACCAGAACGACAAAATATTTGTCTCGATTTTTACAATAATTGTGTTTCTCTTCTAAAAATATTTAGTAATTGTAATTCTTTCTCTTTTCTTGACAGATAAGAGATGACAATTGACAAAATTATTCATAAAATTTTTTAAGAGTTTGCATTTAATTTTGCTTTATTTCTTGAATTTATCTTTATAGTAACTATTATTATTTAAATAAAGATTAAATTTAATGCTGCATTGCACAAGTAAAAGATAAGATTGCATAAAGAAATGTAGAAAAAGTACATAATAGGGTAATTCCTCATTGACATTGATAACTGTTTAGCCCGTGTTACATTATTTATGATAGCTTCGACACAGACAAACACAAACAGATAAACAGCCAGCTCACAAAATTAGAAGTAGTTATCCCGATTGAACTAGATGGCGTTAGTGCGGCAACTACAGATTACATGCGCCCAGTTAAAGTTTACCGAAACTTAAAATGACGCTTGTCTGAGGTTTCAGTAAACTTTAACTGTGCGCATGTAATCTACAGTTTCCGCACTAACGCCATCTAGTTCAATCGTGATAACTACCTTTTTATATTTAGTGTAAAGAAATATTTAAGATAAATTGTCTACACCTATTTTGAAATTTCCGATATTACTTTTTTTTGCGAGTATCTACCGACCTACCGAACAGTATGTAACGGTAAAAGGTTGAAAGCAGTATGAACAATACTATCGTTGTGCATTTTGCAAACAACAAACTGCTTTCTTTCTCTTTTTATAATCAAAATCCCCTCTCTTGAGAGCATTTTTAAATATTATATAACTGGAATAAAGGAAATAAAAATGTATATACAGGGTGGCCCAACGAAAATTATCAGCGCAATTTTTGGCCACTTAACATCAATTTTGCAAAAAACGCTCGAACACGTCAATTTCAATATAAAGGGGGACACCTAAATGGATTAGTACCAATGGCGTAACTTCAACCCTAAAATGGATGTGGACTGCACCTCAAAAATTTTAAATGGAAAAGGGTATAAAATATGACACAGTTCGAAAGGCCTTTCAATTCTCTTTTCAACAGTTTTTTTATTTTTCAAATCCGATCATTAGTACCAGAGAAATATCGTTTAAAACAAATTTTATCAGGTGTGAAAAACTGCAATCAAGTAGGCTTAAACAAATGACAGAAACTCAAATATCAGTTTATTAGGTGTTCAAAATGACTATTTCCAACTTCCATACAATAATAAAATAAATTCTCAAAATTTTGGAGATACGGTACGTTGCCGTAAATCTTCTAAAATCTCGGGTGGCGTGGCATAAACTTTAGACTTCAAATAACCCCACAAAAAAAAATCCAACTTACAAATTACTTGTTTATTACAAACAACTTGTCGAAAGAATTGTTTATTTAGTTTCTGTCATTTGTTTTAGCCTACTTGATGGCAATTTTGAACACCTGATAAAATTTGTTTTAAACGATATTTCTGTGGAACTAATGATCGGATTTAAAAAATAAAAAAACTGTTGAAAAGAGAATTGAAAGGCCTTTCGAACTGTATCATGTTTGACACCCTTTTCCATTTAAAATTTTTGAGGTGCAGTCCACACCCATTTTAGGGTTGAAGTTATGCCATTGGTACTAATCCATTTAGGTGTCCCCCTTTATATTAAAATTGACGTGTTCGAGCGTTTTTTGCAAAATTAATGTTAAGTGGCCAAAAATTGCGCTGATAATTTTCACTGGGCCACTCTGTATAACTTATGTTACTATATAATCGTACTGTCCTTGTACAAGGACACACATATTTGATAAACTGTAAATAATGTAGATAAACAATTTTAATAAATTTTATAATAACTAATTAAAGGAGCAATATTTGAAATACACTTGATCATATTTAAAAAATATATATATACTATATATAATCAGTTCCTCTTGTTCATGTTTGGTTTCAACAACTTACGCAAAAAATTGTGCTTTTAAAAATCATTAGTTTTTCTGTTCTTTATTTTACGAGACAAAATTATAATAGATTTATACTACGAACCAAATTGTTGATAATAAATATATAAATCATCGTTGGGGAATGTCTTCTTTGTAGATAAAAATTAAAATGGCACCTGTCCTTTTAAAAGGACGGTAGGTTTATCTGGGTTGAAACAATTTTTATACGAATAAAGTGACCGACTATGATTCTGAGAACTCGAGTTTAAATCGATTTAAAAATGTTCATCATTGACGATATCTACGAAAAAAAGATTAGGTCATCCTGCAATGAATAATAAGCAATGAATAATATATTTATTTATATTCATTTAATACATTACAAACTCTTGTTTTTTTATTAAAACTTTCCAGCATAATTTCCAAGAAAATTATAATACAGCTCAGTTTTTGTAAAGCTTCCGAGAATATTATAAAACAATCTACCCGTAATTCTTGTTTTCCTAAAATAAAAATTCTCAAAATATCGTGCTTAAAAATAATGATTTCACTTAGCTCTCCCTGTCAGTGTTACCATCTTCCTCCAAACTTTGCTGATTTCCCCGAGGAATGTTTTAATTTTATAACATTTCGTTATAAATGTTCTCTGATCGCTATAAATATATCAAGCCACTGCTGACGTGGCGTTATTTATTGCTGATGCATTTGTTATTGTATCCATGGAGATATTATAGACATAATTATTGTTGCCAATAGCTGACAATCGAAATTTTGAGTGGGATTTATATTGGTTTTAAAATAGGTTAGCCTATTGATTGGTTGCACGCTCAATTGTTATTTAAATTTTAATTATTTTTTAATTTAGATTCATGTTGTGATTGCAATTCTTTTGTTTGATTCATGCATATACATTCGACAATTTGTTGTTGTTATTGTCACCAAGGAAACAAAGGATATTGAAGAAGACGAATTTGGTAATTGGTAAATGTAAAATAGGAGGAACTGATTGAGGAGCTTTATAGTATATATTGTGCAATAGTTTATTTATTTTTCACCTGTAAATAAAATTTACCGTTTTCAAGAAATTAAGTCTTTGTTTATACAAAATACAGAAGTAATCTGGTAACTATGTAATGACTGTATTGTGTATTTATACGGTATGATTATTACTGTACAGACTTGTCAAAATAACATATCAACCTATACATGTCTAGGCAGACTTGATCTTGATCACTTTATTTATAAGAGAATTTTATGAAATAAGATAGAATAACTTCATTTTTCAGAGGAACTATTGAACAATCCACGGATGTTTTGAATCATACCAGTGATGGAACCACGCCTTATTAAAATTGACAATTTTACCTTATTGCACCATTCTCTTACACCTTAATTCGTCTGTCAGTGTCGGGATATATGTTTCTAGGCTATATTACCTTTAAGCGATTTTTTGCGACGAATCAAAATGATTTGGATAATGAATTTTAGAATCAGAACGTTCTCGCGACGAACTAATGACGTCATTCTTGTACCTATTTTGTTAAATTAAGAACCAAGCTAGCAACTCGGTTCATGACTGTGGTTCATTGGTTGTCTCTTTCTAATCTCAGTCTAGCTTTATTTTTGGATTGTTTACAGACGTGACATTTGAAACTTTTTTAATTAAATTACAAAAAAATAATAATTAAAAAATAGATAAAATAAGACATTCGAATGGTTTAGAAATACTTGAAGTATAAGTTGACAACAGCACTACTGAAATGCTAAATCATGGTAAATATTAGATTCAAATTGACCGCCGATTAATTTGACAGCCTTGACAGGTTTAACCAAAGCCAATTTTCGCGATATGCTATAAGACATTATTACAGTGACGTTTTGATGAACTATACATAGAATCTAATTCATGTTTGGTCCGTCACTAAAAATTGCCTTCTGTTTATTTGACATTTAAAATTCTTGGTGTGACAATTATCGCCTTGTACTTCTCAAATCAATGTCAATGTCAATAAGGCGTGGTCCCACCATAGCTTTTATATGTTTTCAAACCAAAATCAGCAATAGTTATGATATTAATAACAGTTCTAGGTATGTTAATAGCTATAAAATTAGAACCAAATCTTGTCAGTTTTCTTGTCATTTACTAATGTTTTTTTTTATTTGTTACTTTGGCAACTAGCTGCTAGGGCTAACCAGCAAATAGCAAATATGATTGTTCCTGGGGTCATGTTTTGCAGTTTTAGTATTTTGTTAGTATTTGACTGTTTCGCACAACCCCACGGTTGTATCCCATAGAATCAGATGGAAACAATGATTGTTTTGTGCAGGAGAATTTTATGTAATAGCAATAGTTTTGCTCTTCTGTCTATTATCTAGTTTAGTTCTTTCTTTTTATTGTAGGTGAGGCATCTATGTTAATCTTCTGTCGTATGTTATTCCTTCCTATTTCACGTTGTTCTTTTACGGCAGAGGTTTATTGTTTAAAAGAATTTCCGGATATGTGACTCGCCCTATTTTTTTGATATAATACAGTGAATTTTGTAGTAAACTGGAAGCTTTGTTCGGATTTTTTGCCACTTCTATTATCTGCGAAATTGGCAGTAATTGTTTGTTCGTCGCATGGTAAGTCAGATATACCGGGTGTCCCAGCTCGACCGACACATGGGAGTTTTACATGGGAAATCAGTTAATTATGAATAGTATCTCCCCAGTACAAGATATTAACTTGAAATTTTGTATACTTGTCGGAGAATATTAATTCTATGGATCACAATTATTTGAAATATGCAATTTCTTCTGCAGGGCGAGATTTATTAAATTTAAAATCTAATATTTTCGTTCAAAATCAGACAGCCATGGAAATAAAAGAAAATATTTATCTGACAGTTTAGTGAATTACCACTGATTTTAATTCTTATTCCCTGTATTTTAATATTGTTTAAGTTGAATTTAGTTTCTTTTTGTTAAATAATATACCAATATTACAAAAATATAAATATCTACAATGGCATGTCATTAACTGTCAGAACTGTCACATAGATATTTTCTTTTATTTCCATGGCTGACTGATTTTGCACGAAAATGTTAGATTTTATAATTTAATAAATCTCGTCTTGCAGACGAAATTACATATTTCAAATAACTGTAATCCATAGAAATAATATTCCCCAATAAGCATACAAAATTTCAAGTTGCTCGTCTTGCACTGGGGAGATACTATTCATAATCAACTGATTTCCCATGTAAAACTCCCATGTGACGGTCGAGCTGGGACACTCGGTATAGCTCAGGTCCAAGTATACTGCCTTGAGGCACGCCTGCTTTGATGGGATATATTTAAGAGTACTTATTTTCTCATTTTCCTTGAAAGTTTCTATCCGTAAGGTAGGATTTAATTATTAAGTAATACTGTGATGGGAATTTTTCCTTTGTTTTGTTTAATAGCCCTAGTTACTAATGTTATGTCAAAACTCTGTATGATAGTAACAAAACACAACTTACAATAATGTAAATAATGCAATTATTAACTTGTGCAATTTTTTTACAGGTTACCTGTTAATTTTCCAAGTAAGTAGCTTGTAAACGTTGATTTTCAAGGTTATTTTCGCTTCACCAAATGGGGTAGGTGACCAAGGTAGAATTTTAATGAAAAAACTATTAAATTATAGAAAGTGTGTTTATTTATGAACGTTGACATTAAAAAAGTTAAATATTTATTAGCAATAATTTAGTAATTTGCGTTAAATTGCGACCATTACTATGACGTTTACTAAGTTCGCACGCTGATTGGTTAAAATTTGAAGGTGTGGCAATAAACCTATCTATCTCACTCACACCACATATTTCCGTCTCTGTCTACCTTCGCCCCTCTCATGAACTTAGTTGACGTCATAATCCCCTCCCAAGTGCTATATTATTTATTTACTTCAAAACAACATATAATTAACAATTTTAAAATACTACGGGTATATTATTTTTGTACAAGCTATCACATACCGGGTGTCCCAGCTCGACCGACACATGGGAGTTTTACATGGGAAATCAGTTAATTATAAATAGTATCTCCCCAGTGCAAGATATTAACTTGAAATTTTGTATACTTATCGGAGAATATTATTTCTATGGATCACAATTATTTGAAATATGCAATTTCGTCTGCAGGGCGAGATTTATTAAATTTAAAATCTAATATTTTCATTCAAAATCAGACAGCCATGGAAATAAAAGAAAATATTTATCTGACAGTTTAGTGAAGTATCACTGATTTTAATTCTTATTCCCTGTATTTTAATATTATTTAAGTTGAATTTAGTTTCTTCTTGTTAAATAATATACCAGTATTATAAAAATATAAATATCTATAATACCATGTCATTAACTGTCAGAACTGTCACATAGATATTTTCTTTTATCTCCATGGCTGACTGTTTTTGAACGAAAATGTTAGATTTTATAATTTAATAAATCTCGTCTTGCAAACAAAATTACATATTTCAAATAAATGTAATCCATAGAAATAATATTCCCCAATAAGCATACAAAATTTGAAGTTAATATCTTGCACTGGGGAGATACTATTCATAATTAACTGATTTCCTATGTAAATCTCTCATGTGTCGGTCGAGCTGGGACACCCGGTATACCAAATTTAGAAATTGGTCACCTACCCCATTGTAGTTAAAATCAACTCTTCTCTGCTTCACAAACTAGAAACACATATACAGACATCATTGAAAAAATATTATTATTGAATTGTTAAAACCCTTAAACCTTTTGGCGTAATTCCTACACCTTCTTTATTAAGGTGGCGGGAGGTAATAAGAACGAGAGAAAGAGAAAAAAGCATTTGTAGCAAGTTTTGTACATTATAGAAATGAATAAAAGAAGAAAAAATTCTCCGGGAATTTCTAAATTCTTGGTACGAGTCTGTAAATTAGAATTATGAATCAATTACCATCCAAGTCCCGCGAAACAGAAAAAGTAGGAATGTGCCCTTTCATTTATGCGAAAATCAATGTGCTTGTAATTTAATTAATTCCAGGCGTTGAAAAATTCATGAAATGTCGAGTCGCTAGGGCGTCGCGAGAGGCGCTGGCGTCGCCTGCAAATGGCGAACGACGCAAATTAACTCAGATTTTCAATTAACGAATTCGGCCTAAGAACCACCTCTGCACTATAGGGCCAAGAAAAATTAAATATGATTTGCACAAAAGAATTAAGGGAGTTTACATTCTTTCCTGAAAAAAGGTATTGCGGACATTCCAGACATTTAGTGGCAATGTGTCACCGAACAATTTAATTTCCAAATGCATTTCTTCAAATCAAAAACTATAATTCATTAACTGTAAGAGAGTAAGTAATCGGAAAACATTCTTGAAAAGTTGTTGGGCGCCCAGTAGAACTAAAATTGTTGCCACATATTTTTGCATGAATTTTGTTTCTTTTTAATTGAAAATAAATCAAAACATGAATTGTTTATTTACTTGATCCACTTATAGAACACAAGCATAAAATAAACATTATTGACGCATAAAATCATCGAATGAATGTAATATATTTAGTTATTATTACTTTTTTAACTGTCCCAAAAGTTCATTTTGTTCTTTTACATATTTTTAAAATTCAGAACATGTCATTTTAAAACTTTGCATTGAATAATGCTCTCAATACACTAGAGATGTCGCGAGGAGGTTGGTGGTCGCAACCTAGCAATACTCATGCATAGAGAAATGAAAGATAAGGAACGAAATGGAAAGAGCAACGGCGAGTTCCGTTTTCGTATATTTCGACCTCTTCCTATTTCAGTTGCCCCACCCATTGAAATTTTAATTGTTTTGAGTATTATTGCAAACTTAAAAAAATCTTTTTTATATCTTAAATCTATTTATAAAGTATGTAATAATATGGTGTAGGAAACAAACTACTTTATCATTTCTTTTTAGATATTGGACATTTCAGCAGTGAGATACAGTACCATAAATGGAGCGATTAGCCCCGATTTGAAATTTGTGTTGGGGATAATAGAAGCTAAGTTATTCGCAAAAAAATCATGAGGCTTACCATCCTGACTGCCTCAAAAGAAAGTTAATATTTGCTGCATCGCTCAAGGTTTGGGGCAACGTACCATCCAAGGGGACAGGAAAACTTTATTTTATTAAAGAAACTCTGGATACGAACTAATATTTTAGATATTTTAAAAGAATTGCTTTAACCCGTTATAGAAGAATATTTGACATCAGGGCATAATTTTATATTTCAACAGGATGGTGTAGGTGTTGGATGTCACTCCTCAAAAAAGCTTTAAAATTGATAAAAAAAAACTAGGGTATTATCCTTTTAAAATAGGTTTCTAAAAGTCCCAATTCCTGATTAAGATTTTCTGGCATAAGATGAAAAAGTTACAGCAAAGATTTTCTGCTAGAACAATCCCTAAACTAAATGTTGGCTTCAGGTAGTACATTACTGTCCAGAGGCGCGATACAAAATGTTCATTGTAAGTGGTACACTATTGTTATCTCGCGAACCAGAGGTACAGAGTTGGTTAAAATAGTTTCCCAAGTAAGTTTATTTTATACTGATGAAATATTTTTATTGAATATTAAACAATAGTTACAAAATAATATATAAAAAAACTGAATCCCAGGACGAAAGATCAATGTATTCTACCTTACCTTACCTACCTTGTCAATGGCAACGATTTAAAAGAATTCACTGTGTTATAAACTGTTATTTTTAACTTGCTAAGCAACCGTTAAAAAGACTATTTTTAACAATGGTCGTAGGAAAAGTACTTTAACATATTTATTTGAAGTACATTTCCATAGTAACTCACACTACTGACATTTTAAAATTGTTCTGAAATAAAAATTAAATTTTTCTAATTTCTATTTCTTTATAATCAGATACAGAAAAAAAATGAATTTTATACGCGACGATAAAATTAAATTATGGACTCGCGCAAAATAATTCACGAGTGATATAATTTTTTAATTGACTTTTCAACCGGAGCTACAGAATGGTAAATCAAGATGTATGGCAAACTTAACTTAGATTATGTTGTTGCCTAGCAAATTAAAATACTGCAGTATTCTAGTCTTGAAGTTTTGCATGCTTTTTGTTCAGTGAATGTATAATAAAAAGACAGCAGAAATAGAGAAGAAAATATTTATTAAATGTTATTTATTTACCTATTTGGATATAATTAGTACTGTTCTCTACTAAGTTGCTTAATGTTGTCGATATCCAACGTTCAGTTGGTTCATTGAAATAGAAATATATATATTATTTACTAAATAATTTAAGTTGCGTTTAAAACGGTTCTGTTGTACAAAACTACAGATCAATTTCCAAATTAAGCAATTTCGCTAAATTATTTGAAATTATTATTTACAACAAAATATTTCCGCAAGTAAGACTGTATACTTCACAACACCAACATAGTTTTATACCTGAAAGATCTACCATAATTTATGCGTCTTCATACAATATGTAGCAGAGATTTTGGACAAAAAGGGACAAATATACGTTATCTACACAAATTTCTCCAAAGCGTTTCAGAAATTAGATATTTTATTAAATAAAATTCGTAACTTCGGTTTCCACGTTAATACAATGCGCTTTTTCATTCCTACTTACAAAACCGTACACAATACGTAACTTACAAAGGTTACCATTCTAGTAATAATATTGCCAAATCCGGTGTACCCCAAGGTACTAATCTAGGCCCTCTTTTATTCATAATTTTTATAAATGATATTGTTGATAATCTAAAATGTAATGTGTGAATTTATGCCGATGATGAGAAAATTTATAATAAAATACACAACGTTCGTGACTGTAATAATCAGCAGAATAATCTAAATACAATTTTAAATTGGTATACTCAGAATAATTTATCACTTAATATTACTAAATGTCAAGTAATGTCGTATATCCGAAAAACAGCCAATTTCATATGATTATTACATAAATTCTGTAAAATTATGTCGTTTTATACGCATAAAAGATCTACTTTGATGCGGAATTAGCTTTTACCTGCCATTTAGATAATTTAATAACATCAATGAATAGAATATTAGAATTTATTATACGAACTTGTCAAGGATTTTGTAATAATGCATGCTTTGCGTTCATTATATTTTGCATTCATCCAATCGAAACTGGAATTTCTATAATTATATGGTTTCCTGTATTTCAAATTCATATCAATAAACTAGAAAAGCTACAACGTAAATCGTTAAAATATTTTTGGTTTAAATGCTTTCAAATTTATCCTGATCATAACACATTAACTTATACTTTAGTACAGACATTTAATATCGACTCAATTAGAACTAGATTCAAGATAATTATTTTAAATTATTTGAGTAACTTAATTCAAAATAAAATTGATTGTCTAGATTTATTAGCTAATTTCGTGGTCCACTTTATTCTTCTCGCAAGATTTTATCTTTCAACTCATAATTCGAGTGTCCTGTACAAATCTCCGATTTATGTAATGAGTAACCTTTATAATAGTTGTATTATTAATATATGATAATATTATTTTTATATGTAGAATAAAATATTTCATTGTTTTTTTTTATTCATTTACTTGTCTTGAGTTGTATTAGGAATACGACTTTGAGTAATAAATTATATTACCTATATATTATATTATAAAAAAAACTATTGTATACAAATTAATCAAATTATATTTTATAACTTAACTCTGAGTGTACACTTTCTTTAACAGTGACTGATGTGATGTTAATTTTAATTTATATTTTCAACATGTAAAAAATTCAAAGGTAAAACTCTTAAATACGAATCAAAGGGAGCAAAAAATCAAAAATGTATTTATTGCAGAAGATGGTAGTTTAATATCTTTATCTTTTGCTTTTTATTCGATCAGAAAAAAGTTACTTTCAGAATTGATTTAGGAATATAACTTCTCGTATATAGCAGACAAGAATTTTATTACTACAAAAAGAACTAAATTGTGTTTTATTGTATGAGTTATTAAATTTTGCGAAGTATTGAAATTTAAATTGTTATTGTTTTGCGATGATTGATGTTGCTTGGTTGAACTCGGAAAAGATTAGGGGTTCGATTCCCAACTTTCAGCCATTCTATAAAATTAAAATAGTCGAACTAATTGTATTATTTATAAATCTGTTTCGCATTTGTTTATATATTACACACCCTACTTTTTAATCCAAATTGTGTGAATTACCTATTTTTATACAAAGAAAACAATTTATTATTACGAAAAAAATAAAAGTTTAGTTAATGCATTTACAATTTAGGCTGTTAGATGGAATTTTAAATGTCAATGTCAAACCAGTGTAATATGCTCCTAGTATACAATATTCTCTGTAAGTATGTTTTGTTTGCTCTAAATATTTAAAATCTTAATATTTTATTGGCTAATATGATTGTCAGGAAAATAGTTGTATTGAAATATGGAACAGGTATTTTAACATATTAAACTCGTTAGAATTTGAAATAATTACTATTTATTATCAGCTCAGATAATTTCAATTCCAGTTCTGCCGAATAAAATTCTTCACCATCTGATTCCAAGAAAAGTGACCCTGTGGTGTACTCTCCACGCTAGCAAGAGTTTCCGATAAGTGAGGTCGAATCATTGTCCTTTATTGTTTATAATTATATACCATTACCGATATCTGCTATAAAGAACATTTTACATTCTCAGCAATGGCAAGAAGCGGTGAATAATTTATGTATTATTGGTTAAAAATAGGTTCTCTATCAAAAAAGCAATTACCAGATGCAATTCTGATCTTAATTATTAATATTTCAGCGGTTTAAAAGCACAGCAAAGAAAAACTTTAAAATTTCACTAGAACGGGTATTAATAATGCAGCTATGCATTTTTAAGCAGAGTTAAAATGTTTTTGCAATTAGTATTTGCATCAAATGCTGAATAATTTAAAAAACAGAATTTGTTTTAATACACACAGCGTTCATATTAATGGACATATTGCACTAAAATAAATACCAATTATTTTAATCACATATAAAATAAATATCTGTGTATATGTATTTTGACAGTGACAGATTATTCAAGTTATAATTAATAATATTATACATTCATTATTTGCTTATGTATCACTGTATATGAGTGAAGAGGGTTTATGGTAAACAGTGAATATAAACAAAAAGACGGTGGAAATAAGAGGGGTGTTTGGTAAAAAGTAAAGTTATTAACTTTATTATTAATTATGACCAATAGTTTGAAAAATATATTTTTTGGAAAAAAAAATTATTGAAAATATGATTGTTATTATTTTTATATTAATCAAAATTGGGTTAAATATAATAAATTTTAATTTTAAATATTTTGCAAATATATATTCCATAATACCTGGAAAATTAAAAATTATTTTGTCTAAAAAAATTTAATTGAATTAAAATAGTTCAAATTTTACTTAGGTATAGATTATTATAATTTCTGAAAAGAACAAAAGAAAAGATTGAAAATTGCAAAATTCTTAAAAATCTTAAAATATCTTATATTTTTGATATGTGTACGTGTACCTACAGTAACTTACAAATAAAGAACAAAAACTTTATTATTTAATAGGTACATACGTTTAGGTGATGGTGGTCTTGACAACCAGAGTTCGAAACTAGTTACGAAGTCAAAAATCTAAGCCAACTAAACCTACTTAAATAAATAGCCCTTGTTGTGTATCCTCCTACCCAACTACAGTGAGAATTGATTTTTCGTAAACGTCTTCTATTAATATAAAAATATCATTATTGAAACTGGCAATAAAGCAGATTGAAATATCCAGCAATGATGGCTAATAAACAGATATTAGAGTATCAAGTAAATAAGGTATTATATAGCAACAATACTTGTATAACAATATAATAACCGTGTATTTCATCAAGTACTATTCATGTATCTACAGTCTAACTCTAAATGTTCAGTTCACCACAATCCTATTAGACGTTTACGGTGGTTGCAATCCGATTGTGCGAGAGCTCTGGAGTTTCAGATGTACTTCTTTCTTTCTTTCGACGCTAAATTAATTAAGTACATAACTTCTTATCTTTGAAGGAAAATCGAATCGCACCTGACCGCTAAATAAAGATCAGTTAGGTGCGAAAAAACTGAGCATACGGACTGTAATCGTAACCATTACAATCGTAATTGGGAACAACCAAACTTGGATAATAAGTAGAGATGGGATTTCAGGTTGGAAAATATTCAAAAATAGGTACTTAAATAGGTTTAAAAATTCATGTTTTAGGTAATAAATATCTGGAATTAGATACTTAAAACTAATTTTAATTGATAAATTTATAACAATTTTTAATAATTTCATTGAATTTTCTTATAAATATAATGCAAAAATTTATATTTTCTCCGTAAATTATTAAAAATTAAACAATTATTGACATTTTCTGTCAATGTCGTTATTCAGTCGTATTTATTTTTATAACTATAACAAATTAATATTTTCTGCACTAAAATTATATCGTTTACCTGTTAATTATTTATTTTTTTATAAAGAAGATATTAATGCTCTACGTTACAAGATGTTGCTAGGGTGAATGGAAAGTTATTTGCATCCGTCGTAAATAAATTTTCTGGCAATTCTATATATATGTAGTGTATTCATGATATGAAATACAGAATTTTTCTTTAACACCTGAATTATTTTTGACTCAACAATAAGTGCACATGATATAATTTTTTCAGCCAATTAAATATTTTCAAAGACTCCTTGGAGTTCTCTAAGATTTTAGTTTTGAGATGGTTGGACTAATTATTTAAAAACTATTAGAAAATAGAAACTTAGCACGATGAAAACAATTACACAGGATCAAAATTGTTAGCTTCAAATTTACAAATATTTATAAATAAGTTAGAACGATGATTTAGGTTTTAAATATAGGAAATTAGATCCGATTTTCTAAAAAAAAAAACACGTTGATAGGTAAAGTATGAAGAATCATATTGGTTTAAATGACAGCTCTATGGCACATAAAAAACACTAAAATTCAATCTTTAGAAATATCCCTAGAGTGATATATTTAATTTAAGGTTAGGAGAAATTTTAATTTTAGTTATTAAAACAAAGTGAATTAAAATTTCAGCAAATTTTTCTTGAGTAAATAAAAATTTTGAATGGTAATAACTGAGGACAGCTTTCGTATTTTGCTGCATTTCGCAGAGTAAACAGAAGTTGAAAGGAATCTAAATCGGAGAAAGTATGTGGTGGTTTAAATTTAATCTTTTCGTGGAAAAGGAAAAATCATAGGAATAAGACGGTTTAAAATTCTTCTTGTCATAAAAATTATGGGTAGAAATGATGCTCTTTGGAACGTGAAGGCAGGACATTTCTTGAGGTAAAAACAGAGCGGGATTCATGCACTTTTCCAAAGATATTCTATTGAATATTACGGTATTTTTATTATAATAAATTTTTCTTCGGTAAATTATTATTCTCGTTAACTCTTTATTACATATTAAGTAGACTCTAATTTATAAAAAACACGGTAACCCTATTGAATAAAGTTGGGCTTTTTAACTCTCATACTTCTTCTACAATATTATAAAAAAAAAATCTAATCTATACGTTAAGACTAACGAAATTTTAATACTCTTTTAAATTAGCTTTATTTAATGGTTTTCATATTTATAATAATTCCAAATTGTATTAAAAAACATTTAAAAATATTTGAGATTTTTAATATAACATTTACAGTGAGGGCGCAGTAATTAGAAGTACCAATTTTACAACAAAAAGAAATTAGCAAAAACAGTTTAACAATATCCAATATTTTTAAATTGTTTTCGATATAACTATAGAGCAATTGTTAACGCAAATTATAAAATGTCTATTATAAAACAATTTTGTTGGCTGGCAGCAACATCCTAATTCTTCAAGTGACATTAAAACATCAAGAAGCACAACCTCACTAGACAGGCATCGTGATGTGATAATATATCTAAAAATAATACACCTAATGAAGGCCTTTCTTGGCATACCATTATTGTACTCAGAAAGAATTAATGGAATATAATAAAAATAAATAGCCCTAATATCAGCCGAGGTGGTTATAGGCCACCTCAAGTCTAGTCCATTCGTTTTGATCATTGGTTTCTCTACTTCTCTTATTTCTATTTTGCCAGAAATTATATCGTCTATCTTTTTCTTTACTTCTTTTAGAATCTCTTGGATTCTCTTATTGCCTTTTGCTGTTTAAAATAGACCCAAACTTCTCTTCTAACATTAAAGAATACCAAAACGTTAAGTTTAACATTGATATCGTCAATAACAATTTTTACGTTCTTGGCAATCAGTCTAGTGAGTGCAGTTTGCATATGCAGAGAAGTATATTCCGCGCACTTTCATTAGAATAAGAGGGCGATAAGTTGAGTCCTGTCCTGCAGAGGGAAATTTAAGTTGAGCATTAAGCAAGCCGCGCGAAACATCCATCAGGAGCGCCAGACGCCCGAATACAAATTAGCCTCATTTGAATAATGTATCGAACGCGGCGACGCAACGGCTACAGCCCTAGGTGCGTGTTACTCCAGCCTCACGCCTACCAGCCATCACCTGAACGCTTCGTCATAAAAAGAGAACTACGTATCACTTGATTTTTCCACAACTCTTCCCGAAAACAAAATACCTGACAGTAGGAAATAACAAAGTATTGAATTATCTTGTAGAATTAATGAATTTCAATAGTTGTGTATTCCCTAATTATGAGATGATAGAAATCAAAACATGGACTTGTATTAAACAAAGAATCCATGAGCATATTAATTGGTGTAGAGTTTTCGTCGGGGTCGCCTGAAGATGTCATCCAGAGAATTGGAGAGTTTTCTCACATGACTTCTTCTCGTTCTTAAGCTTTTCCCTATTTTTTTTAAGGTCACTATTGTCACAGGCATTCATCATAGGAAAACGGTTTTTCTTAAATAAAAATTGTCCAGCTAATAATTAAGTCACCGTATTGCACAGGATAATACAGGGTGGGGCAGAGCAATGTCCCTAGTTTTGAAGGTGAATTGAAAAATAAGTAATAGACATATAAAAGTTTTATTTTTAGTTTCTTCAACTACAGTACGGGAAGTTTTAAAAATAATATCTTGCAAGTGGTGGCCGTTGTCGCCAATATACTATGCTGTAGGCGGATTATAGGATTTTGCATAGCTCTATAAGCATATCTTTTCATATGAGGGCTATTTTTAAACGGATTGCATCCTCCAAGATTTGTAAAGTTTTGGGACGACGTTTAAATACTTCAGTCTTCAGATACCTCCACAAGAAATAGCACAGAGAACATCTCCCTCAAACAACCATCAAATTTCGAGCTGTATGAACTGTGACTATTGGAACGAGACATTTCCTGCATTAAATTAATTAATCATAAAAAGTAAGAACCAATTCTTCGGTATTCGAGAGGTGCGTTGTCGCTCATTCTTTTTATAGACTCACTGTCTGTTTCTTTGAAATTGTCAACATCCAACAGAAAAGATTTTCAGTTGGCAACTAAACCGTGAGGGGATATTTGGTAGCAAATACGAAACGCACGCTGCATCGCTGCGATTCAGTAGTTTTTCGAAAAGTTAGTTTCGACGATAAATGTGTGTTGCTTTTGAACCACGCAATAATTACGATTCAGGGAAATTAAAAACTTCCCGACTATCTGCTTTCTTTACGACTATCGTTATCCATCTACGACATACCCTTCCTTCACGATTACTTATTGAAAGTAGGGAGGTTACAGTATCCCATCTTGTGCTACATGTATCTCACATGTTATTTAATACTGATTACTTAATTTTAATTGTGTATTTCAATGATATCTACAAAAAAGTTTTAAATTTATTTCGCATGATGTTTTGTTGCTCTTCAAGCAAAATGTAGTAGTCAATTCTTGATTATTATTATACGAATTCAAGGTCTTTAGTTTGATTTCGAATTGGGAGATTATTTTTTTATAAATAAAAACGTTTCATTATTGTCATTAATTGTAACAAATATATATTGAAATATAGAAAGAGACGTCCGGGAAGCATTCTTTAAGGTTTATATATACCATTACCGACATCTGTTTAAAAAAAGAACAGTAGTAGACCCAACGATAAGATGAGTGATAAAATCAGTTATTTCATTTGTTTATTTATTTTTCTGAATTTCCAGAGGTTGATAATTTTACACATAAGTTTTTTGGTGGAAGGAATGTAATGGTTCAAATCGATAGTGGATTCTTGTTCCCATCCGTCACCAGCGATTATTGGTTGAGAATGTGTGACAAGCGATTTGATATTGTGGCCGGCTTTTGTACGCGAGGCATTGTGTTCGAGTTCCGTACTCGCGGATGTTTTATGGAACTTCATTTCAATTTTCATATTCAATGCACGCCATTTTCTCTTTTCTCCACCCCTACCAATGTTAAATGCTTTTCTATCACAGGTATTTAAACCTTACACGGGCGTTGCGTTTCCACTTTCATTCCCGATGAATTTATAGCACATTCAAACTGGGTCGTTCAACTCACGATTCTCAAATGTTCACATGATATATTATTCGTCCAGTACCTACTAAATACGGTGATTCGCTTCTACTTCAAATACATTATTCATTTATTGCTTTCAAACGCATTTTGTTTACTTGAATCAATCATCTTTAGATTTAAAGTAATCCTGAATTCATCTCATTTTATTTTTATTAATTAATTAAACCACAAAACGGACAGTAGAGACTCAATTGGTTTGCGTTCTTCAACATGAAGTGCGTAGATTGTGAGATGTAGGATTCAAATCTCAACATCGTTAACTATTAATCAAATAAAATACGGTTTTGTGCAAAAGTACACCCACGATTCGGGCGTATTTCACATTTGTTTCATTGTTGATAAAACAAAATGAAATATCGTAATGTAACTCCGTTTCGCGAATGTCGCTATTCGTTTTCATTTGCGTGTCACACTGTTAAATATTAAAAACAAAATAGTTAATTTTATCTAATCAACAAATGTGACACCAGTGGACGGAATATTCGCCCTAAATTCCTGGACGTATCACGACAAACATACGTAATAAAAATTTATTACTTATTCGGCGCTTCACAGCTGCGGGAAGAGGAATTTCCATTTTATTCCATCGGAAAAATCGTTTACCAAATGAGTTCGACGGGAAATGAATTGCCAACCCGTCCACAAACCACCAACCTTTAAAACTTCTTACAGCATTTCTAATTAAAATTGATTTTTACTACAAATATATATTATTAATACACAATGCCCTCTTCTAACTCTAATGCAATTAAAAATTGTATTGTGGATAGTAATAATCGGGTATTCAGTTAGAAAATTCTTTATTATGTACAAGGCCAACATTCCGACACCATTTGTGTCTTCCTCAGCGCTGGTAGGTTTATTTATGTAGTAATGTCGATTATTCATTTTCATTATTTAAATTATAATGTTCAAAAAAAGTATAATAATAAAAAATCATCATATATAGCACCACACTCTAGATTGACCTTGAGTTTTATTTGGATTTTAGTGGTATGGGTAATCAGCCTATAACTTCGGGATGAAACTTGTAGCATAGTTATCGGTAAATAATGGATTTCGAATCACTTGGATACATTGACATTTTATTTATAATGAATTCGAATAATTGATGAAACAGGGATATTTTCGTATTGACTAGTTAAAAAAATAAAATAAAAATACTAGCGTTTTACATATTTAAGATTTTCTAGGAATATTTAGGAAACATGTTTCTTCACGTTAAAATTAGGGAAAATGTATTGAATTTATAAAAAGGGTAATAAGGATGATAAATTGTAGATTTAAAATTGAAATTTCAATAAGCTGAAATGGAATAGAGAGAAATATAAGTAATATCCAATTTAAAAGTGGCAGACAACAAATCCCTGACATGTACGTGGTCGATCCCGGTCTCGGGCCCGGTGACACATCTCCGTCATTACCCGGCAATGAAAACATATCTGCGCAACGATTCCTCCGAGTGATAAATTCGATAATCCCGCGCCGCGACGCCCCGAATAAATCTCATCGCGGAATTACTATTTATATTAACGATAAATCACGCGCCCGCCCGCCAAATCAATTCAAAAACCGGAAAAATCCAACGCACAGCGGCTTAGCTGCTGATTGGCTGGCTTCTATTGCATTAGCGCTAAATATTCACTTACCTGGTTCTTCACCTCAACTAAAAAATAAATATAAAATCTAACACCAAATGAGAAAATGTGATCTGTACTTCACATTACCTGGCTCTATTAATCGTTTAATTAATTGTTTTCTTTTTACTTCCTTGTACAAAGTAAAGGAAGGAATTTTGTGAATCGGTTTTCAGGATTCAACGGAAATATACATTTTGACTATCTCTAAATTCATTTTTAATAGTTTCGGCGTGACGTCTGTAAGTATGTATGCATCTCGCATAAGGCAAAAATGATTAGCCGTAGAATATTGAAATTTGAGTTCTTGTTAATAAGTGGTTAATAAATTGACACTACCAGCTATTAGAATGTATTATGAGAAATATGTACGAATTATATGAAAATAATATATCTTTCTTTGCAAGTATATAGGAATAGTTCGACGACATGAAACGAATTGCAGTTGAAAAATGACCGTAGTAACCACAGAATAATCTCATTCTCAAGTGAATTAAGTTTAAGTGAAGTGCAGCAAAATTGCTCCGATACTTCTTTACGTATAAATTGGAGTATGTTACTAATTTAAAAAACTAGTTTCAAATAGGATTTTTTTGAACAGATTCTTTGTGGTTACTTTATTTGGTTAATAATAAATAACTTTGAAAGTAGAATCTCGAATGTAATACTCCTTACGTGTGAATTAGTGCACGCTACTCATTTAAACTAGTTAAAAATAGAACTTTTTCATACTAAAAAAAATTAAAAAACTTGATTTTCACGTGAAATGATATATCGAAAAAATTAGTTTGCATTAAACATCGAAACAGAAAAATTAATGTGTAAGAAAAATAAATTTAAAAAAAATGTTAAGAAACAAAAAAATCAATTAATATAAACAAATTATAATGACATAGAAATTAAATGTAATTGTAGATAATTAGGCTTAAACAAAAAATGTTATTACAGAAATATTAAATATTTATTTTTGGCCCTCTTTATTTCAAGCTGATTCTCCAATATTGGGTGCCTACATAGTACATATATTGGAATTTGAACCACTCGGACATATTAGCACATTATTTAGTTATTAGTAGATATGTTTGGAAATCGAATCTCAAATCTCAGGTTTATTTATTTATAAACTGATTTTTTGTTTTGATGTTCTATCTCTTGGAATGTAAACCACGAGGATAAAGAAATATTTTATATCGTTATATTTAATTTTAAATTGGAGCAGGCTAATTTGCTATTTATAGTAGTCAGAGAATGTAACTTTTTTCGAAGCGATTCCCCGTTATTGAGGTGTTGGGATAACTATATGAATACCGTAGGCCATTATCCATTCACGCGGCATGGCAGGTGACCCGTTGTTTACCCCGTGGAGTTATTAGCAGGTGCCGAAGTTCCGGAGAACACGGCGTCTCTTCAGGATTTTCCCAGAGCCTGCAAATTAAATTCTGCCGAGATATTGTTAGGCGTTATTAAATTTTATATACGTTGTTCTTTACACAAGATTGGAAGGAACGAGTAATTATTCTTATAAATTTATTCAACGCTGGTGTTATTTATCTAGCGTGACGTGGAAATTCACTTTGAATTTTGAACAGGGAACGATGGAATTATTAAAAATTCACAAATGAAAACATCACCTTTTGTCGGAGAATTGTCAAATAATTCCATTTCTCGAAGAATTTTATTTTTGGTTTTAACGGTTTTGAGATATCTAAATATGGACGATGAATAGCAAAATATATAGTTGACAAAGAAAAAGAAGAAGTTTTCATGTTTTTAATAACGACAGTTCCGATTGTAATTTGAAATATGATATGCGCTGTTCATTAATTGTAAAGCTATACGGAATGCAGTTGATTAATAAGGTAAAAACTAATATGAAGTTCTAGTAGTTGAAAGTTTTAATTGCTGAGAAGTATGATTGTTTGTAGAGCTGAAAACGGCATAGTCTTTGTTGAAAGTTGTGACGGATTATTACTGTCTTGCACACAAGTGAAACTTTTCTTCAACATATATAATTCTTTATCTTTGCAACTTTGCCGGGGAAATGTTTCATATACAAGGCAGAAAGTCACGAAGTTTAGATATCAAGTCTTTAACACAATGCAATTTTTCTCCACAAATGTTTAATATATCGTGAAATGTATTTAATCGTGCACAGCAAATCGATAGTGGATTCTCGTTTCTCTATTCTTATAAGTTAATACTGGTAAACTTGCATTCCTTTTGTTCTAATTTTTGTTCTGTATATCGATTTTTTCATATATTATAAATTTTTATGTACTAATATACCTATTATTTTTTAAATAATACATACGTATTTTTATTTCATTGTATAATAAACCCAAAAGCAAATGTATCTATAAACTTACAAAGTTTTCCGAAAAATTTCAGATTTTTAATGAAACTATGTAGCTTGCCCCAAAAACGTTTTTTTTTGTAATTTTTCACGTTATTTATTAAAATAAAATACGACTTTTTATATAGTTGAATAGTAGAAAAAGCTCTATTCAAAATTATCGTACCCTTCTATAAGCTGCATATGAAAAATTAAAGACACCGATAACTTGAAAACGGTACACGATAAAAAAAAATTGAGAACTCCCGTAAATTCATTATAAAAAAGTGTATGAAGAAGGTGCACACCATAGGAAAATAAAGACATCGTTAAAATGATCCCTTAATGCGGCAACTAGTCTAATTTAACCGACTTCGCATCTCTTACCGTTCTCGAGATCCCTATGCTTCATAAGTTATTTGGAATTGGAACACCTGTATAGTTTCAGGAGTCAATTTATTGATCTCATCTGCCATAAGATATCTTTTACCTGTTTGGTTGAGTGAGTTGTGATTGCGTCTTGGTATTGACTTCGTATTAGTCATAGTACCAGAATAATGGTTTAAACCAGATCTATCTACCGGATTTCCCTTATTCATAGCAGCGGGATAACGATAGTTCTAGTTTAAACCAGGTCGAACTTACATACTAGTCAGACCTCTTGTTTTGATGATTTTTCGTCGTCCTCGTAAACTCGACAGATGTAATTTTTAGTTTTACTAATTTTGTACAAATACAATTTTAAAGAAAAAATGGTTCTCTTTTCTGAGAGCTAGCAGCTCCTTGGCTTCTTTGTGTTTTCTAGCATCCTTTTATGCCCTGGTACCCACTACGGTGTAGCGTGGTTTTCTTTGGCGAGAAGTTGGAGAATATCTTTGAAGTTCCAGTTCCACACTAACTCTAATTTACAAATGAAGGCATTTATGCCTTTAAAATTGTCTCTCATTTTATTAATTGTTGCATCTTTTATACATTTCGTTAAGTTTAAGTAAGCACAAGCGCTGGATTACCATATTAGTGCCCTGAAACCAGAACGAAAATTGCGCCGCCCCTCTTTGAGTAATTAGAAAAATTAGAAACAAATTTATTGAAATTTAAATTCTTTGTTAAATCTGCTTCAATATTCATAACTGCAGTTTAACCTGTTTTCAGCGATTTAAGATCGCAAATAACTCTTTATTCGTCTAAGCGCAGAAAACGAAAGTTCTGCTGAATTCGACGATATACGTGGGAAGATTCGAAGAGCTATATTCAAATTGGGATATATTGTTATTAGGTATGTTTTATCACATAATATTTTATATATCAACAGCGTAGATATTTCTTTTTAAGTGTCGAAAATTGAAAAAGATCACACAACTAATAATTATTTGAATATTGTTTACAATTTTTTTAAATTATAAAAAAAAATCACCCCCTAAAATTTGGCGGTCTAAACCTTGGCCTAGGCGCCTAGGCGGTAATATGGCACTGGTAAGCACAAAGATTTATTGAATAAGTCTAAGTTTGTGAACAAATCACAAATTAATAAAATTTGACTTTACAATACGCACAGTAGATGAAAGTCATGTACTTCTTTAGTGAATATAAAGGTATGCCAAACCAGATATTTGGCGACACTTTTTTATTTTAATTAATATTTACGCGTTACTTAATATGGTTAAAGTTAGCGACATTGATATTTGAACCCTATATCTCACTTCGTTTGGTTTGAGTCGGAATGAAGCGCAATTATTAACCGAAACATATTTTATCGTATCTAATGCATCTATGAAGTATTTTTATATCAAATATTAAAGAGTAAAACCATTTACTGGAATCCATTTCTTTTAAAACCAGATAATGTAATTTCAAACTAAAACCGTTAGACTGCATAAGTAATTATGCTAATAGCTGTCTTGTCCAATTCCTTGGTTGTGATGTATGACCGACGTATTTTTTTATTATTTTGAAATTAAAATATAAAGAGAATAATTTTCCTGATGGTGATTTATGGGGAGAGAATTTGCACTAACGAACGTACCCCAAATTCGGTGTAATTTATGGGCGTTTTTGTATTTTAGCCGCTGTCCCTCTTGTCGATCTGATAAAGTAAATTAAACAACCGCGTCATTATTCATTTCGTATGTAACAATACAAACACAGAATTGCACTACTGCCACTATATTATTCGCACTCTAATTATAGATACAGTGAGTTTTATTTGCAAAAATCAAATGCCTTATCAAGAAAATACTAAATTACTTTTTGCTAAACAAGATAAAAAGTTTTCCATTCCGAGAGAACCATTATTTTTGAAAAACTTACATAGAAAATTAATTTAATTTTTAAATGAAGTCTGATGACAATAATAATATAAAAATGGTCACTATTTTTAAATAAATAAAATAAAATTTAAAAATTTTACGTCGAATCCCAAACTGGAGAGCAGTTTTTCATAAGATTGTGTTTACTAAAGAATATCTTTATTTTTAATTAGCCAAACCGGAACAGTTTGAAGAGGAGGAGGGGTAAGTTGATTTAAGGCCATACAAAAATCATCAAATCAAAATCTATTTTGCTTTTAATACACACTTTTCATAAGATTTTACTGTTTTCAATAGCTCTTTTTCTTTCAGAATCATATATTTCTGTGTAATTAAAATAAACATTGAAAATACTGTGTAAAATAGCTTCTGTCACAAAGTATACCATTATAATGAGTTTCGCTTATCTCTCCACTGAAATTCCAGTTAAAAAATTCGTTACATATTGGCATTGTAGCCAGGAATAGAAAAAATATATTCACATATTTTCAATATGTCTAAATATTATTCTAGAAAATCTTTGCCTATTTTCGAATACTATGCGCGGTCGGAGTAAATCACAAAATGTAAAATTGACAAAGAACTAAATAAATTTCAATTAGGTAGCGAGTCATGAAAATATACAGGGTGTAAATGAAACTAAGGAACGCGATTTTTCTCGAAAGTTATAAGAGATACAAAAAAATCTTTCAAATAAAATTGTTAGTGTTTTTAGTAAGCAACTTAAATTAATGTAAATCAGAAAAAATATATTTAAATTTTCGGAGATATACCTATTTCTGATTTTTTTTTAAATGGTATGCCCTGTACATATTTACACTATTTAGTACGAAATAATTTTTGCTTTAAAAAAGTTCAATTAGTTATACCTTCTAAACTTAATAGTATTCGAGATATTGAAGAAAATATTAAAATAATTTTACTGGAAAATAAGCTGGCTATGGAAACAAAATTTGACATTTATATTAGTTTATTGTTATAAGTTTGTGAAAAAAATTGATAACTTAGACTATTATTTGTTGTAAAAGTGGAAGAATACTCAATTAACGAGAATGTTCAAATTTGATGTACATTTGTAAATTAAAATGTGTCGTAATTCAATAATTTTGTATTCATAGCCAGCTTTAATTTCGAGTAAAACTATTTTAATATTTTCTTCAATATCTCGAATTCTATGAAGTTTAGAAGGTACAACGTATGAAACTATTTTAAAGCAAAAATTATTTCATACTAAATAGCATAAAAATGTACAGGGTGTACCATTTAAAAAAAAGTCAAAAATGGGTATATCTCCGAAAATTAATTTTTTTTTTCTGATTTACATTAATTTATGTAACTTACTAAAAACACTGACAATTTTATTTAAAAGATTTCTTTGTATCTCTTATAACTTCCAAGAAAAATCGCGTTCCCTAGTTTCATTTAAACCCTGTATAAATCCGGTAGCAATAGATTTCTCGAGGCCTTGTTTCGGAACACCGGGACATAGACTTCAACAATGGGACAATCCCAATTTTCCGGGACGTCTGAGAGACCTAGCTTAAAGCTGATTTACAATTTTTGTATTAATTTATTACTTGTTTACAATTGAATTTTTTGCAAATTAAGAAAAGAAATATTTGTTTAATATTTTTATTTGAAATCTAATATATAAATAAAACAATGGAATACACTATTGTATCAACTGACACAACCACAACAAAGAATAATGTCAAAATTAGAAAATTATTTATTGTTTCAAGGGCAGAAAGTTACTTATTTCTCATGAATGTTATAATTAAAGAGCGGATTCTATATAATTGCGTATGTTACTTTTATTAGGCATATAAGCAAGTTCAAATAAATAAAAATAATGGATATTTTGCATATAATCATATTTAACTGCATATTTTTTTAAAAATTGCGAAACAATATATTTATGAGCATATTTTAATAACTTTTTCAAATATTAATTTTAGATGAATTGTATATATGAATGAAGTGAATATTTTTGTATTATTTCTTGTTTATAATATTTTGTGCTCTTTAAAATAATATTCCGTGAAGTCTAGTAAGAACGTAAAGTTAAAATATTTGTTTTCGTCCATTGAGGAGTTCGAATTTCCTTATTATAGAAAAGTTACGTTCACCCGTAGTCATACTTGTAGGTAGCATTATTAATATTGTTAATAATTTTTTTACTAATACTTAAGCGTCAGCACCAAATAATTGTTTCAAAACTTCAATTAACTGACAGGAATGTCATTATAAGTTAGGCATTTGTGTTTTCACAGCAATATTTCGGCATATAATTTTTGTTCTTCACAATTTTGCTCCAAATCAAACAAATCTTTATAATGTCTGTATATATGAGACGCCTTTGCGCTTCATGTTTATTTATTATTATTTTTGAAATGCTAAAAACTGGCCTGTCCAAAGGGGAGCGATCGCCTCGTAGCCCCCCTCTCAATTCCGCCACTGTTCTTTTTATATATTTTTATTTTCTGTGCATGATAGCTACTACAAAAGTGCAAGAGTTTTGAAAAAAACATACGGTAATATACGGCTGAAAATATGAATTTAAAATGTAGTATTTCGACATTTATGTTCACTGGAATATTTATGTTGTTTTTAGGGGAAAGAGACTTTTTATGTGATTGTGTAGGGTAGGGTTGAACAGATTTATGTACTTGACGAAAATAACATTATTTTCTGTATATTTATTCTTGAGCTAATAATTACTTATTACCATTGGTGGATGTTACAAATTAGACTGTAATAGATATTGGGCACTCCAGTTGGCATGGAGAGTGCACAATGAGGGTAATTGTTATGTAGGAAACAGATGTCAAATAATTTCATATTTACTTTTTAATCTGTAATTTTATTACATCTCATTTTAATGTTTTATAAAATAAGACTTGATTTTATTTTAAACGAAAACTTATTTGTGGTAATGGTAATCCATTTCGTAATGCGATACACTTCACACTTCACTGTATGCACTGCATGATTTGGAGAAGCAAATGCATTATGCTTTACACTTGTAGCAGACGTTGGGATGAATTGTAATGGCTACGGAACAGATGCCTGACAACCATTGTTTGGTAAGAAATTGGGCATCTAGATATGCAAATACAATGGAAACACCATTGTAATAGATTACTGTAACAAAAAATAGTGTATTCACTATGGTTGAAAAGACTATCATTATTGTCCTAGCGCCAAAGTTGATACAAGGCATTGGTTAATAATGGGCTCCTTAACCGTGGCATATATAATATTGTTTTCATTACTAAGATTTAAAACCCAATCCTACTTAAATAATTTATGTTGATAATAACAAACATTGACAAGTATGTTTAACTGTTTTTTAATATTTCCAAAAATAAAGTAGGTTGCATTTATTTTTATATACGACGTTTCACTTTATTAACATCACTATTGATTATTGAATTGATTGTATTTGATTTTCTTATTGAAATAGGTGGCAAATTTAATGAATGAATCCTTTACTTTGATTATGGAGTCAAATAATATTTGGATTTGGAGGCTTGAGTTTCCTTAAAAATTGACAGTTTGCATTCTTAACCTAGGTTAATAATAAATTATTATTTATCTAGACTACCATGGTCACTAAGTAAACGGTAGTGAAAATCAGTATTTCATGTAAAACAAAGGTAAATAATAATTGGTGTCTAGTAGTGAAAAAAGTCAAAATAAGAATCGGGTCCCATTAAAATTTTTTGTTTGGAGTTCGCAACTTAGGGCATTAACCAGAAGAGTATTTGTTATCAAGTAATCAGATGTTTGTATAAACATATACTTTATAATAAAAAGCTAATAAACTACGTACAATCCTATGAAGGACGTAACGAAAGAATCCTAAAAATTGTGTTGAAAATTGAAAAAGAAAGTGAAAAAACAATAATAATAATATATGGACCCTATGAAGATGAGTTACTTAATATTTTGGGAAGAATTAAATCTAGTTACTGACAATAGTAAAGGGAAAATTTTGTAATCGGAGATTTTAATGGAAAAGCAGGCATACGAGATGAAAACAGCAAATACAATAGGGATATACGGAGAAAACAGAAGAAATCATATGCATATGAAACCACTTGCTATTTATTAATACATTTTTTCAACACAAAAATGTACATAAATGCAAAAGATAAGGGAGAAGAGGGAGGTAAGGGAGAAGAAGATAGATCAATAATAGACTACATTCTTGTGGAAAACAAAAAGATAAATTTAGTACAGGATTATAGAGCTAGGTGTGGTCTAGAAAACTTCAGCGATCATTTTCTCCTAGAAGCAAAAATAAAGAGAATGAGTAAAAATGAGAACACTAAAACTGAAGAAAGAAGGATGATCGAATATGAGACAATAAAAACATACAAACTTCGAGAGGTAATAACAGCGACAAAATATGTACAAGAAATAAATAGATTAACTAACATAGAGAAAATTAATTATTAGGACAGGGATAGAAGAAACAAGGACTATTAAAAAAAAAACAAGCAGCAAAGAAAATATGTGTGAGTAGTAAAAAGAGAGCTAATAAAAAATGACGTCTTGGTGGAAAGAGGTAATAAAAGAAGAAAACGTGGGTAAAATATTAAAGAATTGGTAGCACAAGCGAAAGAAAAAAACTGGGAACTATTTAGAAAACAATTGGTAGACAACAGCAAAGAAAGTCAAATAATATTTTACAAAACACTGAAATCATTAAGAAATGAGAAGGTGAAAGTAGCAAATACAGTCAAATTCAAAGTAGGGACAATATTAACGGAAGAACAAAACACCATGAACAGATGAAGTCAACATTTTCAACAGATTTTATTCACAGATGAAGATAATCATATATAACCTGATAGACAAATTCTAATAAAACAGACAGAAAATGCGAATGAAGACGAAACGCAGGAAATATAAATAGAGGAAGTAAAAGTAGCGCTACGAATACTCAAAAATAGTAAAGCAGGAGGGCATGACAAAATTACTACAGAAGTAATGAAGTAGGTATATGGGAAAAAGGCATAGAAATATGGTCAGCAATTTTCAACAAAATTTAGAATGGAGATAAAATACAAAACGATTGGGAATTAGTAATAATAGTGCCAATACACAAGAAAGGAGACATCAAAGAATGCAACAACTACAGAGGCATATCGTTACTGAGTACGGCACAAAGTGTATTTAGGAAAGGACGCTGTAGCCAAGACCATATATTCACAGTTAAGGACCTAATACATAAGACTATGACCACTAACACAGAAACATACATGACATTCATAGATTTAGAGAAAGCGTTTGACAGAATACAAAGAGAGATAATATGGATAATCCTAGAAAGAAAAGATATATATATATACAGTGCCGTTCCTGGCTATGTTATCACCTCCGTGCCATTTATTTTTTGGCGCCCGTTTTTTTCACCGTTTATATTTTATTAACAGGGATGATAAACTTCATTTGCTTCTTTTTTTATAAATTTAAAAATTTATTGCTTCAATTTTTCATTTTCCGCTTCTTTTTCTATATTTCTCTTTCTATAAAAACTTCCAGATGGTTTTTTTTTATTTGTTGAGACATTATATCTGAAATATTTTTATTAGAAAATACGTAGCCAACGCGAAATGTATTCTTATATGGCGAAAAGAGTTGCTTAAAAAACCCCATTAGAAAACTATGTCCAAAATAATAACTTATTTCACAAACAAATTAACAAGATAAAATTCCAAAATTAATCATTATTTCATAATTTTTGTTTGATTTCATGAAAGAAGTGTACGATTAAAAAATAAATAGAAACTTACATGGACAGCTACTCAAATAAATGAAAAGAAAAAATATGATGATAGTACAACGAAGAAAATGTTTTAGGTTATAAACAATATTCATAAGTTAATTCTTAGAAACTGGTCTACAGTATACAATGGTAGTACAGTGTAGTCTGATGGCCGCGATAAAAAGTCGACATATCAAACTTTAATTACCGCCAAAAATCGCCAAGATCTATATTCCGAAATTGTCTTTTAAATAGAATTTATCCTATAAATAAAAATACTTTTGAAAAATATTTATCTGTAAACAAAACTTTAATAACAAAAAATTCAATCTTTTATAAAACCCCATTTTCCTAATAAACTAAAGATATTTGAAAGCATGGGAATTTTTTCTATACTATCTCTATCTTAAAGCATCTGATGTTTCTTTTACAATATTAATACCTAAATAAACAGGTACAATTTTCTTTTCACTGTTGCTATAATATTTTACACCATATATCGCCAAACATTTCTAATTGGTGGCTTTAATCGCCTGTCGCCAAATTAATTTTTTTGCCCCAGAACATCGTAAAAAAAATCGCCCAAATGATGGAAAAATCACCATGGCAACACGCCGGTACGCGTACGCCATTCGTCTGGAGAATTGCGCTGCGCAGAAGCCAATATTCGTCCGGATAAGTTAAATTTATCAAAGTAGGGGTGTTACGAAGTACTTTTGTTTAATAGTCTTATTTCTTATTAAATAAATGTTATGAAGAGATTATTTATGTTTATTGTGTTTAGTTAGTTTCACTCACAAAATAACAACTTTAATCTTCAGGAATTTAGGTACATTTAGTAATTCAAAAGCATTTTTTTTAAACATAATGAGGCGCCGTCCGGCGCCCTCTCCGTCTGGCGCCTCCGTGCAGGCACGACTTGCACGCCCGTCAGGAACGGCACTGTATATATATATATATATATATATATATATATATATATATATACCAATCTTCTAAATGCTATAAAAGTACGGTATTACAAAAATACGAACTACGTAATTAGACAAAATAGGAAAGCGAGATATTTGAATCAAAGAACGGTTTCAGACAAGGAGGAGTAATGAGCCCAATCTTATTTACAATATTTATGGATGAGATAATAAAAAAGTGCAATCAAAAATCTACAACCAGTACAAATATGTATATATGTGATTATGCCGATGACGTAATAGTTCTGGGAAACTGCGAGGAATAAATGCAACAAAGTGTGAATACTTGGAACGAAATTATAAAGAAGAATACGAAAATCAATGGGACTAAAACCAAGATAATGGTAATCTGCAACGAATCAACTACAGCTTATATAACAGTAAATAGCGAAACAATTGAACAAATTAATAAATTCTAATATTTAGGCATAACAATAGATAGCAACGGCACACAAAATAAGTAAAACGACAAAAATATATCACGCAATGAAACATAATTTTATAAGGAAAAACAAATAGTACCTAATAAGACATAATTGACGGTATTCAACACACTACATAGAGCAATATTCACATACGGGTGTGAATCATGGATATTGTCAAATAGAATGAAAAGTAAAATACAGGCCACAGATATGAAGAGTTAAAGGAATAACAATGTTAGATAGAGTAAGGAATGAATCCATAAGAGAAGAACAATGAAAACCAATGACTGATTTTATAGAAACAAGACAATTAGCCTGGTGGGGACTCATGATGCGAATGAACAAAAGAAGACCGATACGCCAAGTTTGGATGACCAACGTTATAGCGAAAAGCGGAAGAGGAAGATCAAAGGACACATAAGATAACGTAATAAAGAAGATTCTCACGAAAAGAAACATCCCGATGCAAGAAGCAAGAAGAATCGCAAAAGACAAGAAACAGTGGGCAAAATTAGCGGACATATGAACTTAAAAGATATAAAATTATGTAAATAAAAATGAAGGTTAAGCAAAAATGTATACATCTTACACCTGAGGGTAGAATGATGACTGACTATATATATTTTCTCTATTTTTAAAAAATAATCGTAACATGTCATAATTGTATAGCAACTATTGCTTTTTATCGAAAATATGGTATATTTTTAAATATTCCCCCAAAACTTACTTTGTATTATTTTATACCGTACTTCAAAACTTGTTATATCTTTCTTGTTTAAGTTTGCACATTCTACAGACACATTCTTTGTAACTCAAATACTTTTTGAAAATTCATGCCAAATTTTCATATGGAGCACAATGTTATCTTTAGTACTGTAAATAGAGATTTTATCTCTTTCTAACAAAATACACATGTAAATTAAAATGAAAATAAGCTAAGAAATTAGAAAATTACTGATTTTATTCATTTCGATAAAGTGTACTTTGGAAACAAAGTCGAATTTTTTTGTTTTTTAAAAAGATTTATTGCTACTCCAATATTGTTAGCAAAACATGATATTTCATTCAATTTTATTTTTTTATTACCTGTTGCTCTAATATTATTTCTTTTATAATTTTTTTTGTGTTTCTAATATAGGAACAATTTAAAAACTTAGTTGTTCTATTCTAGATTTATTATATTAATATTTTTTTTTATTATTACCATAGTTATACCTATTATCTTGATTCTGTTCTCATTCTAAATTTATTAATTTTATTCTTTTGTTTCATTGGAGAGAAGTAAATACTATCCTTTAGGATATATTTTTAGTATTTGCACAATATTACTTCATTGTGTTTCCTTTATTGAAAATATCACGCTTCGCCACTGTTTTCAAAGCAAAAAGTTACTAACTATTTTAACAATCATTATACATATATTAACAAATCGTTATTTTTGAAATTTATTGTTTGTGAATATTGTTAAATATTTAACGTTCGTTAAATTTTAACAATTCGTTTTGTAACGAATCTGTATAATGAATACGGGCATCAGTATTTAGTGTTTTCGAACATAGGTACCTATATTCATCTAAGTTCTACTCTGTGTTATTATGTGTGAATTTCAAAACTATACTAAGACAATATAATTTTGCATTTTGATAGTAAAAATAAAATAAATTTTAAAATTTACAACTTTTGTCAAGTGCGGGATCTGATAGAAACCGGGCCTCTCTGAATTACGCGCTCTAGGCATAGATATTTGTCTTACTTGTCTATTGATCAATCCGGGCCTACTAGGAGTACACCTAGAGTAAAGAAATGCAGAACTTAAGATTCCTATTCTTGCAATATAGTGGTTGCTGTATCACTGTGTAACATAATATCTATAATTATTTCATCTTAACATAATTTTTTTTAGAAAAATATGAAATTGACTAAAACAAATGCTTTTAACAATTTCATAGAAAAAACAATCAACAAACAAAATAATTATAAATTTTAACAACAGTAACATTTTGTATTTACTTTTTATACTACACTGTCATGTATATTAAGCAAAATGACGTGGAAGATTAATATTATGAATGTTTTTGTAAAATTTTGATGTTTAAAATGTGATTTAGTGTATCCAACTATTATAGTGCTACATTATGTTAGTTATGTAAACATTGTTAAAACATGGAACTATGAACAATAACATACAAGCAATTCATATTAGCTCTTATTTACAAGGTGAGTCTAACGTTTTTCATTATATATTATTGTTATTGCTATAGAAACATCATAAATATTGTTTTAACCCTTATTTTATTTACATATTGATAAATATGTACAAATGTAAATTTAATATTCGATATTATGTACATATACCCATATATTTATTTCTGTAACCTATATTTGGGTTGACTAGAAGAGAAAATTAAATTTTAAGTTTTAAAGAGACCTGTTGATAATATTTTTTGATTTTGGTATTTTGGCTATGCTAGTGGTTTCCCACTAAGACATTAGGTATTGATTGTGAAATTTGAATTCAGTCCCTGTTGCTCATATTTGCAAATACCAGACGTGGTCGTTGTACTAACCACAAGCCCCAACTTATGTCTATATAATGTATAATAAACCAACTTGGGAACAGGTTGCTCTTTTGCAATTAGCTGTTATGGTGTTGAACCCTTTACTAGGAATTAGAGATTTTATTTATTATGCTTTTCCACGATTGCATAGCGTTATTAGCTAATCAACTGGATACTAGTGAATACCGAAATTGCTATTTTTGAATCACAGTGTGATTTTTTATTGTTACTTTTCAGTATCTATGATTTTAAAGGTTGGCTGTGAGAGGAGCAGACCGGCCAAAATCAAAATAACCTTACCCTCCCCCCTCCTTTGAAAAAATGAGTCATATTATTGTTATTATTTTTAAAAAGATTAAAAAAAAATAACTTTTTCCTATATAATTTATTTAAAACTGCAATTCACTTTTACATAGATAATATTACAGATTAAATAGGAAATTTAAAATATAATATGTATAATGAACAAAAATAAAATAAACTTCTATGTAAAAGAAAAATACTTAAATAATAACATAGTTCATATAATAAACAAAAATATATAAAAGAAAATAAAAATTTAAAGAAAATAATTCTACCAGAATAATTCAGTTACTTCTCCGCCGAACTCACGGTAATAAAAAAAACAATAATATATGAAAGTAAAAACGTTCAAGAACATCCACCTAAAAAAATAGCAATATGTATAGATTCTATAAGAAGTTAATCCAACAAATGTACCCAAAAGACCCAATAGCTATCCAAATCAAAGAATAACTTCACATAATACTAAGCCAAAACATTTCAGTCATCTTCATATGGACCCCAGGCATTGTAGGGATCCCAGGCAACGACGCAGCAGACCGGGCCGTAAAAGAAGCCACAAATGAAAACCAAACCAACCTAGAAATTCCAACTGCCGACATTATAAGCGAAATTAAGTTAAGTATAAGTGAAAACCGAAAATGAAACAAACAACAAATTGAGAGAGATTAAAGGCGATACAACAATTTGGAAAACAAACATCACAAGACAAGAACAAATCATCCTCATTACCCAAATAACACAAACACATCCTAGAGAAAACTATACAACCCAGATGCTGCAACTGCCCAATAACGGTCAAACATATATTATTAGAATGTCGAAAATACCATCAAGAAAGAAGCACTCACAAAATCCCGAACACAATGAAAACAGCCCTAGGAAATAACCCAAACACCATACTAACATCATGAACTATCTACAACAAATAAATCTATATAATCAAATATAATGTACTGTATAAATATGTATTTATAATATACCATACTGTATCCGGGTTTTAGTAGCCATGTAATTGAAAGACCGCAAAGCCAATAAATGAAAGAAAAAAAAGAAAATAAAATAACATAAGATACTTCCAATTAAAGATAAAAGTAAATTCACAAAAATTGAAAATAGATTGCACAGTAGCTACGATATTGAAGCTATTTCTTCAAATATTGCATGATTCATCAAATCTTTCTCACATGCCATAAAATTCAATGCTTCCAAATGTCCACAGGAGAACGAACTCCTGAGTCTATTTTTGATGTATTTTAACTAAGAAAATGAACGTACTTCGCACTAAATATGAATAATTGCAATTTTTTCTAGTACACTTCTTACTATCCCGTCTACGGCGGTTTACCCTTCCGATTAGTGAAATCAATGATTCTTCAAGATATCTGCTTCGAACTATAATATACCGAGGATAGGTGCGCGGCGATGGATGCGATTTATGCGCTGTGCAGACAACCGCTGGCAACTGGCAGCTGACGGGCTAAGCTGCTATGCGCTGTAGCGATTAAGTGAAATTTTCACATGCTAGTCTATTAATTTATTTAATTTGTTAAGAGTAAAAGAAAATAAGTAAGCGAATAGTCCTATACCGTTAAAACATAAATATAATATATATTTTTTATATTATTTTATACTTATTCCGGCTTGACCAATTTTAGCCCTGGGCCACCGGGTATTTGCCCGGTTGCCCGGTGGCCGTATCCAGGCCTAGACTGTGATTACAGTTTGTTGTAAGGTTAAAGTCGGAAATCTTAGTTACTGATCGGAATTGTTAAGTGAGGAGCGAAACTGCTACTTTTGAATCACAATATTCATTGTACGGTTAAGTGGGGAATTTTCATACTAATCGGAATTACTTTGTGAGACTGAGGAGCCAAACTGCTACTTTTGAATCACAGTGTGCTTTGTAATTGCTACTTTCGTATCTTTGAATTTAGAGCGTTATTATAATCACAATTATTGTACAGTTAAATTGGAATTGTTACTTCGTAAAATACTTAACGTATATAATAGCGAACGGTGACTGTAATCACGAATCACAGATTTAAAAAATATTTGGTAGCAACCACGACCTTTCATTTTGTCAATTTTAAAATCAACTCGTACTACAACAGATATATTTCTTCTTAGTCAATAATTTTAGTAGTACTTTTGTAACACCAGCACTATGTTTAAAATAAATATTAGGTATGAAGTGGTTCAGTCTAATGTCTTGTCAAGACGTTCTTTTTCTTTGGACCGAAGTTATTTTGAATTTTTTGATATGGCCATATAACTACGGCATCAGGGAATTGTCTCGATGACTGAAAGTGTACCCCCTATCTAAAAGTAAAATTGACTTTGATCCCCCATCTCTAATCCTACCGGCCCATCACTGCCTCCTGCCATTCTTTCTTTACTAGACTTTTCAGCATTTCGCTTTACAGAACCTTATTTGCCCCATCAGAAAGTGTTACATCATTGGCTCTTATTGTGTAACGTAGAAAGCGAGGAGAAATAAATTTGTATTCAATAAGAAACTTCTCCGTCACTACTCCGTTGACAATTGCTGCATACTCCGCACAAGATATTACACGAGTGTATGTTTATGTTGGAATGTTGTTAGAAATTTCCCATTCTTTAGGAACTAAATTCATATTTTTTTTAAAATGAACTAATAGCGGGTCAAATGAGATCATCATAAAACTAGGCAGTATCTAACCTAACGCACAAGCTGCATATCTATATGGAGATATCTATCCTCTTTGGAGTTATTTTCACAGTGACGTAACTACCGTGGAGCAGTTGGAGCGAACTGTTCAAGGCGTACTAATCAAGGGGACGCAAAATTGAAAAGGGTGAAAAAATTGGGAAAACATTTATCTATATAAAAAAAATCGATTTATGAGAGTTTCTATAAAATATAAACATAAATAAAATATTTTTAATAAGTAAACTGTAAGTAGGTACCTAAATATAGAGTGACCAATAAAAATGTTTAAGAATGGTGGTCTCGAGAAGAAATAGAAAGTCGGTTAAATTAGATAAACGTTACCTCATGGGGGGGGGGGGGGGGGGTTCATTTTATACATTATTCAGGCACTTTTTAACGATCAATTTATTGCAGTACTCAATTTTTTTCTTGTACCGTTTTCGAGAAATTGATATCAACTTTCAATTTTCTTATGGGCCTCAAAGTAGGCTGTGAGATCGTTAAATTGAGTTTTTTCTCTTTTCAATGATATAAAATACATGCGTATTATAAGCAAAAAAAAAACAAATTTGTTTATATCAAGTCCCATGTATTTTTTGGGAAAAACAAAAATATCTATAAAATGACCCCTACATGAGGCCCCTTTTGTCTAATTTTATCGTCTTTGTATCTCTTATAGTTCTCGAGATCTTCATATGTTTAAACAGTTTCATTGGTCACCCTGTATATTAGTATGGACTAGACTAATTTTGATTTCGGAAAATATTTATTATAAATATAATATTTCATATACCTCTAATAAACCTATACATAAAAATGTATGATGATTCCTAAGAATGTTTAAAAGCACTACTTTAGGCACTTAGTTCTGGATCTAAATTACTTCGATTTTAAACGTACTTTTATATTCACTTAAAACAAATTATTTCTGTTCGTGAATTTGCTGAATTACTTTTACTTCAAACTGCAGCCTCAAGTAGTTCAGCTGACATTATTACAGCTTACCTTATGCTAATTTTTTAACATTACTAATGACGACAGCAATAGAAAACAAAGTTTTTCAAAGCTAAAATTAAACAAAACATAAACAACACGTCACAACTTCATCCTAGATCTTTGGCCATTAATTGAAAAAATGAATATCTTCTCAACTTAATCTGAAGGACGTGAGTGGGTCGATCTGCAAACGAAAAAGTGAGAAAAAAGCAATTTTATTTTCTCTAGTGCATTTAGTATATATCTACGTCACTGTGTCTGCCTTCTGTGTTTTTGTATACTCAATTATAACACCTGAAGTATTCGTTTGCTGCTGTTCTTACTTATTTATGTCATTCTTGTTTCTGCCAGACATTGAACTTCAAGAATTCTCAAGATTTTCTCAAATGCTTTTCTATGCATTCTTCTCGTTCTATGCTTCACCTGAGAGTATGCCATAGAGTGCAGCATATATATACTCGCTAGTAGCCCCCACCGAATAGTAAAGCCGACCTTGAGCCCCCTCTCCTGTAGTACCCCCACCACTGTCACCCCCTCCCCAGAGTCATTGCCCGGCGTTGCCGCCCCGCGCACAGTGTTGCCGGGACGCGTGCGGCGCTGCCATCGATCCTCAGTCAGTCGGCGGCGCGTCCTGCTGCTGTGTCGTGTCGTGTCGTGACGTGAGAGTAACGTGTGCGGGCCGGGCATGGGATAACATGGACTGGCTGCTCGGTGCACTCGCACTACTGGTTGCCACAGGTAAGCCGGCATGGAAACACATGGCATCGCCAGGCACAACATTACTCTTACTTTACTAAAACTGTATATGAACATAGTACCAATAAAAGCTTTAAATAAAAATACTATCTAATATTTGGTACGATGTTTCTGAAAGAGTTAAATTAATGAAAGCATCTTATGATCTAGGTGGATATTGATAATGCATATCGTCGATAAAGAATGCGATATAAATTTAAAATATTTCTTGCGATATTTCTGAAAGAATTCGTAATCTTATGGACCAAATTTGTTGAAAAGAATCTGATAAGCATTACTCTACATTTTAAAGCATGTACCGGTTTTGTTAGACATTGTTGTAATAAGGTTTATCGTAAAATTAAATTGGTAAAAATCTATTCGGTTTCTTAGAATACTATAATTCGAGTGGAAGTAAATCTTGGAAATATTATAGTTCAGGCGACTACCTACTAGAAGAACCGCAATGTTCCATTAGTGTTTTATTCTGATCTTATAGAACAGATGAAGACTGATAACTGTTCATGAATATTATTATGGATAATGCGATTTAAACTTGAATGAGTATCTATTTTATTGGTATATTTTGATGTGTTCGGGAAAATATAAATTGATGAATTTATTAACTTATGGTTCAGAAGGATGCTAAATGCAACACCGATTCGACAACCACGTTCCTCTTTACGCTAAGTTTTTCGTACAATTTTACCTGTTAGATTCTAATGTTAGTAAATTACTCGATGTTCATGTTGTTCAAATTATCATTTTATGGTCCAGGTGGATGCTGTAATGAACATAAAGGAATTACAGGATTGTCAGGTCTTCGGATTCTAATCTACTGGTCTTATTAAAGTGTTACTAAATAATATTGTTAGACAAACTCTAGTTTAAATTTGTTCGATTGTAATATGTTTAATTATACCTATTGCTGATCGTGTTGAAAGAATAATTTATTTTGGTCTAAGTGGATAATGTATCTGAACAAAATGTAGCGTCGCGAGTGGCAAGTTTTTTATTGTAAATGTTTTGTAGGATGTTTCTAGACTAGATATAACTATAGACTGTGAAGTCCAGGTGGATGCTCGCATAAACTCAATGTACCACCAGTGCCGACAATCAAACTGTTTAAATTAATATCGTGCGAAGTGCGAAGTTTGGATTGTTATTCTATTGGCTCGGTTGATATGTTTCTTGATAATAAATATGTATATTCTTCTAATATTGACAGAATTATTCTAAATGCTAATAATATTGAGGGACATACCTATCTTATGGTAAAGATTTTCCTATTTCTTTTCCTATTCCCATGAAGTTTAAAAAGGACCGGCGCAAATATTTTTGGCGCTTAACATAATAACGTAATATACTATTTAAAATACAGAGCACAAAATATTGCAGGTTTCAAAACAAAAATAAATTTAAAAATGATAATGCAACAGTTAAAAGCTATTTTTAAAATTATAAAATAATTTATGGTTTCAAATAACACGGCTTTGTCAGAATTTTGTAGGGAAAATTAAGTTATTGAGAATTTTGCGGGCCATATGGATTCTCTATTTTTCTATTACTGGGTAAATTAAATTCTTGGGATCATTGGTTAAATATCTCTGGCCCTGGTAGATGCTATGAAAGGTATTTTTTTAAAGTAATGCAGGACTAAATATTTTTTTAAATGTATGTGTTATCCTGAATTTCCAATTTTATTTGAAGTCTTTTAAAATCGTAATCAAAATCACTGGAATTTGACTGTTAATTTGTAAAATTTGATTGGTTTTAAATTGCTAACAAAAAATAATTTTTACATGGAAAATTCAAACAATTCTGACATTTTTATTTACGGTTATAAATTATTTAAATTGATTTTTTACAAAAAAAATATTTAATTAATTGTTTGATCTATGTATGTATCTGTATATTAATTTATGATACATATACAAAACTACCAACCTTTATTCTTTTCATATTGTGACCTCATGATATTTGACACAGCATGTCACTTTAAATTTATTTATAGTCGGAATATATTTCATACAAATTGAATTCATTGATTATAATGTAGTATATGTTACTAGTCATAAAAATAAATTAAAATACATATTCTGTTTTAAATAAATTTGTGGTTTGGGGAGGAATACTAATTAAAAACTAAATTGAAGTACACTTTAATTTATTTTAAATTTGTCATCGTTATTATTAGTACGAAATTATGGGGAGAAAAAGGGCTCAATATAAGCGGTATTTTTTAAATATTTTTCATTAATAATAATAAAAGAATTCATAGGGGCCAATAATAGTTTGCACTTAGTTTATACATATATATTATAAAATACAATTACGGTCGTTACATCCTTTTGGACATCAGTATATGTTTATGCATTAATCCGGCATTTACGCTTAGATACAGCAATTTATTAAATAAATTTAACCTCACCTCACATAACCTAACAATACCAATAATTATTGGAGATTATTAATTATTTATAATATACGACATGAGATGAGTTATTATATGTATTAAAAATTTGACAAATGTCAATTTAAAACTACGAGTATTCATTTCAAAAGTTAAAATGTATAAATAAATATGATATATAATTAATGTAAAATGCAAGGATTTAAAAGAGGTATACATAAGGAACATTTAGTAATAATAATAAATTACTTAACCAAGTAGGTATTTCTATGATCAGTTTAATTGAATTAAATCATGAAAAAGATCCAAAAATTTAAATTCAATGAATGTAATACCTTCATAGCAGTGATGGTTTATAAGGGAAGCAAGTGAGGCAGTGCCTCACTAAAAAACGAGAAGAGTAGAATTTTGCATTGTATTTTTAAATTTCAATCTTCTAGAAATTTTAAATATAGCATGTTCATAAGATCCAGGTCTCAATTTCCTATTGTTTTCCTATCCTATAATGTTGAATTATAGGATAGACTAGCGCAGTGCGGACTATAGAAATGCGAAGACAAATATTCTCATGCCTGAAACTTCATCAATGTGTGTGTACAAATGTGTTGTTTTTATAATGCTCACTATGTTTATACCTTTAGAGTATTCTGATTAGTCTGTTTGCATGTGAAAGAAGCAAACATGCGACCGAACTGAACGGTTTAGAAATTTTGGCTGTTGCATTTTGCATTTGTACTTGTTCACAAGTAGCATAAGTGGTTCGACGTGAGCACTGGATAGCTTTGGATTTTCAATTTAAGTTTACTTTTAAAAAAGGAATGCAGGTAATAGTTTTTATTTAGTTCCTATCGCCTGCCTCCTCAAAATTTTAGTTCACGAGCCGCCACTGCTTCCTAGGAATAAACCTAAAATATAAGAAAATGCTCGAGAAAATGTAATACTACACAATTCTTCATAAACAGCAATTAAAATTGTTAATGGCTACTTCATGATAACGGTTGCTATTTATTGTAAAGTTTGAATTTTTTTGGGAAAGAATGTGTTAATTATATTATAACTATTTGTTTATATTTGCGTCCCTCCTGTCAAAAAATTCTATATCTTCCCGTAGCAACATTTAATTAAATAATTAGTAGCGGGAGGTAATATGTTTTACACATCATATTTTTTAGACTGATAAGAATTTTATAATAAATGTGGATAAAGTGCAAATTTTCATTGTTTTATTGAATAATCGCATAGTAGTATACATTGTTGTGAGTGGTTTATTGTGATAGACTATCTCTGTTCTCTATCTTAACTCATGTTTACTATGGTCTAGTACTACAAAATAAACACCGTTACATAATGCATAACAATATAGTGTCTGGTTTCCAGACAGAGCATTCACATTCTGGATATCTTCCAGAGAAATTTTGGCAAGTTTACTTACTTTATCTTGTAAACAGTCACGCCCTGTTAAACGCAGAAATAAACAATCTTCTCATTTAAATACCAGAAAAATAGTTGCTATAAATTTCAACTGCAAAAAACTGCACATGCATAAAATTTGTAAATATAAATACAAATAAATAAATCACGGCTTATTACAGGAGATCAAATTTATATATCACAAATATCGGGACATTTGTTAAAAAGATTCTAATAAATACATGTATACATAATTTTTCATGTACAATATTAGGTATCATTTTCAAAATTACAAAAGTCAAACAATTTACAGTTAATAAATCTAGGTGATTTTATTTTATTTGCCCAATAAATATTTATTTGAGTAAGATTCTTTCTACATCTGCATTGCAATAGTCTAATATAAGTTATAAAATTAATATTATAGATACTAAATTTTGAATTAGATATTTATGAATTGGAATAATTACATTTATTATGAATAATAACTATAAATTCAGTGAAAGTTACTTATAATGTCCCTCAAAGGACTTCAAAATACGGACGTTACATGCAACGGCGACAACAAAATTAATATTTTTTCGCACCACCGTTGACGTAAGCAACTTCCATAGCAACATATGTCGTAAGTTTCTAATAATATTTATTATTTGGATACTATTGTCAACGGAGTGTTATAGAAAATAACTGTCTAACTAACAGGTAAATGTAAAATGAAATAAGTTGCCAATAGATAAATCTGAACTGTCATGTGGCCCAAATTTTAGAAACAGGTTAATATTATTTGTTGTTAACTGCTGCTGTTGGTGCAAAAAATTTAATAAGCGACCCGGAATGTAGATACCTACTATACTAATTTACAAGTTTCGCTTCAGTTCAACCTCCTCGAAGGTTATAATGTATTTAAGTTTCTCGTAGCTTGGGTAACTAATAATCAGAAATAGTACATCAGTGACTAAATTATAAATATATACATATAAAGTAAATAAACAAAAATTAATAAACCAAACCTAAAACGTAGATATTTATATGAAGAAAAATAAATTAGCTTACATTATGCATACCTACATAGGTCCATAAAACTCAAGGTACAGAGGTCTTGTGGACGCTATATCTGCCCGTAGCGCTAAAAGACGCATAAATATTTTATACGACACTTCAATGCTAAAATATCAAGACTTACTATTATCTTGCATATTCGTCGTTATAAGCGACTTTCGGGTATCACTTGCTGAGTATACCCGTCGTTGGATTCCATGAATACGATACCTGTGTGCTCGTTAAATATATCGAAGCGGTAGCGTAGCAATTTTTTATCGTATCGTTTGCTAACTATGTCATTTGGTACTCTCAATAAAATCCGCTACATGATTCTTCTACCCTTCGCGTTTATATTACCGTTTTTAAAAATACGAGTATATGGAAAATATTTGACAAATAAAATTTTTTGTTTATCTTTTTTAAATATTTCGGATATTACGTGATAATTATCATACTGTATATTTTAGTACCGATTTAGCGTTTGCGCTACAGTTCTTTGGAGATGGAAATAGACGGTAAAGGGTTATTAGCGTAATATTACCGTAGTGTGATTTTAGCGTAAAAAGAATCCCACCACATCTGTTTTATTGCAGATATTGCTCATGATATATTTATACCGTAAATGGCGTTTACCAGACTGTAGCTTATATGAAGAATAAATCATAGGGGAAATAGATGGTAAAATATCGATTTAAATCGGCGAGTTTTGAATTCGGAATATCAAAACCACAACCGACCAATCGACTCTCTACACCACAAATCCTATTACTGTTTTATTATAATCATTACTTGCATCTATTTGTTAAATTTGTATATTTTTTATTGTTAATGAAAATATTGGAAATCTTTTGGTTAAAAAAACATTGATTTGACTGTGCGATTGGTCGCAGACTTGCAAAATTAAAACTGTGCTCGCAGAAGGGTTCTGTATCTTGCCATCATCAAAGCATCTAAAATTAAAATCCTTGTGCACCGTTTAATTAAAAATTCCCATTTAATTGCCAGCGTCATTGCCCGGTCTCCCGTACTCGGAAAATAAATTGGCAGATCGGATAAAGAGGAATATTCAAGTAATCCTTATCCTGTCGTCCTTTATATATTTATGGGTCCGCATCGCTCCATACATAACGACCTTACTATATTCTACAATTCAGATACATTTCAAAAAAGTTCACATTTAACAAATGAACAAAAACGTTTTTCGACAAAAGAAGACCTTTTGTACTATTACTCCTTAAATCTGTTGATTCGCGTCACCTAAGCAACGTCGGGAATCTTAACATCCCACGTCTCACCCAAATTAGTGTACGGGAAATTTTGAAAAAACCCTCCTATTTCTGCAGCATTAATTAAAAAACTATATTTAGAATAAAAAAGTATTATGTCTCAAATATTCGTTTGCCTAATAATAATAAAAGAAAGGAGTGGGCTATTAAATGAAAATTAATTTAGAATAACAAATATAGTAAATTTGGTATACAATGTTGGCAACAAATTCCGTCATGTTGTCAGATTGACAGCATTTGACAGTATTGAAACATAATTACAATAAATAAATATAATTGCACAAAATTTGATGACTTACTTACTTTCTTGAAGTAAAATATATATATATATATATATATATATATATATATATATATATATATATACCGGGTGTCCCAGCTCGACCGACACATGGGAGTTTTACATGGGAAATCAGTTAATTATGAGTAGTATCTCCCCAGTGCAAGATATTAACTTGAAATTTTATATGCTTATTGGGGAATATTATTTCTATGGATTACAGTTATTTGAAATATGTAATTTCGTCTGCAAGACGAGATTTATTAAATTATAAAAACTAACATTTTCGTTCAAAATCAGTCAGCCATGGAAATAAAAGAAAATATCTATGTGACAGTTCTGACAGTTAATGACATGCCATTGTAGATATTTATATTTTTGTAATATTGGTATATTATTTAACCAAGAGACTCTAAATTCAATTTAAATATTATTAAAATACAGGGAATAAGAATTAAAATCAGTGATACTTCACTAAACTGTCAGATAAATTTTTTCTTTTATTTCCATGGCTGTCTGATTTTGCACGAAAATATTAGATTTTAAATTTAATAAATCTCGCCCTGCAGACGAAATTGCATATTTCAAATAAGTGTGATCCATAGAATAAATATTCTCCTATAAGTATACAAAATTTCAAGTTAATATCTTGCACTGAGGAGATACTATTCATAATTAACTGATTTCTCATGTAAAATCCCATGTGTCGCTCGAGCTGGGACACCCGGTATATATATATATTGATTATATAATGCATGTTAATTTTATTTTGTCGTTAATATTCCTATATATATTCGGTATGAAATGTATTCATTTTTGTTCTCTTAATTCTAAGTAGAGAACAATTGATTGGACGAACTTAAATTTGGTTGTATAACTTAATAATACACAACTACACAGAGAAAACATATTTTTATTTGTAAAAATGTGCAGTTCAAATACGTACATTGGTACATTGATTCATAGCACAGGGTTTTAAGATAGGCACCATTTAATCTAAAAAGCAGAAATTTATGAATAATTATTGAAAATTGAAAAAGATGCATCTTAAAAAAAATATTTCTCGAAACGAAGCGAAAAGAATTTCGACTTAAATGGAAGGTTCAGTAATTTTGTCCATGAAAAGAATATGGGAATTCTTATGTTCGAGGTTCAATTAAAAAAAAAACTATAAAACATCGGTGTGTTTGTTAAAAATATGCGAAATTAATTTGATACTTACCTATGAAAAAGAAAGCATGCAAATGTTACTCAAAAAGAGTATTAGCCTGCACACTGTCGAAAAATTAAAAGAAAACCTTGTCTTAATGAGACCCAAGACGGTGAGATAGAATTCAGTGGCACTTTGTCCTGCGATTTAGATTTTCTTTTATTTATTATTTTGTAAAAAAGAAATAATGTTTAATAAAATTATTTAATCGATATAAAATAAAGTTACTTGAAGTTTTATTTAAAAAAAAAATAAGAGTTCTAGGAAAGAAAAACGGAAGCTAGTCGGAGAAAATAATTTAAAATAGTCTCTTAATGTAGAAATTACCACTTAAAATCTCTGTATTTGAAAACCCCTTCCGAAAATAATGTCTGAGTGCGCCTCTGTGTATGATGTGCTGTTGTAAAATAATAAAAATAACTAATTAATAATATCGTTTGTGTTTATTTTTAACAGCTTTCTTTTAATCAAAGCTCACAATTTTAAGGTTATCTAGAAATTTTGGAAATCAAAATGGCTGAGTGTATGGTATTCTAGTTTAAGTAACTCGCATCTTGTTCATGTTCTTAGAAATGGAGTACGTAACTGATAATCACAGTGTAATGAAATATCCTTAGATAACTCGAAGAGCTGATCTACAAAGTACAAAATGAGCTATTTATCAAGTAATATCATGTTGCTTGAAATTGTTAGAGACCAAGTCAAGTAGCTGCGATAGGAAAACAAGTTAATTAGTGAATTCAGAAAAATCAAATCAAGTCAAGTAATTCGTAAAAACATAAATCCAGTTGACTTGATGAAACTGTAGCTATTATAGATATATTCTACATTCAAACTCAATATTAGGTGTAATTTTATTGCTTCAGCAGTAGATTAGGTTTGATATTTTTTATCGGTGGTGTTGATTATAAAAACGTTGTAGAATTTAAAGAGTGGTAAGTAATGCATAAGGATTTTTGTTTCGTTTTAAGCGCAGTTAATCTCTGAAGACAACTCTGGTATTACAACGAGATTAACGGAATTAAACTCAATTCCTGGACATAAATACCTCGTGAAAACCATCTGAAAAATTATTTTAATTACACCAAAAGCGAAATTGTTAATACTAGGTAAAATATTAATTGTTGTTACACCATAATCCATAATGGAGAATATATATTTGATATAGACAGGGGATGTTTTATATTGACGCTCTTTTAGGATTAAAGTAATACCTTTATTTCTTGATATTAAACTTACAATAGGAACACGTCTGGTAATTTTTTTACGAAAAATTCCGTTATAATTTATATAATATGTAACATATTTTTTGCAAGATACTTATACAGAACTCAATGACAGTACGCAAAAATAGAAACTTAAAATTAAGATATTAGTCACATGTTTACTAAAAGACAAACATTTAGTCATTTATAGAAAATATACTTTTATTTTCATAGTGTACGTATTGTATGTAAATTTTGTTATTGATTTTTAAAAATTAAATTCGTTTTTCATAAAAATGTGAAGCACTTTTTTATTATATTTTGCGCTGGATATGCACTTTTATCGTGAATAAACTATTATAAATGTTTTATTTTTGCAATTTTCCGTTCAATGGGTTTAATTTCCAATTCCAAATTATGCGAGAGATGCGCGTTCTATGAATGGAGTTTAGAAATCGTAAAAAAGAAGAAATCCTTAAGAAAGGAATTTCTCATATTGGACTGAGTCGTCATCCTCAATATGATCCTGAAATACTCGCGAGGTCTGGGATACCGAGCGCATACCTCCGGTTAATTCCTTCCACAGGATAATCGATCTTTCTCCGCCGATAAAATTGTTTATCAAATCATTTTTCAATGAATTGAGGATAGAAACGCGACTCCCTGGATTAGAATTGGAAAATAGCAGATCTGCTGACGCCAACAAACGCGGATAGTAATAAAATTTCATGGTTTAAATATATTATGGAAAGTTTTCTTATAACTTTTATACCAAGGATTTATTGTTGCAATTCATCTACATAAATACCAAATTTCCATTCTACTATAAAATAGCACACCTTAAAGATCAATGACTTAAAAAAGCTGATGTAACTAATAGATAACCTCCCGTCCTACAATTTATTTATATTGTATTTAGAACAGTGGTGACTCGTGGGTCCGAAGGTGAGTAAAGCGGAGTTTAAAAATAGTATAAAATGTTTCGTTAATTTTGTAAATCCTAATGCATATTGCATGTGTCCGGACGAACCTTCATGCTTGTGATGAGCACAAGAACGTTAACATTACCGAAATCATTAAAATCGTTTTCATTCCGATTTAACACTAATAACTAAACAGGGCAGACAAAAAAGTTTATTGAACAGCAAATGCCATGCTTTTTTGAAGTTGTAAGTATACACTTTAGCTTTGTCTTTTAATACAGGCAAAGGTTTTTCACAATTAAAAGACCTTAAATTTTTTATTTCTAATAATACACCTGGATCGTTCAAGGGAAACATTGCAAACGAATAAATACAGTTGAAGCAGGAAGAAAAGATGTCTCACTTGATTCCATACTGCCAGTGACTAGAAGTGCCGTTGTCATGGCAACCGTGCAAGTCTGTGTTGTTTACACTAATATAGCAGAAGGATGCGCCGAAGCTGCTGCACTTGAGCATTTACTTTTTATTTTTGTGATTCATATGATTGGGCGACGGACTATTATAACATAACTTTACCGAGGATCAGATGGTTGTTGGAGAAATTTATTTTCAAAAATTAAGTAATGTTAAAACAAACTGTAGTGCAATTAAATTGAAAATATTTTAGTAAAAAAATTAACAGGTTACTTTTGAGATTGATGAAGCAGTTCTTCACCTGCGTCAGCTGACGACCCGCCACTGATTTAGAATTAAACATTGTTATGAATCTACATTACTTAATTAACTCCGGATTAAATATGTAATAATATCAGCAAAATGTAATCCTAAATATTGTAATTAATGTCTTAAATTATTTTCGGTCTTTACCAGTTTTGGCGCTTTACGTACCTTCGTCAGGAGAAATTTTGAAAGCAGATTTTTCGAAAATGAAGAGTGGTAATTAAATTATTTTGCGTCGTCCCGGCTCGCTCGATCACGCAAGTTAGTCATCGTAGGTGCTTGTTGTAGTTGCATAAGGTGACCACTAGCGAAACAGCGTCTAAATGCAGCCTTCAATATCTATTATAAAGCATTGTTATAAATTATAATAAATTATGAATTCTTTAATCGGTAAGGCGATTAGATGGGTTACCACCAGCGAAACAGCGAGGAACTGTAGCCTCCAATATCTACAATACTGCATTGTTGTAATTTATAATAAATTACGTATTCTTCAACTTATAAGGCGATTTGATAATTGAAAAAGAACGATTTTAAAGTAATTAATTTCAAACAAAATAATTAAATGCATTTTTTTAGTTCAATTTTTAATACTTTGGGAACAAAATTGAGCGTACGTACTCATCTATTTTTGAGCGCTATCAAAATTCTGCTCCCGCTATGAAAATAATTCCGATGTTGATACTGTATATGAACGCAGAGCTGCTACGTATAGAGAGTAAGCGTATGAAGCAATATGATTCTGACAAATATTTGCCGCGAGTAAATAGCAATATGGACGTGCACCGCTGAAAGTAGGTAACACTACTTCAGCAAATAAAGATTCAAATAAATATTAGTGTAATCAACTTCATTTTACTGACGGGCCATACGCCGCTCAAGCAAATATTATAATAGTAAATATACATTCCTGTAATAATGATATCATACACCAAGATATGTAACCACTGCTCAATTGTTTGATCATTTCAAAGATTACTTAATAAAACACATATCTACAAGACACTGGTTGCTTTGTTTTACATCAATTGATGTATTTTATAATTAACATTGACTTTGAAAAACCTCTTAGAACAGTAGAATACCAAGTAGATATTGTTTAGCAAACTAAATCAATTTTATTTCTTTGGTTTGTACATCCCTCAACAATATCCAAGTATTCTTGAGATATGTTATTCTTTAACCTTAACGAACAGAGAACATTTGAAACTTTACTTTATTATTAAAATCTTTTTTTGCTCCCCCTTGGCGACGCCCTTGTTAGGATATTTGAATATTGACAGATCCCCTTGCTATTTAAGTTCGCATTTTTTGTTGAAGGTATTGTTAACCTAATATTAAGGATTTGAAAGTCATAAAATGAACTTGAAGACAACTGTTCGTGTAACTTATGTGACTAACAATAAATTATAGAATGGGAGAGGTAATAAAGTACTGTATTTTAGTCGTTTTTCGAAAGCTTTATTTCAGTTCTGACCGCATGGGTCTCCCTCACCTCATGTGGCTCGAAACCGGTCGGAGCTGAAATTAAGCGTTCGGAAGACTACTGAATTCCAGTACTTTATTACCCCATTCATCTACCAGTCGAGAAAATCCTTTGATCATAAATTATAGAATCTTATCTATAACATGTACAATAGTTTTGGACGATATTTTATAATACCTTAAGAAATTTTATAATGTAGTTGACTGAAAAGTACATCATTGATTAAATTAATAAAAAACATAATAAGGGCCAAGGGTATCGAAGTTGCTACCACCACTATCACATATCACATATTAGTCTGTCGGGACAGAAACAGACAAGATACCTACCTATATAATAATAATAACAGACGAAGTTTTTCTTTTAGTCAAATTTAATATGGAAGAGTGTGATTAAAACAATAATATTTTACTTATACGTTGTACTGCACAATCAGGGCATATCCCAATGTATTAAAACCCATGATCACCTACGCCTCATTTACTGGTGGCAAAAGTGAAACAAATCACAGCACAGGCATCACTTCGGAACCTACAATGCCTGGCCTGCCTCAGCATTACTGGTTCTATGACTGTCCGACTGCAGCCATGGAAGTGATTCTGGGGCTAACACCTCTACACAAAACGCTTTTTACCCGGAGATCTCGTAGAAATACAAACAGATATACTGGCCTTGTGTATCTGTCATATGATGACAACAAAATACAATTTTGATCAAAAGTACAAGGTTGTTATTGATAATCGCCTTGAATGAGCAGCAGAAAGACCTGTTCTAGAGACACACAGAAGGAACTGGAGTGGATGTGTTTGGCCAAGATTGCCGAATTAAGGAATCCATAGGCACCTGCTCTACAGTTTTCCATGCTGTGATTTGTGCAATAAATCTTTGTGTCTACCTAAACCTAAAGAAAGGTCAAAAAGGAGCAACAATCAATATAATAACAGACAGCCAGGCAATTTTAAAGGCATTAAATGCCTTCATTTATAAATCAGAGCTAGTCTGGAACTGCAGGGACATTGTCCAATTGCTATCCAAGGCAAATCACGTCACCATATGGTGGGTACCAGGGCACTAGGGAATCCTAGAAAACAAAAAAGCTGATGAATTTGCAAAAAAAGGCTAAACTGTCATATTTTGGACCGGAACCTTCATGTGTTCTTCCGCAGAGTCAATATATGAAAGTGGCCAAAAACTGGGAGGAATCTGCCATGTCCTCATTTTGGAAAAAATCCTCCAAGTCTTAGTTAAGCAAAAAAATATTTTTTCCAGCTACGACAAACGTGAAGGAGCTGCTGGCTCTCGGCAAACAGGACCTTAGAATAATGACAAGATTCATCACTGGCCATTGTTATTTAAAATACCATTTGTACAAAATTGGTAAAGCTGAAAATGACATCTGTTAACTCTTTAAAGAGGACGAAGAATTGTCGAAATCTGTAAGAATGTCTAGCCGTAACCACACAGTGATTTAACCAATTAAGTAAGAGGTATCAGAAAATGAGATGAAGAACTTGATTCCTGGAGCAGTTCCCGGAAAACAATAGATCTTCTAGGTCGCAGTGACAAATGTGATAAAACGCTTAAACCCTCTTTTAAATACAATACTAGACAGTCACAATAAGACAAGATATGATACAGATTGAGGTAGAAATAGAAACTATATTCCAATAATAATCTATAAACTATAATAATCAAGAACATTTATACGAGTATAATCCAAAATGAAACTACAATGCGTCTTCGGATTCCATATAAACTTTAAACTCTTACGAGAATTTTGAATAGATTTAAAATGTCTTTTCATCGATCTACATAAACCTTGAAATCACAAAGAATACAATAAAGTATTCACTGAGTAGGACAGCGCGTTTAGGCAACGCTCAAGCAACCTTTATTGCTTGAATATTGGTATCGTGGGTTCGAATCCCACTACAGGTATGGTTATTTATGAGTGTACCTATAATATATTAAAAGTGTGTACTTCACATAATTAATAAGAAATATAACAAATAAAGTATGTGTGACGATGATCGACTGGGAAATAGATCATACTATGATCCTCTTTATAACGTTTGACACGATTTTACCCTGTAGAGAACATAGTATAAAAGAACCTTACGACTGCGACCCAATTATTATTTCTTCCCTATAACAAATAAAACACCTAATTTGACACTCAGTCAAGCTGCAGTTACAGCAATTTCAAAGAACAAAGGATGCAACAATATCAAGTATTTATATATGATACATATACACAAGTAGGATGGAGTTAACTTATACTCAATTCTTTTACCCGATTAATCTAATCCATTAAATAAGAAATAACATATTTTTGCTGGTATTTGGTGGTCTGTGACAAAGAAAAAACACCGATTATCAGCTTAAAAGTACAAGACTGATTTTTGTAAAATATATTGGAAAAAATTGAAAATACATTCCTTTCCATTAGTCAAATACGTCATGTCACCACATTTGTTTGTTTTAAAAAACAACACCTCACCATAGCAGCAGAAATAATGTGACTGCATTGGAAACACAGGGAGCCTTTTTAATAAGAGCGAAATACGAACTCGAACAAATTACAGATGTCAAAATATAGGTCGCGCCCCTACGAGGGGATGTTTGCTCTAGAGGGAAAACAAGCGAGCTATACTAAATAAATACGCATTATTTTTGTTTACTTTGCTCAACGTTATGTGATAGAAATGTATTATTTTGTTGAAGATATTTTTTAAAATGAAAACATTTGACGAAGTATGTATCTATGAATTATGTAAACTGGAAATTCTTTCCACATAATTGATAAAAATATTTACCCGATGGAAATTAATTTTATTTTGAAATAAGAATATGCCAATAATTGTCTCGTTATGGTACAACACCTCATTAATTCAAACTTCCTCTAATGTATTTTTTAAAGTTTGACCTAAAACGATAATGTCAATCTAATGAAGAGATCAATATAAACTAATAATAATAATAATAATACTAACAACTTAGTTACATATTTCAGTTGTTTGCTTTTACATGTACATTTTCTTTATCATCTATTTCTAGGGTCTACTATTCCTAAATAGAAGAAAGCTTTGTTTCTTGACAAGTTTTAATTGATTTTGTAGTGGTGCAGTTTATCAGCCTACAGCTACTGTAACCGACCTGCAGCAGTCTAGCGAACGTAGCAATATTTTTAGTTAGTTAAAGATTGGCGAATCTGAGATTTGTACCCTTTAAATATTTCATTTCACTCGTTTTGAGTATTATAACGTAAATTCGATATTCAATTTAGGTTAAAATAAGAGTAGATGTCGCGTCAAACAAAGCCAGTTGCACATACACACAAAATTTAGATTGTCGCGCAATTAAATGATTAAGGAGTTATCACTTGCATATTAAAACCTTTTATTTACAAGTTAAAAGAAAACAAAAAATACAAAAAATGTACCTACAGTAGCATACTTGGCTTGTTCGTACTACATAAATGATTGCTTACTAAAGTCACCGTATAATACCGCGAAACTTTATTATCTAAAGTCACATTATTTATAAAAAGAATGAGATTTTATTTTTTGTTATGAACACATTTTGCAAATTTTAATACAAATTTCCGATGTATTAAATACGCAGCATAACTTGTTTATATCCATGGGCGACTTACAAAGTTAATGCTCTCGGATCGAGTGGGTATAAACATCTTTATAATACCCTTAGTCATCAATATCTGTGGCACAACATTCCTTGAAGACCTACCTAAGGCACTTGTTTCGAGGTAAGTTTTACTTGCAATTTACCGGTACAGATTGTCAGCCTACAGCTTGAGCAAGTCACAGCGGTATTTTTATTTGGATAAAAATTGGCGAAGCCGTGATTTTTCGTTCAAAAATTTCCAATTATTTTTGGTTTCTTTCGCGGAAGATAGCAACTATTATTAATATAAATTAGAAGTAAGGCTTATTTACGTCTCTATAAAAATTCATATACAATTACGTCCACCAACAAAGCCGAGTAAATTGTTAGGTGGTGTTTGTGTAGGAGTTAATGAATTTTTACCTGAAAGCTTGGTTGAATGCGAATCTCGCCAGCATGTAATTACCGTGTTGGTAGATCTGCAGATAGTCCTGCGATGGTTATTACGAAGGAGAAGAAAAAGGGATGCTAAAAGTGAATTTGAATGCACGCGAAGTCCCGACAGTGCTTGGAAAAATTTCATCCAAGAACAGAAAATTATTTTCATGAAAACTTTCAGAATTAGAGCAGATACCGTTACTTCAGTGGATAACATTTATGTTCTTCAACTCAGGAGCCTTTGGTTCGAATCCCAAAAGAGATTTTTGTACCTGTATTTGTTAAATTTAAACGCTACTGGATAGAGCACTTTACTGATTTGATGTAAAATGTTTCATATGAATTATCAAATTATCTTAATACGATTCACCTAAATAATAATATAGCTTTGCTCTATGTAGGTACGTACGCTTGGGGTTTACCGTTGTTTAATAAATCTTGATTATTTAACTCTTAGATAAAAATATACCAATATAATATAAGAACGTTGTGTTGAACTGATTCGCAATGTATACTATAGGTCCGTTTTAGAGATTACTGGCTAACAAATAGCACGAATAACTACTTGTTTGAGTTTAGGTTACTACGAAATTGAAATCCCGGCCTAAATTCCATTTTTAATTTTTGTAGGAACTCGATTTAGGTTATTTTTTATGCCGCAGAAACACGGTATGTAATGATCGTTAAATATATTCTTTAAAATTAATGTTATGTCAATAAGAACAATACTTTAGATAGCAAATAACAAAAACTTAAAAGTGGCACCATAGTAGTATCTAGATGTAAGGTTCATAAAACTAAGCTTCATATCAGTCGTCATCCCAAATAAGAATAGTTTAACAGACCAACGACAAAATATAACTAGGTAAAACATTCCCTGTCCTTCTTTACTGAACGTTTTGTTTTCGGTAGGACAGGAAGAGTAAATAGAGGTAGATTATAGTGATAGTACTACTCGAGCAATGCTCGCTGGAGTTATCAGTGTAGTTGTTATTATTTTTAGATATTTGTCATTATTTACAGTTTTTGTTTTGTTAGTGGGCGTTATTTTGATTATTTTTGACAAAACAAACTAAGTAAACTTTTGCCTAGTTATACTTTGTCGTTGAGACAGCCAGCAACATTAACCTCAACTTACCAAGTGTCATTCGACTTAAAAATTTTAAGCCACGACAACCGAACATTTCCGATTCGTGGTTTCTAAACTTTATTGGCACTTTCAACGTTATGAAGTTTGAAATAACCATTACCTAATAATCAGAACAGATGGTAACTAAATTAAATATTAACTGCTGATGTTCATTATCCTTTGTCGTGTGTCCCGGCTATTTAATGAAAATGATTTAGATTTACAAGATATGTCATCGAAATTTTTTTTTTCTTATCGACTATCTGTTTCAGTACAAAATAATCCTTTTGATATTTGGTAAATTTCTCATTAAATTTGTAGGACTGTTAGCTTCATTCTTTTTATATTATTACTGTTTTGGTTCTTAAAACATATTATCAAAAATCCACGGACACAAATTCTTAATATCTGATACTGACAATAGTATGCAGTGATCTTTTACTATCACCATCAACTGATTTTATTCTGAATAACAGTTTAATCTCAAATAATTTATTTTCTCTGTTTTGCAATACGTACCAACAAGTAATTTGGAATTGAGATGTAGGCTTATTTAAGGTTGCCACTGGTTGGGAGTTCCTGGTAGGACAGAATACTCCAGTTGTAGCTTCTTCGCATCGTCTTCATCCGTTCTTTCATCCGGCGCTCCGGCTCATTGGCGCAGCAGAACGTGCCACAAAGGAGATAATTACAAAGCTGCGCGATCAAAACGCCTATCATCATTTTTACTTCAGAGACTCAGACGTACCTGAATGTATTCATAAAGGGGAATGACATCATTTCAAACAGGCATAAATATCATCAAGAGATTCCAACTGATTTATGAGATAATTTGTCCAGTATGAAGTTCGCTGTATTAACTTTTTGAAGCTATACGCGGTTTATTACAATCGTTACATATTTTATTACAAGGATTTAATGTCAGTTATTTTAGAATGCAAATGGGATATTAAAAGGTCAAAAACTTGTACGTATTACGCCGATTGGCAGTTATTTCTAGAAGAAAAAGGACATCAAGGGCTGTTAATCCTATTTTATTATCGCATTACATGAAATTTAAAAATCATACTAACGAAGGATGGTTAAATAAAATGACCTAATAAAGTAAGAACCATTCATACCTATAACATTGCTAGAAGTAATATGACCAAAAACCTTCCTCCAACAAGTTTACAATAGTACTTAACAGTAAAAGAATTCGTATTAAAACCATACAGATGCGTTTATAATTTGTCGAAATGTATAATAAAATTATTGGGATGATTATTTCGTTCTTCCTAACATCATCAGAGTAGTATCCACATTTATTATTAAAATGTAGTGACTATCTTTGCGTCCTTTCTGATACCATCATACTGGCGAAATGACTGTCACTGTTTTTTATAATAACTACATAATACGAGTACAACAAGTGAAAATTTATACAAAGTGTATCTAAACCTGAATAATAAAATTTAAGCCTATGTAGTATTGGAGGAATTGATCATGAATCAAAAACGAATTTTGTTAAAAATAGTAAAACCAACTGTAGTTTGCATAAACTGATATATTGAGAACCACTAGTTGTAACATTCTGACACGAAGAACAATAAACAAAATATTTTATGCAGTGTCCATAAGTGAAATTAATTATAATCAAATAATAGTATTAGAAGTAGATATTAATATTAACCCAGTGGTCTAAAACCGTACAATTTCTTGGACATTTTTTCAATTTTCGAATTTTTAGCAAAATTCTATTTGATTCATGATCATTTGTCCAGTACTACTGTAGCAAGTTTAAGCCAGCACATTCTAGTGGCACAAATTGAGTAATTTAGTAGGACAATTGATATAATTCATAAATAGTATTGAGTAAGGTATAGATAATATTTGGTGACTTAGAACTTGTGTTGCTATATATAGAGTAACAGGGAAATGAATTTTAAACTATCAATAAATATAGTTATTTATATTTTTATAGAAATGTGAGTATTTATTTGATTCAATGACAATTTCTTAGTATTTGTTCCGTCTCCGGTCTGACAAAGAATCAATTTTATATATTTTGTAATACCTATCCTTATCGAAGAGTGGGACACAAATTGGTTGCAACGGTTGTCTTTGAAAGATGTACTACAAATTGGTGGTACCAATCTTCGAATATTACACTATACACCCTTCAATTTTGTTACCCAATTTTAGACGCAGCACGTTTATTATTTGATTAAACATTTTTTTCGTCCACTTAAATCAAGAAATGTAGGTAAATTATCAACTTACCTACATATTTTATAATTATTAGTTGGCGACTATAAAAACAGAAAATTTCATGCAGTAAACAAATTTGGCTTTCTATAATAACTATAAATACGAGATTGGTTCCTTATTGACAGTAGGATCCATGGATAAATTCTATATCATATTTCTTAATCTTTTTTTTTTCGTACTTTCTATATAGGAATACTATCGTAGTAAACAAGTCCATATCTCAGTGGCTTTAGTAGTAAATCTAGCAGCAGACAGCAACACAATCACAGTAATGATAAATAATAACTGCGCGTGTTTATTCGGTGTGAATGATGTGGCATTGAACGAATGTGATGAATGCTGTGTGGCAGCGCACGATTCATAACAGATCACCGATAGCTGGACGGACGTCAATGCCCAGCAGACAGATTATGCTGATTTAGATTAGTCTGTAGCAAGCTTTACCAAAAACTCCACATGTGATACTAATACAGATCAAACTCTAATAATATTTGGAAAATGTAATTTATTTTTTCTAATAATATGCATATTAGTATATTATTAAACAAGTTTTATAAGACGGTACATTGCTCCACGAGTTGTTTGGGGCTCGACGAGCGCAGAGAAGAGTGCTCCAAAAACACGAATGGAACGATACATCGTATAAAACGAGTAAAATATACTATTTTTTATACTTTGCTTTACTTATTTAGTAAACATCTTAAAATTTTCAATTAACAAAATAACAAATTGTAATCTAAGGATAAATACATGTGAAATGTGGTAATTCTGTTGAATGAAGTTGAGCACATTTATCTGTTACATTAAAATAGTATAAAAATATTTACAAATCTCTATGAGGTATGGAGTTTAATATCCTTTAAATTAGTTTTGTTTATTCGGTTTTCCTGGTCAGAAATAATATAAATTGTATTAAAAACATTCAAAAATATTTCACGTTATCAATTTGACATTTAAATTAGGTGCAGTTGTTAAGTACCAATTTTACAACAACAAAAATACCAACAACACTGTTTTATATTAGTAAACTGTTTTCGATATAATAATAGGGCAATTGTTAACGCAAAGTAGTAGTTTTATTTTTCTCTCTTAAAATGGTTCTAATAATAAAATATCTACTAATAATACATTATAATTTATAAGTTATTATAAATGAATGAGATGTGATAATTCTCACGACATTTCATTCTCTTGTGATAATACGATGGTTTAGCTTACAGTAGCTGTTTTTTTTTAATGCTTTAAATTTACTGAAAAGTTTTAAAAATAAATACATACAATATCTCAAAAAGCACTACTGTAAAAAAAATTTTTTTTAATTAATATTTTACTTTTTAAATTAGATGATATTTAAAGAAATCATCGCTAAAATGCTGCTTATGATAATATACTAGTATGCAATGGATACTTAATCTGTTTTTTCTGGGGTGAATGTTCGTTTTTAATTCCATTTTTCTAGAACCACCCACTATTAGTTTTAATTAACGAAAACAAACTGTGTATGGTTATGGGGGATACGGCTATTAAGGAAAAAGGGTGCAGTGTTTACCCTGTAACACGAATCTCAATAAATGATGAATTTTTATGAATCACGCAAAGGCAGGAATCATAAATTAAGTAGGGAAATTTTTCGCTTCTCTAATTACATATAAGGGAAACCATTAGAAGATAACAATAATTGCTTCCTCTTTATAATACGTTCGTGCAATATGCGCAGCAGTAGTTATTTGATATGCATTGTTTGTTCCAATGAAAATATCTTATGTCCCAATGTAATTATCTTTGGTTCTTTATCTCGAAAAGTCAATAAAGGTTCTAGTCGCAGGTGAAATAAATTCCAACAGTTTTAGGTAGGTAACTTACATTTTAGGGCCGGTTATTTTAATTATCGTTTAATAGAAAAGTATCGCATCGAAATAGTAAATAACGTATATTTTTGACATTTGGCACTTTAACCAGAGGTGAAATATCGGCCCTTAGTTTTGAGCATAACGTAGGGTCTAAATTCGAGCTTCCTCAATCTTTAATCAAATAAAAATACCGCTATAACCGACTGGTTCAAAATCCACTATAAACTGTCGATACTAGTAGTAGCTGACAACATATATCGCTAAAATGCAAGTAAAACATGTAACAAAAAAAGTATTTTTGGTATTGAAGCCCTGTTCTAATTAGGAATATTGTTCCATAGATGAGATGAAATGAAGTTATTAATGTCTGTAAGGAACTTAAACTTATTATTGATTCCAAAGCACTTAGACGCAGCTGTATTTTATTTGGTTGATAGTTGCTGACGTTGGAAATTGAACACCAGATCTCAAATTTCGCTCATTTAGAGTTGGAGTGTGTTAACCAATTGAGCCAAAATTGCCTGTTATTCTACATATAACGATTGTATGAAGCAATTATTAAAATTTAATTGTTTTGTCGAAATTATCGCATGATGTCTTAGTTGGAACCATAGAACGATTCTATTTTAAAGAAAAATCCAATGAAATCCCTGTATTTCTTGTTACGTGTGCGAAAGTAGCCCATCAAAACACATTTAGATTGATAAAAGCCTTAGAACACTTAACACTTATGTCATGAGGTTAACATATCATTCTTAAGAAATAAACTAATAAGAATTGCCGATTTTCTTTAGATAGCTCGTATCACAGCGGTTATTATCATGTAACCATGGTGAACGAATAAACGAACCTTTTTATATTCCAGTATACCAACATTCGTACATTCACTTTAGGTGTGTTTGATTATTTTGTTTTAATGTACTCAGAACTGTCAATGTCATTTCGAATTCTAGATATTTACGGATCGTAGAATATCACTCTTTATAATTCAAACATAGTATCGACTACGTAAATGATCAGTAATTTGTTTCTTAGTTTGTGTGCTTTAAGTAGACAACCAAAATGACACTAATAGTGGCTTGAAGTACTCTGAATCGAATAATTAAACGTACTTAATTTAAACCTCATAAACGGCAAGGCAGTAATTATTGAAATAAAAAATTTACTGTTACGAATATTTCATTGATGAATTAAATAACTTGTTGGTAATTATTATTTCCTTTATAATGATATAAGTTTCCTAATTTAATTAGTAATTAGTATTATGCGAAGAGATCGACAATTATTCTTTCAGTATTTCTCTAACTTTCAAACCGATCAGTGAGTATTGTGTAGTGATTTTGATAGCGATCTTGAGTATATAGAATTGAGGTGAGTTGAGTTACCGTGTATGGATTGTGAGTTGAGTTACCGTGTATGGATTGTAAGTTGAGTTACCGTGTATGGATTGTGAGTTGAGATACCGAGTATGGATTGTAATTTGAATTATTATGGATGATATGAGTTGAGTTAGTGAGTGAAATATTGTATTGAGTCTATGAGAGTGTGTGATGTGAACCGTGGTTGGTTTGCCGACGGAGCGGCGAGCAGCTTTGGGCTGTAGTGACCCTAGCAAGGTTGCCAACGAGGGGATGAAGCAGCTTTATGCTGTAGTGGCCCTGACCAGGCTGCCCACGAGATACGATTGTGTGTGAGAGTGTGCGAGTATTTGGGTAATTCCTCACTGAGCTTTGTGCTTAGTTATTTTACATTTTCTAGGATCAAGGACGAGTAAGATCTAGGAGCCATCAGGACTATAGCTGCACTGTAATATGTAATTGATTATTTTGTAATATTTAGGGGTTTAATTAAATAGGTTCAAAATAACTACAGTCTACTATTTTTTCAATCAACGGTTTTCCATTATTTATTATCGTTTATAACATTACTAATAAACATATAATAATTTGTGCGGTTTAATGTTTGGTTTATTGCGTTGCTGTTTCTAATTTTTATTCGGTCTCGTAGTGTTTCCACGCAGCACGTCTTGTATAATCATTAATTTTCAGTCGTCTTGTTATATTATATATGAATATCCCCCGAACATTGATAAATGATTTATAATTTTATGACAACTCCGGCGTCGGGTGCTTACCAAAAAATGTGCTTTCGGCTTCCATAAAATTATTGCGTAATTATAAATGACCTATGGATATTGTAGCTGATAATAAAACCTATTTAATTTATTTGCATCTGGTAGTGTACTATCCAGATAGAATCTGAAATTGTAGTACTCGTGTGTGATGCAGAGAATGGAATTCTTGTTTCCAGTTTGACTTGTGCAATTTTCGGTGTAATTTAGGGAATAAATAGGAAGGCTTGTATTTTATCCTTGCGCGGCATAAGACCGACTCTAAACGGGGAATGTAATTGGAAAACTTTCACAACTCAGACGCGATGGAAACAAACTTTACAATCTTCTGTTGTAATGTTCATATTATCTTACATACTACATATCTTCATTCACAATCCTAAATTACTATCTACTATTCTTTCATTATTTAATTTCTCAATAATGCATAAGTGAAACAATACATAATGTCACTAAAGCCAATAAATTAAAGGTTTTCTGAGAAAAGCTCGACTCAGATATTAGGTCTACCAGCAAAAATATTTTATGTATTTTTTATTATTTCTTTTCCTGAAGAAAAATTATGTGATCGTACCAAAAGAAACAATTTTTTTACAACAAAGTATTTAACTACTTTGGTATTACATAATCAGGGTAAACAATTATTAAATAATTCATTAGTTGTTGTAGCACTGAAAACTCGAGTTTGAAACCAATTGACTATTTGTTTTAGCATATATTTCTGACAAAAAACCCATTCTATAAAAATATCATTATTCATTAAAAGATAACAAAAGGTGAGTTATATCTTATTTCTGATACATATATGAAAAACTAATTACTTATTTGTAAGAATTAATCTTTAATATTTGTGCTTGACAACTTTAAATTAGAGTAAATGTGCAACATTCTCGATAAACTGACTAATTTGTAGAAAGGATTTTTTATTATCAGCTATAATATCTCCAGGTCGTTGATAATTTTATGACGATTCCGGAAAGCACGGTACTTGATAACCGCGCAATGTCGCAAGCGGATGGCTGTTACCTACAAGCAACGTGCTTGAGGAAGGTTATGATAAAATTAAAAGTTATTATCAATGAGTGAGATTTTTTTTGCGAATTTTTCCATTTTCGTAACCTAAATATCATTTTGAAATTAAATAGTAAAATAAGTTAATATTTAACAGATGTCAACCATTGATATTTACCTAGCAACCTCATAACATGAGTGATAACAGTCCTATAGCATTTATCAGTGTAAGTGAGTTTTGATTGGCTATTTTCGCGCACATGATCAGAAATACAGACTCGGTTGAATATTTTCTTAAGCTAAAATTCTAATTTTCAGTGTTAGTTTTGATTAACTACTTTCGCACACGTGTATTGGATATTTTCATAAGCTAAAAATTTTCATATGTAATACAACGAGTAACTAGAATTTTATTGGAAAGTTTTGTTGTCATAGTCACGACTGATTATTGCGACGAAAATAGCGTAAAACGAGTGACGATTTTCTAAAGCAACAATCGGAAGTGAATTAGGCAAAAATTACAAGTAAAATTGTCATGAATGGTATTCAGCATGATAATTTTTCGAAATAAAAATTAATTACTTGTCACAATTTTGTCGGACGTTGTATCTAAGCAATCCCTATTTAGTCGTTTAAATTCCGCAGCAGTTGCCATAATAACTAACATTTGTCAGTGGAATTTGAATCTGATTGGTTCAATTCACTAAAATACTGTGATTTAATTGGATGACAAATTATGTGTGCGGATTGTCATTATAATTTTATTTTTATTCATAAATGATTCCTACTTCGAATAAATGAAGATAAAAGAAAATTAAGAAATAACAAATGCATTAAAGTAGTTGTATTTCAAGATAGGAGAAAATGAAGAGTTGTTTTTATTTTCTTTCTAAAACCTAAACAATTACGCTTCTAGCTTTGACTCCTGCTTGGCGGTAATTCCTTCCTGCATTTAGCATTCGGTTATTTCCTGCATAGATAAGTTGATTTGCTGGAGCTATCGCCAGCAGCCCTGCGTGGTTTCCTGTGCAGCAGGAGTTTTCCAGGCGTCGCATGAATATTTCAGCAGGACGTCTGCTCGTCTTGTGACGTCACGGGAATCGAGTTGTATCTGCGACGGAAATGGAAATCACTTGCACTACTTCAAACGACTGCGATTTCGAAAAGAAATACATTAGTTTATCAGTTTGTTTCCACTTTAACCATATTTTAAACATTATAAATAAAAAATTCCTATTGTAAAGTTATTTAAAAGTAAAATAAAATAGTAATTAACATATATTTTTTCTGTTTCAGGTATGTCTCGTAGTGGATTCTTAAAAATCATGGGTGTTTTTCAAATAGGTGAGATATTTTTAAAATTCACTCATCTGTTCGACCCGGTGGACTTAAATTATTATTTAAGTAAACAAGTTCTTAGTTATTTGGAACAAATCTTTGGTAATGGAATAAGGTATAAAAAAGCAATCGAATACATAGAGAAATTTACACATTGTATTACAAATTTCTTTTTTTGCTTGTTGCTTTTTCTACGTTACAATTTTTGTTCTATATTTATTTATTTACCTTTTTCTACATCAATTTAAACTAGTATTTTAAGAAATATTTCAGAATATTTTGGTGACTATTAAAAAATATTCATGATCTTTTTAGTGATTATCAATTACTCAGTTTAAGTTTTCCCTACCTTTGAATGTCTTTTATTTTAATTAAAAACCTGTTATCATCTTATTATTTTTTATTTTAAGGATCAGATATGACTTAACCTTAATTGATCGAGTAAATTGAAAAGAAAATACAATGAAAGTGAACAATTAATTCAGATGCTACACTACCTTAATCTTAACTTTAGTCTTCTAATAATTGCAGTCTTTTTACCAGTTATTTGTGCTATAACTTGTAAAAACTGGTGAATTATTACAGATGGATATATTCTGGTTATTATCGAAGAAAAGTTACTAATTGTTTGAACATGGCCAACTTTCTGTTGTTTGGAGTTTGGAGCATTCTTCTATTATTTATTTATATTCGATACCTAGGGAGCAGGAAAGAAAATAGAGCAGTGTATTGATGTATAGTAGGAACGGAGGATCAGCAAGTAAAGAGAAAAGTTGAAAGTTCAGAGAGGCAGGTACCTATCGATCCGGCAATTGTTCTCTTTTCAATTGTTCCGTATCACAGACACAGGACTTGAATCTTTAAAGCCCCAAATATATTTCTCTCCACTCTATTTTCTCTTTTAAATATTGCAGCGGCATATACGCGAAATATGACTCAAAGGCAGCACAAAATGTTATGTTGCTGCTACGGGCTTGCTAACATGCTTTATTGTTTGCTCTCCACGTTTCAAAGCCATGGTCTTGTTAAAGTAGCTGCATAAAAAAATACAGGCAGTAATTTACTTCCACCTGATTTGCAGAAAATGCCATACAGAGACTTCCATTATCAAAGAGCATCGTAGGCATCCCCATGGACTAAAATTACTAGGACTGTGGACTCGCTATATGTATAAGCGAGCAGCCCGTTTTGCTCAACTATGTCATATGTGTCATGAGGATTGCTGACAATAGCGATGCATTAATTATGTTTCCTCGTTGATTGAAAAGTATATTTTTCAATCAACGGTTTCCTGAACTACCAGTATATTTTTTGAGCTCATTACACTAAAAATATATTTATAATGACAACAATACTGTGACGTTTATTTATTTAGGTAAAGTGTAAAAAATAATTGAAATAGGAATATTTATATAACTAGATTTAATAAACAAATAATAAATTATAAAAAGATAATAAAAGTAAGTAGCAATATAAATAAATAAATATTAACACTAATTTAGAAGTAATTATTATTAATGAAGACTTATACACTACGAACATTTATTTAAACACTTCAAACTACGTAATATTTCTTTTCACAATATATTTATATCACCAACTATTTATTTATTTCTACTTTACATGTCGCTGACATGTAATGACCGATACTGACTTTCTTCAATGACTCTCTGCACACTCTGACCGATACTAACTTCCTTGAATCACCCGTCGCGACCCTTATGTACATGCCGGCAATTAATTTCTAGAACATTGCAGAGCCTTCGGACTCTCGATCAATAGCGACATCGTTCCTATACCACTTGACCTTTATCGCAACTACATGACCAAACAGGTCAGCCGTGATGACTAATCAGCGGTGAGTCTCGCTCGTTACAATACCTATTATAAAATGCTTTACGATATGTGGAAAATACAACCTTGGGCATAGCCAGGATTTTTTTTTCAGGGTGGGCAAAACCATATATACGTAAGTATAATTTTCGGACGTGGACTTTGTATTTTACCTTATTTCTCAATCTGGAAAATATATTTTCCTATATCGTATTCGTCTGCTTCAGTAGATACATTAACAGTGAATATGCTTAATATTAGCCCTGAAGAATAATCTTTGTGTATTTTTTAATTTTAAATACAATTAATCCTTGAAATATTTTCTTAGATCCATATTGAACAGTAGAATTAAGATTATTATTAATTTCAAAAATAAATACTAAAAGTATGTTTCTCACTTGCTTAAACAAAATCATTTATTAGTGAATATAATAGTTTATATTCTACATTTTGTGAATTATAAAACAAGATCAATTTCAGTAATGTAGAAAAATATATTCTTTGTTGAAATGTTAATTACGTAAGTAAAACTATAATAATAATAATGTATAAATTCTCAAGGGGGGCAGGTGCTTCCCTTGCACGTTACATATTACATATTAAAACATAATATAGAAAACAGAAAAGTATTAAGCAAGGTCAAACCTATAATTTATAAACGTCAAGTTTTATAAAATAGTTGCTGTTTTATAATAATATACTCGTACTTACCTACGTGTAGTTCACAGAAAGTTTAAGATTTACTGGAAGCAAAAATAACGAAACGCAATGTCTACGTGTGAACGCCACAGTAATGAAGCATCGCTCTAGCCAGCAACCAGCACAACATTACTGATACTTATTAGTCAATTTTACAATACCAGTTCTCAGTTGAAGTTGATTGCAAAGTCAAATGTCAAAAATGAAGTTAATAGGTAATACAGTTGCTAAATTACAAGAATACTTTATAAAATCGTATAAATACTATTAATTCTATAATATACCGTCAATAACGGTAGGAATCAAATTGCTGTAAATCGTGTTCGCACGTTTTTTTAAACTGTCAGTTGTAGAGATTAATGGCGCAGCCAATCAGGAACTGACGCACATTTTCAACGACATTGGCCAAATTCTGACTGGAGTATCTGTAGTCAAAGGCAATAGAACGTCACGGCTAATTTAAATTTATGAAAAACAAATTCTCGCTTATTTGTTTTAAAACGGATATGAAAATATGAAAAATATTCATATACATAAAAAAAATTAAATTGTGGAAAGAGCCCATTGCAGATATTATAACGCAGTGAAGAAGCTTTCTTATTTATCGTTTTATTTAATGGTAATATTTACTGTTCATTTATTATTTTGTTTAAAATATTTTAAATTTATTTAGTAGTGTTAAATATAATAAAAAATAAAACAAAGATGCATATTGTATTAGTAACATATAGACTTCGATCCTCCACCAATATATAGCGTCCCGAATTTCGCACTGCAATCTGGTCACCATATTTTATATATTTAGAAGAAATAAGATCAGCTCATTTATTTAATGTTCCCTTTGGGTTCATTAAAAATGCCTGTGTGAAGTGAATTACTTATACATTGTTCCTGTTGTTGATGATTTACCACTTTTCGCCAGAATTTAGGTTAGTATGCTACATCCCTGTACCCCATGCGTCACACGCGTAACCACATGACGCGTGGTAACATGAGGCGGTGTGACAGTTGACGGACGTGACATGGGATTGTCACTGCCCACTCTGATTCTCGGCATTCAAATTGAAATTTTGTGTACGTGCGCAGCCCTGACGCCATGTAATGCCCTCAACAACGTCACTCTATTTTTAGACATCGCTTTCAACCAATTACTTTCTAAAGAATATGCGTATCACTGAAAATCAAATGAACTACTATGAAATCGTTAACAAAAATTTAATAAAAGACATTATTCGACAAAAATTTCACTGATAAAAAGCAAATATTGATACGTTCTTCAAATTACTACTTTGAATATATTATTCTACTTGTATATTATCTTTTAAAAGTTTATCTGCTTTTTCATTAATTCGTTAACTGAACTTGCTCTATATATGTCCACGAATCTCCATACTAATAGATCAACAGATATCAAAAGGACATATATCTAAATCAGTATGATAACAATATCTTCCATTTATACATACCTATGTGGCAATAGGTGATAAGAATTCTTCATATTATGAATGTACAGTATATTTCCCAGAGTTGATGCTCACATCATCAATCGTAGCTGTGTGATTCAATTAGTTGGTGGGAAGGGGGTTTGATGTCATCTTGTCGAGGGAAATCGTGTTATTTCCGAAGTAAATGTCAAAACTGGCATTATTATACACAATTATAGTAATGGGTAAAACATACGAAAAAGAGTTTTAGATTAAACTAACGAAACTACCAATATACAATAAAACATAAATTATCGACGTCAAAATCATCTTAATAAATGAATGACATTTTCATTTAATTTTTTTTTAAATATTTGAAAATATCAGTTACTGCGACTACATTACCGTTGCTATTTCATTTTTATCGATGGTTAGATGCATATTTCATATACCGGATGTGTTTTTTTTTAAGGTGCACAAAGAAGATTAACACGAGAAATAATGTTTTGCAGGTTATTGCCAGACGTATCCACTGTTAATAATGCTTGAGGTATCAATAGGAAGATAAAAAAATCCGCATCCATGACACTAATGTCTATTTGGAAAACAAAACATGCGGTATATACTTACCCCTCTGTATCGCGTATGATAATGAAATAGCGAATAAAAGTCTCATCTATGCCGTGCGTATACGATAAAGATGGAACATAAAAGTTAAATAATTCTTGCAGCAAAAATTAATGACGTCCGTATATTATCTCCAGGAAATAGGCTATATACATATACGATCCATAAGGAAACTTTAGGACACGAAAAAAAGAAAGTGAATTCTAATTAAAAAATAACTCTAATATAACTGTACCTGTCTTAATTTGTTAATATCTCCAGAATAAAATAATAGTAATTACCCTGATAATTGAATTTCTGATCATTCGGTTAAAGATTACCACTTTTATTCAAAAAATATCTATGTATACTGATGTTTATTTCCTGTGGGACAATCAGGGCAGGATTTATGCTTTAGCAAACTAAGCACTTGTTTAGAGCCCCCGCTAAATAGAGACCCCCGAAAATTTCCGTGAAATTTTGTTAAATTATTTTAAAAAATAGACCACGATTTCGTAACGTAATCACATCAAAATAACCAATAATAAATATCGCATTAAATAATACCATTAATATTCAAAATATATCTTTCAATAATCATTGGTTGATTCAAATCACCAAACGTCGCGACACGGCGCCACAATTCAAAGAGGACAAGTTTTATGTGAACTGATCGTTTCCAAACAATCAAACAAATTGTTAAAAAATATGTATTTATGACATTTCTTTATTAAACATATTTGTTCGCAATCAATTTTTGTTTATATTTATATATTTTGTATAACAAACACACATCTGTTTTTTTTTGTTTAGGATAGTGGGGGGCCTTCGAACGAGTAGAGCTTAGGACAAAGTCGATTAAATAAGCAAATTTGAATTTCTATTTACAAGTCTATTTCAATAAGCATAAAACATTATATTTTTTAACCAGTGGTTTTCAAACTATGGGGGTTCAACTTTCTTGTTAATATAAATAATAATTTTTATACTTATTAAAATGATAGTATTATAAAATAGAAATTATTCGCTAATTTAACCGACTTTAGACCCTTTACAGAAGATGTTTTAGTAAAAATGAAACGGATATTTATGAATAACCTTGTAATGTGATATTTACAATATGTTTTCATGAGAGTAATGTACTTACGATGCCTTGTATTACCGATTAGCAGTGCGTGTGATTCGAAGCTCGCTAGGAATTCGTCGAGGGAAGATTTTGCATAATAATAAATGCCAAGCAGGCATACCAACCCCCGTGAGCCGGAATGTTGTAGGGATTTATTTCTGCATCTTTACGCTCGTATTCATTTTTTTATTGTCCATGGAGATGGATGCTCATTTGTTTAGTGGTTTTTTGTTTTGATGCTTTTGTTTTTTGTATGTTTTGTTCTCGGTGGAATAAATGAAACGGTACTTGACAAATTTATATTGTATTGTTGGGAAAGTAATTGAGATGAATCTATTGTTCAATTTGTTTTAGAGCCACTACTCCAGACAAATGAGCGCCGAGATTTATTGAGAAATAAAATATGACGTTTATGGGGTCTGTTCATTTGGACACTTATTCTACATTACGGATTTCCCACTTAATTTTACCCAATCCTTTCAATTCCTGTTTGAAAATTTTCATCATAATAAATATATTACTGCAGTGTGCCAATCTTCTTTATTGCAGATTTCGTAATAATAATAACCATTGATTTTATATCAACTCTTACAGTTATTACAATTTTAGTGATGTGCTGTAACTATTTCACTATTGATGAAGATTTCGATTTATTATATTTTTCCACACACAATATTATTTTCCTAGCACCTTTTCTCTGGGCGCCGCTTTTCGCCCTGATAAATGAATTCCTGAATATTCAATTGAAGTTTGTCATTTTTATTCAAAAAATATTACCGTATATACTCGTAGGTGATCATTTTAAGTGGTTCACTATTCTCTCTACTGTAAGAGCTACGAAATCGGTCAAATTAAGGGTATCATCAAATCAAGTAGCTTGATGTTTTTGTGACTTACTTGACGACTTGAATATCAAGCTTTTCTGAATCCACTACTTGACCTGACTTAACTTGATTTTCTATCGTAGCTACTTACTTGACTTGATATCAAGCATTTCAAGCTACTTGATATTAACTGATAAACAGACTGCATTATAAATTTATCACTAGAACTAGAATGAAGTGAGGCTAAAATAACTGATGTGAAATGAGCAAGAACTCGAGTAACCTAGGAATATATTTCATTAGATTGTAGTTATCATTTATTAGAGTACTGCAAATTCCGTCATTTGATTCCATGCTTTTACTGCGATTTGTACAATGCGACAAAAGGTAACAAGCCATCTATTAACGAAATTGATGTAAATGACAATTTTTTTTAATGTCAGCATCCTTAGCTCCTCTTGAAACACAATTTTCCAGGGCTGCTCTAACTAAATACTATAAAATCTCGAAATAGTTTAGGTGATAACTTAAAAAAAATATTACAAAAACGATATTTCTTCTCTTCAAATAAACATTACTTATGGGCCTTATTATGTACAATGTGCCTAATAATAATATAATAATTACCAAATCAAATGTATACATACCTAAATTAAGTACACTCATGTTCTTCAGAAAAGTCATTTTTCAGCTTTCAAAATATTTTTATTTACTCCAATAGGGGTTTAATTATATATAAATTTAGAAGTTTCATCAATTTTTTAAGGAAAAACAAATTTTAAGAGTATAGTTATTGCATCAATTATACGGTAGCAAATTTTAGTTAGCATTATCAATCAATTTTCGGTTTGCAGAAAAACATTCTTTATCACCCCCTTACCTACGCCTATGTGTACAAGACTAGTTTAACTTGTATTAAACTAATATACACTATTCAACTGTTTTGGAAACACATGTTGCTCTCGAACGTTCATCAAATCTGTTCTTGTCTACATAATTATATCAGCTGTTTATAGATTTACGAAGTGTGAAATATCGTATTTGCAGGTGTGTAATTTGTATAAAATTTGGATACATCCCAGGAATAATTGGATGTAGTGTTGACTCTGTTGCTTGACATTTACATTGTGTAAATTGCTACGCTCTCTAACATTATCATTTACTTGAGCTTCAGCAATATGTGAGGGAAGTGTTGTTCGTTATAAAAATGATACTGACATTTTCGCCAAAAAGCACGTTTTATGTTTGATACCTATCATATATTGAAATATACATTATCAATTTCTTTAACCCGTAGATATCATGATTTTAAGAAACGTTTCATATTGTTTTGCGATATTGCCTATTTTTCATTGACTTTATTGATTCATTATAAATAAGCAGTTAATAGAATCAGGGCATTTAACTGAAAAGAATACTAATTAACGGTGAACGCATATTAACATTATTATTATAATAAATAAATTTATCGGTTAACTATGCACAAGAATAAAAATAAAAAACTGTAATTTAAAAAACATATAAGAAATAAAAGAGTATCTACTTATTAATCCTTTTTTTTATTATTTATCTAATTACTTATTTTCTTAAGTACATGTTTAACATTAGTTATTTGTATCACTAGACTAAACTTTTGCGAGAGATTTAACAAGAGCTGAAAGCGAGACCTGCTAAATCTCGCAAAAGAGTTTCTGGATGTATGATACGCATTTTTTTTTTTTTTGCGGCGATAACATTTTTAATTTATGATATACTACTTAAAATTTTATGCATTATAGGTTTCTATATCACAAACATTTTCGGTTCACAGGAATATATAAACAATTCACTTGTTTTATTTTAAAAAAATAGTGTCATTTGTTCTAATCCAAAAAATAAAAAAAGAATGCGGATTAATATTTTTCAACAATTAACCTAATCACAATGATTCAAGACGAGTATAATATGAATAATAAATTAAATATAGTTGTAAGTAGCATGTAAAGATGAAAATTGAAAAATACTTACAGATGAAGAAGGGGAAATATGGACGAAGAATTTCAAGAGACTATTAAGTGCTAGTAGTATCCAAAGTTTGCCAAATAACATGACCCCCATATTACATATAGTAGAGACTGTACAAATTATTACGTGTTTAAGAAATAATAAACCACTTGGATCTTATGTAAGTATACATTATACATTCTTTAGTATCCAAAATCTGGGATAATGAAAAAATGCCAGAAAAAAGGATTTAAGATATTCGTATTATTCATCCTATATACAAAAAGGGGTACAAAGGAATCTGCAGCAATTACAGAGGGATAACATTGCTATGTTCAACATATAAATTGTTATCATACTTGTGCCTGATATGTACTAAGTTATTTGATACACAGAGGGGATAATAAGTGACTATTAATGCGGTTTTACGCAATACACAGCCACGACCGATCAGCTACACAGTATGACAGTATGTAACAAATGCTAGAGAAATGTTCCGGCCACAACATAGATCTGTATCTATAGTCTTTTTCACGAAAATGTGATCATACGTCATAATTTTCCCTGATGCAACGTTGCCAAGTATTTGTAGGGTACATTCAAGTGTTGATGGTTGCATAGTATACCATGTGTTATTTTGTTATTTACATAAAATAAATTAAATTTATTCAGCATCCCCCTCTGTATCTTCGTTTGTCACGTTCTTGTTCGAAATACCTTATTACAGAATTCACCATATTCTGTGCACAACTTCCTAAATTTTTTGCTCGATTTTTTGACATTTTTTAAAAAATAATATTATTTTTTGACATTTCGAGAATGGCAACGTTATACAGGATTACCAACCATTTATTAGTAAAAGACACTAAGTTCCGTGTATTTTACTGGGTATATGCTAGGGATAGTAACATTACTGTTTTGGCTATAATTTTATTACTAGGTATGACGTACGATCTCATTTTCGTGAAAAAGACTATATTCATTAATTTCAAGCATATAATAAAAAAGTAATGTTTGAAAAACTAAAAATTCTCGGTATTCCTGCAAAAATAGGTATAATAAGGCTGATTAGGATGATTTTCAATCAGTGAACGCTAGTTATGTGAGACATCCAGGGCCTGTTCCCGCTTATAATTTTACAATATATTTTTTATTCTTCTTACAGTACTACAAGTGCAACAATATATTTTATATTGTCTACAATGAATATTATTGCCGCTTGGTTTGAGTAACGCAGCGGGTCGTTAATGCATTGAATTTTGACCTAAAGCCAGCGAATACATATACTTTAATAAAAATTTATAAAATACTAACACAACAAAAACTAAAAATGAACTAGAAGTTATGTATTAAAATCAAACCGTAAATAATATTCAGGACGTTTTTGCGCTTATGAGTTTTTTGTTCGAAAATTATTTATTAAACAAATTTTCTGAAGTACACAAATTACATTAGCTACTCCAGTAGCAAGTACTAAAGCAAAGAGGTATTTTTCAATGTTAAAACGTATTGAAACAATTTTGCGAAACTAAATGGCCCAAGACAATATATATATATATATATATATATATATATATATATATATATATATATATATATATATATATATAACCTCCTTTCGCTATTATGCTAGAATTTAATAAAAAAGTAATCGAAATATGTATATATTCACAATATATGCAATATATGTTTACTGTATGGCTCATATCTGGCCAATATTTCCTGGGTAAAAAAAGAAAAAAAAATAATATAATAAAAGTCCAATAAGTTATGTCCCAAATTTATCCCATTATCTATGGATAATTTTAGCAGAAAAGTTAGTGTCATAAAAATTACTAGATGTGTGTTCATGCGATTGATACATTATATTAGTGGAATGGTTGTAAGATGTTTAAGTGTTACATATTTGTAACGCTTGGTGACCCAACCCTGTTGATGGCAAGAACGTTAGCTAAATAGTTTACAAGAAATATACCTAGAAGAAGCAGTAGGGGATGTCTGAAAAAAATCTAATGTGTTTAATAACATGGTTATTATTCTTTTTAAATGACTTACTTCTAATAATATAGTTAAATTTCTCAAAATTTGTAAACATGTATTACTATTGTTTGTAAGAAGTAATAACACAGGCTCATAGATTTTTTTTTTTGTTAAAGTTTATGAAACCCTGGTTGTGAATACCTGGGTCATCGACACCATTCAATCGCTTGTTATATCACCAGCCATCTATAAATAAATTTCCCGGGTATAAACACCAGCATCCTTCATTCTCACCTCTCCAATTTAGGGCGTCAATCAGCCTTAATTAAATTTTTCCGTAATGACCTCTCGGTGTAATGAGCAAGCGGTATGCCGCGTCGCGTCGAAGCGCCTCCAACCCTTCTGTATCGGCGCATCTTAAGTCCCCGGACGTGACTGGCAATGCGCCCCGATACACACGCTTGTTTTTTATAATGACTCGCGCCTCGCGCGCCCGTAATAAGAGTGCTTAGTTTGCAAGCGAATCAAGCGTCAACTGTAATAGAAAAAGCCTGATAGAATATTCATTCGCGAAGCTGCGTGCAACGACGAATAGTGCTGTAATTACTTCTTATACAAACAGTAACACACATGAGTGTAGCGAGAAGGAGAGCTTGCCCTGTCTAGGAAATTATAAGTTACTATAATTTTATTAACTTAATAATTTGTCAAAAAATATTATTTTTAATATATTTATTATAAAACCGGACTAATCAACAAAATATAAAATAGAGTAACGAGCGAGTCTTACTGCAGATGAGTCATCACGGTTGACCTGTCTGGTCATGTGGTCGCGGTAAAGGTCAAGTGAGATAGGAGCGACGTTACTATTGCTTAGGAATTTTATAGAACCGGGAAGGGTCTGGAATGTTCGAGAGATTAATTGGCGGCAGATATAAGGGTCGCGTCAGGCGTAGTTACGTAAATATTGGTCTTTCAATTATTTTTAGATTTCACCCAAATAAATAAAACGTTTTTTTTTTAAACTGCTGACGGTAAATGATTTTTTTTGTTATTGACCCGACTTCGAATTTTGAAAATCTAGCTACCCTGTCTTAAATGATGGAACCCGGTCAGAGGGTTTACATGATAATTTGCAGCTCAATAATTCCGGATAAAAATAATAAAAATTGTAGATTCTACTTAAAATCGAAATACTTTTTTAATATGTAATTCGTCTTTTAATTAAAATTTACTAAAACTTTCAGCTTACTGGTAAATATGGCACTGTATCTAAGTTGAGGTTGAAATCTGGCTATAATAATTAAATTAAAACTCACTGTAATTTTAGATTTATACTATCATAACTAAAATGTATAATTTTAATTGAATATCCAGTGATGATGCTGTATTTAATTAATTTTGATGTAAAATAAAATGTGAAACTCGTATTCCCATTTATTTAAATAAGGCGAGATGCAGTTGGTCTATAATTACGACATACAATGCAGTGTTGCGCGTCTAATTTATAATTCATCTTCATAAGTCGCGTCCATCATGACAAATTTATTCAAGAATTCCATCTCCGACAATGGCTGCACGCTGCAGTGCGAGTAGCCTTGTTGCCGCGCGCCGAGATATTCATCAGTCCCGGCAACAGCGCCATTACCGCCGCGGCGCTAATGAGGGCGCTGTATTCCCGACGCTACCTGCGACGCTGCCAGATGAGACAAGCGCAAACTTACATACTTTGCACCGCGTTTCTTATTGTTTGTGTTCGCTGGATGCAGGAATAATTTGCGCAAGAAATATCGTAGCTCCGGAGCGCGGGATTTTATGTTGTATTCTGGATTATGACAGCGTAACACTCCGACGTCTCTAACAAGCCTTTAGCATATGTAATCAAAAATAAATTAATATGTAAAATATTACCCATTGTTGGGTGTGCTACTCTGCTTTGTCACATATAGGTATAGGTAATCATTTCATGAGCAATCTAGTTTGAGAATTTCAGGGGTCTGGGACAATTAAGTAACGTGAGGCTCCTGAGTTGACAAAAAAAAGGAATGAAATAAGTGGAATTCAATCAATTTGTAGAAGTTTTATTTTAACGATAATTAAAGGATTTTCTTGACTGATAAATAGGATAGGGCAACATTTTTTTTTGGAATTCAGAATTTAGTTAATATTTTGAAACCTTTATTGCTGCTACGATGGGTTTCGACCCCAGATGGATCTTTCTCAGGAAGTAAAAGTGAAATTTAGTTTTTGACCGTTGGTGCAGTATAAAGATTTTTAACATTATATATTTTTTATTTTTCTCTTTAACGATTTTGATTTTTTTATATCAAAAATTAAAACATAAGTTTTTATGCTTCCATACGACTGACTTTTGTTTTTGTTAAAAACATATTTAATAGCACATTGTATGAAATTATTCATAGTTCGCTATTTTTTACAAGCTGACACATTTTTATATTTGACTTTTACTTACTTCTTCCGCTGATTACAAAAATAAAAAAAAGTAATACGGAAAGATGTAAAAATGAGATTACTTTTCATATTTTTTTAAAACGCGAAGTGATAATTAAATCATTTCATTATTAAATTCACCATACCTTATTTTTGTAGATTTTACAAAAGGAACAAATATATAAAAAAAATATCATAACTTCCTTGTTCCGCACTTCATTTAACTTATTTCACTTGAAAATGAAATCATTCTACGACTAATCATTCTGCAACTTCCATTCGTTTCACATCTTTGAATTTCCCTTCGAAATGGATAATCTTTCCAATTTTGTTAAAATATGATCTCTATTCCTTATTGTATTACACAAAATTATTTTAATTGCTCAAAAACTTGCAAAGAAAGAAATATGGTTTTCATTTATTTTTTCTACTCCTGCTTTGAAAATACAATTTTCTGGTTTGTTTTTTATGTTGAAAGTGACTCTTTGCAGCACGCAGTGCTGCAAAACTTTGCAGCACTAATAAATGTTTGTTGCATTGTTGCTACCATGGATACGCATCACTTGCGCATCACAAAAACAAAATTTGCAATAAATGTCAAATTATGTTTAAAAATAATTTTTTATTTCCTTATTTTTTATTTTGCAGGAGTAAAAAAAATAGTGTGTATAACACGTGTTGAAAGTCCTTTGTCGAACACAAACGATTGCAACCTTCGCTTCGCTCAGGCTGCAATTTTCGTTTTGGTTCGACAAAGATAGACTTTCAGCACTTGATATACAAATAACTATTGTACATATTTCTTACAAAATATATTCTGACAGTTATGAATGTCATTTTTTTTCCTACATAAATTATTATTTATATTAAATTTTTGCCAAAATTAACCTGCTCCTTGAAATGGCCGATTGGAACAAAAAATGTAGATGCATAACTAGATGTTATAACAATTCCATAAACAAAATTTCAACATTCTACGGCTAATCGTTTTTGAATTATACAGAAAACTAGAGTATACTATATCAGTCCCATATGAATTAATTTTCATATGGCTGTCACCTGCTATGTGAAACTAATAGGTATGTAATGTGGTTTCCAACATAAATATTTTTGTATTTATGTTTGTATTTATTTTCATTGTACGCAAGACTTTGTCTCTGTAATTAAACCCCGATGATAAAGCGGTGTTTGTGGATTTGTACGGGCAAAAAATTCATTATTTTTATCATCTTCTGTTGTTCCATTTTGCCGCTTCTAGATACGGGTGCAAAACGATATACAACGTAAAATCTCTACTTTGTTTACGAATTCTAATTTGTTCAAACAGAGCGGGATTTTAAATATATAAAAGCATGATGTTACATAAAATAAAATTACTTTTCAAAACATAAATAAATATAAGAAAATGTAATAATAAAACTCCCCGCACAGATTTAGCTTTCACATTATATTCGCTAGGATTTTACATATTTTGGAATTTGGAACGCTGTCATATAAATGTTGTTTCACATTAAATGACAAATTAGAACATATTTTTCAGAACAAAACCACTTTTCAGGAACAAAATTAAAGAAGGTAATCTTCCTTTCATTATATTTCCCTTTTCCTTTAATAACGCTTACAGAACGAAAAACATACTTACCTACTAATATATTTTTATAATATTATACATTAAGTAAGTAATTATAATATTCCATTTATTTGTGAAGTAAACGACTGATGATGGTTATGGAGAATAAAATTAAGCAGAAATGCAGTCAAGTTTTATTACGAAGTCTTAGGCCAACATTTCGCGTCTTATTGCAGCTTCATCAGAGCAACTCGTAAAAACATTCGGGTATGCAATTGAGTCATCCCAAATTTTCAGATTTATTTTCTTCTTCAAAGAATAGGTCAAATAGAACATATTGGTGTATATTTTACACCATACACATCTTTAGAATAAAAGAAACGATTTTTTAAAAATCGTCTTCAGTTTTAAATCTTTCAGCACTGACGTCACAACTTTACGGATACAGCATCCGTCGCTCTGCCGGTTTAGTTTGGAATGTTCAGTCAGTTTAAATGAGATACATAAAATTGTTTAAAGTTTTATACAATGTGGTGAGTGGTGACTCAAACACACGAACATAGGGATATTCATAGGTATTTAACTTGTAAAATCATATTTTCCTAATTTCCTGCTTCTCTAATTATTTTAAGTAAAGAAGCTTCAAATAACAAATTTAGGGCATACAATTCTACATCTGAATTAATAAGCAAAATTAATATTACCTGTCTTGTAAGCTCAGAAATAAGGTATGAAAATGACGGAAATCACCCCTAAAATAGCAGTAACCACGGAATTGAGACAAAAATGAACAAATGTTTAACGGTTTATCTGGCAAGTTAGTTAGATTTTTTATTATTATTCTCAGATTATTCGTAATTCACGAGAAAATAGTTATTCAAGATTTGGGGAAGGAATGCTGCACGTCATCGTGGTAGAATCGAGAAAGAAAAGAGGTAGACTGGGAACGTAAGAAACAGACTACTTGCCTTTTTCCACGATCTTACCATACTGACGTCACGCGTCCCTTCTCCGAAACATTAAATTGCTGAAAACTTTATTAATATAAATAAATGTATTTTTATTATTATTATTATTATTATTATTATTATTATTATGAGAAGCTATAGGGCTTAGTTTTTATATTTTATAACATATACTGCAATTTGATTATGATCACATACCCCATTGACGGACGATTCAAGTTTCTCCTAAAAACTCAACATCTTATCTAGTTTCAATTAAAAGCTCCAATTAATAATTCTTTTGTTAAGTGAAAATAGGGAATCAGAAATAACAATAATTTGTACACTAGTGCTTTAGTGTGCTATTAACGTCCGGTGATTATTCTAACCTAACCTAACGTAACCCCGGCAGGAACATAAAACCGTGCGGGACATAACCTCCACCTGTCTCCCTGGGATTCCCCTACCCCCACGCAGGGCTGCCAACTCACGTCCGCTAATTAATTGCTTGTCTCGTGTCGTGCTGCCCGCCGCACCTAATCGCGATTGGCAGCACTGGCGGCGATGTTCCACTGTTACGCTGCGCGCCAACCAGGGCACAGCTTTTTCCCGCTTGTTTTTCTCTACTTTTATTTTGTTTTTTTGCCAGTTCGAACGCGTAGCGGTTTTGTTTGTTGTGTTGCTAGTGTTCTCTCACCTGTTACGAATTGCAGCAAAAAAGTTGTATTTATGCTAAGTGGGGATAATATATAGTTAAAAGTGTCCTTCCTGCATTTTAACGTCCAAAAAAACTGGAAAAACGGATAGAACTAATTATAATTCCGTTCGCACACAAACTGCATCACAAAGTAAAAATTTCATTACGTCACTAACTAATTTTACTTTTTTTCCTTCATTACCTAAGATTCAAATTAACACATATAAAAATTACCTAGGTAGAAAACAATGCGCTGCATTTTAAAACAGTTACAGTAAATAACTGGTTATAAAAATATTAAATAATCAGAGTACATTGTAGAACAAAAAAGTAGATTAATAACAAAAAAAGTCCAAATTCAGAAATAAAATGTAATGAAATTAATGCACAAATAAAAGACAATACAAAAAATTGTTGAAAGCTTAAAGCAAATTTTTGGTTAAATAAGTAGAATAATTACTAAAAATTAGAGCAATAATGTGGGACAATCAATAAATCGGGAATCTGATATATGATAAACAATCACTATAAATTAGAACAAACAATAGTGTTAAAATATGGGAGCTATAAAAAAATAAGTGATATGATAACCTACAGCATATTCATAAGTAATATAATAAGAGCCATGAATTTATTGGAAAAATTTACGAATAGTTGTTGCGTAGTAACAAACAAACGAGTGTCAAAAATGACATTTAGATTAAGACAGCAAAGCTGGAGTGAGTTAACAGTCATTTTCGACCCGAGTTGTCGTCACTTCGCAGGAATTATGAGTACATTTTATTTATTAAATTCATAGCTTGAATTATATTTGCTTGATTATTTTCACGAATGACAACAGTTCAAAAATATTTTTTTCTTCAAACGTCATAAAAGTGACATCTTCTGTGACGTGATTGACAAGGTTGAAGTTTAATTTCTATGCCAACGTAATATAATTTTTTATTCTAGCCGCCGTATAATATTGTCGCCGCCGTATAATATTGTCGCCGCCGTATAATATTGTCGCCGCCGTATAGCCAATAAGAAGCGCCGTATAATATTGTCGCCGCCGTATAGCCAATAAGAAGTAACTTGTACAATAGAAATCTGTAATATCGCCCTAAATGTCACTATAAAAACTAGATAACCTAAGAATAAAGTTACTAAAAATTATGAATAACTAACTCGCATGCAATTGTCCGACTCGCTTCGCTCGTCGTGCAAACTTCCATGCTCGCCACACAAACTATCACTTTTACTCTTAATAACACAATATACTATTTTTGATATCAACAAAATGTAACCATGACTATGATACTATGGTCTTATCATATTTCTTCACTGAAAAACTACCTACAGCCATCAAATGAAGCAATCTCATTGGGTGAAAATGATGTGTGTGGAATAATCTTAGAGAAATAATTAGAGCAATGACAAGTAAACCCAGAGAGTATTCTGAATCAAATAAATGGGAGACTAAAATAAATATTGAAGAAAGGACATGAAGCAACTAATGAGTCTGAAAATTTGTGGTTAACTAAGGCAGTTAGGACAAAAATAAGAAAAAATAACTGAAGTCTAAAAGAAGAGTGCATAGCATAGGATAAAAAATATTAAATATTAGAACAATGTTGTTCTATACAAGTTTACTATTCGGATTACAGAATCTAAAATATCTTCCCTCTGTGTTCTCTCCTCCCACTGGTTATTAGCTCGTACGTGTTTAGCGTGAGAAATGATTGAGTTAATCGTCGATTGCATAGTAATAGCAGTTAGTAAGTGCCGTATTGCTTATTATATCGGCGCCCGATTAAATATAGAGCACGCATGTGCCAAGAGCATACGCCCTCGCATCCATCTCTTTGTTGATCTTGCTAAGCGATGGGTATTTTACAAGATTACTACGTGCTGCTTGGAATTACGTTACGATCCTGCTATTATAACGCTTTGTTGGCGACAGTTTGCGCAAAAGGAAAATAAACTCAAAAATAAATCTTGCTTGTCTTACATACTTTCAAAGATATGTACTTTTTAAAATATTGAAATGAAAGATCACGATTAATAAAAATATACCATATTAAATGCTCTGATAATATATGAAAAACTGTTTTTTTACCCCGTGTCAATTTTTTTTCTTTGTATTTTCTTCGAAATAGGATATTATATCATTTTTTATTTTATGCGTCTTTTATATACAAAAATATTTTAAAAAATCTGGATATTAAAATTTATTTAAGGTTTGTCTGCATACTGTTGTATGACTTTATTATGAACGCAAAATATAAAATTAAATTTTATATAGGTATATTTTAAAGTTTTCAAATTATTTCTAATTATATTCAAACCGATCGATGTTGTTTGGAGATAGCCTGGTAGCGTTTGCGCTTCACGTGTAAGCGGTTCTGTGTTCAAATCCCGGGTAAGGAAATGGTAACCGTCTTTTCATCTTTCATTTCCATTTATATGATATAGCAAACAACGATGCTAAAAAAATATGATAAACTATCACCCCCATTAAATATCATCGCTTATTTATATATTGAAATGTAGTAAGAAAACATAATAAATATTATAATTATTATTATTTGGACTAAAAGAAAAATTAACAAAAAAATATAATTAAGTTGTTTTATTAAATTTTTATGAGTTCTGAAAAATATTTTATTATTTTTTAAAGTTTCTACAAGATTGGGTTGTATTTTATTAATGTATACTAAATTCAAATACCGAATTTTATTATCTGGCATTGCTGCAAAGTTAAGTTTCACATTTAATGATTTTCACATTTCTTTTTTCCAGTTTTCATCTTAATCGCATTAAAATTATGAATACATGGATTTTAGATAACCCGAATATATTAAATTCAATGGTGCATAGATTTTAATTATTTAGTTATAACAAAATCAGTTACGGAACAAGGAGAAATAAAAGGAAATTCCAATTTTGTGGTCGTACTTTATTATTTTCAAATTTGTAAAAAATATTCTATAGCATTGAACTTCGTAGTTAGGTAAAGTATGCTAATATAAAAATCAAACATTTTATTGTTTTTTTTTTTGTTTTAAAGCTCTGAATTCGTCTATTGAAAATTACAATAAAACAGTTATTTGTGTACCAAGGGTGCAAAATGCTATATTTTCGCACATGCATAAAGATCAATTATGCTATTTTGTACTCGTGGTACAACTACTTTAAAAACAAAAATAAACCTATTTAATGACGTAAGTAACATATTCTAATAAGTTTTATTTGCTAACAATGATATGTTACTAGGTGACAAAGAATCGTCACATTTTAGGTTATATTCAACTTTAATTTTGTATTAAACAAATAAACACTTATTTTATTTTCATTATGATTATAATATATAACATTCATTTTAGTTTAAAAATTTTATGACTAGAACTAATTCATATATAAAATAAAATGAGGCCGTCTACAAACTATCAGTTGCAGTTGTGCATATGTGTGCAATTAATTTACTATAGATCAGTTTTGATTACATTTCTATAATAAATTGAGCCGCGAAACATTAGTGTTGTTTAGAAAAGACATGTTTTGCGCATCGAAAACAATGAAGATATGTCAGTTTATTTGTCAGTTGTAGGAAAAAATGTTTTTGCAATACCTGCACAGTAAGTTACCCATTAATAACAAAATGTAAACACAGTAAGTGGAACTTTTATTGCAGATTTAGTTTCCATGGTTATAGTAAACACTTGCCGTGCACGGTGGACAGTAAGTGTGTTACTTACAATTCATGGTGGATGGTATGGATATCTACCTTCTTCTCGTTGCACCAATGTCGCACTTTTCGTGCATGTATTTTTGTTCTGTAACGGTTAGCAGTGTGGTCATAGAAAAAGTATAGTGTGCCACTTGTGTGATTCCAGCGCTCGACTTCGTCTCGTGCCGAAACTTCACACCTCGTGGAAAATAGGCGACTTCTGCATTTGTTGCACAATACTATTACAATTATAACATCCTGGTTTCTGAATTACAAGTTTTCTGAATTCAGTACTGCAAACAAATTTTAACTATCTTATGGACCTAGTTCCAAAAGAGAAATTAACAGAAAAAAAGTGATATTTTTTATTTATTTTAAATATGAAAAACATACCTATAACTGATTGCCCAACCAATTCAGATTTGTATGTCTTTTTATTATAAATTTATGGTTAGATCTTAAGAAAAGTGAGACTTTGGCGGTTATCTAACCCAAGTTTTCTAAATTAACACCCCATCCAATTGTACCCTTCTCTCCTGGAAATTTAATAAGAGTCCCAATGATGATGAAAACTTCGTCAGTTCCGCGTTTGACTTTTTGTCGGGGAATGTGTCTCCTCCATCTGATTAGCGCGGTCTGAACACATCCCTCCCTCTCGCATTCGGGCAAGGAGGGCGCTGAAGCACTTTTCATTACATTACTCCCCTGGCCGGCGCGATGGATATGAAAGCGGAAATATTTTTATCAAGACCTTTTACCGACTCATTGATTTTTATTACTGTTTCTTTTTCTTTTTTATCTCGTCCCCATATTAAACGGGGGAGTGATGTTATTTTGTTTAGGAAGAGGTAGCTAGATTAAAATGAGGTTTTTATGTCGAGAATAAAATGAAAATTCAGAGGGTTTCTTTTAATGACTTTGTTAATTAAATAAATATTTCTTTACGTCTTATTACAATTCTGGCTATTTTCCGTGGAAATACATTTCCAGCATTTTCTTTGTACGGGTTTTAAGGACATTGGTAACTGATTGTTTTATTTATATTCTTTTTCGACTCGTCATATAATTTCTTTGTACATTTTTCTAATTCACTTTCTATTTCAGCTTTAATTTTAAAAGTATTTTTATCAATATAAGTTGTATAACATTCTCTTATTACTGCAGTTAAGTTTTATACATATTAATAATTTAGACTTTTTAAAAATTAAATATAAATTAATTAATCTTCCTTTCGTAACAAAAATAGTATGTGTAGGAAGTGAACTTTCCGGAGATCTGTGGTTGCTATATTTAGGACGCCGAACAGATGCACAATAAACTTCTTTCCTTAAAAAGCGCTATATTTGAATAGAACATTGCTACTGCTAAGCCATTTTTACACAGCTACATGAATACTAGTACTGAGATCGATAATAACGGAATCGGTGCTATGCCCGCAAATACGTTTTATTTGCTGTTCGCATTTTTATCTCTGTCAAATATTTTCATTGTTTCCGTACGATTATATTATTTGAAATTAATATTATAAATAGTATTTATTAAAATATTTCAAGTATTAACTTCATTTCAAATATAAACAGAATTGTTTCACATTTCTTAATTTGTAATGGTAAAACTGACTTCTGTGTCCACTTTACTGCGTAATGTAGGTCCTGCACATTTACCACTGAATTACAGAAAGTACATGTATTTATGAATATTAACATTTAAAAAAAATAAACGGTTATCAGCAATTATTTATTAATTCGCGTTAAATAGAAACAACGTCCGTCACTGTGACGTACAATAAGTGCAAAGGCTAATTGGTTAAATTTGAAGGCGAGGCAATAATATAACGCGTTCTCATTACTATTTCACTCATACCAGCTATTCCGTCTTTGTATACCTTGGTCCACCTCTCATGCATCTACGTCATCATTCCCTCTGAAGAACCTTATTATTTACTTTAAAACTACACATAATTAATAATTTTTAAAAATACGGGTTTGTTATTTTTTCCCATCTATCAAATATACATAAAATATAAAAATTGGCCACCTACCCCACATTTTCCTAATAATTTTACAATAAACTATTTTGCGACGCTGTTTCTTGTAGGATTGTCGTCCTCCTTGAAATTGTGAAATATGATTAATGGAATTTATTTTAAGTTCCCATCCTAATCGATTCATCTCTTGAATATAGTTCAGGACTGCAATTCAATAAGCGATAACGGGGATGAAGTCTGGGATCAACTCGGGTTGGCACATCATGACGAGATTCAAACCCTGGTCGCTATATATCAGCGCTATCGCTGGCGACCGCTCTTCACAATCAGCAGAACGCAGTGGCACAGAACCAGCTCTAAGCAAATTTTTATGAGAAAGAAATCGCTGGGAGAGAAAAGATTTATAATAGTTTTTTACTAGGGAAAGCAAGTTTGCGAATTTTTTATAAGACATTCATATTTTTCAACTAAGATAAAATTCTGGAACGCTGTGTCCATTTGGCCATCGAAATTACAAGAAAAGATTATAAAAAAATATCTTGATAACGGGGCTCAGTTGGTTACCGAGCTGCAACTCGAATTAAACGAAATGTTAGATTTGGGATTTAAATCCCAGCGCCGTAAACTAATCAAGTACATTACCGCTGAATCTAAGTATTTTGGAATCAGCTCTAGCTTGTAATTCTGTAAACAGTAGCTGTGCGAACAATGCAAGAAAAATCAGTGTTGGAAAGCAACAAAGGCTCAGTATATACTTTATAGAGTTTGCAGATAATCTACAACACTAAAATGCAAATAAAAATTTTTGGAAAAAAAAATATCCTACATACTTTGGAGGTCCTGTTCCGTTTGGAACATTGCTTCACAGATTATGACTCGACAAATTTATTTCTTTTAAATCGATAACATTATATATATATATATATATATATATATATATATATATATATATATATATATAATTGTTTATCTGTATGGAGGAGAAAGCAGTTGACCTGAACAATAATTACAGAAATGTATAATTTTAAATTTTCCGTTATTATTTATTTTTGCATCTATCAGTAAATAATCTATTTGATATTTATAACTTTGTAAGTAATGCTTTGAAAATCAAATCTTTTATACTCAATATGTAAAATGTAAGCTACATGAATCTATTGTTATCCAAACATTTGTATAAGATGTTCTATCTTTAACAAATAAACTTATTATTATTTTGTTTAAATATGACTATAATAGAGTGCCATGAATGGAAAAACAGAATACAAGTAATTTTTTGATCTGGAATTGGTGTCCTATGAGTTATGTATAAATGAAATTGGCGGCAATTTTAAACAGTACTCATAAATTTATAAGAGTAAATGTTTTTTTAATTTTTATAAATATTTCCTCATTATAATTAAATATAAAATATAGACTGCTTTTTTTCAGTCATTATTCTTTTATTCACTTCTTTCTGTCATGGAACCACTGATGGAAGTCTAATTCTGCAAAAATAAATTATACATTTATTCATTTTTTCCATTCATGGCACTCTTATGAATATCATATTTTTATCAAATTAATATGAATTCAGAATTAATTTTTTTATCGAATAAGCATATAATAAAATGTTTACATTTAAAATAAAAAAAGTTAGGTCCGATATTTTGAGAAAAATCTATAAATTTGTCTTGCATAATAGAAATTTAATTCCCATTTAAGCGTTTATATAGTTCCCGAGATAGCAATGCTGGCCTATTTAAAATGAACACCTATATAAATATATATTTCAATTCCAAACAATGGGTAGATACTATATTCCAAAAGGATATTCATATTCGTTTTTAATTACCTGTTATTTTTTTTTCTCTAATGTTTTAACGATTACGAATAATACTATGAAAACATTGAATCATTCATTTAGGTCTCCGCAGGATTGTTATACGCAATACCTGTATCGTGAAGCCTAATCTTAAAGTTAACCATTAATCTCAATGGGAGTCGGCAATTTTCTGTCATTATCCCATTTTATTGGTATTTTTCTCGATACAAAATTAGATCGATTGATTAAGAGTTACATCAAATTTTCACATTTTCCGATAGATTTACGTATAAATAGAATTAATAACAGCTGTAGAAATATTGAGCAGAGCCACAGACGTATCTAACCGCATGAATCACAACCTTTGCTCGTATGTCACGTATTGTAACATTCTGGAACAAATATCGCTGTCAGGGTTTGCCCACATAATTTTCTACATTTTCCTCGTAACCTGCACGGAAATTAAACTGTCATTTTAAAGTGCTGCACTGTCTACTCAAATCCACAATCTTCCACAATTCCAAGCGAACTCTAACCCCGCCGAATCGTATTCTTTTTGAGGATAAATGAATTTATATGGAATATTTTAAATTTAATTTAATATAAAATACATAACAATGGATACATTTTTTAAAAATTATCATCTATTAGTTTAAAGTATTGAGCCCAGTCAGGAAGACTAGCCTTGGATAATTTTCCGTCGTTTATTCCCCAGCAAGACCCTGAAGAACCGTTGGTTATGGCATATATTGCAGCTTTTGCTACGGAATCAGCTCTGAAAAAATCATATCATCCAACATTTTAATATACAATGTCACAATAGTTATTTGTATCACTAGTCCAGAAACTAAACTTTTGTGAGAGCGAGCTTATTTTGACAGACCGAGGTGAAAGATTCTGGGCTTGTGATACACAAGTTTTTTTTGCGCCGATGACACTTTTGTTTTATTAAAGAAATATTGGCTCGTATTACGAGCTCACTTTTATAATAAAATCGCGATTTTAACGTCCACTTTTACATCATTATCTTATGTAAAATTGAAAGTTAAAATCATGATATTATTATAAAAGTGAGCTAGTTCGCTTTTATAATAAAATCGCGATTTTAACGTTCGTTTTTACAAAAGATTTTGATGTAAAAGTGAGCGATAAAATCGCGATTTTATTATAACAGTGAGCTCGTAATACGGGCCAATATTACTTAAAATTTCATACACTATAGGTTTTCATGTCAAAACATTTTCAGTTCACATAGATCTATAAACAATTCACTTGTTTTATTCAAAAAATTTAGTGACATTTGTTTTAACCTAAAACATAAAACGTATGTGAATTTATATTTGTCAATAATTAACGTAATCATAATCATGCAAGACGAGTTTAATATGAATAATAAATCAAAAATAGTTCTTTCAATTAACGTTTTACATTTTCAATAAAATTAAATTAAAAATTTTGTCAGAATATAATGCTAAAATATTTAAGTTGGCATCCCTACATTTTGCCGGCCTAGGCGATTTTCAGTTCTGTAATACTAGTCATAATGGGACGGAAGTGCGAAAAATTTATTTTTTAAGGAGATTATTTGATTTTTTCTTACTATGTAGAACAAACATCAAGTAACTCAAATACTTATTTCGTGACAAGTTCTAAACTGTATTTTAGTGGTTTATGTAGTCAGTCTTTAGTTGCAAGGGATCTACAATTTATAATGGGTTCCGAACCACTCGAAGATAGCTATATTTTCATTTTATTAAAGATTGATGACGTTGGGATTTGAATCCTAGATTTTATACACCACTCAATTTGAGTTGCGGCGCGCTAAGTAATATTCTTTCACTATCATCTATTATCAATATACGAAATAAGTAAAAGAACAGGAATAAGTTTTTAGGATTTATTATGGATGCTGATTATTAGATATTAGGGCAGGGCACTACTGAAATGAAAGTGTTTAAATAAATTTCTGTTCTTACTTCTGGCGGGGATGTATATTGAAAACTTCATCGGCGGTTTGCTCAAGATATTCGTCCTCTGGTTTATAGTTTTCCATTAATCCAGTCGTTGTATATCCTGGGCATAGAGTAATAACTTTAACTTTTGTTTTCTCGTAATACAACGCTTTTCCATAATTTAGTGACAATGATAAAACAGCAGCTTTGGTTGCTGAGTATACGGGAGACATATACTGGGTAACTGCAGCCAAGGAGGAGATGTTTAGGACTATTCCTCCTTGGCTCATGTACTTTAGAGCTAAGGTAGTTCCTCGAAGCGTTCCTGTCTAAAATAAAATAAAAGTTCAAGTTTTCTTTGATTTTTTTATATAATCGATTACAAATAATTATTATTTACGTAGTAGGAGCATTAAAAAGATGTTTATGACCAAGGGTACAAATATGAAGAAGTGCTCCCTAGTACATATAATATTTTTTTCACTACTAGCCTTCACTGCCATGAGGAATTGTTTTTTTACTACCGTTTACTTGGTAACCATGATCAGTAATGCAAACTGTCAGTTTTTAATGAAATTCAAGCATTCCAATCCAAATATTACTTAACTCATTAAACTGAAGAAAAGTATAAAATGTGTATAAACAAGTTATATTTTCCATCTTGTTTAAATAAGTAAATCGAAAAAAATCAAATAAAAAATCAAAAGTGAGGTTAATAAACTGAAATTTCATATAAGAAATTAAATGCAACATGCAGTCTACTTTATTTTTGTGAATATTAAGAAATAAATCAACATATATTTTTTTTTTAATTGGATTGAGATTTAAATAGTGAAGTAGTGAAAAAAACATATACACAAGGAGAAGGCCATCACTGACTAGCGTCTTTATTCGCACCTTGGAACACAATCTTGTCGTTAGGTCTTCTCAACATTAGAGTAGACGCAAAATCTCGTGGCCCTGCGCGCAAAGCGAAATTCATCATTGTAGGCCGGCCACTGACTATTGTACAACACAAAAACATTAACTTGTAAAATTTCTCATTTATCTTGTAGCGTTCGTACGGTGCAGGTCTCTAGAGTTGTTATTGATGTATTTTTATTTTAATTTTGTATCTGACAAGTTATTCAACTTAATAGATAAATAAAATAAATTGACCAACGTTTTTAAGTTAGTTAATAAAATATGCCTCCCACCACTTTTTCTATCTAAAATAACCCCGCCCATGCGCGGAGTTGTGCCACGAGATTTTGCGTTTACTCTAGTATACAATACACTATTAATTTACTATTGTTATAATTTTTATAAGTTAGAAATTTAAGTTAATGGGGTTCTACTTGTATTTTTCATATATTCTATTTAATAGTTACATTTGCACCAGAAGCTTAATCATGATGTTTATTCCCGAGGTGATATAATACTTTATGACAAAGTTTATATCTTATACTATTATTTCTTAATAAAAGAATTATAATAGACTACTTAGTCTATGTGAATACTATTGCTTCTTTCCTATACTTTATCTAAAAGTCAGTTGTTTTTACCGTATAAACCTCGCGGGTATTATACGAGTATGCTATACATTAAACAACATACGAATTTGATAGTAAAATAATATATTAAAAAAAGCGTTCTTACAAAATTAATGTTGATAGTTTTTATATAATCCTTTTCACATATAACTCCTGCATTGTTAACAACAATATCCACATTGCCATAAGTACTGATGGTCTTTTGAAAGGCCTCTGAAAATATAAACTGTCTATAAATTATTACATTTATACTTATTTCCCTTTTTGTTCCAGGTAAGCTGTTATTTTTTCTTTCAAATTTCATGGTAAGTTAAGTAATTTATACCTTCAAATTCTTGGTCACTGGTAACATCTAGTTTTACAAAAATTGCTCTGGAAGGGTCAAATTCTTCGTATAATTGTTTAAGAGCTTTTTGGCCCAGTTCTTCATTAATATCGGCCAAAACGACTGCCTAAGATAATACATGAAATGAATAAATCATCTACATACAAAATAATAGAAATTGATGTGTACGCGAGTATGATAATAATAATAATAATAATAATAATAATAATATATTTATTTCCACTGACCAGTCGATACAGCTGATATTGGATCGTCAAAATATAAGTATACATACAACAGTAAAAAGGTATACATATACACATACCGGGTGTCCCAGCTCGACCGACACATGGGAGTTTTACATGGGAAATCAGTTAATTATGAATAGTATCTCCCCAGTGCAAGATATTAACTTGAAATTTTGTATGCTTATTGGGGAATATTATTTCTATAGATTACAGTTATTTGAAATATGCAATTTCGTCTGCAGGGCGAGATTTATTAAATTTAAAATCTAATATTTTCGTTCAAAATCATACATATTTTCTTTTATTTCCATGGCTGACTGATTTTGAACGAAAATATTAGATTTTAAATTTAATAAATCTCGCCCTGCAGACGAAATTGCATATTTCAAATAAGTGTGATCCATAGAATTAATATTCTCCGATAAGTATACAAAATTTGAAGTTAATATCTTGCACTGGGGAGATACTATTCATAATTAACTGATTTCCCATGTAAAACTCTTATGTGTCGGTCGAGACGGGACACCCGGTATACGTAATACACATACATCATAAGACATATTATACAGTGTCATTGGAATATTCATTTAAGCTGTAATAACATCTGTATTAAAAATAGTTTTAAATCATTTTTAAATTTATGTTCAGATGTGACATTTCTTATGTACATAATCTGGTAATTTATTATAGAATGAAATGCCTATTTTATTTAGATTATTATTTTGAACCAGACTTAGTCTACTTTTACGTATTATAATTTTTTCTTTTCCTTTAGTACTATATTTATGGTTGTCTTTATGGGCTGTTATTTTATACTGATTTTTCTTAATGAACAAGAGAATTTTATAAATGTAAATACCGGTTAAAGTTAGAATTTGATTTTCTCTAAAAATATCTCTGCAGGAGTCTCTATATTTTAAGGAATATATATTTCTTACTGCTAATTTCTGCAATCTGAAAACACGGATGGCCCAAGGAGAAGTGCCGCAAAAAATAATACCATAACATAATAAAAAATAGAACTTTGCTTAGTAAAATATTTTTGTAGTATTTACATTAGTTCTGATTTTAGAGGTTTAATCAAATAACATAAGGACGATAATATGTTACATAAATTAGCAATATGAGGCTCCCAATTAAGATTTTCGTGTATATGTAAACATAATAGTTTAGTTTGTGTAATGATTTATTATTACATTTTATGACTAAACTTTCGGATCGTTTCAATGATGAAAATTCTACAAAAGTTTTATCTATATCTATATTCAAAGAAAGATTAGATTAGTGATGCGAACAATTGTAATAAAATATTAATTATTTGAGATATTTCATTCCGTAAATGTTTATTCTCATTACAAGTTAAGAGGAGAGAGATATCATCAGCATAGGCAACAAAATTAATAGTACTTAAAATATTTTTTATAGCAATTAAAATATTTTTTTTATTGTTTAAATATAAAGAAAATAATATAATATTTATTATCAAAACATATAATTTTATTTTATAATTTTAAAAATCGGTGAACATTGATAAGAATTTTGATTTAATAAAACCGTTGAATGGATGATACAATAGTCAATATTATATGAAAAATAATAATAATAAGTTATAAGAATACTATACTGACAAAAATAAAGTTTTAGAACGTGTAATTCATCTTCATTTAAGAAGACTAAAGTTTTAAAAAGGGTTTTAATTTAATTTATTTATATTTTGTATGAAAATATGTATTATTATTTAAAATTTTAACCAAAATACACTATTGACGTGACTTGAAATGAAAGGATGTATTGTAATCGCAAAAAAAATGATTTTCAGATTTCAAAGGAAATATCCATTTTGAATATCCCTGAATCTATTTTAATTAGCCATAAAATTTTGAAATTTTGTATATGCGACTCCTATATCATCTAGTTGTGCACTTCCATTTTTCAATGCAATCGACAATGCCAAAAGGGCCCTTTGTTAGTAGTGGTTTTTTTTCATAATTCAAAAACAATTAGTCGCAGAATATTGAAATTTTGTTTATAGAATGTAATCCAATCGACCTTTTCAAAAAGGCACTCTTCTTTTGGCAGAAACTCAAAGAAATAATAATTTACTTGCCTTTTACTTTTTGGCGGAAGCTTTTGATTTCTTGTTAATAATTCAATATATGATTCACAACTGTCAGAAAACGTTTCGTAAGAAATATGGTTATGAGCGATTAAAGTAATTGTGTGTAATACAATAAGGAATGGTGATATAGTTATTTTTTATACAAGACGATAAAATAATATTTTAGCGACAAGCGGAAAGTGTCAATTTACGAGCGATATAATCGCTCGTGAATTATTTTTCGCGAGTCGATAATTTAATATTATCGTCATGTATAAAACTCAATTTTTTTCTGCATCTGATTTTAAAGAAATTGAAATTAGAAAATAATAATTTTTTCCTACGACCACTGTTAAAAATGATATTTTTAACGGTTGCTTAGCAAGTTAAAAATAACAGTTTATAACACAGTAAATACTTTTAAAACGTTGCCATTGACAACGTGTTAAAAGTAAAAAACAAATTTACTTTTAACACGTCTTATGTTCAGTTGTTCATAACAAATACATCATGACCTGTCATAAATGTCATTCTAATGCTTAGTTTTTATTTACTAATAGGTACATAACTGTGGTCGTAGGAAAAATAGTGTATGATATTTGTGTTAAAAGTGATTTTATTTCGTTCGTGGGGTTTGTTAAACTCGGCTTCGCCTCGTTTCAAACTTCCCCACTCACTCATAAAATGTCACTTTTAACACTTATATCATAAATAACTATTATTTGAGAACAATTTAAAATGTCAGTAGTGTGAGTTGCTATGGAAATGTACTTCAAATAAATAGAAGTTAAAGTAGGTACTTTATCTACCCTTGCTGTTAAAGTGTTAGTTTATTTACCGTTGCGGTTAAACTGCTACTTTATCCACTATTTTGAGTTGATAAAATTGCACTTTAACATCTGCTACAGAAAAAAAAAATAATAAAATTTTACCGAAGATGATCCATTTCGAAGGAAATTTCGAAGATATGAAACGAATGAAGTTAAAGAACGAATAGCCGCAGAATGTTATCACTTTCAAGTAAAATAAGTTTAATGAAGTGCAGCAAAAATGTGTATAATTTAGTGTACTTACAAGGAAATTATGGGATGTCCACATCAGATTTTTTACATTTTTGATTCAAGTGACGTTTAGTAAACTTGTTACATAATTGGCGAATAAGTTATATTTATGAATAAACACTGTAGTTATTTACAATTTTTTTAACATTCGGAAAATCTTTTATATTATATAATGGAATTTCGGCTTATACGAATACCCATTCGTATGTTATATCCAAATTGTATTATATTAGTATCTTGTAAGATATCAACGAATTAAAAAGACTAATTTCGTAACTGAAAACTTGCGCCGTGGACTTCTAAAGTAAAATAGGGTTTTTTTGTTCAAGTGTCTTAATTGTAGTGTAGAAAAACAATTCAATTTGTTAGTGTATTTTTCTGCAATTAGTTTTTGTTCTATTTACCTCAGCGTCGTTCCGAAGAAGTTCCGTAGCGATACATAAACCAATACCACCAGCAGCTCCTGTTACTAAAGCTATTTTACCTTGTTGCAAACTCATTTTAAAACTGTGTTACATTATTAAGCACTATTTCATTATATACCGGCATTTATGATAATTTCAACAAGTTATAAATCATAATTGCTTTGTGTAGTTATAGTGAAATAAATTATTTTAACCTTTGATAAAAATTAATGCACGTAATTTAGATACTATACGCAAAAAAAAACTGAAATTATATAATTTATTTCCCACTTTAAGTTCTAGAAAAATAAATGTATGTAAATTATAGGTATAATTTTGGATATACATTAATTGTCAATAATAGTATATGTTATCAATGTGATACGAAGTAAGTTTCAATTCAACAATATTACAAAAGGTTTTAATTCAAAAAAGCAACCAATTCACTTTTTGAGCGAAATCCTTTTTTTCAAAATTTTTTGAAAATTAATTTTTAAGGAAATCTCGACTCGCTGTTTCCGTGTTTTAAATAGAATACAATTATATTTTCTTGTTCTTGAGATATTTATCTGCATTGATCCTAAAATACTTTTTTTTTTTGTTAGAGTTTCAGACTCCACTTTGACGACTTTACCATTCGATTCTATGAGCAAAGTGACAAAAGTATATCAATTTTTATAATTATTGAGTAGCGTACACAATTTTAGACAACAAAATCTGATGTGGCCGGCACTTATCTTCTCGCCTGTCCTCTTTACACTGTTTATTAATATTTAAATTTTTCCTTTGTTGACTGTAGACCCGGGACAGAATTATTAAAATAATTAGCACTTACAGTGTTAGTACAATTCCTTTTAGAGTATTCAATAATAATTCATATTTGCACTATCAATACTGTCATAGGTACACAGATTAACCACAATTATAATAAATTTACCGAATTATCAATTATTTGTAATAGTTAAATGTGGCTAGGTAGAAACAAATTTAAAGTACAAAATTTTAACTAGTGACATAATATTAAATTATTATTTACGAAAATTCTCATATAGATATTCATTATTATATAAGATATTTCAGAAATGCATTTCAGATCTTCATCACACCAAAATCTATTCAGATCTAATATAGTGTCAGAATGTTAGGTATAATCAAAACTTAATTTTTTTTAAATTTTCTAGTATTTAAGTAATCGTTATGACAACATCCATCTTTCTATCCACACGGACAGACATCATCGTAAAAATATTAACATCGTGTTCTAGGGACTTCAAAACGTGCTTATCCATTAAAAACTCACTATCCGATTTTTAGCATGAGTCTAATAACTCTCTTACTGGGTAGCGAGATGTAAAAATATCAAATTTTTAAAAAAATATTTTAATTTTATCCTCCCTAATTTGAATGCAAAAACAAATAATGTGACATCAGAGAACTAGATATCGAGATTTAAAAGTTTGAATTTTGAAAAAATCTGATGCTGCACTTTATTTAAATATATTTCACTTAAAAGGGAGATCATTCTACGGCTATTCCTTCTTCAACATCCACTCGTTTCTCGAATTTCCCTTAGAAATGGATCATATTTATCACTATTCCTTATTGTATATTATTATATAAAATTAATTTAATTTCTCAAAAACTTGCAAAGAAAGGTATTCTTTTCATTTATTTCGTACATACTTTTTACGAAACATATTGTGACTAACAGATGTCAATGTCAATTTATTAACAAGAAATCAAATATTTCCTACTAAAATGAAAAGTTAACTAAATTATTATTTTTATTAAATTTTGCGTAGATTTTGACTAAAGTAAAGTGCCCTTCTGAAGATTCCAATTAGAACAAAAAATGGAAGTGTATAATTAGATATTATAGCAACTTTATAAACAAAATTTTAACATTCTACGGCTAATAGTTTTTGAGTTATGCGCAAAATTAAAAAAAAAAAAACTATGAGCAACGTGCCCTTTTGGCACTGCCGATTTCAATAGAAAAAGGGAGGCGCACAACTAGATGTTATAACAGTCCCACATACATAATTTTACGACTAATCATTTTTGAATTATGCGAGATACATAGGTACGTACAGATGGCATGCCTAAATTAGTCAAAATGGATTCAGAGATGGTCAAAACGTATATTTCTATTAAAATCTGAAAACCGAAATTTTTCGCGATTACAATACTTCCACCAGGAAATAAAAATTCAGAAATTAGAGCAATACCCCATTACTTGGCGATTTGACGTCTCTTTGATGAGGCATCTTTTTGCGGGGCACAACCAAAACATAAAAAATAGTTTATTAGACAGTTGTGATGAAATAGTTAGAACGCTTGTTGTAAAATGATGACATAAACTTTGTTTTTGTGATTAGTCTTTAAAACTTGCAAAAATGAATATTATTATTTAAATAATTTGATAACATATCCATATTTAGCGTGATTTGGTGCATAGTTAAGACAGCAGATTTGAATATGGCACATGTGTATGAGTGAAATCATGATTTATTCATTATTACATACCGCGTTTAACACTTCATATTGTGCTGTAGCGAATTTAAATAAAACTCCTAAACTCTCGTGGAATATACACTGGCTGCATTTTAATTTCAAATTGTTCGCAAGTCAATTGAATTTCAAATACAGCCGAGTTATTTCAAATACAATCATGTGGCCTACGCGGATATTGGAAGCCTGTGCAGGATATTCCATTCATCTAATACCAAATCGTATGGTTATAATTAAACGCACATATACACCACATATTAACTTTGTATACAACTGATCTATATTATTAGTAACATGTGTGTCTTTATCATTCACAATAGTATTTTACAGTATTAGCGAGGTAAAAAAGGTTTTTACTAGTAATAGGAAGAAGTGACTTGTTAACACCTTAAGCGAGCCTGTCACAACAGTAAAAACTGTTACCTGTTATTCACGTGTAAATCAAATTTAAATTAAAAGCAAATACCTGACAGTTACTGATGTTATGTCAAAAATTTGTATGACAGGGACAAAACAGTTTTCAATAATGAAACAATGCATCTATTAACGCTAATCTGTAAAATTGACATATTTTTACTGGTAATAATAGTAGCTTGTCAATATTGGTTTCCCTTGCGTTAAACAGTTCATAGTATTTTACATTATTAGTCAGGTGAAACAGTTTTTACTGATGACAGGAGGAATTGACTGGCGAGCCATTTAAATGAGCCGGCCATCTCCTTGAACCAGTAAAAACTATTACTTATGGCTTATAATGTGCAATAGTTTATTTGTTATTCAATTGTAAATAAAGTTAAAATTAAAACCAAATTTTTCAATAATGAAATATGACAGCTGTCATCGTTACAAGTTAGTAGCTTTTCTCAGTTAGTTAGTTTTGGGCCAATATTTACTATTATAATTGTTACAAAATGACTATGAACTAGTTCCTGTAGTACTAAATAATATTTTGTTAACAATTTGATAAACTGCGGCTTCATAATGTTTTACTCACAATCTAAATCGCCTGATAATATTGGTAGCTACCATTAACTTATGGTCAGAACGCTGTCATTGGGTAAATTAACTAAATTATACTAATTTTTTACGACCATTAAGTTACTTGCTTTTTGTATGTTTGTTACTGCTACGGATAAATAGTATATTGTAAACAGTGGCGTAGACAAGGGCAGTAATGTGGGAATCAATCCACCCCCATTGAGAATAAATTATTACTTGTTTTTTTTTCAATTATAAATTTAATTAATATTAATTAAAAAAATAAAATAAAAATTCTTCTAAATATTTTCTTTTATATTGTTTGTTATTATAATTATTAGAAACTGAAAGAAATGTATTTTATTTAAATTTATTGAATAATTATTCTTCATAAATCCTTTCCCATCTGAAATGTCTGGCTACGCCACTGATTGTAAACCACAGTTTTGTCAAAAAACGTATTGTTTATTTATGTTTTGTAGCGTTTGTAGCTAGTAGCTAGGAATTAGTGGAATAAATACATATTTATTATTAAGATATAAATCATTAGGAAATAATATTGTGGTCGTAGAAAAAGTACAGTGTACAACTCGCTTGGAATGTCAATTTCATGCTTGTTATATAATATATTACTTTTTCTGTATTTCAACTCTCGCAGTCATAGAAAAAGGCCATGTTACTTAACAATGTTGATTACATTGTCTATATAATAATTTGTTTTTACTATGTTGTGTATTATTTTATAATACCGGAATGAAATAAAACAATTGGTAATCCGTGCGTTGGAGGCGTATTTTTCAGCAAATCATATCCTGAAACAAACTGAAGCAGCACGTGCCATGCCGCTGAGTGTGCTGTGACTGGATTGCGCGGGATTAGCTGTACATTAGCATTATCGAGAGCGAAGCGCACTTTATATCATTTTAGCAGAAAAAACCAAAGAATTTATATTTTACACGTCCGGAGTCCGGACTCTGGGCGGAAATTGCCGAGCAGCTGCGAAACTGCGCGACGTCCCGTAGGGAAGCTTACATGTTTAATGCCATGATGGGAAGTTTGCTGTTAAAAATTTACTCCAGCAATTTTGTCTATGTTTTAAGTGGGGTGGTGTTTTCCTCAAAGTGCTGCTCTCTAGCAGCGATTATGGAGAAAGTTTATTAATTCACTTCTTCATTGTTTTTCTATCAAGTTTTATTCCAGCTGCATCTGATGCAGCAATGAATAACTTTAAACAATTTGCGCAATATTCTTGATATATAATCAATCAAGAAGTCGCGACTGATGTGTTTGGTACATTACCTTCTGCTTCTTCACGTTATTCTTTCAATATTTTAACTTTTTGTTACTCGTATATTTGTTACTCTACCTACTTCTTACCATTTGAAGTCTTTTATACATTTAAATTTATACTGGGTTTCTATTATAGTAACAGGTATTTTCGTGTTCGACTACATGTAGTATTGACACAAGATTTTTATAATTTGTATTTGACTAAAAAGTAGACAACATATACTATAGATACACGAATCAGTAAAACAGGAGATGGAGTAATCAAATGCGATCAAATAATATTATATAATTTTAAATAAAACTACAATGCTTCTTTTGATAGTAAATAAACTCTAAATTCTTACTATTTAATTTAAAATTATTTCAAAGATTTTTTTTATTCGATCTATATCAAATTTTGATTTCACAAATAATTATAATTGTTATTTGTTACTCATTTGTAAATCATTGTTTATTTGAACTATTTATTCACCAAGGAATCTCAACTTTACCAGCTACTAACCTACACTATATTTCCCGCAATTGATCCTCACGTCATCAATTTCTGTTGCAATAATTAATAAGCTTTTATGTTGCATTTTTGTTGTATACGCATAAAATTCGTTATCTCATTATCGTACGTGTTACAAAGGGGTACATTTGCTATCAGCGTCTCACCAATGACAAAAATGAAACAATTGTGTAACCGCGTTAACAGATATTTTCAAATATTTAGAAAAATTAAATGTCATTCGCGTCATTAATGTCATTTATGCAGATGATTATGGCGTTGATAATTTGTTTCATTGTGTGTTGATAGTTTTGTTAATTTATTCCACAATTGTTTTCGAATGTTTCATTCATTTTTATTTGTATAGCATACAGTCAATTTGATATTTACTTACTTCGGAAATTACACGATTTCACCCGACATGATAATGTCATTAATCCCTCTTCCCCCCACCGATGCAAAATCATGGTTACAATTGATGACGTGAGGATCAACAGCGGAAAATAGACTGTATATAACATTTACAACTTAGCTGTCAGCTTTGCTGCGTTGGTTACGTTTTTGAAAATTGCATTTTGTTATTGTTTTGATATATTAGTAACTGACAAGATTTGCTTACAATTTTAATTTTATTTATAAGTGTATAATAAATATACTATTATATAATATGTGCAAGATAACAAGTTTTACTGTTTCAGCTTCCTCCTGTCAGCAGTAAAATTTTACCTTGCTAATAATGTAAAATTCTATTACAGTTTTAAGGAAGTGTTAGCCTCACCAGTACAAACTGTTTAAATCGCTAATACTGTAAAATACTGTTAGGTACTTACCTGATTTCAATTTCAATTATTTTGTAAGGGTAAAATCCAATGATTTCCATTTCTTATATTTTCACACGGTTATTTCATCTGTTAAACATAAAACAACAGCTACGATTATTGGACATGTTAATAATATCAATATCAAAATACCCGTATGTATGTCTTCCAAAATAAATATTTGTAATACTGTCAGCTTTTGAATTACAAATTTACTTATTGGAGAGGAAACCCCGTGAAAGAAAGAACAATGTTACCTCTAACCATTGGTTGTTTTATTTTCTTCGAAACCGAATTCCAAGTAAATTTAAGTTAGAAATTTCCACTATCTGAAGTTTCCGGCAAATATTTCTTAGTTAGTTTGCTGGAATTTAATTTAAATAAGATATTCGCGCAGCGCAAACAGAAAACAGGAGCTGAAGAAATTCGCCATAACTCAAAGGACAATTACAGCTACAAGCGACCTACAATAATACGTATTTACATAAACTGCATGTTCATTAATTAAATTCCCGTGCACAAGTTGCCGGAAACTTTAAATAAACATATTCGAAGAGCATTCGTAAAGGCAAACACAAGCAAAACCATATTGTGTTTCATATTTCCAGCAGAGGTGAATTCCATGTTCCATGTTACTGTATACGATACGGTTTCATAACACACATGTAATTATGCTAAAACATCCATATTTCTATTTCTCTTTGCTATCTACATATTTACTATAAGTATCGTATTTCTTGCTGGTATCCATTTCACAATAAATCATTACAATTTTTTTTTCTTTCCCAATTATATTTTGGTATCCATGGTCTGGGTCTAGTGGATAGAATGTCCGTTTATGATGAGTATCCTGACTTGTAAAAATTATAAAAGTTAGTAATTGCGTTGTTTACATTATTGAATGTTATGTTTTGTTACTGTCATAAAAAGATACAAAATTTTTGACACAACATTAGTAACTGTCAGGATTTGGTTTTCATCACTTTCATTTTAATTTTATTTAAAAATGAATAACAAATAAACTATGATGCAATATATGCAAGATAACAGTAAAAAAATTACCTTGCTAACAATATAAAACACTAACAGGTATTTCCACTACAAAAAAAGCTCTTATAATATACATTCTTCACGTTAGCTAGAGCAGTAACGATACGTGATATTTTATATGAGGGAATGAAGGAAGTTTCATTATTATCATCCATTATAAAAGGTCTTTTAATAAATATAAAATAAAAATAAAAACAAAAATTAAATGAAAAAAATCTGATGTGGATATCACATGATTTCCTTGTTGGTACGCTGAATTATACATATTATTTTTCTGCACTTCATTTCAACTTGCTTCGCTTGAAAGTGAGATCATTCTACGGCTAATCATTCTTTAACTTAAAATTTCCCATGTCGGTTTGATTGTGAATGAATGAATTGGAATAGAACCTAAACTGGCAGGCCAAGAACATAAAGAATGGCTGATAAAAAATCTAATTTACTAACGAATGCAATTGTATCTTATACACAGTCAACTTTAGCAATTTAAGTGTCAAATAAATTTATAATATACAAAATAATTTTCTTTTAAAATTCGCAAAAACCGATTAACTACTATAGGCTACTAATTTTTTAAAAATAAAATAAACATTTTGAATTTTTAAACACAGTTTTATTTCGTCCTAGACTAGTTTCAAGCGTTCCATATTGCCATTCGAGAAGAGAATGATTTCGTTGACCAGGTTATTAACCTTCCAAATCAGCTTCATGCTAACGTTCTTGTGTCGTTCCGAGAGGCTCTTCATGAAGTCTCTGATGATGTTGAATTTATCTCGGATGTACCTCCTAGGGATGTTGAAGTACAGGCTGAGGTAGTCTTCGTAGTTGAGTAGAGGTTCTTCGAGCTCAGAGACGTTGACGCTGTCTATTTTACATACTTGGTAAAGTTGATTTTCTCCATCTCCCAAATGTATAAGAATAGACTTCGGAGACCTCGGAAGAAAGATATAATCAGCTATTATTTATTTTTGTATATAATTATACGCCCGTTATATTTAATAAAGAAAATTTTAAAGAAAATAATTGTGGAAAAGTAGTTTAGATTTCATGAGATAATTAGGCATCACCTTACCAAATATTTTTGGTCGAAAAGTTAATTTCCAGAAAAATATGCTTACCGTAAACTTTGAAACTTCTTGTGTATAAAACGATTCATTGTAATTAAATTTCTTTTGTTTTTCTAGAAGACACTATTTCACTTATTAAAAATTTTGGTGATGCAAATTGTTAAATAGTTAAAACTGTAGTTAGGTTTTTTAGTTCCTTAGGCAAGGAATGATTTTAAATTGTATACAGTAAAATAATTAAATATACATATTAATAATAGAAATAGGTATTGTATTTAAGATTTTCAAGTTTTATGAGTATCCTTGTTGAGTCTATAAAATAGAGTCTGGGACAGATATGAGCAACGTATGATCATATTTTATCAGACACAATTTATTATTTATACCGACCAACGAAAAACTTTTAATAATAACTATACACATATTTGGTTATTTTTTATTACAACAATCCTTTTTCACAAAAAATAGAAATTTTAAGTCCAGCCCGCAAGTAGGTACATGTGATATTAACTTTTCAGCCCGCGGTCTTGATTAAGCCTAAAGAGTATCAAGGGTCCCTGGAAATACAGGTCTCGTAGAAGCAAAGGCCCGGAACGGAATAAACTATTAAAAAATCCGGAACAGAAACAAAAAAGTAACGAAATTTTAAATCTTACTTCAGGAGCGAAAACGACATAACCGATATAAAAATTCCGGTTAATGACGTTATTATTTTGTTCTTCATATAGACTTTTAAACAAACCTACGTGCGTAATATGTCAAGTCGTTCATATTTTTGCTGCATGACAATCTCCAAAAAAACATATAAAATTTTGCCAACAAACAATAATTACCATATATACCTACGATTACTTATACGATGTACTATAATAAAGTAACATTGCTATCGTACGCAATTTTACGATAATTTGCCTATCTGATATAAATAATTACAATGATTAAAAACAGTTAAAAATCCATAATTTTTATTGTTGTGTTCTTTTCGATCGTTCCCAGATTTAAATTTAGTAGCAAGAATGATATTTCTGTTCCAACTCCAAGTCATAGTTGAGAGAGCATTTAGGCCCTTAAGTTTATTTTATCCCATAATAGAGCTAATATTACCGAAAAAATGTTATATTAAGATATACCTATTATAATTTCGTTAGAATTATAATTTTTGAATCTTTATATATTAATCCTTTTAACATAATATTTTTTTCGTTTTTTGTGAAGTATAATTATATTCTAATTTTTAATTATTGTAATATAATAAAAAAAATTAAAAGTAAGTATATAGTAATAATCACTGAAACGAAATAACCAGTTTGGAACAAATTTTATTTTTCGTTCTAACGAAAACGAAATGTTTTTTTAAGTAAGAATGATATTAACCAAAACTAAATTATTTTTATTAGAACTGAATCGAAACGAAACAAAAATTCATTCAGTTCCGGGATTTTGCTTACGTTTACTATCTAGTATAGCTACATTAGTGAATATTAAAATGTAAATAAATATTTATCTATCGTGTGCAGCCATTGTACTAAAAACTGACACCAGAAGTACATTATTCATCCTAGGAAAAGTACATATTTTAGTAATTTAACTTATATGATATGGTGAGTATAAAGTACTACAACTAAGGATACGAATACGAAATACTTTTCAAAAAATTACAGCGTATGATGAACGAGTGATTGTTTTACTAACCTCCATACATCATTTTTAAATTTCTGAACGCAGAAATTACGCATCCAGTCTCCAGTAGCGTAGATGTTGACATTGTTGAGCTTGTTGTTCACGTCAATCTCCACGTTGAGTTCTTTCTCGCCCGAGTACTCCTCACTGTCCAGGGAGAGGATGTATTGAACGACTGCACTGATTTGCGAGTTCACTAGAGAATACTTCATTTATAATACATATTTGCTTCTGCTCATTAAATGTCTTTAGTCACACAGAAATTTTTTGTAATTTTAGTATTTTCATAACATTTGGAGGAATAATTCTAATATTTAAATCTACATGACGTTTACAATAATTATGACGTAGTCACCATGGATATAGAATATCACAACAAAAAATGTAATATGTAATAAATAGACAAACGTGTATATTTTTGGGACGATCTAGTTCGTGATTCCATGAACTAATTTGCAGAATTAAACAAAGTATCAAATATATAAAAATGTTTTACATATTTACTGATTTTTTTGTTTATATTTAAATAGTTCTTTCAGTAATATATTGATATATTTTATAATAGATTTAATTTGTATTATTAATTATTTAACGTTTGCTCTTTGTTTATAATATTTAACAGAAACCTCTGATACCCAAAGTAACCAGACTCACTGTTATGTAGATGAAACGAATTTTACCATAAGCTTGCCCAGTGCGTATTAAGCCAGCGCAGGGCTTCTGTAGCAAATATTACCAGGAAGAGGTTCTTACATGGGTGCCCATAAAATATTTTTCAAGAGGGGGCAAAATAAAATAAAATAAAAATAACGACAGTTAAAATAATCACAAATACTAACGGAATAATTTATCTCACACATAAAAAACCTACGCCCTAAAGTACAACAAACATTAATAAATTTCTTATATAACATAACGGTGCTGCTGAAATAATTAAGGAATGTGCCGTCTTTTTTAAATTTGTGAAAAGCCAGGGGAGGGTAAATGCCCCCTCTTGCCCCCCTTATGGGCGCCCATGGGTTCCTAGGTTTCGTATGATAATAAAATAAAACAAACTTTTCTCGATTTAATTTGAGTAAATTTACTGGTAACGCTAGGCAAATCAATTTCTCTGAGTATTTAGACGATCTTATCCCATCGTGTTTCCCTTGCCTCACGTTTTAATGTCGAAAAAGAACGTTCTCCGCTGCAGTTAGTAATGATTAAAGACAAGTAAATATATTCGTTGAATCAGAATTTGTATTTAACGCAAGTAAAACATAATTTGTTTTAAGAAATATTATTCTTATTGCTAATATTCAATTGCCATTGTTCTAACAAAAAAATTAGTTGAATCAAGTTAGGTACATTCTATTTAATTAATTTCTATGCTTGTGTCGATAAGTGAAAGTGTTTTAAAATAAGTAATCTAATGATTGTTTTTGAATTGATATATGTCAATTAATGATTGTTATCAATTGTGATTAAACATAGAGCTTTCTTTCAAATATCGAAAGACCAATGTGGGAAGAATGAAAAGAAATAAATATTTTTTTATAAACATATGTTTATAAACAAAATGAAACGTTCCACTCTTTTTCATTGCAAAGCACCAAGATAAAGCAAATTAATAAGCCATTTTCCCAAAAGTAATAAAACTGCTAGTTTAGTATTGAAAAAAAAAATAATTCAAAGGAAACATTTATATCTGATTAATTAAATTAGTTTTCCGACACTGGGTTAAATCTACTGATATAAATAAAAATTCGGAAGATTGGTATCGATACTAAAATACCAGTATCGAAAGAGAAGCGTCGATAACTTTATCGTATCAGTAGTATCGGAATATCCGTACCTATATATTCGATGTGAATGCAGCGATGGCGATTTTGATTTCTGAACGATATTTAATTTTACGATCTACAGCTTTGGAATGAAAACTTCTAAATATACATTCGTTCCAAGATTTAGTAATTATTAGTGAAAGACAATGATGTAGTATTTATGTAGTATTTTTTGTAACATTAACTTATTCCGCTGAAAAAATATTTAAATAGAAATTTTACAAGCTAAACATTTTCTATCGTAGACCCGTGCCCATAGCATATTTTTCAATCAACGGTTGCAACAAAAATATCCTAATTGAAATAACTTAATAGAATCGGCTGTCATTCTTCGTCAAACATTATAACAAAATCATTAATATTTTATATGGTTGTATAAAAAATTATAATATATTATTTTTAGAATAATTTTTGTATTTCGATGCAAACGCAAACACGTGACTCTAGCAACAAATAATAATCAACGAATTTGTGTTTTTTTAAACAATTTTATATTTATTATCATCTGTGTTGTGTTGTTTAATTTTGTTTATTTTATTATAGCAGTAATGTTTGTTATTTCTATTTTAATATGTTATCACTATATTAAACATATAATTATATTTTATTTCATTAGCTTTGACTCCCTAATGAAACCCTAAGAGAGGCAGAAACCGGTTGGAGTAGAGATAAAAAAATTTAAACTCTGACCGATTTCCAGAAATTTCACCCCTGAATCAATAATCAATAGTTAATCGAAACTAATAATATAATAGGACGATCAGCAGTAAGAAAATTGTCTCAAATTTGTGTACTGCGCAACAGAGAAATATTGAAACACATCTACCATTAAGTATATAGAACTATAAAATTTTTGTGTTAGGTCGTGATTGATAATGAAATGTTTCTCTGGGATTTATTTTTTGGTAACATATAAGCAGTTTATCGCGCAGCGAGACATTTTGTCCAGTAAAGGAAAATTAAGCAACCTTCACACTTTCTTCCATCCGCGGTCCTAATTCCTGTGTGTGATGTGGGCTGTACGTGCTCGGGGTGCTGAAGCACCGGCCAGCGCGGGATTTGTCGCAAGTTTATTTTTTATACACGGATTAGCGCGCTGACGAGCACAACGTACACACGCTAATCTGTGCTGGATTACCCCATTAGCAGCTACGAAGAGGGACGATTCTGTACGGAAGTGGGGCAGTCAGAAAGAGAAAAAAAATATGGAATTTATAGAGAATAGATGTGATTTTGTTTCTCTGGTAAAATTAAAACGTGTATGACATTCCTAGAAGGAATAGGACTTATAGTAACGTCGGTCTTGTAGGATTTTGTGAAAGAAATAGGTCAATTTTGTAAAAAAATGTAAGGGTAATTTATAAAGAAAAATAATGTTTTAAAAAGTTCTCTCCTCTAATATGTATCGTAAGTACTTTAGGAAAATTAATGGATTAACTTCGGTAGACAAAAAATTTGAAACTAACGATATTTAGAGTGAAGTAAGTTATTTAAAAATAATTTCGTTTATGCTTTCGAAGATATAGAAGAAAAATTGGGTAAATTATAAAAGAAACTGTTATATAAATAACATTTAAAGGGAAGTAAGTAATTTGCTAGTGGCCGGTTGCCACGTAAATTTTAATTTCTCTTAAATAGACAATATTACATCGGAATAAAATGTCATTTTTAACATTGCTGCTAAACTCTAACCCTAATTGCACCAATTGGGTATAGATGTCTCTCATACCGTTTATTGAAAAATATATTTTTTTATATATTTTAATTTTTTTGGAATATGTAGGTACCATAAGTGCTTTGAAGGAGTAAGTAAAGGAATAGAACAACTTTCATTAATAAAAATTGTAATATTAAAAAATAAGTTATTTGAAAGAAATTAATTTTTCTTACAACATGACATTTCTAGAAAAAGCAGTAGAAGAATTTGGCATATTTGTAAGAAAAATTAAAAATATATAAAGAAATAAAAAAAAATCTTATCTTCTTAAATGTATTAGGGTCAGTTAAACCAATATTACTTCAATTTCAAATTTTTCTTTAAATGGACAATATCATATTGGAATAAAATATTAAATCAGATATTCAATAATGCTGTCTAAATTACGATTAGCATTTTTTGTTGTGTTTAAGCCTTGTTGCTGCAATTGGGCATTAGTGGTTCAAATACTGCCAATTATATTTCATTATTAGTTACTTTGAGAAAAAAAACAAACTTGCTTTATAATTATAAAATATTATTGCAAAAACGAGAAATATAAAAATTGCACATTTCTTAATTAACAATAAAAGGATTTTAATGCAAATTAAAAATTTTCCAGTGTTGATTTTTCTAATTAATATTGTGTAATTTACCTTTACTGCTACTCTCAAGGGAGTGCTTATTAAGCAAAATTAGATAATTGTTCATATATATTTATGTTACATTTACATTTTATCTGCTGCATTTAGATTTGGGTAATTTATGTAAGCGCACGCAATGTTCCCAGTGATCCCTTTTCAGAATTACAACGGCTTACAACAGGACAATGTCGGCTTAATTGGAAATCATTACCTTCATCCAACAACAAGGATAATATGCATAACACTCATAGTTTATTACCCCGATCTGGGTGTGCCAGTCTACTTTATTTCGGATATCGGTAATAATATATTTATATCGAAGACAGCATTCACCAAACATCTGGTTAGAATAACCTGCAAGGTGACTTTAAAGTGGGAAATACTTAAAATATTAAACTTGGTAGTATTCAAACTCAAATTCCCAAAATCACAATCGATTATTTTATCAGAATTCGTAATATTGACATACACCGTGTGTCACAGGTCACAGAAAAGTGTTGAAAGAAAACAGTTTTTGGTAAATATAAATTGCTTCATTTTTCGCCAAATGTTTTTATTGCAGTACGTATGTATAATAAAAAATTGCGTATGATACACGTGTACAAGAGCCACGAGTGCTTTCATATCCTTAATGTAACTTATAGGCTTGTATCATAATATACTATTATAGGTTGTTTTAGTAAATTTTGATTTTTAAGTTTTTAATTGCAACGGAAATATCCATCTTGACCATCCTTGAATCCATTTTGACTAATTTCGACGTGACGTCTGTATGTACGTATGTATGTATCTCAGATAACTCAAAAATGCCGCAGAATGCTAAAATTTTGTATGTAGGACTGTCATAATATGAAATAAGTTTAATTCTTTTGACATTCTTTCTTCTCTTGTTGTTGTAAAACATCTTTACCTGGTGTGTTTTCATTTTGACATTTATTTTATTATTACATTGATTTCTTTTAGTGTTAGTTCTGACTTGTCTTGTTCATGATATTGTCACAGAATAGTTATATAAACCTATTCTGTGATATTGTTTCAATTTCAGTTTTAGCATGTTTGTATGTTAAGATATCATTAAAGTGGACAAATACAAATACATTTGTACATTTTTAATTTGAAGAATATAATGGTAATGACATATCAGAGATTTTCTTTATGATTTATTTTACCGAAGACAACATTTAGGTGATGTGGAGTGGAGATTACACGAAAAAGAACATTTTAGGTTGAAAATACTTAAATACCTGTTAAAAATATTTATTCGCTAAGACTCGAATTTCGGTTTTAAGAACTACAGTCACTGTATCTAGTAGACTTCAAACTATTGCTTTCTAATACCGTGAGTATTTTTTAACATAAAATATGGGGATTTATCATATCCATGGTTACGACTTGATATTTGATTGACAGTAATGTATACTTGCTTGTCTCATTTAAAATGAAACATAGGGAACGAATTTGATATTTGCATTTTGGGTTATAAAATTTTTTGATAGGCCTACACCAAGTGCGATTCAATTTTAAGTATCTTTAATAACTTTTGAAGAAATGATAGAATATTAGAATGGTCTGCTTCATAACAAATAAACAATAATTACAAAAATCAATCCATTTACTGCAAAGCAACGACTCAATTTGCTACAAAATTTTTGAATTACCTATAATGATATTTGAGCATTTGTAATATTTTGAGAAATGTTTTGTATTTGAACTTTTAATTCATCTAAATTTTGAAGATTTTTCCCCAGTACAGACTTCTGATTTTAAAGGTCACAATAAAAATAATCTAGATGTATAAGATCGAGTGATCTAGCAGACCATTGCACTATTCTACCATTTTCTCTAAAGATATTAATGATTCATAAAATTGTTGTAGCACTTGGTGTAGGTCTGTCATAAAATTTCATAACCCAAAATGCAAATATCAAATTCGTTCCTTATGTTTCATTTTAAATGAGACAAGCAAGTATACCTACATTGCTGTCAATCAAAGATCAAGTCGTAGCTATGGGTATCATAAGTTCCATGTTTCACGTTAAAAAATACTCACGGTATAAAAATAAAGAATATAGTGTCTGGATTGGGAATGTATAAACCTAGGGAAGGTGCATTTTTAATAACGGAAAGCAACAGCTCGAAGGCGACGGTAAAGTTAAAAGTTGTTAGGTAGGCGCCAAGAAGTTCCGCGGCTTTATGTCCGGACCGCAATTAAAAATAATGAGATTTAATAAATTCTCGGGCAAGTGTCAGGCATTGGCGGTGGCTGCTCTTTTTCTCGCGATTCAGCCCAAAAAAACGAAAGCGCGCGTGACTCGCGTACAAAACCATTTACCTCCAGGTTTTTAAATGTCTGAAAGAGATGTTTTCTCCGTGATTTCTATATTCATTTACCAGGGAAATACAAAATAATTATGTATAAAATGCTACAATATACGTTACTTCACGGAAAATACTTGTAATTATCATTTTTTGCAATTATATTATTGTAAATCAAAAATGTTTTTCTTTTATCTACATTATAGAAAATTCTTGTTTAATATGCTAAAAAACTCGGGAAACATTGAAACCTGCCGCGCTGTAATTTTGTGGGGCAACAATAAACATTTTTTAAAACCATCCATTTACGTTACAAAAAGTTGCAAAGGGATCCATATAGTAAGGTAAACAAATACTAACCAATATCCAGGTGAATAATAATATGTCTCATGAAAAACAAAAATTTATAAAATGAATGAATTAATATGTTGGTGTAATACAAAATATGCTTTAAAATTGTATTTTTACGTACGGTGGCTATTATTTTTAGTTAAAAATGCAGTATAAAAGGTAGTATTGCATGACAAATCATTCCTGCTTTTAATATGAATGATTTTATATAAAGTATTTATTAATAAATACAAAAAAATAAATGCATGATATTTTCTGGAAAGGATTATTAGGAAATTTATAACTGACTGACGTTTTGAAATGCCAAATTTTGCATAACCACTCAGGAAATAAAAAAAAATTATCACTGAGTGATGAAAAGTGTATTTCTTAACTTGAAAAGTGTACCGTTTCCAAATGTTAGTCAATTTTAAAGAGTGACAGTTTATATGTCAGAATGTATGGAACATGTTAGAAAATGCAATTTTGTGTAGGTAACTGTTATTTTGCCGGGTCTCGCTTCGCTCGCTCTACGAATATCCTACCGTTACAGAAAATGAGGCATATTTTAACTGGTTACATAAATAGCTACTATTATAACTAAATATGTTATCTGAACAATAGCTGGCGTCACTGTTTCACAGCAAGGCAATTATTTTTAGTGTTATTTTTAGCACAGTTTAAGAAATGTATGAAAAATGACAAGTAGAGTAACTGGCTTTTTATGTAGAAAAACTTATTTAAATGTAATTTGGTTTTTTTCTTCTGACAGGTAATATTTAAATTTGACATAACGATAACTGTCAATATTATTCCATTAGCAACAGTAACGATTATTTGATAAAAAAAAAAACAATTGAATTATAGGTATATTCCGATCAGTGGCTTAAAATGTCTGTTTCAAAACCCTTAAAAACAAATTTTTAAATTTATCTTTAGAATTTGACGCTTTTTTTAATCTTGAATTTTTTTTGGGATTTTCTCCAGACTTTCCTTATTTTCTCCACTTTCACCTTTCTCTTCCACATTAGTGTCTTTTACATCCTCTCGGTTCGCCACCCTGAAGCCTTTCACAGGCTACACTTATTTATTTATGAAAAATGTCTCGAGCGTCAAACCGAAATGAAACGTCGAGAGATAGCAGGTCCTTCCAATATCCTACGGACAGGGGAGTTTGCAATTCAAAGCAGGACGTAGGATACAAGTCAATAACACACCTTTGTACCGACGATGTCAAAATGTTGTTGCATCAGCGGAATCAGAAAAAGAAACAGTCAAGGAATGCGTTTGAATAGTTTTATTGGAGAAATACTGTGCTTCCTTTCTTATTGTTTATTTTTCCTAAAATATTTCTCTCGATTTGTTTCATCACTACACAAAATTGCTGGAAGAAACTAGTATCGCATATGTACAAAATATTACTTTTGAAAAAAGTTGTTTTATTTACATCCAGGGCCGGACTAATTCCATTGGGGACGTTAAGCACTACTCGCTCTACCAAATAAATCATCCTAAATAAAAGGGGTTTTTGTTATTGCACAAAATACATAAACAACAGGTACCATAATGAGTAATGAAAAGAATATAAAATCGCTGAATAATGTGATGTGGAATGTGTATCACGGAGTGTTAAATTAAATATTGCAACTGTTTTAATTTTATTTTGTTATTAAAAATGCGACATTTCTCCATACAACAGGGACTTGGTTTTATAAATGTTACTTTATTTATGATGACATTATAAAACAACATATACTATCCTCTTCTACGATTGTAAATTAAGATAGAAATGTAGAATAAATGGGCCTCAAAACATAAAATACTGTTAAATTTCCTTTTGATTTATTTGATTCATAATTAACTGGTAAAAAAATTCTTCACACTACAGATGAGAGTAAAATTTTTAGGTACGAAATAAACACCTAAGGATCATGAGGTTCGATGCCATCATTGAATTTTGTTCCGTAGACAATGACGATATATAGGTTCAAGTCTGTGCCTATGAGACAATTTAAATGAACATTTTATTATTACGAAAAATTGTTTATTAGATTTTGAGTAAAACTTTTACTTTATTTGAAGCATTAGATGGATATGGACACAATTTTAAATGAATTATTGTATTTAAATAAAAATAAAATAAATTGTTGGTTATTAAGTTTGTTTTTTTATAATATTTGCCTCAAAAGTATTTAATTTTTTTAATATGAATAAAAAAGAAACCCAAACATTGTCGTTTTTTGTATGGTAAAATATTGATGACAATCTTTCAAAAAACATGTAAACCTTTCATCTGAAAGAGGTTTATTCACTGTTTAAGTATAAAGCACAAACGCAAGACAAAATTCCTTTTTTCGCGTGCTGAATAGCGATATTTCCGTGCTCTAGATATCAACGTGAGAAATCATAAATATGAAATGCTGCTGAAAAAGAAACTCGCTGTGTCAAATATTTAGCTTTTCTTTTTGAAATTACAATCAGATTTCTTGCAAGGAGTATTTTGTTGGTTATTATGTGCGCAAGAAGTTGTTTATGTTTGGAGCTGAAAAGATGACGTATTTAGTTTCTCATACTTGTAAACAAAATAAAGAATACATATTTTTTATCTCACCGATTTGTAAAAAGCAGTCTCTGACGTTCAAATTACAAGTATCTTATTTTGTTGTATTTTATGCACTACCGACGGAAAGTTTGACGCAGTATAATTAATTTCTATTTTAAATAAAATCTATGGGTCAAAATTTGAACTTTTGGATCAAAGTACAGAGTTTATGTTCGAAGATATTTTGGAGAAAGATACGCCGAGAAATATTTGATACCTACTATTAAAAACAGAGGTTGATTTGTAACCATTTCAGGATATTTTTATTTAGAAATTAATTAACACAAGGCATTATGATCATTGATGTATACATAAATTAAGTATTACTAATTGGAAAAAGATTAGTCAGTATATATTTATGTATGTGGCGGGTACTGTGCATCCGAATGAGTAATTTTTATGTGGGAAGCATATAATAAATAGAATGGTTAAATTTATCATTTGCTTCCGCTTCAGTATCTCTTCAGAGGCATACTGTAAATGTGTGGGTCGACTTCAGTACCTCTCCGATACTTTCCAATATGTTACACAATTCACCCTCAAACAACCATTAAACTATAATAAAATTCCAGAGAATTATAAAACAAAATAATCACAATAATAATTAATAATAATAATTTTAATATATAGCGTTTTCTGACATAAAATACAGACAACAAATATTTTCTCATAACATCCAATAAAGGAAACAACCAAAAAAGTCTTCCTCTATTTGTAACAATTATTCAAAAAAATTTGTAACATAAAAGACAGGTATCATTTAATTAACAGTCATTATAACTATCGTAACGTTTATTTATTTGGGTGAAGTGTAAAAATAATTGTAACACGTATATTTATATAACTAAGTATAATGAACAAATAATAAATTATAAAAATGTAATAAACATAAGTAGCACTATGAATAAACAAATTTAAACACTAATATAAGAGTAATAATTATTGATAAACCACTCTTATTAATATAATGCTCTCCTTGCAGTTTTTTCGGCCTAGGTTTATACAGGGTTTTCGTTCGATGAGGTTAACCATAGGAATCTTGAGAACCATAAGATATACGAAGAGAAAAAATATTTTTATTTAACAGTACTAAAGATAACTTTGAGCCTCATATGAAAATTGAAAGTTGGTATGAATTCGTAGAAAAATATTCGAGCTACAAAAATTTAGAGGATTGTCTAAAAATGTCTACAGAATGTGCAAACTAGAAACTTGTATGAATTGAAACAAGAAAGTCATAAGTGAAAAATTAAAATAAAAATTCTTACTAGAATGTTATTTCTTTATTAATTATTAATTTGATAATGAATTCGAATAATCTGCAATGCTGGACTAAAAATTGTTTTCATTTAAATTCATTTTATTTGAATTAATTTCAGTAAAGTATTTATCTTCAGTCTCATTTAATTTTTTCTTTTGCTTTGGAAGTAAATAATAATATTTCGTCCTATAGCTACTCGGCTGCGTAATTTCATATTCAAATAAAGAAATTAGCTAATTCGACTATATTTCAAACGAAACGTAAAAGGTCCATTGCGAATATGCATCCTACATTTATATTTTTTTAATTTTATATTTTTCTCTGAACGTAAAGTGTAGTTTAATTAACTTTGTGCAAATATAAAATTAATGGTTTTATATTCTTGTGAAAGACCTGTAGGTTTTGTAGAAATCCACGCTTTAAAATTCGTGGAAATTATAAACTTTTTATTTTGCTACATATCAATTACGCTCCAATTAATTTCATTTCTCTATATTATTATATTTTTTATTACCCTACTCGCATTGTAATTAAATAACTGAGCAGTTATTAGACATAATACTTTTACTTTTATTTGACGCCGAAACTTATAGACTAATTCTAAACAAATCTATAAGTTTTACAGATCTCTAAACCTGAAAAAAACTGACAAAATTGCATCCTTTTTTTGTTGATTAGGTAATTTATAATGGGGAAGTTTAACGTGATTGAAATTACATGTGAAATATCTTTTAGTCGTAAGTATATGAATAATTATAACTTAAAATGTAATTGAAAGTTAAAATTATGTTGCCAATTATTTATAATTAATGATTTATCTTCGAGCCACACTGACGTCACAAGTGAGTTATGCGCTTACACAGAAGGGATGGTGAGACCTGACTTTTTGAACGTAGGTTGTATTTTGTGGCAATATACCACACGCTTTTCTGTTGCCATGGGAACCTAGCGCGCACTGGACGATATAGACGATACGTTCTCCGCGAGCCACACTGACGTCATTTTTGTATAAAATTTCATTTTTTTTTGAGAAATCAAGGCATCTTTGGGTGAAATAAAATGTAGAATTTCACTTTTGGGAGCAATCTTGATAAAATAAAAAAAATTTAAAATGCGCTAAACTTCTCCATTATACGTACATAAAAGTGGCTGCTTTCGTTGCGTTTTGTCTGATTGTGTAGATAAGCAACATAACACGCCCTGTCCATTTGGATGGGTTACCGCACAACGGCTCAGTGTGTGCTGACCTTGTAGAGACTGTGGGCTGACAATTTGCATTACTAAAATGCAAGTAAAACATGTTACGAAACAAATTGCTCAGATACTTGAGCAGAAGGCTCGATTTGGGCTGTAGCGTCAGAAATCAAGGAATAATAATAACAGTAAGGTAGATGTTTTAAAACTGAATGTACTTTATAAGTAACGTAGTTGATATACATATGTACATTTTTTGGAACATAATCGTAACAGATGCGAAGTCGGTTAAATTGGGGCAAAGTTGTTGCATTAGTATGCCATTTTAATGATGAGTATATTTTTCCAAAAAAATGCAAAGGTCAATTTACTTTTTCACTTATCATTTTTTTTCAATTGACACAAATTCCTAATTAGCACGTTCTACAGATTCTTTTTTATGAGGAATTGTCAGCGGTTCATAAATTTTTTTATAACTTACACACTTTTCGAGAAATTCATAACTTTCAGTTTCCATATGAGGTTCAAACTTGTTTTTATTTCTATTAAATATAGTTTTTTTTTTCTCTTTCCAATGATGTAAAACACATCTACATTGAAACGAAAATCAACTAAAAAATTAGAAAATGATTGGTTTTATACATTTTAGTTATGTGCTTTGGCAACAAAATCAAAACTTTTTTGTTTCAAAGTTCTGTCGAAAAGTGTATATCCTGTATAATTAGAAAGAGTAAATAAGTAGCATTTGTAATTTATAAATATTTCCCTCATTTCGGTGGTAGCGTGAAAATTAAACAAAACCAAATGTAGTTCTTTACGTCCTCAAAGGTCCTATTACATATTTTTCGATTGGTAAAATGTTCATTCCTTATAGCGTTCTAGCTTAAGTATCTGTTACTCTTTTATTTCCTTTTTGATTTCTCTGAAAGAAGTGAAGAAATATGTGTATGACAATATGTGGAGCCTTTGTCGCATGATAAGAAAAACAATGGAGTGTATGAAACGAGTGTCTGGAGTAGCAGTGGATGCTCCTTTGTCAGGACGAACGGCCCAGGTATCCAGAGATTACTTGTTTTCATATTTGCCGAACCAGTCGATCAAACGTTCAGCCAGCCACGGATCAGCAGTTCACTGCACACTGGATCACTGTTTGCTTCACACTTTTATCCCACGAAGACAACGGAGAGTTTTGAACATGGAGTTGAAAACAGAATAATTACCGACATAGTTGGGCTAGCGCAGTATTTCTCAATTTTTCGACACACTTTAAATAATATTTTTTAATACTTCGTATTTTTTTGTAAGAGTTTCTGCTTAACTGTAAACAAAAAAATCTTCAAATCATTTACCATCAACGATTCAAAAAAAAATATAGGTTTGTTAAACTTTATAAAAGAAAAAAAATTCAAAGTCGCTTTTTATCTGTTAGTTTTGACTTTTCTGTATTAATTATATAAACTATCACAGATTCACAGCTACTTAATTTATAAGTAATGACAGCCAAAAAGCAAGGTGACTCATCCGCCGATCGCTGGGTAGCTGTGTGGGCCAGTCTAGGCCTGTTTATGAGTACAATCATCTGTGAAATCAAAAGTAACATGATAAAGATAACATCTATTTTTAAGCCACTTTGTTTTTCTTTGGCACACATCTGATGTGCACTGCCAATTGCAGTAAAAAGAGAGGCGCATAACTAGATGTTATAGCAGTTTCTTTTCAACATTCGAATAGATAATTTTTAAAATTCCTTTGCAAACCCTTTGGGTATCCCACTAAGAAACAATGTAAAAAAAAAGTTGTGTTCTTTTCTGTCAACTATTAATTAAAACTTAGAGCCTCTAAGATTTTTGCAGAGGCTACTTGCAGGTGTTAGCTATCATTATCAATATTCGAAAGACGTTTCGGTTCAGTTGATATTTTCATTTTAAAATTCTTCTCTAACAGCCGGATTCTCGAAACGGTGTTAGCTTAAAACCAAATGAGTTTTAGCTAGTACAGCCTTAACCCGGTATTAAAATTTAATCTAACACCGTATTCTCGAATCAAACACGGTATTAGTCTAACCCACATCTTATCAAAATGGCATCTGATATTGATTAGCATGGATCACATCTCTCTTTACATTTTGAAAGCCTCCATTTGCTAAAAATCATAGTCATCAACAACGGTGCGGAAATAGAAATAGCATTTGATGTTTTGATATTACAAACGGTCTAATCAAACTGAAATTTTCCAATATAAAATCTAGAAGTCAGTAATGTGGAGTAAATAAATTAATTAATCGTCCTTAAAATATTTTAATAATGAATATTTCATTGCTGTTGCTGTTAATGCTCTGAAATATAGTACTCTTCATAAAAATGCAACACCTTGAAGGAATTGAGATAGGCAATTCTCCTTATAGTTATTGTAAATACTACTTTAAAATAATTAGATTTTATATGCTGCCCTCACATTGCTGATGAAGTAAAGACTTATTGGAGTCACGAAATCCTTAAAATATTATAACTGCGAATAAGATGTGGAATTCTGCAGGCCATGGAAGAGTGTACCAAACATTTGATTTAAATATTATTTAGAATTCCTAGTGATATTAAAAAATGTATTATAGCTCGATAATAAACAAGTATGAAATACTCTGAAATTTTGCAGCAGTATCTAATCAAGTCTAAGATGTAGATATTGATTTGGATATTGTATTCTGTTTGGATGGATTAGAATGTAAGGAATTTTCACTGTACTGCTGGTAACTACTTTTAATTTTTGGTGCTGAATATAACCCTTATCAGACGGTGTTATTCTTTGTGAGTAGGATTAGGATATTTATTTTACGTTGTCATGCATATGGCAAGGGTTAACGTATCAAGCACCGTTGTTAGCCGAATGTTAAGAGCTTGATATTAAACTTTTTTGAGAGTAGGGTTAGCACTAACACCGGCTAACTAACCCGGTGCTACTGCTAATACTCTTTCGAGAATCCGGCTGTTAGTGTATAATAATGGGTAATAGCGGCAATGAAAAAAATATTTTCTTAAAAACTGTTTCCCTTAAGTAACTGTACTCGCGCTATTAAACTGAACTACCAATTAAGAGTTTGCCAATTGGAACAGATCTGATCAGTTGGTTCAATTCAGATAGATTAGCTGAATCATTTCACGTATTCAGTGCAAATGGAATGCCATTTTGAATAACTAACTTGCGTTTTTCGTTCATGTTCATTCACAATGTTTCGGCACATCATGTAATATTTAAAATTGAGGTTATAATTTGCATCCTATTATTATTATTGTATTGTATATTGTGATTTTTTCCTTGTTTATCATCTTCGATGGAAATTCTAACTCATAATTTGTGTTAGGTTTGTTACGTGACAATCTGAACTGAACCAACTGATCTACGCCGGCGAGTAGATTACTTAGAATTAGTTCGTTCAGTAGAGGGAGTAAAGTGATCCAGTCAAATGGTATGATAATATACCTATAAATATATATACCGCTCGAGTGCTATCTCTCCCGTGAGAGGAAAGTGTCCCCAACATAACAATCTCTGTCCTTGTCACTCAGTATGTAGTCACACAAAAGCGCGTGCGCAAAGTAACCGTGCCTGTTTAAAATATTTGAAATGTATTGAAATATGAATATGTATATTATTTTGAATTATTTATTAGTTAAATTAGAATTGTTTTTATTTTTATCTTCAAAAAAATGAGTACCACAAAGTTAGAAAATTACATTTCTTAATTTACTATGGCAGGTAAGATTAACATTATGTTTTTTTCAAAAAAGATTAGATTAACCTTTACTACAGGATTACAGCAATATACCTAATTAAAAATTGAACACTTCCTAAAATTAAGAATAAAAATACAAAAGTATTTGAAAATCTGAATTTGAACAACTGCGAAATATTAATAAAACTGTAGTACATTATTAACGGATCAAAATTTGAATACATACAAAGGGACAGAAAGGGTTAGAAATTTGCAAATAATACTTATTTAAAAATACATACGTAATACTGAAAAACGAAACAACAAAAATTCTTTACAAAGAAACAACAAAATCAGGTGATAAAAAAGAAGTATATTCTGCTTTATTTACAACTTACAAACTATACAACAATCATACACATATATTTTCCAAAATAAACTTTACTACTGAAAACAATGAAAAAAAAAATTAAACTATTGATTTTTAAATATTATTAACCTACTGTATTTGTTCCTTATATAATCGTCTTTTTGCGATATTAGTTTCGTCTCGTGGTGCAGTCTTATTTTTATATAACTGCTTATAATTATTTTCATTATTTGTGAGACATGATTGTCAATAACATCTTGATCTTTAATGTGTTCTATAATTTCTGTTTGCTGAAAAACTTTAGGTGCACAAATGTCAAATATTTTATTAATTAGGTAATCTGTTATTTTTTTATTTTTTATAACATTATCCATATTAAGTAACAGTACGTATAAAAAAAAAATACTTCAGCATGTTAAAATAAAACTAACTAACTAATAGATGTAGAACATTTCTCTGTAATTTTTTTAGCAAGTTCCACCACCAATTTACTTAAAAATTATTATAAAAATTATACTTACTTATGTAAAGTTACTGGAGCTTCTGCACCACACAAACAACATTTCTTACCACTTTTACGCGATTTCATTTTTATTTGAATACTCTGAACAAATATATTTCCTTAATCTATGACTGAATAATGAAAACTCATTGACAGTTCATAGATATATTCATATTCAAAATTCGAAGAAACAATTCCTGACCAATAGAATCACAGATAATCGGCGCATGCTCAAAGCACACAGACCTGACAACGGTGCAAACATATATATGTCTGCACTGTGATGTTAGGACCATCTCTCTGTCCTTTCGAGCGGTATATATATTTATAGGTATATTGGTATGATAAATATGTATCCCGGATTCATAAATGTAAGTTGGATCAGTTCAGAGTGGCATATGGAATACGACTAAATATTAAAAGTGAGATATCGACACCCACGTTGAGTAACGATTTCATTCGTTCGGATAATGACGCTAAATTACGCCTATATTCGTTATTGTAATTGTTATGAAACCAAAATGTTAATCTTACTATTCATATTTTCTCAAGGTGTTCATTTCATGTTTATTTTTATAGTTCCTTTTTATATATTATACTTTTTTGTAAATCAGAATATGTGCAAATTATTGTTAAATGCTGTAATATTACAAGTAAAACTTAACAAAAAAGTTCAAGTACATGAGGACCTGTTCCACGTAAGGAATAGCATGCCTGAGATGATTAATTATTTAACATCTTTTTTGCCGATCTGTAGAAATCAGTAAAATTGTCATAAAATAAATATAAGCAATTCTTGAGATCCTAGCCTTCCCTAAAAAATGTCTTTGTTTCTTAGACGCTTACTATAGGTGTTGTTGTAATCTTGTTATTTAGTAACAGGCAGTTCCGGACTTTTTATGGATTTTATTACATCTCCTGATTTCTCAATTGCCTTACGGTACCTTTTACCTAAACGATTGAACTGTACTTATTGTTACAGCTGGACATTCACATGTAATGTGTTCTGAAGTTTTCTCTTCCTCTTCGCAGAGTTGACACATTTTATTTTCAGCTTCACGCTTCACCAATTCTGCGTAGATGATATTTTAGAGACTGGATAAGAAGAAGAATATGTACAATAAATATATAAAACATTGTAGGTTTTATAGTAGGGTGAAATTCCCCGGAAATCCCCAATCCTTCCGGATAAGATCCGGGAAACGAATAGCGAGAAGTATATAGAAATGGCCGAGAGATGTAATACATCGTATATTTTAATTAAGTTTCCGAAATTACTTGTAGCTGAGCTAATTAAATCATAAATCATTTTCATAGCCGGCGCCCGAAACACAATTAAGGACATAATTTTAAAGATGTTCCGGAACATTTAATTTTCAAATTCTGTTGTACTTATTGCAGCTGCGAGCCGCTACCATTATTTTCCCTTATTCATACCATATTCGGAACTTCATTAACTCACCGAATAATTGTAATTACCCGCAATGTAAATTGGAACATGTTTTATGAAAATTATTGCTCCGTTTTTATAATGCTAATGACTTTTCAACAACTCATCCACAACATAGTCACATAAAGTTGAAAATTTTTCGATGTCAGCAATATTTTATATTCATATATTTAGAAAAATATTGAACATTCAATAATCTTCACTAATTTTGCATCACACAAATGTATTTATTATTATTCACCGTCCTTTAATTAAATAAGAAGACCGCAGTGTCCAAATGGTTTATAACTTACTATAAGTTGCAGGTCCCTTGTAGAGACAGACACTGTGTGCTGACAATCTATACCGCTATAATACAAGTAAAATTGTGATCCTATTATTATATGTATTTACTTGCATAATCAAAAAAGCTAGTTATGCTTATGATTATTTACATACCCGTAAGAGAGCTATTGTTTTGGGCTAAAGTTCTGTATTTGTTTTATAAACAAAGATGTGGTTTCAGTTTTCATTTCTTCTTTCTAGGTTTTTCTATATATTTTTTTTTATTTGTCTTGCATCTAAACATTTTCCTGAGAAGTCATCCTTTGTTTATCGAAAACGTATTTTATTAATTCAGCTATTTCTATCAGAATTAGAAAGGACCAAATGTATTCGGGAGTTATATTTGGCTGTCCATTTATCTTTTGAAAATGGCTAGTGCTTATCAATAAGAATTAATTTCAGTCCATTTCGTTTGAAGAATAAAGTCTCCGGAACCGTCAAATTATTCATATTTCAATTTTGAAATCCCTGAATAGTGAATTCCGTTATCGCGGGATCTGGAGATTTTATTATAAATAACATCTTAAACGACTTGGATTTAATTTGAGCGAATGGAGTTGTAGTCATCGGTCGAAATCGATTTATTTAAACGGAGTTGGATTCTCGTTTTAAATGGAGTCAGCATTGTGCGGGGCCAATGAGTTCTGGGCTGATTCATGAGTGCTGTCTGATGTAACGGACATCATTTCAACTTGCGGAATTTATAATGGTCTGCATTTTGTTTTTGCGTAGTTTTTCATCAATCGATAGACACTTACTGAACATCGTCACTTTTGTCTATATTGACAGTAAGAAAGAATTTTAGTTTAGTTTGAATCTTGGCTTATCCTAAATAAAACTTTAATAATTTCTTTCGCATCCATAATTTTAGTAGAGGTACTTTATAAATTTATTTTTAGTGTCTAAAACAAGTATTATTCACAACTGAGTAAAATTATTTACAGTGGCTGCTTAAGACTCTGACTTAGGTCGTCTAGCTTGTTGGGGCGTCTAAAATTTAAAAACTAAAGATATAAATATAAAACAAAGAAAATCATTGTATAGAATATGTATCTGTATTATTTAATTTTAGAGCCCTTGAAAGTTAGTTTTGTCTAAATAAATTATATTTACGCGCCACTTCACCTACTTCTGTTACTGCTACCACCTATTTTACTAATTACAAATCAAATAGATACTTACACAAGTTCAATTTTTACATAGCGTATCTAGAGAAATTACTTAGAAATAATGCTTATTATAGTTACGGCATAAAATACATAACAAACAGCCCTGAATTATTTTGAATTTTGAAATAGAATAGAATACGTAGGAAACAACGCAAAACAATTGATACTGAAGTACTTTTAAATTTGTAATAAAATTCAAATATGTCTATTTTTTTTTGTTTTCTTTTTATTAGGTAGAACCTTGTTAAAATGTAGCGGAAAAATAAACTCTGAATCAGAAAGAATGTGTTGATTTTCCATGGAAATGTAATATTTGATTATAACTCATATGTAAATATTCATGTTTGTCTTGTTATTTAGGTAATATCCGAAAAAAGACAAAAATCGGAAATAATATTTGTAATGAAAGGAAGGGGGCTCTGAATATAATTTAACTTAGGGTGCTGGCTGTTGAGTTGACCTTGATGCTTTATTATATTATAAAGTGTCATTTTTAAATTCAAATAACAAAATTAAAACTAATTTTTAATATCTTATCCGAATATTTTTCTTAGCCCTTAGTAATTTAGAATATTTTTCCTAAAACCTCATTTTCATATATTTTATTAATTTCATATAGCAAGTCGCGACTGTAAGACAAAAAGCCGTATATCACATTTGAGTGGAACGTTATTATAAACTCGTGAGAATTTTCCACAAATTTCTAACTCATGGATATGGATAATGACTTATTTTACTTACTTATAATATAATGTCCAATTTACATTACAAATTAGTACTTGACAAATTGACAAATTAGGTACAACTTAAGGCCGTTTTAGACTAAAGGCTGGTTTATGCAACTTTTCATAAGGAATAAGAATAAAACATAGTGATAATACATAAGGCATAAGAATAAAGTACGTTCATGCACTTCTCGTAAGACATAAGTTTCAACCAATGACAGAAGAGATGGCGATTAAAATTAAATTCGTGTAATCAGGAATACCAACACACTTCAAAATAAAATGCACTTTAAATTTTTTTGTTTGACATTAACAGTGATTTAACAGTTCGAAAATTTAAATTGAAGTTTGGCAGACGAATATTCTCATTATTTTTTGATCCATTTTTAAAACTTACAAAATCAACAAAACCAAACCTAACCAAAACTTTACGAAATCCAACCTAAACAAAGTTTAGTAACTTTTGTTATTTTAAGTAGGCAGTGTCACTACAGTCAGCGCATGCGCTCTTGCCAATTTTTGAGATAAGACATAATACATAAACATAAGAAATAAAATTTGCTCATTTCTTATGACTTATGTTTATGTCTGTTATGTTTATGTTTTATTCCAAAACTGCATAAACGGTTAAACGTATATGTGTACATTTATATTTTATGTTTTATTCCTTATGAAAATTTGCATAAACCAGCCTTAACCTATAATTTGTAGAAGAAACAAGATTTTGCACTATTTTTGGTACAATATAAATTGGGTAGTATCAAATAGCAAATTGGTTGAAATATTGTAAATTTGTAAAAAAAAAAAACAGAACATGTTCTATTTTTCATACAATCTGTCAGTCAATTTGGCTGTGAGCATGCGCATATATGAATTTTGTGATATGCGTTTCTAACGTTAGTCTAACTTAGTGTTACTACTGGTAAAATAGTAAGTATTTCAAACTTTAAATGTAAATGAATTTATGGTTAATTTTGCAAATTGACATATTCAAGGAAAGTGCACAGAATCAGAGGCAATATATATTGTACAATAAATTGCATTAGTATCACACAAAACTTCGTCAAAATCTAACAATTTTTGGTACAAGATATTGTACCATTTCTTGTACTATATATTGTCCCAAATATAGTTTAGTCTAAAACGGGCTATAATCATTATTCATATACCTAGATAATAAAAGAAAATTATTACTCAAACCGGAGATTTTACATCATAAAACCGGAGCCCGGAGATTTGCATTAAAAACCGGAATCTCCAAGTCAAAACCAGAAAGGTAGCAACCGTGAACAGTCCAGAATTTCAGTTGTGTGACAACCTTCGAAAAATGATTGGCTTAACCCACAATTATGTATAACAACTCGCAGCAATTTGGAAAGTGTGAAATATCCGCCAAAGATTTTTTTTTAATTAGTGCATTAGTTTACATATATGGAGAATGCTTTAACTAAATAAAAAAAAATCGTAAAAATTATACCAATACCAGAGTAAAAGTATTTGAAATTTATATTCGAGTACAGAGAGAACTCATGAGTAAATTTCTATTTGACATGTACTCGTTATTTATTATTTGTTATAGAAAAATGTACTCATTACTTATTACCAGAAAAATTAAGATTATTTTAGCATAATAGTATACGTAGGTACACTTACGTGAGTGTTGATCTAGCAGCGCAGAGTTATTAATATTATAATTTTTATGTTATATTAAAAATGACATTGTAAAATAAATATTCTTTCGCTTCAACACAACCCTAACATTCTCAGTCCGGTTAAAAGCTAATACTGCTACTTTAATAAATTCACCTAAACGAAACGCTCTTTCTGACAAGCATTTTGAAAATCTTGTTTTATTGAAATATTCTTTATAAAGATTTAATTATTTCGTGCCTACTAAATTACATGCAGAATAACTACTTATTAATTTTTTTTGTTACATTATATCCTGTACTTTTGTATATTGTTATAATTTATTTTGTTCAATAAAATTCATTAAATTTAATAACCTAGGTTGTATATACAAAGGATAGTTGTACTTGTGCACATTTAAATTTACATTTAAATAAAGCTCTATAAGCTTTTGTTTTTGATTAATTTTTATTGTAGTCGATATTTATTTACAAGTATTTGGTACGACTACTTTTAAATACTCTGTTTACGAGTAGTTTATTTTTGAAGGAGTACATCATAGTTGCTCATGATTATAAACAATGAGTACTCGGAAACACCATTGTCAGTATTCTACCTAGTTTAGAATCGCTGGAGGGTAAACAAGAGATAAAATTAAAATAGAATAAATATAAATGTATAACTAATAAAACTATCTTCACTTAACCCATTTACGGCCAAGCATTGAAATAAATATAAACTTGAATTTTTTTATATAATTAAAATTACCTTCATTAAAGTACAAACATGAAAAATAATTTTTAAAAATAATTGTACATATGAAAAAAGAAATATAGTATTGGCAACAAAAATTAAGGGTATATACTAAACGACATACTGATCACAAAAAATAGTTATTTTTTATACAAGACGATAAAATAATATTTTATCGACAAGCGGAAAGTGTTAATTCACGAGCGATATAATCGCGAGTGAATTATTTTTCGCGAGTCGATAATTTAATTTTATCGTCGTGTATAAAATTATATTTTTTTCTATAGCAGGTTTTGAAGAGAAAAGAATTAGAAAAACTAAATTATTATTTAAGAACAATTTTAAAATGTCAGTACTGTGCGTTGTTATGGAAATGTACTTCTAATAAACAAAAGTTAAAGTACTTTATCTACCCTTGCTGTTAAAGTGTTACTTTATCTACCCTTGCGGTTAAAATACTACTTTATCCACTATTTTGAGTTGATAAAATTGCACTTTAACATGTGCTATAGAAAAAAGAATTTTTATGAAATTCGGAAAAATAAAAAGAAAGTTATTCACCAAAATGTCTAAAAAAGCTATTTCCCCATTTAAGCTACATGCAAATTTTGAGGAACGGATCACTACAATCTGACAGGTCTGGAAGATGCAATCACATTTATTAATTTATTTATTTCTATTTAGAGTAATTTTGAGTAAGCGGGACTACTTCTGAAGGAATATATATACCACCGCAATGGTATTTCCAACTATATTTCTCATATTATCAGTCGTTTACAAATCATATTAATATTAATGATCGTTGCACATATAATTCTTTTGCATCAAATACTTCACTGTACTACACTAAAAAATAAATATAAAAAAAATATTAACTTTCCCCTCGGAATACGTGCACTTTACCATAGAATTACACTTACTTAAAGAAAACGTCATCCACAAACCTGCACTCGCAAGACCTAAAATTACTTGTATCTGACCAATGGTGCGTTTATGCACCAATGAGTTTGTTTCTATTTTTTATAAACAAAGTAGTAAAAATAAATAAACAATTGAGAATTTTTTAATTGACCTTTGTGATACTGAAAATGTACCTACATATAGGATGAAAAAACTTCGACCTAGATTTCTGGAAATTTTAATTCCTCCTTATTTGTGGGCCATACAAATTTTTCGTACATTTTTAGAAAATATTGAAAAGACTGATATATTTGGTAGACATACGGAAGATCTATTTTATTTGTAAAAAAATGAAATGCAAAATTTTTCGTTAATCGTTTAACGCAAAGCGATAAAACCGAAGCGGTTTGTATATTTTAATTTGTAAAAAACCTGAGTGGGTTACTCAATATATGAAATTAAATGTATGTACATAGCGAGAATAAATGTCTCACGCAGTTATTTTAAAGATTCATTAAAAAAATGAATATTTGAATTAGTAATTATCCACATATTATACCAATATATGTTCACTAATCACTAAGGTCCATGTATGGCCAATATATCCCGGGTAGAAATATATAAAAAATAATATGGGAAAGCCAAGAGATAATGTATGGTACTATATGGACAATTTTAGGATATAATCCATTGCCTTTACCGTACACAATTTTTATTCCTTTTTTACGCGGAATGTTAATTTCTGAAATTTACGCATCCATTGCCAAATTTATATATTCAGTCATAAAATGAATCCTTTTAGCATAGTTTTCTCGCAAAAAGGTACAATTATTTTTCGAGGATTGTCTATGACAGTTCCAATATGGCATCATATGTACCTATGTCCCAAATTGTTCCAATTTATAACAAGAGTAGAAATATGTATCATTATTTAATGAAATATTGACTAAAAATATTACCGAATTTGCAAATTAATATCGCAAACACTTCATTAAAAAAACATTTTTCTATCCCAATAAAATGTGAAAACGTAATGCGATACACACTCCTATGATCTGACTAGCGTTCGAGAACTCAAATTACTCTGTTAGAGGTTAACTATTTCAACCTACCTCGTGGTGTTTATGATTTACTCAATATGTGCAGATGCGCTACTAAACTTATACGTGTTTGGTCAGTTTTTGGTTTCATTTAAAGATGAAATCATTCATTATGAATAATGAAGACGGCTATGTAGTGATAGAAGACAAGAAGATTTTATGTTTCGTAATACATAAAATATTATTTGTTATATTATGCGCAAAAAGAAACTCACAATAAAGTAACCAGAAACTATTTTGATAAATGAAAAATAACAAATTGAACAAAAAATACACGTTTTGGGGTATTATTTACATTACAGTACTCTGTTCATTGCAGCAGCAATAAAACAAAAAACGGTATTTTTTTCTTCAATTTTTAACTATACTCGTTTTACTCCAGGTCGTTCGAAAAATATGCTTATTCGAACCTATCTTCTATTGGTCATACCCCTTAACTCTTAAACTGGGTGATAATTTAACGTTAATGTAGCACTACGTATTATTTTTCAGTCAAAGAATTCTGTGTAGTTATTATATTTATTTTTATACGATATTTCCAGTTATTGTAGTCAAGTTACCACCAATTGTGTAAATTAATTTGTTAATTCCAGAAAACAAAAGCTATTTATATGGTTTTTAATTTTTCAGTCCATTGAAACAAAATCTACTAATTCGACTCCAAAATTCGCTATCAACTGTTAGCGAAAAAAGATAAAAGCAAACTGTTAAAATTGAATACATTTGTAATATGTAACAGCCATAATGCACAATCCTCATACCGAGTAGTAAATAATGAATTCAATAATAATGAACGGCATTTCGGTTTAAAATGTCAGTAGTAGGCTGTGCATAATGACACCGCGTTAATTCACTCCGAACTAATTAATCATGAGCGGATTGAAGCGGTGTCGTTATATATTTAGCTGCAACTTTACTGACACCGGGGTCACGTCTAACCCGAACTCAATATTACTACGTCTATACTATTTACAATTTCTATACTCATGTCATTCGATCATTGATAATTGAAACAGAGATATATTATTAACATTATTACAATAAATTAAATTTGAATCTATCAGAGGTGGATTCAGTGACTTTTCTAGAGAAAGGCGAATTACCTTTTTTTAAGTTAATCATAAACCGTTAAATTATGTAATAAGACTGGCAACGTAGCGTTCTATCTTGTAACATTTGGGACGCGGGACAGGTAAACATGTTACAAGTCTTCAGTACGACTTTACAAATGCTAGATTCATTTGGTTGTGAGTAGCGATTTTTCTCGTGAAACAGATTTTTCTAGTGCGTTCTAAAAATGAATAACGTTAATTTCATACAACGGTGTGCTATCAGGTTTTGCTCCAGTCTTGGGCACAGTGCAATGGCAAATTTTACTACGGAGACAGTGTTATTTCAAGGAGCCATGTTTCTTGGTGATTTTTGGCATATTAAGAAGAAAAAGAGTCGATTGAAGATGAAACACGCGGTGGAAGGACTTCATCTTTAAGAACTGAGACAATATTGAATTGTAATTCTATTCGAACAATTTTTTAAAATCGGTCTTAACATTTAATTTATATACCTCTTCTAATGCGACTCGGATTAACACTTTCTTCAGATCCAACTGAAGAGTTTTAATTTCCTTATTATGGAAACTAACTGTTGCTAGATGCATGTAACTTTATTAATATTATTAATAATTTATTTACTAATATATTTATACCGGCATTACTTGTTTCAGAACTTCATTTGAACTGATGAGATTATCAGAATCGTCAAGATAGGCACTCTTGTTATTACAAAAATGTATCGGCAAATAGTTTTTATTCTTGACAATTTTGCTCAAAATCAAACAAATCTTTTTATGTCTGTGTATATGAGACGCCTTTGTGCTCCAGATTTATTTATCATTATTTTCGAAATTCAATAACTTAGACTGCCTAAGGAGGGAGCAATCGACCAGTATAATAATAATGAATAATAAAAAAAAACAGATTTTTTTATTATTAATTTTAGATTTATATTTATTTTAAACTAATATTAATATTGATACTATTATTTATAATAACTTATTATTTACAATCTGTACAAAACTTATAAAAATAATACTTAAATACTGTAACCAAGGTCCATAATAGTGTAAAAATTATTAACAAAGTTTTAAAATAGTGTCAAAATACATGGTAACTTTAAACAGCATATACGTGGTACTTTAAACACCATGATAATGTAGAAGATTATTGTCCTTTGAAATTACTTACATCCTTCTGCATTAGAATCCCTCGATCAATAATATAATAACTCTTCACAATCTTGATGCGCAATACCTATACAATACTGTTATTTCATTTCATTTATGTAAGTAAAGTCTCACCTTACTTACATTGTATATTTTTATTTCATTTTGGAATCATAAACTTGTTTATACACCCTCAAATGCGGGCATAATTTGGCTTTTATCGCTCGAGGGCGTATAAAGTTGCTAGGCAATAGTTACTCAAACAAATCAAAATTATGGTTAATGAATAAATGTCAAACAATACAATATATTTTAATTTCGTTTAAGTAAGTATTTAGCACCTACAAAACTATTCAAATTCCTTTTTATATAAATCTTTTCAATTTCTAGAAACCAAATTGGTGTGTACAGCCTCAAATTCCATTTACGAGTATATTTCACCAGAATAATCAGTACGTGAGGTTCCATATATATTTGACTGTGATACTTTGATTATATTAAATTTGTTTAAAAACAAACAATCTAACAATGTCATCTATAAAAAAACCACAGCATGGATTATATACCTACAGATTTTTTTCATTTCAAGTACCAAAATGAAATAAAACGTTGTATGTATCAAGGGCATAATCAAGATTATAACCCTCAAGAAATTGAAAGCTCGACGCGGATAATAATATAATCTTTTGATTATGCCTTTAATACATAAATAACTAATACATATTTTTAATTTCTTCAAATAGATAAATGAGTGTTCGAGCATCATTGTCTCTTTAACTGGTGGAGCAACTAAAAATAATATGTTTATGGTTTATCTGTGATTATAATATTAGAAATAGTTTGAGAACGCAAGTATTCAAACTTTAATTGGAAATTTCTAATTCCTTGTTAATCTTTAATGAAATAATAACTATGTACCGGATACTTATTCTTCACTAAAGAAAAAACTATGAAAATTTGAAAGTATAATACAAATAGACAATTGCCAAAGATATATGAATAGTGATGACTCAACTAACGACGTATTTAAATTTGGTGTGTTTTCAATAAAGGATCTACACAAACCAACGTCAAAATATCATTTCCTTATGCATATATGAATATAAGTATGCCCTCTCTACTCTCTTCGTTAGCTATTTATATATACAGAGTTCTTTCGCAGAAAAACTTTACGTATATGTAAATAGCTCATATATGCAACCACGTACGCAATGTTGAATAAGTAATGGCATGGATGTATGTATGTCTAATGTAAACCCGGTTACAAACTTTACAAATACCACCAAGTTTCATGTTTTATCGAATTGTGGATCGTTGCAAATTTTATACGGAAATTTCATGCAGCAATATATTTTTATTGTGAAGCGTTAGGTGACAAGATGTTTTTGCTATACTAAATTATCATGATATAAATACATCAACTTGTATGAGAGTAACTGTGTATCTTGGTAGTATTAAGGAAAATATAGGTGAAGTGATAAGACGTAACAATCTGCACATTTCTGAAATATTCTTGAAACTCAACTCAACTATGGACGAAATCAGAGAAAAATTCAGTTACATTATTAAGTACATTATTTCTCTACTGAAATAATAAGATCATTATTTACGTAAAATTAAAATGCAAAGCAGGAATACATAGAAACATTAGCAGCTACAAAAATAGAGATTTTGGTTTTTATTTTCTTTAAAAATATTAATGATATAGTTATTACATTTATTAGACTCACAGTGACTCATATTTCACAATTCAAAAAACTCAAATGACCACTTTATAACCAACAATTTTGATAAAGTAACAGTCAAAATTTCATAATTTCAAGTACATTTTTATACTCATATGGAGGCAGAAAAATATTGTATGAAAAACGTAAACAAATTGGGTGATTATTTAAAATTTGCTCTCACAATACAGCGTCTTGTTTTGTAATTTTCGCATACTTTAAATAACCACCTTTGTTTCCTTATTTTACTCATTATAGAAATAGCCATTTTGTAAGTAAGTAAGCAAACAAGTGCTTTTATATATATTCGACTCGTTGATTTTAGGTTTGGTACCTGAAATGTATATAGGTAAAAAAAATAATACTAACAATTATTACTAATAAAATAAATTTCTCCAAAATACCATCACAACGACAGACACAACAACCAACAGTAACTACGGACTAAAATAATAAGTTCCAGTAAATTGAAATGTGCTTGGAAATAGGAGAATCCCTACTCATTTAATATCGACCAAAAATATTTTTGTGAATAGTCTCGAATATTCTTGTAAATATTCCCGATAAAAATTGTAGCGAATGTTCTTGACAAATATTGTCGGCTCATATCACTATAGCTCTTCCAAAATAGAAAAGGACCTGTCAATCATTCTCGCGCATATAATGCAACAAACAAGTTGAAGGAGACGGCAACATAAATATAGTTTTTTTCTAATGGTGTTCAATGTGCCGCACAGTACATACTAAACGTATCGTAGACCCATGCCTGGCCTACCAGTTGCGCTGTGCAGTTCTGGGTTATGTAGCTAAACCTACCCCATGTCAACCAAGTTCAAAACTGCACTGATCCAATAAACTAGGGGCGTAAACCATAAATGGGAAAGCAATCTACCATTGGCGTGGGATTATTTCAATAACAAATTGAATTATTGTAAATATTTATATTTTAAAATGCATAATGTTTAGGAATAACAAAAGAAAATATCACATTTATGAACATCATAAAAAAATTCTAATTAAGTAGAGGCGAATGGATTACATCGGTTTGGTCACTGACAATATTGTCCTTTGAAATAACAGCTTCTTTAATCTCTAGATTTTCAAGCCAAATTATAGTTAATCCTTTTTCTGCTATATGTAAAGATTACGAATCACCCTTTCCATAAATGATTATTACCCGCTAATATAATCCTCGGCAAATCCTGTGCTGTTTTCTGTTCATTGCAATTATATGTTCTTTAAATCTTAATTTCGAATTTCCTTAATATTATATAATAATTTCCTAATATAGTTTCCCCGTATGAACTAAGAACTAAGGACGCCACTGGTAAAAAACGCAATGGGGGGTACCTTCTCCCATTGGTTGCTCAAAATATGAACGAAAATGCGTCTTTCGCGCAGGTTCATTTCTATATTGGACGAGCTATAGGTAAAAATATATCAAAATGAGCATTACAATAACATGCTGCATTGTATATTAATAGCACTTTTTTCTAGCAATACGTTCAAGCATTCAAAATCCTGAACTAATTTGGAGCTAATACAAATCTGATACAGGCGCTGTTTTAGAATAGATCAAATTGTCACAAATTGTCTGCTCGACTAAACCTAATGTTAAACAGAAGCAATCAAAGATCAGGGACCCGAACCATAACGACACCGTAACGGAAACCGCACCGATATTTGACTTTTTATGAAACCGTAACCGAAAATCGAAACCTATAGTACTTTGGAATCGAACCTAAATATTAATATTGTACTAAACTTAAAATATGAACCATAAATTTTACTTACTTTTATAAAATTCTAGTGTAATTAATGCAATAATGATTAACTTGCTATATTTTAAAGTACAGTTTTCATTTTTAGATCACAATTTAAAATTAAAGTAATGTACCTACCTTTATTTAAAATAAATGACAATTTTAACCGAAACCGTAACGAAACCGAAATTTATTTGTCTATTTCAACCGAAACGAAAACCAATATAATATTTTCAAAAAACCGTTAACGACAACCGAAACGAATTTTTATTAATGTAAAAACCGTTAACCGTAACTGAACCATAGAATATTTCGGTTAGAGTCCCTGTCAAAGATATAGGTACATATTGTTTACAAATTGATGTTTCCCTTCACCCTACAGGTAATCTCTATTGCAAAAAGGAAACCATACGATCATACGGGTAACTTCCTCAAGTTAATTCATTTCATTACTATATATAATTGTGTACCTTGCTAATTTCTGGGACAGGATAAGCAAAATGTAAATGCGAAACATCCCGAATATAGCCACTATTCGCAAATTCATTGACGTTTTACTTGTTCATGATTTCATCGTTTCGTGAAGTTCTTTGGAAGTGCCATGTGAGGTAGTGAGGATAACCTGCAGGGCTGCCTGGGGCAACCATAAAACGAGCAATTAATGTAGTTTGTTCTGTAGCTGGTAGCTGGCGCTGGCACAGAGCTGTCAATTACATGCCAGCTTAAATCTCTAACGGCCTCGTCGATACACTGCGGACGTGGGAATCGATAGGGTCAATTGCTACAGCGACCAAGTTCAAACACACTAGGAAGCTGCTCCATGAGGACAGGGAATTCGATTATTCTTACACCCAATGGCGTAGATACATACTTTACACTAAAAATGTCTAAAGGTCCTATGTCATGTAATGTTTCTCTTACTCTAGCAGTGTTTCCCAAAGTGAGGTACGCGTACTCCAATAGGTAAGTGAAGACTGAAAAGTGTACGCAAAGAATTAAAAAAATCTCTTCTCCTACAACCGGGCATAAAGTACATACATGTCCTCTTTTGAGTTTGTAAAGAGTTACTTTTCACGCACTAGTGCTTAAAAAGTAGCCATTGCTAGGCAATGTTAGTAATTTTTTCAATAGTTTTATTTATTTGTGAAATAAATTTTTATTAATAATTCGGCTGTAAGAAAAATGTAGTATGCAACACGTGCTGTAACTTCCGCATTCGGCCACGCCTTATGTGTTAAACAGCATTAGACTAAAAAAAACTTAATTTACACATTAGTTGCATAAATAACTAATTTCGAGTGTGCCAACTGCCAAAGCATTATAAAGAGAAAAATAATAGTAATAGTTCATTGCGCTTAAAAAATGGACTTTATCGTCTTAATTTGGATTTCAAAGATGATTCTGTTGCAGTTGAGTCATTACTAATAACTAATACAAAATAAATAAAAACTAACGTGATAATGTTTGTTTTTAGGCGACTATTTTATTTTGAACCTGTAATAACAAAAAGAATTGAAAATTGTTTTTTTGGTATTTAAAGACAAGCAGAAACTCTTACAAAATCTAAAATAAATATTTTATACATAATCGGTTAGGAATATTACGATTACTGACTTTTATAAAGTGGGGAGATAGTTATTGTTAACCCCGTTTTCCAAGAGCTTGGGAAGAGGAGCGTGAGTATAGCTGGGATTGGGAAGTTGACACTTTCCATTTAAGCAATTAGTGCATTATTACAGATTTTTGGATGCTGGGAAGATAAAAATCAGACTTTACAGTCTTCATCAGGGTTTAGAGTAGTCGAAACGTCGGTTATTTGAAATATTTTTTTTACATTGACTGCTGTCTGATTGTTATCTTCCCAACATGTATTCACCATCCAGTAGAAGATTTTTATTGTTTATTTATTTATTCCATCAGCAACATCAGTCCCTAATTCCTCTCTTCATCATTCTATTGTAAGTTATTTCTTATTGGCTGATTGTACAGTGTCTATGGATACTATTTTCGGGGGACAGATTTAACAAGTTTTGAAAAATGTTTCGCGGGCCGGATAATTCAAATAGCGGGCCGTACGTTGCTTTTAAAAACAAGAGGAACATAATTTTAAAAATTGGGAAGAACATTGTGTAGATAGAGATTTTAGTATATGTTAGTATTTATTTTGTTGGGTTTTTAATACATAAAAATATTAATAGTATTCTTGTAGGTGCTAATAGGAGGAGACACAAATTTCACCAGTGTGTAACTAAAGATATATTTTTATCTTCAGGGCTGTGCCTAGACAAAACATTTGATATTTTGGATAAGTCCAAAACATCAGTAAGACAAAATTAATGTTGTTATTATTTGAATTGACAACAAACAATTAATTTAGAGTAATTTCCATCATTTTCAATATACCTTATACTAATTCCCGTAGATATTTTTGAGAAATATTTCAAACATAAACTTTAATAAACAGAATTAATTTTATTCCTGACAGAGAACGTATTATATATTACAAACTACAAAATTTAAGAATTTAGTCATTTAGAGAAATTTTAGATTGCACAGAGATATATCTGTAAAAATATAATTACACCTAAATTAGATATATTATAATAACATAATAACACATCACATTTCGTATAAGAAATGGAAAAATATCAAAGTTTTCGAACAGATTATTTTTATAGCATATGTTTTTAACATCGCATCTTACTCTGTAGAATTCTGTAGAATAAATTGATTCAAAATTCTAATTAATTGTACATTTGAAATGTACATATATTTCAGGCTGCTTCAATTCTAGTACTAGTTTTTTTTATGTGTACTACCGTAGTGGTATTTATGTAATGAATTATTTCTATATAAAGAAGTTAATATTTCTGCACAGATTAAATGTTTTTCTATGAATATATATCTATAGGGAATTATGTTTGAAATATAATTAGTTAAACAAATATAATCTGCTAGCTAGCACCAATGGAACATGCAGTAGTTAAATATACTTTCATCCGTGATCACTAGAGTACATATTTACCATTTCCTTAGCAACAACAAGAAAATCTCTGCAACATTTTATACGAATATTTGAATATTTTGCGTATGTAGGGGATATGTGAACTTTTTTATATAATTAAAAAGTTTCCGGGATTGTGGCTTGTATTCAAACAAAAGTTGGAAATAAAGTTGGGGAATTCATCTATTAAATTCCGTTTAGGATAAATACAATTTCAAAAACATTTCATATTTTCTGCATTACACTTTTAATGAAGCTTTGTTCTTTGCTTTATATTAATGCAAAATTTATTCCACATATATGGCATTAGTAATTGGCTTTTTATATATTACTGCATTTCTCTCGCACTGATACAAAGTTTGAAATGATGAAAAATCGTCTTATAGTTTAATTTTGTCATTTCGTCGGAAAAAAATGCTGTTTTAGCACTGTCGATTTAAAAATAAAAAGAAAGCTGCACCACTAAGATGTTAGAGTCCCATATAGAAAATTTTTAACATTCTATGGCTAATCATTTTTGCGTTATGTGAGATACATACGTACGTACATACATACATACATACTTATGTTCGTACATACAGATGTCATGTCAAAAATGGATCGTCAAAACGAATATTTCCATTGAAATATGAAAACCAAAATTTTCGCGATTACAGTTTCCTTTACTTCGTACATGGATGTAAAAAAATAGCTGCTGTAATAAACAACCATTGGATGTTAAGGGATCTCTATTTCGGGATTTTCATAGTAAGTGTTATATGTAGGTCATGCATATTTTTACTTTAATGCCGTTTGTTGTTTGTTAAAGAGTTCTTTATATTTGAATTAAAGCACAGCAGTATTGTTCTCAACAAGTTCTTTCCTTTAATTTTAAATCCCTACCTTATACATTCCTATAATGATTATACTAATAATACATTCTAGCATATACAATGTATCTATCACCAGCTTTTTGTCCAATACCTTTATCACCAGTGCGTGCGAAATACCTGATTATTATTTCGACTGCACTAAAGTTTCCGTTTAAATATATATAAAGTATTATTCATTTATATATTTAAAATATACCTACAATTTTTTGGCTAATCTTAGGATTTAATAGCCAAGGAAATGAACGAAACGACGGGGACTGTATAAAAATTTAATGACAGCATATTGTTTCAGACTATTGAAATTTCTCCAATTTTCTTCTGTAATTTTAATTTATTCGTAGTAGTCCTGACACCAATGTTTCCAAATTCTTCTAGAACAATGGTTTTTAACTTTTTGTGGTGCTCGCAGCATCGTGCCCTATATACTTACCTTAAAATCTGATTTGGCACCCCAATAGCTGAGTGTCTGAGCTGAGGGATCTGGGGTGAAAATTCTCTTATTAATGTTTGTTCTGTGCCCTCGTTTTATTATTGTATTAATCAACCACGTCATAGTTATAATATACTTACATTCCTTGCAAGTTACATAACTATTATGAGAAAAATATTCCTATGAAAATCAGCCAATCATAACGCTTGAAATGTGGTACTAATAAGTTGGAATTAACAATCGTTACAATTTAAAAATATTGTCGACAATAAGCTCATCACTTGTTATATTACCCTTGAAAATATTTATATTTATACTTGTTGGGAATCTTGGTACTAGTTATAGTGGTATTTTTCAGGGCATTCATTTTCCATTCCATCATCTTCATCGGCCTAATTTCACCGTTTTCGCATATCTTGTATGCTGTGTGGAATAGCTTGATGTTGAATGGGCGTTGTGGTGTGCAAGACGTAGTTAGCTGTGTCTGTCCTGGCGCAGTAATGCATTGCCGCCGCTGCTATTGCGATTACATTGTGGAATCCGCAGACATTTAACGCATGCCTGCCGTCTGCACTACAACGCGCATGCACGCCATGCATGCTGCTCAGCATACCATGCCTACATCACTCACTTCTACCTCACACGCTAATCCGGACCCTGGCCTAATCCGACCTCACATTCTTCCAGGTTGTCTTTAGTTATTACTCTTTTGTAATAAAACGCTTGATCCACTCAAACAAATACATCGTTTTGTTATTTAAATTCCCTGTTGAATAGTTTCAAAATTCGTTCTGGTAATAAATATTTCAAAGTTAAAAAGGATTTCGAAATTCCGTTTAGAATTTAAGTTTATTGTTTTATTGCTTTCAAAGTTTAGTTCAGACGGCTATAAACCATCAACGTACCAATTAACCAACTTACGGGCGATGGTGTTTTAGTTTGTTAGGGCGCTTCGACTCGTTGAGAGGACTGTGAGGTCTGCAGTTCAAGTCCTAGTGATGACAAACCTGTAACCAAAAGTAAATACCGCTGTGTCTGCGTGGTTCGGAACTCACTGTAGGTCACCTGTCCTGTAATTGGACTTTGATTTTGTTATAATATATATTTTCAGTTTTTTTTCAGGTATTATAGAAAGATACAAGTGACAATAAATAATACTGTGTTTATATGTCATGTTTTATATTATTATGAATACTTTGTATATGTGTAATAAACTGTTTTATAATAGCTTTATTGAATCTAAATCAAACCTAAAAATGGTTATGGATTATTTTGGAAATTGTACAAAGTGATGGAATATGGCAGAAAATAAATTTACGATAACTAAAATGAATGCTGAATTATTCAATATGGCATTATGAAATGAAGATGTTATTGATAGAGTCTGATCTATGGACATTTATAGAAGAGAGAAGATGAAACAATTGAAGATATCACGAAAAGACAGTACATAACTCGACAAGGGAAAGCTCTAGCGAAGATCGCACTTGCTGTTAACGATGAACAACAAATACACAAAACATTTTAAATAATCGAAATAAGTATGGATAGAATTAGAAAGATTATACGCACCAAGAGACAGTAAATTAACTTCGAGGAAAATTATATTTATTTTAGTTAACTGATTATTATTCAATGGAAATTTATTTAGGTCAAATAAATGAAACAGTTACAGAATGTGAGAATATTGATGATGGAGATCTAGCTATATCAATATTATGTGGACTGCCATTCGAATGGGATGCAGTCGTTTCTACATTATGCAATTTTCCTGAAGCTGAATTTTCACATGCTACAATAAAGAGAAGACTACTTGCTGAATATGCAAGACGTTGTGAAAATAATGACGATAGACGAACTGGTATGTATGTGAAAACTCCATCAGCATCATTGACACCAAAATAAAGTCAGGGAAAGTAGAATAATTTGGATACACAAAGAAGAGAACCAAATTTTCTATACTTCAAATATAAGGGACTAGATCATAAAGCAAGAAATTGTCCAAGTAAGTTTAATAAGATCAGCAATGAAAGTAAAGAAAATGTACATAGGAAAAATCAACATGTAAAAATTTAAATGTAGGCACTGTAACTTCTAATAATCACCTATGGATTATTGATTCGGGTGCAACTCATCATATTTCACCCAATACAGATTATTTTTGTAATATAAATATGAATGCCCAAATTGATAAAGTAACAACAACGAACGGTTTAAGTATTCCAACTGCTGATATTGGCACAGTAAAAGCAGAATTCATAAACAATAAAGGATTATTAAATGATTTTGAAGCCAAAAATACATTCTTAGTGCCAGAACTAAAAAATAGAATTTTATCTGTCTTGCAATTAATTGAAAATGACAGAAAAGTCATTTTTGATAAAAAAAGGTTGTCTTATATATGACAAGGAAAATAATATTCTCATTAAAGTAAATAGAGTGTACGATTATATCAAGTGGAAACTAAAATAAATAATGTCACTAAATATTTACTAAAACATGATAGAAATGAAATCATTAGAATTATGGCATCAACGAATAATGCATGTAAATAAACCATGTAATATTAAAGATGACAAGAACGAAAACAGTAAATGATTTAAATTGTCAAATGTCATTACCAACACCTAGTGACAATTGCCTAACTGGAAAATCTACACGTGAACCATTTGTAAGACATTCTACACAAACACCAAGTATTTCGGCAAGTGTACTACAGTTGGTACATATTGATCTAATGGGACCATTAGATATAGCAACTATGGGAGGGTCACGCTATGTATTTTGTATGTTAGATAATGCTAGCAGATATATGCATGTGTCTTTCCTAAAGATGAAAGAAGTTCTTGGAGAATTAAAAAATTGGAAATTATTGGTTGAAAAACAAACAGAAAAGACACTACGAAGAATACGGACAGACAACGTCTTACAATTTTGTTCTTAAAATTGGGATCTATTTTGTAATTTGCATGGAATAATACACGAGAGATCTATGACTTATACTCTCCAGAAGAATGATAAGACTGATGGATCTTGTTAGAGTACAATAACCGACACTGAATTACCGAAATCTTTATGGGCAGAATTAACATATACAGCTGCATATATTCAAACCCGGACGACGAATCATCATGATGATACAAGAACTCGTTATGATTTTGAATTTTTTGAATTAATAAGAAGCGAAGAAGTAAAAAGATGTGAAATATTTGCGCATATTCCGAAATAAAGGCAAAATTCAAAACTTTTTGAAAGAGCAAAGAAAGGGTATTTAGTTGGATATTCATTATTTGGCAGAGGATTCAGAATATGAGAGAGAAATTAGAGAAGAAGTTGTTGATGCGGAAAATGAAGAAAAGGAAATAATAATCCACAACCAAAAGAAAATTTTAAACTTCCAAATGAAGACATGAACCAAGAATTAAATCATGGTCAACAAAAGAAAACAGAAGACCAACAAAGAAAACTAACAAGAATTATAAACCAAAAAGAAAACATCAAATGAAGTTGAGAGAGAAAAAATGTAAAGAGGTTTGTGTAAATGAATTACAAGACGCCAGTGAACCTACTTCGTTTCGAGAAGCTATCAAATGTAGCAATTCTGATAGATGATTGGAAGAGACGCTAGACGAAATAGAATCGTTAAAATATCATAAAGGTTAGGATTTATCAAAAATACCCCCTAGAATAAATCCTGTAAAGTGCAGATGGATCTACAAGAAGAAAGAAAGTACAGATCAAGATAGATCGGTACGATATAAAGCATGCCTTGTTGCTAAAGGATTTACACTGCAGAAAGGAATAAATTATGATTAAGTGTATTCTCCAGTTACCAGCTTTGAGACTATCAAATTATTCGTAGCATCGGCTATAGAATCATGCTAAACTATGTTCTAAATAATAATATAAATTCAGTTTAAGAAAGTCATATATTTAGCTTACATGTAACCATTAATTACCTAGTAGTCGTAACTTTTATCATTATATTTGTAATTTTGTTTATTTAAAAATATTTTTTTATTTACTTGTTTATTTATCGCATTGTTTAGCATAAGTACTTACTATTTTCTTAAATTTAGTTTCGTTATTAAAAAATAACCAAGTGGCAGCATTAAAATCTACGTATTTTATTAGTTAAATATACAAAATACATAGTTTCAACTTTTTTTCATATTGCTACACTTATTATTTAAGTACTTGTAATGTTTGTTATCTCAGAATGTGTTGTAAGTTGTCCTGTAATTGCTTTAATTCTTTGTTCTAGTTTATCTGCCTATAATATCTATATCCTTCCCTAATAATAATGCTTGAATCAATTATTGTAATTTTATTTTCCCCAGAATTCATCCGGTAATTCGTCTAATTATATTCCCCAAAGTTGCTATTTGAACATAAGACATTTCAAAAGCAATAATTTTCAAAGGTCTCGAAAATCTAACAAGTCAACAGTTGTTAATATTTATGACTATAGCCAAACCATAGACTATAATTATAAAAACTGAAAGTCAATTATAATTTTTACCTCTTTGTACAAAGTAAAGGTAGTATTGTAATAGCGAAAAATTTCGGTTTCAGGTTTCAATTGTTTATACATGTATCATCTTTGGAAAGGATTAAGAGATGGAATATTCAAAATATTCTAGAAGTTCCTATGATGACGTGCTTAAATCGTGGAGTACCCCCGAAACACCATTGTTCTGAAAAAGTGAAGAGAGATATTTTTGTATATAACCCGAGTCAAAATCTGTACTGAATCCAGGACTCCACGTATGCTTGACTTGTCCAAAATGTGTTTTCCTGATCTTCTTGACTCTACTTCTATACATCCCTAATCCTCCCCGCTGGGATCGTCTATGCATAGCTCGAGGCTGTGCCTGGCACCTAGGCGACCTAGTGTACCCTCTGAACCTGCTGTCGTGAGTAGCTCTATGCTTGTGCCTAGCACCTCGATGGTTATTTCTCCCAGCTGGGACTGTCTATGCGTAGCTCGAGGCTGATGTCTGGCACCAAAACGACCTAGTGCGTACTTTAAAACCGTCCCCGAATATGTATCAAATCCTATTAAATTCCCAACGACTTCATGGCAACTGGGGCAAGCTAGGTATGTGTTTGTTATATTTTTATACAAATGTTAATTATGGTTGTGAGACATTGTGCTCTGCATAAACTCTCAAGCTCAAGAATGTGCCCTATCAGCACGAGCGCTGGGTTGTCCACGTTCACTTGGGTATAAATAAACAATACACAGCTATGGTACGGCAACCGTTCCATGACATCATGCGGCTAGTCAGTAGCAATTGCATTAGATTCGCCAGCTCAGCTAGGTATCTACCCCAATATTGGACCTCAGGCAATGCCGAGCGCCCCCAGAAACACAAGACATCAGAACAACTGAGCAAGACCACGCAAACCATTACGCACACCCTTACAACTGTCAATGAGTTCCAATATCGGTTTGGTCGCAGTCACTCAATTTGACTATAAATGATTATGTGACGTGTCTTCTGCCTATGGGGACATCACTAGGTTGGGCTGGTGGAAGTTCTCCCGCCTGTCTTTCAACGGTTTCTCCCGGGTGCAATCAGTAGCGGTATCTGAAAGACAAAACGGGTGCCGCGGGTTACTCTAGGTCACTGGGCCAGGGGTTAATACTAAAATTCAAAAGTTATTAACAAATAATCTTTATTCAGATCCTGGTGCTCCAACTACGTTGACACGGGGAAGTCGAAACTATGGTCGCAGCCAAACTGCATGCCAGCTTGAAGCTGTACTGTGGGAGCGGTTTAAGTCATGACGACGAATATGATCAAACTGGGTGCCAGTTTCAGGCGGTATCGTCAGGGTGGTCAACGGTGAGAGTCAGGACGGCGAAGTCAGGAAGGCGAGTCAGGAAGGCCAGTCACTAAACTGGACACCAGCTTAAAGTTCTACTCGTCGGGGTTAGCGGTCAGGACGGTAATACAGTCTTACCTACGAAAGGTCGGTCGGTGAAACGACTTGTCTCAGAAATAAATCGCAATTGTCGCTAGAGAGCTCTGATCAGGTCGCTATCAGAAGCAGATAAACAAGTGACTAGATTCGGGCCCAGTGGCCCTATTTATACCCGGATTGATAATTGAACTTGTTTAAACAAATAGTAAGATAGAGATAAAAATATTTTGACTTCCCTGCGTTTCACAATTTTATATTTCTAAGTGTTTTATAAATTTTTTTTGTTTGTTTTATTTGCATTTTGTCGACAGGTAAGATGAAGTTTGGAAACAGGGTAGTATTATCTTCGCGTGGTATTGTAGGAAAGTCTGTGGCTGTCAGATGTCTGTCCATGCGGTCTCGGTAATAGGTTAAGCCACGTTCTTGTGAAGAAGACGTGCTGAAAACTGAAAAAAGTGACTGCTCTGTTATTTACGAATTGAAATACAATAACCAATTAACTACATCTAATCAATAAATAAAACAAACACGAGTATGAGTTGCTCTGTTATATTCACAAATAAACGGTATAGTTATAAACATAAAATAATACAACATTTATAAATTAATATTGCCTTTTTCCTTGCGGTTTTCGTTATCTGTTTTGGGACAATGAATAAAATGTTATTTTTTGTATATTCTAGGTTTTTTCACCAGATGAAAATTATGATTATCTGAGTAAAGCATATTATTATAACGTCTATTATTGAATTGGGGATCATTTTTAAATATACGTTCATGTGAATATTTGTTTCTACGATTTTTATTGCTAAACCAATTTTTCATTTGATTTTTATATTTTATAGGAAGTAAGTCACCGGAATAATATAGGTTATTGCCTTGTCTTTCCATATTATATTGATCTTCTTTATTTGGAATTGTTTTTTCTGGTTGTGTAATATTTCGGTCATAAAGATTCTCCTCGACTTCAGTTTCTGGGAGGGATCGGGGGGATTGTTCTTCCAAGTCGTACTTGCCAAGAAAAGGAAATTCTTTTGGAGGAATTTTAACTTGTTCTTCAGAACGAAACTTATCATCATCCAATTCATCTTGTTCGGAACTCTCTTCTAGAAATTCGCCTCTTCTACTGCTTAATTCACTTGCAGCTATTGCAAACTTATGAGGTTTCGGGTTCTCACGACCAACAGATTTCAAACCGGAGTATACGTTGATAAGCGTCAGTTTACCATTAGGTTCCGGAAAAACTAAAACAATAATTGCTGCATTTTTGTTATAGGAACAGAGCATATTCTTGTTGAAATTGAAGAACGCGTTCCCATGAAGACATCTTACATGTTTATACAATTCTAAAAAAGAGGAGCCATGACGTTTCTGACCTATGCTAATTTTAATTCTAAATCTCTAGAGTAGTTTGACTAATAACAAATTATATTTACCAGATCTAGTAGAAACTGCGAATAGTAAGAACCAGGAAAGGAACAATTTCTTTAACATATTGAATAATTTCAAATACAATGATTATAAGATATGTTCATAGTTAGTGTATTTATATATCTAGCAATTTTAACTATTAAAATTATGTTTTTATACAAAAAAGTATATTTTAGTCAATGTTAAATTTATTTGTGTAAATTTTTTATTAGAATTCACTGTTTTTATCATAAAATTTTAATATGAAAATATATTATAGTTTTATGTTGTTATTGGAATTTTGTATTTTTTATTTCAGGAAATACGAGTAATATTTATAGACACAACAATATTAATAGCGATAATAATGTACTCTGTTCAGACAACTACAATTTCACAAACAAACAAAAGGATATTTAGGTACTGAAAATGCACTATTCAGCATTTTTTATATTATTTATCTACTTACCACTTTAGCTAATTTGTAGAGTGCATCATATGAACTTGTTTTATTTGAGAGAAAGTTAGTTATTCCATCTAGATCATATACAGAGTGGTGACTTGAACACCCGAACATAGGGATTTAACATGTTAAATCATATTTTCCTGCTTTCCTAATTGTAAAATTAAATTTGCCTATTAATTCAGATTTTTATGCTTCACAGCTGTTATTTGAATCTTTTTTACCGAAAATAATTAGGGAAGCAGGAATTTGCGAAAATATGACTTTACATGTTAAATCCCGACGTTCGGATGTTCAAGACACCACCCTGTATAAGTACATCACTCCCGTCTTGTTACACACTACTTTATGTGCCAATGTACTAAGGGTATCTAATATCTGCAATGAATGATAATATTTATACCGTAGGATGTCCCTGGCACTCTAGCTGGCGTTTAAGGGGATAGTGTATCTACAGAAAAATGTCATCCGTAGTTTTCTAATATCTCATTTTTCGAACATTTTCTAGAAAAATGTTATTAAGAAAAAGTTTTTGAAATAAAAATTTTTCATTAAATTGTAATTTAAATTTTGATTTTTTTTGAAAAATCAAAATTTGAAAAACAGTTCGATGTTAAGAATATTATTTTAGAAACATTTTTCTGAAAGTATCAAAAATAAGATATAATAATAAATTTGAAAAGCAGTTTGATGTTAAGAATATTATTTTAGAAATATTTTTCTGAAAGTACCAAAAATAAGATATTAGAAAACTACGAACGACACTTTTGTGTAGGTAGAGTATCCCCTTAATGGGCTCCCTCGTACACTAGCTGGTGTGGAGAGTGCACTGGGTCCAATTTTATCTGGGAAATAAGAGATTTTGCCTCAACCGAATTCGAAGTTGGCTTATCTGAACCAAAGACCTGAAGCTAAATTTATCTATAGTTCAGTTTCAGTACAGACTCATGCAAAAAAATTTAGGTTCAAGCTTTGTTTCATATTCAGCAACTTTGCATTAAAAACTTGTTCAGAAGTAATTTTTTTATGGTCGGTTTCGTATTTATGTTCAGAACACAATATACATATATAATGTATATAGTATTTTAATACTTTCACTAACTAAATATATTCACTACATTACTACATATAAAGTTTTCCTGCAACAATTACTTACCTACTTATTTTTAAAAATACTTGTTTGTCAAACTTGACAATCTCTGTAATCAAAACTCTAAGAAATTATTGATATTAATTCAAGCAATATGTGTTATTTCGGTTTATGGTTCAATATAAATATAATTTTCGAGTTGTAGGTTAGTGTTCGAGATCAGTTCCCAGTCTCTGGTCTGAACCATAAATTCTCACTTTATTTACGAGAAAAATTAGATGGCCTCTAATTCCTAATTTAAATAATGCTCCATTTTCTTGTTCTAGCTCTACTTCCTACTTCACAATAGTTACAGTCCTAAGCAAAGTAATATGACAAAGGGTTATCGTTGATTTTGATCAAATTTATTATTTAACAATGTCTGTATTATTAAGTTACTAGTTTTTAGTATTTTTTTATGTCCTGCCGTCCCCTCAATAAGCGTTTCAAGCCTCTTTAACGTTAAATCTATTTGATTTTTACAATTTTCTTTGATTTCATTATCGTAAAATCATACCTAAATTACTTTACTTGGTTAGGGACCACACAGTCTCATTACGATTCTCAGACCATATGTCAAACAAATTTAACACCAAAGAAAAGATGATAAGTAAAGTGATTAAAGCATAATTTCATAATACCCGATATTAAAGAAAGTAAAATGCCAACAGATTTATTGCCAAAGAGAATTACCATGATTATTAAGCCAAGGGAAGACCATAAGAATACTTGTAACCAGGGCATGTAACCGAAAAAAATACTGGTTAACGGTTAACCCTTATAGAGAACGTTATAATAATAACGGTTTTAGTTCGAAAACCGGTTTTTGAAAATTGGAAACCGGTTTAAACCGGTTAATATATCGGTTAAAAAAATAATTAAAATTAATTAAAACAAACTAATTATAATAATTTCATTAAAAAAATACAGAATAATTAATTAAAAACAATAAAAAATTACCATCTGAGAAAAATATAACAATTAAAAAAAGCAATTTAATAAATGAATATGTAGGTACAAAAATTTCCGTAATATCTTCAAAAAAACGCAGGTCACTTCTCAATTTTAAACTTGCCTGTGTTGACGAAGGCCATATTTATTTGGGTCTTTTTAAGTAACCTTAACGGTCATGACTCATGTTCAAATACAAATAGAAAACACAGATATAAAAAAAATATTAAAATTTTTTCTCGCTAAATGATATTAAAATAAAGGTTAATGTTCGCTAAAACCGGTTTATTTTTTTTTGGCTAACGGTTACCGGTATTTTCGGCCTAAATATTATCGGTTAAAATTACGGTTAAAGTTCGCAATTTTCGTTCAAAATATCGGTTACCGGTTTTTATTAATCGGTTTTTTTAACCGGTTACATGCCCTGCTTGTAACCAATGTTACCTGTAATTTTTACTTGTTGATGTGCGCATTTTTCTTTGATTGTTCTAATTCTAAAAATCGTAATAATTTGTGCGCCTTTTATAATATTCAATTTTACAATACATTTTAAAAGTAAAAATCAAAAATAATAAATTAATAATCATTTTAGTTTTGATTTGATTTTGAAGTTTTATTTTTGTAAGCAAATGCAATCTATTTCGTCAATCTATCGCAAAAATTTGTTTAAATTTATTTTACGCGGATATATTATGTTTGTGTGCGACTTTTTTAAACATTGTGTGCGCAGACTTCTTATAAAAAAAGTAATAAAGGGGGTAGCGGGATAAGAATGCCACCCTACCCCCAACAAAATAATAGGTTTTCAACAGGAAGATCTGCTGTTTACCATCAACAATTTTCTGGTAACCAGCTCATTTGTTACTTCATTTGATATAAGAAATCCAAAAATCGTGTTTTTTAGCATGTAATTTTTACCTTCTTGTCACGTATCAACTTGGATATGATTGTTGTTGTCACACGCAATCCGATTCTCTCCAAGTCACTAAAAAATGTGTGCGCAGATCCATTCTTATCCCACTATCCTCGTGTTCACAACAAAATTTATCCGTTCTTCACATTAATTTGCCGAAGTTTGTATATGGTTTACGTTCTGCAATTTATTGCTCTAATTTATTGGCTCCAATTTTTCTCTAAATTATTTAATTCATTATCTTTAAATGAACCATTTTTTCTTAATACTTATCCAAGTTCACATTAATTTCTATTTTTCCTCAGAAGGTTCTGTAGTTTCTCGTGGTATTATTAAGATATTTGGTGCTAAGTTTTCGGAATTTTCCTTTCGTTTATCTAATATTTTAATTATTAGCCCTAATTTTTCTTAACGTATTTATTTTAATTCTTAATTATTAGTTACTTACTAATAAATATCTCTGACTTTCCTTCAGTTAATCAAATTCCGTATTTTGATGCAGTATTTGTCCCAATTTCTTCTGAAGTAAATATTTTATTTGCTTCTGATGATTCGATTTATTTGTTGCCCCAGTGATCTAGGTTAATTGAAGGTGTTTTTCTATCACATTTAGTAAACATACCATGAACTTTTGTTTTAATCCTGGTCGAAATTCTAGTATTGTCTCTTTTAATTAGCACCCTTTAGTTTTGACCGTTTTGAAAATTGATTGCAATTTTGTTTCAATTGACACCCCTATAGCTGTGCGACGTTTTTTTCTATAAAAGCTGCCCTTTCATCGTAGAAAAGTATACTATTAAATAACGCGTCGAAACTGTGAAAATTTATTATAAAAATTCGTTCTTAATTCACCATACTTTTTGAGAGCTATGTGAAATTTATGGTTAACAAAACCATCTCACCGAGAGCACAATTCAACGACTAAATACAAAATTTGAGGAAACTGGTTCTGTTGCTGATCGGGCAGTGCCTGTGCTTGGTAGAAACGTTCGGTCAGTCGAAAATATTGTTGCTATTGAAGAAAGTGTACGTGAGAACAGTCATCTGTCAGTTTTTCGTGACTATTAAGGGCAAGAGGTATTGAGACATGATAACCAGAGTTTTTTGGCCAGAATTGGATAATATGGACATAGACGAAATTTGATTCTAGGAAGACAGCGTTACGTGCCACACAACGGGTAATACAGTGGAATTATTGCGAAAAAAGATTCTAGGGCTCGTTATTTCGACGAAAGGTGACATCAATTGGCCAGCAAGGTCTCGTGTTTATTCTTTGGGACTACGTTAAATTTCTAGTTTATACCAATAAACCAGCAATAATTAACGACCTGAAACAGAACATAATGCAAACCATTGCAGAAATCTACAGAGGTCATTCGAACGATTTTATTTTCAAAACATAATGGCATTAAATGTATTTGAAGTCGCAATAAAAATTCTTGCTGTAACAGAAGTCTTTTTACTAAATTAAAGATTAGGAGTACCAATTGAAAGACCCTGTAAATAACAAATCTTATTAATTCGTTATTCTATCGCATATTCCTGAGGTTCTGTTCCTTGTAGGAATGTCATGTCAATGACGATGACTCTATTGTAGTTTATGTCGCACAGTGATTAGCCAAATGTGGCAAAGACCTCCACACACTCCCGTATGAGTATGAAACCGCCTCAGTATGAGCGTATGCCCGAGGCGAGGGTGACGTAGCGGAACAAAGGTGTCTCCACTGTGCGTTTTGTTCTTTTCTCGGGCTTTGTCTCGCGCTGGGATAACGGAGAATCCTCCCTACGTGATTCCTCACTCCCTCACAATGGATTTTTTGTGTTGCGACGTTTGCGGTGTCGGGATGAGTCTATTTAAGAAGCTTTTTGTTTATTAATGTGCAACAGACGGGATGAGTGCACGTAGCTCTGCTTTAGCCAGATTGGGAACCGGAATTAAATTAGAAGTGCTACAAAATATTCCTTTTATAATTAGATATTTCATACTTAATCCATAACGAAGTCATACTAGTGGTTACTAAAAGTTACGTGCAATATTTTGTTAAATAATATTTAGGAGATTCATCTGGAGCCCCTAACTTTAACAGTGTTAAATGTGTAGAAAGAAAGAAAAATATCTTCCAGCTTGGGCGAAAATGAAGCAGAAAAATTAAATAAAATTGCAGGAAGATATGAAATATTCAGCGCCATTCGCGGAAATGAAAAATTGTTTTTTCAGCACCAGCCATAAATGCTAATTACATTTAATTAATTAGAAGGCTGTTTTAGAAGCAATTTTCATTAGCAAGCTTCTACGCGCGAAGAATCAATATTATAAAATGTTCCCAGCATTTACATACCCGACCGTTTTATTACAAAACTTTCAGCTCCGTTTTATTCCCACTGAATCAAATTAATGAACAATATGGACGTTAGTGACAGGGTCAGTGAACACTCGAAACGACCATTTCATAATTAAAAAGACTCTAATGGAACCAATACAATAACTCTACAATAACTTACTCGTATTGAAATCAAAACAAATTATTCTTAACAATATTATATTCAGCTTGTGGAAAAAGCTTGACATTTATCTTTGCTTGAAGTATTTTTGTACTAATAAATCCTAATATCAAAAACTAGATTCGAATAATATGATAACATACAAATAGAGAGCATCATAATTGTAACAAAATCGGATTATAGTGATCTCAGAATGTATTATTTATGGAAAAACTCGACCAAAAACACAAACCTTACATTCAGTCAGCAGGTAGATATTATTACTTTTATCATTCATAAAAGAAATATAACTTATAATGGATTTTAATAAAACATTATAGTTTTAATGAAAAAATCTAAATACTGTTGGCCTTTTCTAAAATCTGTTCAATTTAATCTTAGGCTGTAAAAGTAATACATTTTGAACACAATACCCAGTAACCGTAATCCCGATAAAAGTCTTCGCAATCTGGCACAATCTTTGATTTGGTGAATAGTGCTTTCGTAAATCCTTTTCAGCTGGAGTAACGAAGTAACCACTTCAAAAACTGATGAAAAATCGCGAATTTATTTTAAAATAAAAATGCGCACTACATGCATTCTATCTCAGGTAGGGGCTCCGCAAAGTTCAAAGGTCGCTTGCGTTCACGCAGCGATGAACTAAAGCACAAAGAGATAAAAATATGATGGAATCAGCAGTGAAACAAGGACTCACCAGCGATAGTTTTTTCTGCGGAAAAAACTCTAACAGCGACCAGCACTTTCAAATTTATCATAATATAAAATATTTTTGCCTTTATGCAAGAGGTCTATTGTAATAAAAATAATACAGTCCTCTCTTCTTTCTCTTAGTCCTTTGAAAACTCAGCATGTTTCATTGTTTTAATTTTAACATATTTGTACTTCTGTTAATAAAATACAACATATTTTAATGATGATAAACATCATTTTATTCATTGATTATGGGGTTTTCAAAAGGACGTATTTTAAAGTGTGTATTACTAATAATAAGATTTTAATGATATAATAGTATATTATGCAAGAAGTGCAGAAAGTCGCCATTTTCTATGACGTGTGAAAATTTTAGCACGAAACGAAGTCAAGGGCTGGAATTACACAAGGTGGAAAATAGGTGATTCTGTTCGAACGGCACACTATACTTTTTCTACGACCATGCTGCTAACCGTTACATATCAAAAATACATTTACGAAAGCTATATGACAAAAAAAAACAATATAGCGCAGATAACCTCACAAAGAGTATTTTCACGCATGCGCCATGTTGACAATTACCTTGAGAAATAATATTTCTCTCACTGCACAAGCGCAGTGTTTGCAAATACCGTGATAAATGATTCCTCACGCTTTAACCCACGATTGTGGGAAATATGCAACTTACAAGCATTATATAGTGTGAGAAAATTGCCACTTTCCATAGTGGTCATATATAAAAATTAAAAAATATTAAGGGCCGGTTTTTCCATCTCTGGGTAAATGCTGGTTACCTTAACCGTTGGTTAATAGAAAAATATCGAACAACTAATGTACCGGCACTTTAACTAGAGGTTGAAAAACCTACCTTAAATTTAATATATAAGAGAATTTTGAAATCGAAAATGATACACGAAACAAAACATAGATGTCATGCTCAAAGTACTGCGACTTCATGGCAACTCTGAAATAAAATAATAAAAGTGAAATCAAGAAAAAGCGAGGGTACAAATCAAGGGATGGTGACAACCATAGATTCTATATTATATATCTAAGGGCTTATATACAGCTGAACGAGGCGGCCTATAGCATCCGACCATGATTTTTATTTAACGATATATCACACAAATTGTCGGTCGGCGGGACTTGAACCAGCGATCTCCGATTCAGGATGACGTCATAGCAAGTTAGGAGACGTTCACTAACCCACTCATCCATCGAGCCGATTGTATTTAATAACTATGTATAAAAATTAAAAGCCAACTAAATTATTATTTTAATTATTTCATGGGAGCAACCAAGAGATTATAGGACAAAAAGAGACATGATATATCGACAGAATATAGGTGTAAATTAAATATTTTGGTTTGACAAAGATTTGCACTTTTAAAAAGGTTTATTGCTACTACAATAATTTTTAGAAAACAAGATATTTCATTTAGAGGCAAGACGACAGGTAAAATTCCTTAAATAGAGAATATATTATATCGAATTTCTTAAAAGAATCTACTTCCGAAACTTGTAATAAATATACTTGTGTAATAATAAAAAAATGAAAGTCTAAGAACGAGTTTTATTTAAGAACAAATCATGACCTTACAAATTCAAAAACAAATTATGTCATACTTCATTATGCTTCCCTTATTAAAATATCACGCTTCCTAACTGCACCATTGTCCGTTATTTTTATTTAGATAATTTACTTTTTTCTATAGCAGATGTTAAAGTGCAATTTTATCAACTCAAAAGTGTGAATAAAATAGCATTTTAACCGTAAGGGTAGATAAAGTTACATTTTAACAGTTAGGGTAGATAAAGTACTTTAACTTATATTTATTTGAAGTACATTTCCATAGCAACTCACACTACTGACATTTTAAAATTGTTCTTAAATAAATATTATTTTTTTTTAATTTCAATTTCTTTAAAATCAGATACAGAAAAAAACTGAATTTTATACACAACGATAAAATTAAATTATCGACTCGTGGAAAATAATTCACTCGCGATTATATCGCTCGTGAATTAACACTTTCCACATGACAAAATATTATTTTATCGTCTTGTATAAAAAATAACTATTATTCTCGTATACTCGTGAGAATACTTAATATATATACTCACCACGTATTATTATATGGGAATATTTGTAAACAGGTTTTACGTCTTGCTTGTCAGGAACCGCTTTCACCTTATGTAAGACAATAAGCAGGAAGCCGCAGACAGCAGGCGTCACTTCCTGCTGCAGGATTAACGACGTCCTGCTATCCCCAACAGATAAATCAATGCGCCACACGCCATGTTGCCAGGAGAGATATATACCCGATTAGATCATATTTGTAACACTTTGTAATGGGCCAGGGGTTTTGGACATCCTGAGAAACGAAAATATCGAAATCCATGAGCTATTGGAATATCCAGTATTACGTAAAAAGCTGTGATAATATATAAAGACAAATATCTTTAAATTATTTTAACTCTATTATACTTTTAACACAATAGTGGACTAGAGGTTTTGAACGAAAATGAAAAATATCGATATTGGAATTCTCTGTAATAAATAAATAGCTCTGATAGAAATGATAGTATATTAAAGAAAAATATCTTTGAATGCTTTCAATTCCATCAGCACTCTGCATTTCGAGATTAAAATCAACTTGTACCTAGGGAGAAAGGGTTGAGATATCCGACAGACGCTGACAGTCGTAGGTAAAAACATCACAAAGGATTTCTCGCTCGTCCATAGAACGTCACTGCCTGAATAATTTAGCGATCGAACGGTGTAAAAGGCGAGGGAAAGAAAAGTGGGCAGAGAGAGAATGGTGAAAAGTCTTCTTTCACCAATTTAGATCTTAATCGGTTAATGGGTTGTTTCCCACAGTAAAAACTCAAAACCGTCAATTTCTTTAATTTTATTCATTATTAATTTTTAATCATCTTTGGCAGAACATTTTTAAAAATAGGGTACTATAGAATTCATGTTCTTATTTTATTCTTGCCATGTTTCGTACTAAATACAAGATAACGAAAGACAAAGATAAAGACGACAAGACCAGAAATTAAATAAGATTTTTGCAAGTAATCTTGCTTTTCATATTTTTATTTTAATAATATATTTTAACTACAAATTAACGTGAAATATATCATTGGATTTGTATTTTTATGTAGATTCCAAATATGTAAATATATCCAGGTGTTCCATTTAAATTAGACAGTTGGACCTCATTCATTGAGGACCTCTAGTTTAAAAACAATTTATTTCGCTCATTTTAATAGTCTTGTAATATGGCATATATTTGCTAATTTAACCAACTTCTTATATCTTACAGTTCTCGAGTTAACAATTAGTGAGTAAGGTTATAGAAACACGTACTTATATTATAAATTTACAATAAAGTATAATTATTTATATTTGAGGAAACGTTGTGGCAATTATAGTTGTTAGAGTTTGAAATGCAAGTAATTCGCCATCACCGTTGGTTGCATATCAGCAGAACTTTCCGAATCCCATTATCCGTTAACTATTAGCGGCTGTGAGGCACTGGGCTACTAGCAGCTGACAAAGGACCCCGTCAATGCAACTACATCCTACAAGCCTAATTTATCCTGCTAGGATTATATTGTACTCTGTACGGGTTAATGGACCAGAGATACACACCGACTGTTGACAGATTACGATTCCAATCTATACTAAGAATTACAACTTCCAATTCTGAGGAGAGAGAATTAGAACGTTATAAATCACTTTAAGAATATACTTAAAAACATATTTGGTTATTTCACTATTTCTTGTTACATTATTTCGTTCTTTGATATTCAAAAAAATGAAGCGATTTAATAGGAAACAATAAAAAGTAGACCAGCCAAGCGCGTTTTGTATTTCATTCTTATAATGTTTCATTGAAGTTTCATCAAAAGTTATGTCAACTTATACATGCAAAGAAAATATCAAACTACAGTTCAATAACCATATGTGGAGTTTTAGGCTGGTAAAAGCTGAAAGAAATCAGCGGTAGTGCAGTATAAAAGCGTCTATATACGCCTTATATTGTGGCCATAATCTCATACTGAAGAGACATTTCGGTCTAGTCATGAAGAAGTTCATCTCTCCTTCATCGGCAAACGTGAGAGCTTTTTGCATTCACCAAAAGAGGACCTTAGAACTATGACAGGTATATTGAGTGTTTATATAGAATGAATAAAGTTAAAAATAACATTTGTCCATTTTATTAAGAGGACAAGAACATTTCAGATTATATTATATGGAAATGATTAGCAAGCAGACTAAACCAAATAAGTAATGAATATTTCTCGGCTAATCAGAAATTTGACTTCAGGACCTGAAACAAGCTTCATAAAAATCTGAAATAGTGTCTAGAAAATTATAGCTAACACTAAGCTCTCATTCCAGTAATAATAATAATTCATTATCAAAACCAAAGTAAAACATTCTTCCAATGAATAGTAGATTGATGTTGAGAAAACAACATTTTAACTAATAATGGTTCGAAATTGTCAAATACAGATGTGATGACACATGTGTTGATAACTTGATATATGTACAGGAAAATTGCCGAAGTATAAACAGAGTATAATTACACAACATATATTACGAAAAGGAAAACGTCGAAAATTTAAATATAAATATAATGATTACAGGAATAAAAAAGAAGCTTATTACTATTTGTGAACTATACTCGGAGAGTCAACGACTATAAAAACCAAAGTCAAAGACATAAAAATCTCAATTTGTAGACACCTGTTAAAATCTCGAAATGTCAAAAACGATATGATTACAATATCTGTTTTATTGAGGTTAGTAGAAAGTAAGGAATTTTGATTTAGTTCCCGGAAACGTTGAGCGAAACAAAATCCGGAAATGTTGTGAATGAAAGTTCGGTGACAGGCCGATTGAGGGTGCGACATGTTTATTCCTCTATGTGGCGTCCCCAGAGTCGGCAATGACGGATGGCACGTCGAGTCGCGAACACAAAGACGGGAATTTATTACTACCCGGACACTTCCTTAACTTATTAGTTTCCTTGTACGAATGTCACGGAATATTCTCTTATTAATGTTTTAATAAATGCCGCTATTACTTATTTCACTCGGTTGTTTGTCTTAGCTGCAGATATTAAAAATTGTTGTGGAATGTATACCAATTTATTTTCCTCGGACATCCAGATATAAAATTCTTTTATATTTCTCATAAAATCTTCTTAAATTTATTTGACATCAGAACTACAGCACCATTTAATATAAAGTCAAGTACGTAATTACATTTGTAATTACTAAAAAAATTAATTTGCCATTAGGATAAGTAATTTATCACTATATTGTATCACCAAACAGTTTCAAAATGAATATCTGTTTATATATTTACGGTCGCAAGTAAATATGATTAGTTACTAAACAATCTAATTTGGCTAAAGAATAAGTAATAAAAATAAATATCAAAAAATCATATCTAAAACTAAATTTTATCCTCGGATCAATCAAAAATTGCATACCGTTTTAATGAAATAAATTTTTGAAATTCAGCTGTAACCACAACACAACCGATCGCTAAAAAAATTATTTGTAATTTAAATATCATTAAATTAATTTTTCATTAAAGTTTGTTATTTTTACATTTTACGGCAACTATAAATATTTCTTTTTTCGAAATATTTCTCTGTTATACGATTAAAATTTTCACGTCCTGTTGACCGATTGTTACCAAAAGTTGATCAACTCGTGCCATTAATGTCAAAAGCTTAAATGAAGTTTCATTGGAATCCTTTCAATTTAATTAGCTATGTATGTACGTATATACATTCCTTTGGAAGGACAAACATTACTCTAAAAATTTTAAAAACATATTTTTCAGACTTTAATTCGCGGCCATTCGTTAAAATCTGAAATCGTCAAAATCAATATGATTACTATGCATTATATGTCGATGTGGCGGTCGGAAAAAAGTACCGCTTCGCTTTTTTTTAACCCATAAACTTGCCTATGAAGAAACAATCGGTATTGTAACAGTATCCTCTCTACATTCAATAGGAAATTGTGAAGGAGCAAATAGTCGGGAAGTTATGTTTATAATTTTTCTTAATCGTAAATATGGCGTAGTCCAAAAAGCAGGGCACTTTTTTCCGTCGCAACTTTCATTTTAAAGCGTGCGTTTCGTACTCGTTACCAAATTCATCCTCGAGGTTTTGTTGCTGTCCAAAAATCTGTTCTGTTGGGAATTAACAACTTCAAAGTATATAAAAGTGTTTTTATGAAAAGAAATGGGCGACAACGGACCTCTCGAACACCGAAAAATTAGTCCTTATTTTTTAATGAAGCAATCACGTGTTACCGTGATATTTGTTCGGTATATCATAATCATCCAAGAATTTTTATGCCAGCTCTTGAACCTTGAAGAGGATTGAACTCCACTCCATACAGTTCGCCAACCTCCGTACGAGGCGACATTTCGTGGCTCTGCGCTCGCCGGATTTAACGCCCTGTGACTATTTCTTGTGGGGGTATCTAAAGACTGAAGTGTTTAACAATTGTCCCATAACCCTACAAACCCTACAATATACAGTCGACTTGGAAATAGGCCTCATATGAAAATATACGTTTCATAGAGCTATGCAAAATCTTAGAATCCGTCTGCAGCAGTATATTGGTAATAGTTGTAGTTGAAGAAACTAAAAATAAAATGTTTACATGCCTAATAGTTTTTTTTTTTCATTCACCTTCAAAACTAGGACGGTTGCTTTGCCCCACCCTGTACTAGCTGGCAACAAATTTCAACATTATTTAGAAAAAATTGACACATAACTTATTTCAAACAATACTAAGTGTCTAATTATGTATTTAGTGCATAAAATGTTGTTATTTTTAAAACAAAGATACAAGACAGTTTTGTTAATATGTATATTAGAAAACTGATAAATTTGTTCTAAAATATATCCAGTAATATGCTTGGCTGAGATGCCAGGAATGTATTACTGTAATAGATGTGGTGTCGTTAGTGATTTATTTTTGAATAAGAAAGGCATGAAAATCCTGTCTATACGTCTTCTAAGACAGAAGGGATATAATTATATATGGCCGGTCCTTTCTTGACGCAAAGATAAAGCAAGAAGATAGAGATTCTGTAACAAGATGTTGAACTCTGTCACCAAACTTTGTCACTTTTCCCCTGAAAAGATTTAAGGAATGTTATACTTTCCACGCCGACAATGTTTTATGTATTGACTTTCTCCGTCTGCGCGCTTAGGTAAATTCGTTTCCTATGTAATATTGCGCGGAAGTGCTTCAATTTGGTCTTCATTTCGCTCCGTGTTTCCATGGTTGCTAATCGTGTATGGTACGTTCAATTTCCTGGATTTGTTATTTTTAAATTGGGAGAGATATTATGTTTCATACACCGCTTCCCACCGAATGGAATTACAACGGGAACTCTTCCGTTCTAAGTTATTCTATTTGTTTTAATAGTTAGTGTTTAGCAGAAATTAAATTTGCTCAGGACTTCAAATGCTTTCGTTAATCTGGTCAAGTTCCTTTCATTATTAATTTATCATTATCTTTACTCAAATGTCTTGGATGAACTTTTGGATTTAAATTAAAAATGGTAATAGGAAATTAAATTCCGGTTTTTCTTATCACAAAAGATAATGTCTTAGAAACTCGCATTGAATGGAGTGTTAGATCTGGAATCCAAGTAATAGTATCACCAACTACTAACTAAATTAAAATATCATTACGTCCGAATCTGTCAGAATTTATTGTAAGCTGTAGGTCTCTTGCGTAGGTACGCTGTAGACTAACAAAATACAGCTTTGAAATGCAAATACAATTATTGTCTAGAAACAGATGAAATTCTATTTCGATTTCATTTGTTCTACATTCCTTAATTAAATGATGGACACTGTTCAATATTTCTAAATAATTATTATTAGAATAGTTTACTCGTAGGAGACATGTGATCCAAAATTATAACAAGTTTATAATTTTAGTTACGCTTAAAAAACTGCATGTAACTCAAGTGTAAAGTGCTTTTGTTCACTCATTGGAAATGATGCATTTGCGTACAGCTCGGATAGTCAAATTTTTTAGCCAAAAAGAACAAAATACTACTTTGCACGCTTGTATAAAAATAACTATTTCACAGGCATTTTACAGATTTACATAAAAATACAAAGAGCAAGCTAAACGTTGAATTTAGCTGTTTCATTTGAAAAATAAAATTTTCTGCATTACGTCAAACTGTCAAGTTACGAAAAAGTTATAATAATTCTTACTTTCCTAATCATTCCTAAAACGTACAGTATTGCTATAAATGTTAAAATAATTAAAATAATAGAATAATGATACCTGAAAAGTCCGGGAAATCTTTTTTCAAATCATATAAAAGTTAGAAAGGATAAGAGGTGAAAGATGAATGAATTAGAAGTAGTAAGTTGGTAAATGTAGTTGTTACAAATCAAATTACCCAACTATTCCTGCGAAATACTTAACTCGTGTACGTGGCAGGAAAGTTTAGCAGGAGCCCAGGGATACCAACTTTCTCATACCCGCCACAAACTTCCCCCATTACTGTATTACTTTATTGTATTATTCGCATTCAGGGATTCAACATCATAACACCAAAAAGCTTATTGATTACTTAGTGACAGAACAATGACACTTAAAGTAAATAAATTTAAGGATTTTTAAACAGTATAAATTAAAGCTACCTATTTTAATATATACTTAAAACAAAATCTTACAGGACTCATAATATTTATCTATAAGAAATAAACATTTTGTTGTTTCCTGATTTAGTCACTGTTTCTAACAAGCATTAAATATTTTGATTAGGATCTTGAGTAAAAAAGAAATAATTATTTACATACAAAGTGCGAGAACACCTAGTTCCCGGATGAGGTCTTCTCAACCGTGGTATATACAGTGTTCCCTGTAAGCTGCGCGGGTGCGCGGCCGCGCACTAATTTTTCTAAAGTTGCGCAGTCATTTTTGTATTCTGCGCACCATTTTTTTATATTTCATTTTATAAAAGAATTGTATCTAAAAATGACAAAAATTCAAATTCCACAAAAAAAGTAAAATTCAGAGGGTCAACAAAATTTTTGAAATCAGCCTTTGACATTTAAATGTCGACACGTCATCCAGCGTTGCTTGGTTTGCTTTAATGTTAAGAAAGGGGAGTTCGTTGTTGTGTCTAAGTGCGATTTGTATGCAGCATAGCGAGCGTGATTGCAAACACGTGGTTTGTAACCCTCACATATAATAAAATGAGATTAACTTCAAAACAAGATAATATCGCTGTCGCTTATTTTATGTCCACATGAACCTCGTCGCTGTGATTAGTTTCCCAATTTATTGCAAATTAATATAGACGCACGTAATAAAACTGCAAAACTGACAAACTGACCGTTACTACTAGAAAATCTGATTTAATTATTAAATTTAAAATTATGTTTTATCATAATCTATGGTTTCAGAAAAGAATGGCACAAAATTCGACATCCCACTTGCACACTTTTACATACGTTTTGAAAATTTTTGCTCCTATATATTTTGCACCGCGCAGTCAGCGAAAAAATTAGAGGGAACATTGGGTATATGTTTATTTTTTCAGTCCCAATCATACTAAAAAAATTATATTAACAATAACAAACGTTCTGACATTATCATTGTTTTATTTAATTTTCACAAAAATAACGCAGACTGTCTTTGGTTTTTATATTTGACGTTTCAGTTTGTCAACTTCAGTTTTGATTTTTAATTTGGTTCTATTTGACTTAATTATTTAATTTAAATTGTTAATTTATAGTTATTGATCGTAGTTAATAATAATTTATTAATGACCTGGGTGAACATAGGTACTAAGTAAATGGGAGTAAAAAACAATTTCTCAAGTCAAATAAAGGTTAATATTAGTGTGGGTCCAGGTTACTAGGGAAAAAATATTTTTATTTTCTTTTGTTGTGTATTTATTTTTATAATTCGTGCCTTACCTAGGCTTCGAATATATTCTATTCTTATTATTAGGCAAAAGAATGTTTGAAATATTATACTTTTTTATTATAAATATAGTTTTTCAATAAATGCTTTAGAATAGGAGTATATTCAAAATTATGTAAGTTTTAAGTAGATATTTTTCGATTCCAATTCTATTTAGTAGTTGATTTTCATTCGACAATTAATTAATAATACTTTTATACAAAATTGAATTCAAACTCTTTTTCATTATTTTTTTTTTTTGAATGAAACTAATTTCATATTGTTCACATGGAATGTGTAAAACGATTTCAAACAGTGTTATATTTAATTGCAAAACTTTATTTTTCTTAGTGTAGATGACGGGAAACAACAGATTTTATTGTAAAAGTACAAAAAATATTTTTCAAAATAGACTTTTACAGATGCTATAAATTGACACTATACATCCTTAATTTTCCTTACATGTTATAACATTCGTATATGAAAAAGGCCGTCATGATTAATAATAAGATAATTCTTCTACATGTTAAAGAGCATTATCAATGTATATATTTTAGTTAAAATATCAGTTTATAACAAATATTATTAATGTCGTTTTTAGCAAATAAATGTTTTCATTTACACTTATTTATATTACTATGTTCTTGTTAGAAAATCTTAACAATACTTCATTTTCATTTCCTAAATGATGGAGTGAAAACTTTTCACTATAGATATTCTTTGCAAGTTTTTCTGTATGAAAAAAAACCATCAAAATTAGAATAGAAATCTTGATACATTTATAATATTTCCCTAATCAAATCCCAGTTCCGCAGAACCGAATAAATTACCCTCATTCATAATTCATGAGCGTTTAAGTCTACACGTCGTAATACCCATCGAATGAAATAATAAATAAATGCACCAATCGCTCGCCCGATTCATATTCCTCCATCCATTACAATGTAAATTTCTCGCCCAATATCACCGCGGAACGTACAGCGAAGTTGGAGCTTGGATCTACCAACTTTCTAACTTGTTCATTTCACGATGCTGACGCAGGACTATTTCTGCCAAGAAGATAATGACACGAGATGAGGAGATGTTGTCCAATATTTTATTATATCCTACTTTATTTAACAACTCAATTTTTGCCGATAAAACATTTTTTGCACAATTTTAAACGGAAATTAGTATTTAAAAAAAAGAAATAAAATATTTTTGATTTTCTTCTACATCTATGCTGATTTTCTTACAGTGTAAACTTAATAAAAAATAATTATGTGTGAACCATAGATAATTCTCAAAAATGTACCCATAATTTAAAAATAAATATTTTTTTGGTGAACCTGAACATTTTCTTATATAGTATAACATTTTTTTTAATAATAAATACATTCTTTGAGAAAATGTCACCTACTAGGTATCAGGGGCGGATCTAGGATTTTCATGGGAAGGGCCCAAATATAAACAATATAATGAACACATTTTTTATTTGTATTTCTTTCCCTAAAGAAGATACAAACTCTGTAATAGCCATAAACAAACTTTAAATCCCAAAGAGTATTTATTAATTAGAAATGTGTCAGTTACAATAATTTATCGACGTATAAAATAATACAAACAAGATACGGTAACGGCTGCGAATCCCAAAATGAGGAAAAATATTTCAGAAAATTAATGAAATTGATTTTAATTCTGTCCAGGAGTTATGGGACATGTGACAAGACACTATATTACTATATAATATTTTGGTTATTGTTAGTTTCGACGTAAGAAAAAATGTGTTAGAAATATTTTAAATATAAAATTTGAATTAAATATACGTTTCCTAGCTTTTTCTCAAAACTTTTGTTACATGCAAATTTCTGAAGAAGAAATAAACTTATATATTAATTTAATGTTTTTTTGTGTTTCAGGTCAGTCAAACATTACATATTATTTGCTGAAAACGTGGTGAGTTAATTTGAATAATTTTAAAAGTCAAATAAAATATATTTCTGTCTAGAAGGAGCGTTTTTGCTCGATTTTAATTAAAATGTGGCAGCAAGATATAATATTTCAGTGATACTTTGGAGCACTCGAGTTTTTGCGTCATTTTAATGAAATTTCGCGAACTATACTCGAGCGCGGAAAGTTTTTAAGGCGGCTCTTCTTTTTCTCCCGGGCGTAACTGCGTTAACTCATCAAAGAAAATACCGTGATCTCATTACGGGGCCATTAATGGCACTGAAACTAAATTATTTTGTCATTTATACGGAATGAATGAACTTAGCGTCATTCTTCATTGCCCATGTCACATTTTTGTTTACATCTGCCGGTTGCAGCGCATTCTGAATTTAATCAACTTAATTTCAACTGCAGCAAGAAATTTACTAGATGTTCAAAATGAAACAGAACTTATGGTTAGTGTTCGAGAAGTAAAACATAACAGCAAGATTTTCAGAAAATAAAAAGATGTCCATATTTGTTTGTTTGTGAAAAGAAATAGTATATTGTACAACAAATGGTAGTTATTTCATACGAGTATGAAGTGAATATTCCACTCTTTCTACGACCACGATATTATTTTCTAATTCACTTATATTTTATTAATAAAGATATTTTCATTTTACTACTTCCTAGCAACTAGCTACAAAACAAAAATTATACAACGATCTTTGACAGAACTGTGAGATATAAGTTTATACCTTAACGTTATCTGTAGTTACCGTGGGAAATATACAACAAGCAAATATCTTTTTAGTCGTAGAAAAATAAATATATAATATTTATGAAAAGTGATACTTAGGACACTCCCTCCTTTTTTAATTACATACTTAATTTTAAAGTTTTTATGGCTTAATGAATTTAGTTTAATTTGTAATATTAACGATTTTATTAACAAATTATGTAACAAATAATTTTTTTAAACTCAAAAATCATGATAATTAACTAATAAAAAAAAGAGAGAAAAAGAAGATCAATGAAACATAAACATATTTTATAATTTACAACAACAAATGATACATATTTTAGTATTTTAATAATATATATTCAATATATTATATAATTTATATCATTTTAACGCCATGGAAAATAAAATAAATTTAAAGTTTCTGGCTTTTAATTGTATGATTCATTAATTAAGCCGTCTTTATAATTACTGCGCTATATTATTTTTTATTGATATTAAAGCTAAATTTGTCAATCTATCTTGACTCATTGTAGAAGGCAAATTGCAAATAAATTTTTATTAATTTTATTTTACAAAATGTTCGTTACAACATTTACGGTAAAAATATTTACAGCGCAATGTCATTATTAGAGTTCACATTTTCTAAATTATAAGTGTGGATCACTTCTAATGTTTTCATTGGAATTACGGTTGTATAGTCAGCAGTTAATGCTATTGCCTGCAATTTGAAAATTTCGGTTTCAAATGAAAATTTTATTTATTGATCTAAATCTTTACAATTTTTAACAGCAATATCTGTAGCAATTTTATAAATTATTTTTTAGACATTACTACAAGAGAATGTTCTGTCAATAAAGTAAAATTAGAACAAAGGTCTATAAATATGTTGTATCTTCAATTGATTTGAGATAATAATAATCAATTACCATCTAAAACTCTTTTGTTATTTAAAAAATATTATTTTATAAAATCTATTTTGTTTTGATTAATATTTTATTAATAGAAAAAAAAATTTGGCGCCTCTGTGCGGCGGCACATTTCGCACCACTCTTGTTGCGGCACTGCTTCCTCCCCCCTTGTTACAAAGATTAAACGCACACAAACATCCATTCTTTGGTCGGGTTTCTGAACCGAGACCCCTGGTATATAAAGTGACAACAATACCGCTATTGAACAGGTGTCGGTGATCATTAAGATTTCAGTAAAACTCAAAATTCCTACCACAGATATCCCGTGAATATGGAATTTGTTATATCTGTGGTTACGAATTTGTCAGCAATATATCAAAGAGTTCACTTTAAAATAACATATTTACAATAATTTACAAAAGTTCAGTGGTTCGATTCGAATTGAGCGGAGTATGAGATCTGAAGTTCAATTTCCAGCGTCACCAATTATTAAGCTAATAAGAAATAGCGCTTTGTTCGAGTGGTTCGGAACCTACTTAACTATAGTAGGTCCCTTCAGGGCCGGATTTATGGTGGTGAGGGCCTCTGGGTAAAAGTGAGGTGGAGGCCCTTTTTCAACATGGAATAAAAATTGAAAATCTATATTTTATGAACTGAAATAAATTGTGAAAAGAATATGTCAACCCGAGACCTACATCTTGCCGGGATGTTGCTCTGCCAACTGAGCTATGGCTCACTTCACTATTCTTATCACCTCGGTTGACATATTTTCTCACGGTTCTACTACTAACTATTACTATTGATTAGGAATTTACTAGTCACATTAAATTTTAAGAATTTTTTAAAATAAATTGTTAATTTAACAAATACTTGAATAATTTTTAATAACATTTATCACTGAGATGAACACAGATATGCAGTCGAAATGTTGGAGTATTAGCAGATTTTATTAAATGATTACTATTCCAAAAGAGTTTTCCTAATTATCTAGTCGCATAAAACCAATTCTGTATTGATAAACATAAAATTTAGTTTTGGCACTTTTCTTGCTTTCTTCTTTGTAAAATATTAAATATCTTCATACTCTTAAAATATCATTGTTGTTGCCAGTGGCGGCTTGTGTCTTTAAATCATGGGGGTGCTGCAACTTACAAAATTTTCAAACATTGTAAATGCATGTTTCGATAAAATATCAAAATTGTCTTAAAAATAAAAAAAAATAAACATGAAAGCATATATTTTGTTTTGTTATTTTTGAGGGTGCATTTTTAAGGTCATAATTTGAATAATTCTAAAAATGTTCTGAAATATATATTTTTTGAAATATGTTGTCTTTAATTGTTATTTCCAAATATGCAAAGATACAGCATAAATATGATAAATATTATGAGCACGCTGCTATACTACTGATTTAACAAATGAACTGCTTGTCTTACAGTGCCGAATTACACTTCTAATTCACAGAGTAAATGCTTGCGCTTGCATCGATATAAGCTATCTTGCTATTTGATATGACACTGCGATAAACAGTGCTGATAGTATTCTTCGTCCTTGTTAGTGTTGCTACATTTTTATAATCTTTTATACAAAATAAAAGACAAATACAATTGTTCGTGATAAAATTAATTATTATAAGCAAATATATAAAAATTAATAAATATATTTATATATCGCAGTGCCTATACACGAGCCGCCTCTGGTTGCTGTTTAGAAGTATTAGATGATGTTTTAGGCGTTGTTCGTTCATAGCAGTTCTCAATCAATTTCTTGAGAACGATCTTTCTGCGATGCAGTTTATTATCATGAAAACAAAATAAATTCTCAAGATGATTTCTAAGTTTGCACTTTTTTCTATTATTATAAAATTATAGATAAATAGTTCTCAACTAAAGATACTATTACTTTCTTCTACACCATTTCCACTTGTAATTCAGAGAGCATTATTTGAAATTCAGAATAATCAATTCAATTTCAAAACTGGTCAAATGTAATTCAGAATAATCAATTTAATTTCAGAACCTGTCAAATGTAGTTCAGAATAATCAATTTAATTTCAGAAAGCGTCATTTATAATTCAGAATAATCAATTTAATTTCAGAAAGCGTCATTTGTAATTCAGAATGCATCAATTGTATTTGAGAAAACGTCAAATGTAATTCAGAAAGCGTCAATTCTATTTCAAAATCAATGTTGAAATGAGCCAAAAATCTTCTTTAATTTTTCACAGTTCTACAGTTATCTTTCAGCTCCATTTTTGCAAAGAAACAAAGCAAAATATTCTTGCGCGAACAATGAATGAATGATATTTTAAATTGTTTTGTTGTTTTTTTTAACAAACTTATAAGAAGATATTTTTAATAAAATTATATCAAGGGTAGCAAGTTTCTCAATACGTATGATATTCTGACACTTTCTGAATTATATTTGATGATTTCTGAATTACAAATGATGCTTTCTGAAATTAAATTGACTATTCTGAATTACATTTGACTCTGTCTTAAATTAAATTGACTATTCTGAATTACATTTAACGCTTTCTGAAATTAAATTCACTATTCTCAATTACAAATGACATTTTCTGAAATTAAATTGATTATTCTGAATTACAAATGATGCTTTCTGAAATTAAAATGACCATTTCTGAATTATAACTGGAAAAGGTGTAGTAAAAATGAAGTCATTCCGTAGTACGTTAGTTACAAGTGCATACATTTTAGTGTTTTCCAGGTTGCTCTTTCTTATTTTCCAGTAATGTAAATTGTAGACAAAATTATTAATTTGGTGGGGGCCCCTGGGCTGCAGCTCTGTCTGTCTACCTTTAAATCCAGGTCTGGGTCCCTTGTAGAGGCTTTAGGCTAACAGACGTTTCCAGTAAAATGCAACTAAAAATTGTTATGGAAAAGGTTTATTTCTTTATTTCACCTGCAACCAACAACTAAACAATTTCTATTATATTCAATAATATTTACAATAAATTTATTTAATATTCTTAAACTAAAAGTAGATTCCAAATTGTACCATTTAATCTTTTGAATTGGTTTTCAGTCATTTATTTACTATTAGAATTGCATTTTTTTTTTATTTAAATCCCTTTTTTTAATGAAATCAGTTTTTTTAGCTATAGTATAATGTGTTTCACAAAATAGCATTTATAGAAACAATAAAAATTACAGTAAAATCCGTTTATAACGATACCGCTTATAGCCACAAACTGATTATAATTTAGAAATTGTGATCACTTGTTTCAAAGCCAACATAGGCTAATGTTATTTTACTTTTATCGGTTATAGCAGCAAAATTATTGGGATGCCGTTATAACCGGATTTTACTGTAATAAAATATAGCAAAAAATTACACATTAGTGCAAAAAATTTGTGCGTTATAAATTCACAATAATATACTTGTAAAAGGTTTACCAACGAAGTTAAACAGATTTAGTAGTTCTTGAAAGTATTGGCACATAGTAACGCTTTTTCCCTCAATTTTCATAAATCTGGAATGTTAAATAACAATGGCAAAACAAATGATTTGAATCAATGATTTAAATTAAATCAATGCGATTTAAATCTGATTTAAATTAATGATTTATACCTAATACCATATTTCACGTTCAAATAAACTTCTCAATATGAATAGATAAAAAATAAAAAGTATAACCTTGTATAAATTACAAATATAGAAGTCTATTTTTGCTTAGCTTATATACTAGCTCGATCGATCTCTTCATTTAATTGTTGTTAGTGTTAATTAATTGTATTTGTTTGGGCTGTCAATTCCGCGGTAGTTAGTTCACTCTGTGGTTTCTTATTTCCTTCTCCCTGTAGAGATGGATGCGAGTGGGTTTCTCTGTTCCTCTTATAGGAATGAGTTCACACACTAGTGCCTAGAACGCCCCCAACACATAGATACGGTGCCTTGACTTTAAATGAATTCTTGTACAACAGACACTAATTTCATTAAGCTGCGAATACAAATGGAACGATTCTAATTTATACTTAGCTTTAAAAGAAAACAGTTCATAATGAGTTTTAAAATGTAACAATATCTTATGTGGTCAATTTATAACGTCCTGCCATACAATAACATAGATCCAAAAACTAAAATAAACGTATTCACTCTCACAAAAAAAATATAGAAAATGTGTAAAGAATAAATAACAACTTCAAGAAATAAATAAAAATACAGTAAAATTGGTTTATAATGATATCGCTTATAACGACAATCTAATTATAAAATCGGAATTATGGTAATTTATTAAAAAAAAATATGCTAATGTTATTTTACTTTCATAGATTATAACGACCTCCGGCTAAAGCGATGAAATTTTTGGGGTCCCTTTGATATCGTTATCACATAACCAGATTTTAGGATATCACATTTCAAAGTAAATTAAACAAAAAATCACATATTTTAAGACATTATGATATACAGAATATTTTTTAGTTATTATAAATAGTTTAATAGCAAATAATTAAATTTTTATTATAATTTATATATTTTTGATATTAAAATCAATGATTTTTATTTAAAATAATCAGTAGATTTAAATCAAGATATAAATCAATTGATTTAAATCAGGCCAAACCTTTGATTTTTTGAAATACTTTTATAAAAATAGCATATTATGCCTTTATTTCAAATATATTTCAAAAGAATTTTATATTTGAAATATATTTTGTATTTGAAATATATTTTATATTTGAAATATATTTTGTATTTAAAATATATTTTGTATTTGAAATACATGTAAGTATTTGAAATACATATTGATTTTTGAAAAACATATTAGTATTTGAAATACAAATCGTCGTGTTTAGCAAATTTTGTGTTCTATTGTCTACTACATGTATAATTCGAAGAATACATTTTTTTTAAGGATAGAAAGATCTCATTGCCATTGAATATCTAATAAACTCCGTAAAAATGTTTATTTTAATTAGATTTTTTTTATTAATTTTATGTAAAATAATTGGAGTACCTATTTAAAATAATCAAAAATATTTGAAATACGTAAGAATATTTAAAATACTTATAAGTATCTGAAATAAAATATAAGTATTTTATTATTTGAAATACAAAAATATAATGTTTTTTGCCAAAGAATTATAATGCTTTTGTTTGGTATTTTGTATTTTATGTCTGAAATACATTTTTTGAAGTATTTTGTGCAACACTAGTAAAGTCGACCGGCGAATTTATTATTAGACTAAATCCGGGAGAGATGACTTTCGCCAAAATGCAAATAATTAACGATGATATCAACTGTTTCTACATGAATAGTGTATTTACTAAGGGAGTAAATTTTACTTGTACTATGTTGATTTATGAGTTATGACCTAACAAATAAGTTATAACTATAGAAATTGTTTTTAACAACTCTTGAATAAGTTAAATTAAGTTTTTTTACATGCTATATATTTTTTCATGCAGATAGAGGTGCAATATAACATTTTAACCCAACTATCTTATAATTTTGTACAACATTTAGTTGCACGGAAGTGAGCCATCTCACTCGGAAAATCGATATAGATGGCGCAAATATTTAAGGTATAGGCGATCCACCCTGCTGACAATTTACAAACAAACTAGGAACTCAAATAGAGGGCAGTGGTCAGAGGAAAAACCTAAAACTTGCCATGGAAGCTGTAAAAAATAAAATTCTTGGAGTAAATGAAAAGATCAGAACTTTGAGTATCGACAAAAAATGAAGTAGCCTTATTTTAGTTAATTACTATTAGTCCATTTTCATTATTTCGTAAAGCAAGAATAAAAATTTGTAAAACAGTAATTTCCAAGAAAAAATATATGTACCTACATACTTAGTTAATTCGAAAAAATAATTAATTATTTAAGAAGTCATCTCACCCTGAAAATTTTTGCTTACAAGAAAATGTAACTTTTAATTTATTTTACTTAATATTTATAAAATTATTTCTATTAAAAAAAAAACCATGAATAAATTAGAACAATTTTTCTAATTGTGGGGAAACTTCCCGGACTTACCCTAATTTATTAGTTTATTAATTTGTTAGACAGTATTGCCAAATAGGCAAATAGTAACACTTTTCACACGATTTTTCCCCCAATTTTCGTATATCAGGATGTTAAATAACAATTGCAGAAAATGTGATTTAAATCAATTAAAAAAACCTAATGTGATTTAAATCTGATTTAAAACACTTAATTTAAAACAGTGATTTGTAACTCTGTGGGAAAGGTAAAAAATGTGTTATCGTCACTGCGGCCCAACATTCCTAGATATTATAGGTTATAGGGCCTCTAGTACCCAAGACACTTGCTTCGTTACAAATTTTACTTACATTTGAATAGTATGGTTGCCAGCCTACAGCCACCGTAAAAAACTCCAGCAGTGAGGGCCTCGTAGTTATTTGGTTAGTCCGGGATGCAAATATGAGTGCCCGAATTTTTTATTAAAAAAAGAGTTTACAAACAATACTCCATTTTGAGATTATGGTGTATTAGAACAACAATAGTAGTAAGTACCAGTCGGTTAGCCTTTACCATTACACTTTCATATACAATACCACTAGTGAATTTTACCGGCAATTTTTGTCATCGTAATAACGACTTGAGGAAAATCGAAACGAATGCGATAACACGAATGATAATTTTTCAAAACATCAAGCAGGAGTGAGCTTATGCATAAAATGTGAATAAAATTTTAATCACTAATTGTAATCGATTATGCTAGTTTCGTGATATATGATATATTTTTCAATTAATTAATTAAAAAAAAAAATTACAAACGTTGTGTCTAAGCAAACCCTATTTATTTGTAAAATTACCGCGGCTGCATTAGTGAAAATTGTCAGTGTATTGAGATGTGATTGCTTGAATTCATCAAAATACTATGATTTAATTGAAATACAGATTATGATTAGAATTGACTATTAAATTCTTCTAGTGATTGTTAAATATATGTAAGTATATATATATATATATATATATATATATATATATATATATATATATATATGTAAGTACCTATATATGTATATATGTACATAGATATATATATATATATATATATATATATATATAATATATATATATATATATATAATATATATATATATATATATATATATATATATACAGGGTGTCCCATTTAAGATACGAATGCATTGGTATCTCGAGAACCGTAAGAGCTACGAGGTTGGTTAAATTAGACAAAAGTTGCCCCGTTAGGAGGCTATTTTAATAGTGTTTTGTTATTTGCGAAAAAATGCATAGGTCACTAGATATAGGGGAAAATGTAAATTTAGCGATTTTCTTTTTTTGCTTATAACTTTGTTATATGAAATAATACGAGATTCTGGTTTGCACTTTCTTAAGGCACTTTTGTATGGTGAATTTGCAGAAGTACTCAATATTTTTTTATATCTAACCATTTACGAGTTACTGATAGCAACTTTTATTTTTCATATGGAGGTCATATTAATCTATGGTATTTTTAAATAGAGATTTTTTCTAGCTTTACAATGATATAAAACAGTAATACTTTATTTTTATAATTAACAGAAAAATTAACAAAAATTGATTATTTATATTAAAATTCCATTGAAAAAAGTAAATTAAAGGCTGCAGTCTAAGAAAATAACTATTTCATAACATATATTGCAACAAGTTTATTTAATTAAAGTTAAAAATTCAAAAATAATTTGCGAAAACTTCACAATAAATTTAGTTAAATTCTTCCACAGCAGCCTTCGATTTACTTTTTTCTAACTAAATTTATTGTTAAGTTTTCGCTAATTATTTTTGTATTTTTAACTTTAATTAAATAAACTTGTTGCAATATATGTTATGAAATAGTTATTTTCTTACAGTGCAGGTTTTAATTTACTTTTCTCAATGGAATTTTAGTATAAATAATCAATTTTTGTTAATTTTTCTGTTAATTATAAAAATAAAGTATTACTGTTTTATATCATTGTAAAGCTAGAAAAAATCTCTATTTAAAAATACCATAGCTTAATTTGAGCTCCATATGAAAAATAAAAGTTGCTATCAGTAACTCGTAAATGGTTAGATATAAAAAAATATTGAGTACTTCTGTAAATTCACCATACAAAAGTGCCTTAAGAAAGTGCAAACCAGAATCTCGTATTATTTCATATAACAAAGTTATAAGCAAAAAAAGAAAATCGCTAAATTTACATTTTCCCCTATATCTAGTGACCTATGCATTTTTTCGCAAATAACAAAACACTATTAAAATAGCCTCCTAACGGGGCAACTTTTGTCTAATTTAACCAACCTCGTAGCTCTTACGGTTCTCGAGATACCAATGCATTCGTATCTTAAATGGGACACCCTGTATATATATATATATAATATTACATTCTCGCTCGATCCGGCATCGTGGACTAGCTGACCGGGCCAGGCCGCCACTGCACTCGAGTACTACAGTATTTATATTTAACTCAAAATTGCAATTGCAAGCTCATAAAATGTATTATTTGTAATATTTATAATATAATTCATATATCGATTAATTTTTTGAGAAAGAATGTTTTGAAGTGTTTTTCCGTTTCATACTTAAAAATGTGCATACTTTGTGTATGTATGTTAGCAATATATTTTTAGAATTTTCCATAATTAAACCAATATTTAACGAAGAATAAAAAGTATTTATCGTGGCAGCGTAGGTTGAAAGTTTATTTTAAATTTGGGTAAACAAATAAGGAAAATCAATTGCTCATAGGGTCATACTGAAAAAATGTTTGCTGTTATTAAAAATTTTATATATTGCAATTTCTATGCAAATTATTAATTAAAACTTTTCATGTTATAAATACATCTACTTTCATAAATATGAAATATGTAAATATGAATTAATTTATATTATTTATAGAGCAATGACATTAATAATAAAATTATAAAGTTTTAGAAATACTGACAGTTCTGTATATGATTGTTTTTGTACTCCTGTTATTAAATTATGAATGAATGCACTAGTTTTCATGGCACTGATTTTATTATCATAATTTGAAAAACAGTAAGCTTCGACATATTTTACATAGGACCTGAACTGCCTCAAGCTATCACTAACAGATGATTCGAACATCTGCAGCATTGAAATATAACGGACCTATTTTTTCTCTGTATTTCTTCCTAATTTGCCGTCGTATAAGTATGTAATTAATTTGTGAACACTTTAGATAACGAGGTATGTGACTGAAATTGAATTTCAGTTTATAAGTCACAAAATATAAAAAACTAAACATTATGGCTTCTCATTTTAGTATTAATAACTAAATATGAATTTGCAATAATATTGTTATTAGCAATTTAATGCTTTAGGGAATAGATATATCACGTTAACATAGTAGGATTGTATGTGGAATTATTTTCTCTTAAACTAAGAATAATGAATCGATTTTAAAAAATGCTGGTATTTCGTTTCTCTCTAGTATAATGTATGTAAAAGTCAAAATTTGAACACATACCCCATTGTTTTTTACATAATGATTACGAAAGCAACGATTACCAATTTAATAAATATATTATTCCACATATTTCCAAGCAACAATAATGTTAAGAAAATAATTATAGTACTAATTACATACCGAGCCGTTTATTTTTCGCGTCGCCGACAGTAATTAACTTCAATTATTATTAAAGAAGGTATTTGTAATATAGCCGCCATTTGATACTTCAGATTTTTTTATTTGCTTTTATAATCAAATTTTCCCGTTACTAGACGACCAGCTTTATATAAAATTACTATGATTTTCGTAATTACCCTACTAGTATGACTATTATCTTCTCTAATACTCTTTTGACAATGGTATCCAAAAAATAAATATTATTAGAAACTTACTGCTTATGTTGCTATGGAAATAAGTTATGCTTACGTTATCGGTGACACGAAAAATAAATAAATACAAATATATTACTCACCGCTTATATCCATTCATGAGTGTGTCAGACCTACTTTGCAATAATCAGTAATAGTATATTTTTCGCGCCACTGTTAACGTAAGTACAACTTACTTCCATAGCAACATAAGTCGTAAGTTTCTGTTGAAATTAATTATTTGGTTATCATTGTCATACTAATATATATACAGGGTGAATATTAGAAACTTTAACATATGGAATTAACATGGAAAAACAGTTTTTTTTCTATTCTATACCGTCGGTTAGATTATTTAATTATCCATTCATTGATACCAAATATTCCGTAATATGAGATAAAGTATAATAGCAACGGCCAAATTACCAAAAGTTGCAAATAAATAAATCAAAACTGTCTAGTGGTCTACATTTTACTTATTATATGTACTTACAGATTAAATAACTACATATTACAGAATTCGTTTACCAGACGTCACCTTTTCTCTCATAAACTATTGCCTTTTGTAGAGAATGCACTATAGGAGTTACTTTTAATGGGAAATAGATGATGAAGAATTTCTACAGGTTCGAATTCAGGTTCTCAGAACCACAAAAATGTATCATGTATGATTTTGTTCAGAAAGTCAAGAAATTACGTGCTATTGTTTTAATATGTTTTGATAATATTTTCACAAAAAAATAAAGCTTGCGTGGGTAAGCTTTTAACAGAAGAGACGAAATAATAATATAAGCAGTAAAGCAAGTAAATCCTGAAACACACAAAGTAACTTACTGCCTTTACCAGTCAATAAAATGCGAATTATTGCCTCTATATCCTTTGAGGAGCAGGCGTTTCCCCTTGATCAATCAAAGAAAATAAAACGTGCGAATCGACAAAAATATCCGCATCCGGGCTAAATAAGCTTTTCGTGTATCTGTCAGATTTGGTTTGGCCATCCCATCCCATTCCCAGATGCAAGTGCTGAGTTCGCCCGAAGAAATGATAACACACAGAGCCAGAGCGTGAAGCATAATGCTGGATTTATCGTTTCATACATTTTCCGTTAGATTAAATGATTGTGTGGGACCGACATAAATAATGATTTTACTTCGATGTTCTGCGGAAATTGACTGCCGAATAGACTTGTGTTCAATTTCAGATAAAGGAGGCCTGGATGGACACTGAATCACATTTTACAAGCCCTAAAAGGATTCCATCATTGCCTACTGCTTCATATTTTCCAAATCTTTTTTTTCATCTGGATAACTGCCACGAAAAGGCCTCAAATATATTAGAATATATTTAATTAATAACTTGCTGGATTGCTGACGTAATAGTTATTTAAGCTACAATGAATGTAAGTATATTATCATTCATCATTCTAGGAGGTATGAATTGATGCGAAGCTAAAATTCATGTTACCTACAAAAATATTTTAAACGATCATGCGACATTACACTTCTATATTTTATAATAACAAAATAATAACTTATTTTCATGATATTGTATGTAAATAAATTTCGTTAATATATTTTTTCCCCAACTCTTATCTCTAAAACTACTTAAGTTAGGATAAAAAGTAGGCCCTTTTTTGTAGAGAATTTACTCTAGTTTAATTTTGTATAGGCTTAGTTTTTCGATAAACTCAATAATTTCCAAGATATTTAAGAAAAGGTGAAAACATGTACTTATTTTTAAGTGGCAATTATTTTACAGAAATCTTTCGTCGAATATAGATAAAACCAATTTATTTCAAGAAGTGAAAGATTTTACAAAATAATCTTTTTTTTTCTTTAACCTTATAGTAATAATATTTTTACATTGGTTCAGGACAATTTCTCAGTGGTTCAAGCCACTGTAAAAACAGGCTGACGCTATTGTCAGTCTATATTATTATGTTTTCTCATACAGATCTTATCATTATTTTTATTCTCAGCTATACATGCGAAAAAGATGTATAAATATCAAATAAAAATTGCAAATCGCGTTTTTAAATTTTACGATAATGTCTATTGTGTGAGGATGTGGAGATCGTGTTCTACTGCAGCTCAATTTCTGTAAACTAGAAAAATTTGAAAATATAACGATTTTATTCTGTTTACTGCCTCACTTGAAACTAGAAAAAATAATTAAAAAAATTCTTTTAAAAATTGGCAATCTTCCTACAGTTTTAAATGCGCAATAAATTTATGATTCTGCAAGAAATGGTCTAAATTTATCAACAGATTGTACGTGAAAAATGCTGACACTGTCTTTCCCTGTGTCTCTTTTGTATTCCACACCGCGTGATCTGCACAACACCGTCCATTATTCATCCCAAACTGATTCCGAATCATCCATCATAGAACAACTGTCATTTGTATGAAAATCATTTTTTCTGGATTTTTTGCTGTATCGGTCGCTTTTTGCTGTAGGTCGCCCTAATTATTATAAAGGGTCAATACATATTCAGTTAATGTGGGATGTTTCAAAGTACGAATGTGGTTTCATTTAAATTGATTGATTATAATAAATTGATGGAATTTGGACATATTCTCTTGCTCATATATCAATTATAATAAAGCATTTATTTTCATTGCGAAAAAAAATTACTGAACCATTCAGTTTTTTGTCATTGAAAAAATACAAAAATATTTCAACACAATATAACATTACCCTAGATTTTTTAAATGAAATTTTTGGGCTATACAATCATTAATGAAATTTGTGTTCAAATCATAAATACTTTTCACAGGTTATTGACTGACAATCTCGCTATTAATATGCAAATAAAAATATTTACAGACTTCTAATTTAGAAGCTTAACATCAAAAGAAATAAATGACAAAAAAATATTTCTGAAGGGTACTAAACAAATACAGTATATTTCCCGCAGTTAGTACTCATCATTAATTTCTGCTGCAAAAATTATTAAACTTTCGTTTTGCATCTTTCTCGTATATACGCATGGCATAGATGAGACTTATTCATTATCTCATTGTCGTACATGTTACAGAGGGTTATATATGTTATCTGCGTCTAACCAACGACAAAAATGAAATAGACATAGTTGTGTAACTGCATGTATTACTGCTTTAACGAATATTTTCAAATATTTTAAAAACTTGAATATGTTGTGCATGTCACTCCAGTCATTTATGAAAGTGAAATTGACGTCGACAATTTCGTTAGTTTAATCCACAACTCTTTTTGTATGTTTCATCCATTATTGTGTTTATATACAATACTGTCAGTTTTGACATTCATATACTACGAAGATCACACGATATCAAGATATCACTCGAGAAAATGATGATTTGAATCACATAGTTACAATTGATGACGTGAGGATCAACTATGGGAAATACAGTGTACAATTTATATGTATAGCTCTGTATATAGATATACCTAAGTTCAAATTCCTAGGCAGACATACATCATCAACTATTTCCTATATAGAAAAGACATTATGGTGCACTCTCCACGTCAGGTAGAGTGCTCAGTAGACAGGGTTGATCGCATACATCATCAAACAACGGTTGGGATTATTTTTTTTTATAAAAGCATAGTACAAAATTATAAATATTTTGAAATTATGTGAAACTTTAATCTGTTATATTTTGCTTCTTTTCATGTCCCGATGACATATGCAATAATTTCGTTACATTCTTTCGGTAGCTCTTCTTTTGTTGCCAGTACTATATAATGCAGTGACGTGCAATGATATTTTATTACAAGGAAGCTGTTTCATAATAATTATTATAAACTGGAACTGGAAATTACAAAAATAAACAGTTTATTTATTTTAATATTAAAATGTATACTTTTGACATGAAAAAAAATGTTGTGAAAATGTCGAACATTTTTTTTGTTTTTCATTGTATCGTCTTAAGCCAAAACTTTCTTTAAATAAATTTTCAAGTTCCTATTTACATTCTATAACTAAATTAAAAATTTAACTATGAAAACTTGGTTAAACAAAATTTGTAATGGATATCAATACATGATAGAAAACATTTTATTATTTACAAATATATTTTTAAATATACAATAATAATTTCCTGTTTAAAATAAAAATATAAAATATTCTTTGCTAAATCAAAAAACAATCCAAGTAACTCCCTACGAGTTACGAGTGGATAATGAATAGAATTATTGAAAGTTTTGTAGTGTAGTATCCACGAGCTCAACTGCATGTGGGTTGGAGCTCTCTAAAGCGCATGCTTGAATGTGTATAATTTGGCTATTTTACACGATTCATTACATTCCTCGAAAGCTACCTTGCACAGTCGAATAAAAAATATAAACTAGGTATGCTCTTTAGAAATATTGGCGTTCGTCTTTCATTATTTTTTTATGTCTTTTAGAATATATTATTTGTAATAAAATATAAATTTTAAGGACACAATATATATTTATATTTAGAACATATAAGGCGCTAACAAAACTTTTAAGGACTGCACGCCACAGTATACTGATATCTGCGTTAAAGTAAATTGGCTCTCCCACACTGGGTAATAAGCCGTGAATGGTATATTTTATAAATATATTGAATTTAATTTAATCCGTGAGAGGCGAAGAACATCCAATGAAAAGAAAACTGTAAAAGAATTGTATCCAACCCCCCAGGAGCTCAGTGGCAGCAGCAGAAAGCGTCCATCAAGTAGGCGAGGCTGTTTATGCTAATAGCAGCGAGGCGCGGTAATTTGAGCCCGGGTCGTCGCTCCAGGAAGACTCGTATTCCCTCAAAACGGGATGCTGTGAACAAGTGAGATTTACTGCAAAACCGTGAGGCGGCTGACAAATACCTGCACTTAACAAATTGTGCCCAAATATCAGTAAAACCGAAAAAGTTCTTGCAAACGAATATTAAAATTATTGTTATCGCTTGAACTTAATTCACTACTTGAGAGAAAATTAGTAGTTTGACTTGAATGAATTATTGTAGAAATACATACATCAATCTTATTTATTATTTCGTCCTTCTCTCATTTTATCCGTAGGGTGGTGAATTAGTCTAAAGTAATAGTTTTTACATAAATACATATAAAATATATGTAGGTATATTGTATATACATATAATATAAATTAAAATTTTTCTTAAACCAACAAACGCTGTATTCATTTTAAATATTATTTTTTTGTTTAAACATAAATAAAAGCCTTATTGGTACAATAATTGGACATGAAATTCATTTTTTTTTTTATCTAAAACTATTAAATATATACCTATAATTAAATTGTTTTTTATCAATTATTGACCTTAGTTGCTGTTGCTATTTGAATAATATTGACAGTTCGATGGAATAATATTATGCAATCGTTATGTCAAATTTAAATCCTATCTGTCAACAGAGTAAACATAAAATTACTTTAAGCCCAAGTTTCATTAATTTTATTTTCTTTTTAATCTTAAACAGTAGCTAAATAACACTAGAAATAATTGCCTTGCGTTTATCATGCTATGAAATAGTGACGCGAGCTATTGTTATTTATCTGCCAAAGTGTGATGACATATTTGGTTATAACAAGCATATATTTTTCATGTTACAGTTATAAATAAATTATAGTACTATATTCGCATGCAATAGCTATTACTCATTCGAATGATTTTCACTACTAGGCTAGACACCCATTATTATTTGCCTTTATTTGATATGAAAAATTGTTATTCATTACCGTTTATTTGGTAACTATGGTAGTCTCGGGACACAATCTTGATGTTAGTTCAGTAATGATAGTTTTTTAAACTTTGGTGTACAATATACTATTAACTTATACTTATAAAAAATGGTGGTCTCCTATCTCGTATCTCTTATATTCTTAAAAATTTTCAATTTTAATCCAAATTGATTAAAGTTTTTTTATTTCTTTTAATTATATTATAAAGTTATTTTTGTTTAGCTATGACGTAACAATGTATCCAACATAATGATAGGTACATAAATGTTCATAAATCATGCGGTATTTGTATTAATTACTGTTAGTTAACGCTATTTTTTACATCTTTAATAGAATTGCAATAGCGTATAGAATAAATGTATAACAAAAATTACTATTGTTATGTGTACTAAAACAAGTACAGCGAGTATAGGTGAGTGATTATTTTAGAGGTTGGTATAAAGACATTTCAATAACAGTTCACAGCGGATAGACCGTGCCATTTTCCGGCGCATAAATAATCGCTATAAATAATAAATCCCCCATTTTCGGCTCCTGTCACGGGATAATTGACCCAGTGAACGTAGCTCGATACTAGATACACACAGCATCCTAACCAAGATATTGATTCCTTCAATTATTAAGGGTTGTTGCAAAATGGAATTGTGGCTGTGAATAGATCTATCAATCACTTCATTTCATTTCCAATACTACATTTAAAACTCTGGAATGTAGGTTAGCTTTGTGTCATTATGTATTTGAATCAAGGACTTTGTGAATATTCTACAAAAGCAAATAAGTTATGACGCGTAATCACCGGAAGCGGATATGAAACCGGAGTTTAATTTAGATCACATCAAATTTCTTTCAGCTTATACTGCATTCATCTTTCAACTCCAATATTCTTTAGAGGTCTAATCATTTAGTTTTACTCTTCCATATAAGGAAATTCTTTGAAAAATCTTTTCTCATATGAATTGAAAAATACCTGAATAGTTCTCTTTTATAAATAATAAGAAAAACCTGAATCTGCTGAATTCTTATATCTATTCAACATGAATAACAAATTCAAATAATAAATTTCTAACAAACATATCGGATCCGTAAAATGAGTTTTGGTTTTATATTTCGCCTGTCGCCCAAAACTAGAAAGTAGAAAATATATGTAAGTACACACATGAAAGTGTATAACATTTTTCTACCAACACTACTAAAAGCAAACTTTAACTCATCAGCACAAGCATCCGAAACTGTAACACCAAAGCAAGCACCGGTCTCACAGACTGCGTTTAACAAAACTGTTTCTATTGGAATTTATACATCACTATTCACTAGGATGCTAAATCGAAACAGTGCTATCGTTTATTTATTAATTTCTTGATTTTTACAAATTTATCTTTCTGAATTATACTTAATAAGATATAAGTAAAAATAATAAAAAAAGCTTTTTTTTGTTTATTATATTGCTGTAACTACTTAACTTAAACTATAAAATATACTGCCGAAGAATTATCTGCCCTTGTCTAAAGCGTATGCGCAGGTTAATGTAGTCTTCATATCTACACAAGATTTTTAAATTTTGAATTAGACTTAGTTAAGTCTTGTCAGAAAAAAGATTTTGCAAAGTCTTATCTTGCCTTGTCTAACAAACGTACGCACAGTGATTACATGTAACCATGTAAGATTTATTTAGTCTGCGGTCCAATATACCGCTTGCGTATGCTAGTAGTTTTAAAATTATTTTCTTTTGTTTAATAAGATTAATAGAGAATAATAAATAAATAAAATAAATAAATATATCTATCACTAATGGCTTTATTATCCATACTGGGTATTAAGTGTGCCAAATTTGCTACTACTATCACGATATTGGTCATGATTATAGTGCACTAAAAAATCTAAAAATATGCATTAAAAATATAATAAAATATGTTTTTATGTTTGCTCTTATAGGTAGTTATGCTGACATTATGTGACGTGATCCTTATTATAAAATAAAAAATAAAAACAGTAAAGTAGATAAATATCAAAGTTCTTATTATTAATTTATTTTAAGAATTTATTGCATTTTTTCTTTTATTTCAAAGTAAAACAAGTTTATACATTTTATACAAACAAAATATTATATTATTAGAAAGACTTTAACTAAGTACCTTTTAATTTAAATAATTGTTAATCCTTATTAACATAACTTTTTGTTATAAATGGTACAAAAATATTCGCAAAGTCAATAACTTTGTAATAATTTTTTCCAGTGATCCATTTTCACAGTACATAATTTCTATCTAATGGTTCTTTCGGCATCTTTAAATCTTCTTTTCACAAACACTTTAATAACAGTTCAAAAACGACTTATAAGCATGATTGTAGAATTATATAAAATTCACAAAATATACACTTATTTATTTATCGTATGCGTTATTCGATTTTCTTTAAAATATATGCGAATTGTAGTCAGGATATATGTACCTGGGAGAAAATTTTTTTTACTGGACATAGTGAATCATAATTACATTGGTTTGTGATTTACTTAAATGAGTAATTCATTCCTCACTCGATTTTTATTTGCCTTGCGAATTCAATTTAAAAACTTGCTCAACTTTCATGAACCAAAAAAATTTTTAAACTAAAACACAAAGAAAAACAATAGGAAAGCTTTCAACAAACTCTTGCAGCAAAAGAAAAAATAACAATGAGCCAATAAAATAAAAAATTGACGAATGAAAAATCCCGGCTTTTGTTCCAACTTCGTTAGTCCGGGTCGATTTTGAAACAAAGACCGTGGCATTTTTCCTGAATTTAAGCACAAAGAGAAAAGTTGTAAAGCGCCACTTAAGTTGACAAAGCGGGCAGTACGGCCCTGTAAGGGGGAGTAAGTAAAGCACGAGTCTATAGAGAAATACATTATCGAATGCCTGTAATTTCCCTCGATGCGAGGCTTTCTGCTCTGCTCCTTACCACCTCAGAAATGCGTGCGTGTGTGCGGACCATTGTCAATGCTCATTCATTGCATTCCGAATTCACTGGAACCATCAATACATTAACTATTTTTAGATTGAAAGCTTTAAAGTTTATTGACTTAAGCAACAAGCTGTAAACCAAGACTTAATAACATTCGAGGATGTACCTTCTTCAGAATAATGATAAATACAACACAGCAAGTAAAACAAGTAACTAAGAAACGAATTATAACATATTTAATGTAGGAAGCCATGCTTTACTAATTTCCATAACATGGTTGTGATTGAGATTAATATTCTTAGATTTAAAATTCTCTATGGCTTCTTTAATTAATGTTGTGTTGAGAGATGTAGATCTTGAAATAATTTTGGTGTTTTGAAATAACATATGTAACAAACATTGCCTTTAAATTAAATTTACCATTGAAAACAAATTATGTATAACCGCCATAATTAAATATTTTTAAAGACATATTAAAATCTTATCTTATATATATATATATATATATATATATATATATATATATATATATATATTCTTTCTTCTTAATTTTGGATCTAATATTGCATAGTCCCAGTAAAATCTTATTTTTTTAATAAACAAATACAATTTTGTACAAATTTTCGGTCTTTATCTCTCGTATAATTCATTTGAAAATATCTAGCTGTTCGATTATAAATCTTTATAGCACAAACAAAACTTTTAGCCAGATATTTCATTGGTTCATTTCACATATTCGACCTTCCCTTCCAATGGATCATGAAAAACCTTGCAAAGAAATAGAAAATTGTTTTTACTTATTTGCTACCTATTTCTCACGAGATTCTATTACAGCATATAAAATAAGCTATTATTAATCGTTAAAATATCTCTATCGTTTCATCTTCATCTGGATCCTTATACCAAGACGTCAGATTTGATGTTCTATTTTATTATCATTATCAAGAGGGCGGTACGTTTGTTACTGTAATCTCCTTCAGTGGCATACTTATTTTACATTTTCCTGGAGTATTTTTAGACTTTTTATAAACCGTAATATCCTTTTGTAAAAAATCTTTCATTTCGCTAACTTCGATATATACCTTTCCAAAGTGATTGAGTCTGTAGAAAGCTACAACTGGACAGTTACAGAGTATGTATTCTTTTCATCTTCTTTACCTATATGACAGATGTTGTCTTCAGTCAATTTTGTATAAATGGCAGTGGCCAGTTAGCGGTCCTCTTATTTGGAAAAGGTTTGTAGATTCCTTTTTGAAATTGTTTTACTAATTTATTGAATTCATTTCTTCCAAGCTGTCCAATCTTATGCAACGGTTTTTAAATCATTCTATGTTTTTGCTGTTCTCATTTCTATTTTAGTTATTGTATTTATTTTAATTTACCTCTTTTTTTCAATTTGTTAATTCGTTGAAATATCTAAACCATTTAAGTTATTTTCTTCTAGCTTGTCATAATTGGTTCGTGTTTTATTATTTCTCCAAGTGAGATTCTCAGTCTTTCTACCCACTAGACACTAGAATATGGACCTTACCAAAATTCAGTTCAAATTGTGTTACTGTAAATTATTAATTACGAATCGACTATCTACACCGGTAATGAATAAAGATACTACAGATAAACATTTTAGCACAAGCTTATGGTAATCAATAGGAACATAAACCTAGACTTACAGCTTGAGGCCCTTACGATAATGCTTCAATCGATACAGTTCAACAATATTAATTAATGATAACCAGAGATATTGTCAACATGCATTCGTAATATCATATGATTTCAAGGGTTCAAATTACAATAACCATCATAATCCTTACACTGACATACCGAATCTAGAATACTCAATTTAAATCTTAATAGTCAATCATTGTTTCATTTTAAAATATCATATTGAACGTGGGAATTTTAAAGTCCAAGGTTTTGTCATCTGTTTCATTGAAAACGATGTTCAGAAATATGTAGATTAGTGTGTTCAATTTGGTGATAAATTAGTTGTTTTAGAAACAACTTGGATTACTTAATAATTTATTGATGACTTGGAATGTATAAAAAAATCTTATTCTAAAATTTGTGTGATTACTAATTCATACCCAATGTAAAATCAATTAGTTGTTAACGTGCCAATTACGATTTATCTATTTCCTATTGCTGGAAGTGACAGATATCTTTTATAAGAGATATCGTAAAGATATATTTATTCTGTAGATGTAGCAGAACATCTGGTACTCGAACTCCGGTTCTTAAAACGACAATCGGTCAACCTACCTACTAAATTTAGTGGACTAGACCACGGGCTTCAAGTTTGTGTAATTAATAAGTATATATAATAATATGGTGTCTGTTATCAGCAATCCGTGTCTATAAAACTATAAATGTTTCAATTTCAGTTCTCTCTGTCTGTAATTTTGTTCCAACTTTGTTTATTTTTCTAAACTTCAGCTATAAACATGTAAGTTTGTCTTTATTCTCCAACGCCCTCATTATATTGTCTGTGAAAACTTAAACCACTTTAAACAAACATACTTTAAAGACTTCATCATTATTATGTATATTACCATGTTCTTTACTCGCTTTGTATTGTGGTACAAAACTAAAATATGAACCTGTCAGTTCTCATAATAACTTTTGCTACAGTTGATATACATTATTATTCTAATCTATAATAGAACACTATAATCGACCGGAAAATAGAACCAACAATAGCCTTATTATCTTATATTATGTTTAGACTGTGCACAAATTATTTAAATGGAAATTTCCTGGTTTTGTTTTTTTTTGAAACAAATTTATGTACTATTAAAGTAGCAAAGTTACGGAAATTGATATTCCTCACAATAATCCTTTTTACACAAACACTGCTATAAATAGGCTTTTTAAAGTTTACATACTTCTGTCTTTGAAAATTTTTTTGTAGGTAATCTCATATAGGTACTACTGCTTTTAACATTGTTTATTATAATACAGTTGATAAATAAATATTAAGTATAGCAGTTACTTATATTTATGATGTTTGCCATAAATAATAATTAATTTGACGAAATAAAAGTTTTTCTTTTTATTATTTCTATCATTGGTTAGTTTAGGTTAAATTAGGTTAAGTTAGTTTTGAATTTATCTTCACTTGTTCCGATACAAGCTAGCAAATGTTTACATTGGGCTAGTAGAAATGCGGGAAGCTAGTGGCTTTGCAAGTGGGAAGTAGATAGCTTGAGTGTCTATCCACTGTCCTGTCCTGAGTACGTCAACAAGTACTTTCCTATGGGGTTTATACTAGGTTAATAACTGTCTTGCAAATTGCTGGCACAAGTAATTAACCCATTTGTAAAATGAATGTAAAAGCCGTTTTAATAAGTGAAGGAAATAATTTCTTGGACACAAGCGATCATATTTTCTGAGTATGCAAATTTACGGGTTTTAATGTTATAACCTATTTTGGATACATCACTACGTCACTCAGTTATAACGTGATAAAAATTGCGGTCCCTAAAATATTGCTATAACCGAAATTGAGTGTACTGTTGTTTGTGTGATAAAGTTTATCTAGATTAGTTGTAAAACTATCGGTAAAGAATGAGATGCATTTGAAAGTGCAATTACAGCAACAATGAATTGGCATTAGTTTGTTTACATTGGCGATTATCATCCGACCGTAGTGACCGCAGCAATAACCTAGAATTATCTTCAGCAATTCGTCGACCACGACCGCAACCACAATCCAGGCATTCGGCCACAGTGACGCAGACAAACGGGCCGGATGGTCCGGGGAAGTTTTTCTCTTCCCCCGCCGCTCTATGATAAAGTTGATACAATTAGGCACGGACAACACGGCTTATCTCTTGCCTCATAGCGCAGGCAGATCAATAGCCGGACTACGATAGTTGCATACATTCACAACTATTCATCCTGTACTATTATTCCACACTAATCGCAAACAAAATGCAACTATCGACTGAGTTGTAGTACATTTATCATTTCATACTCCAGGGTCTAGTGTTCTATACCTTTTCCCATTGCAATTCAGAAAATGTGACATGTAATTCAGAGAACAATTGTAATTTTGATTAGTAATTTGTGTTTCAAAAAAAAGCATTTCATCATTTCTGAATTAAAACTGACTACCCTGAATTTTATTTAAGACTTTCTTATTTTAATTGCTTACGCTGAAATACAATTAACATTTTTTCAAATTTACCTAGAAAAGATGTAGTTCCGCTTCAAGTTCGGTTCGAGTTCGGATATAATTTCGGTATGGGTTTGGGTTCACTTTCATATCACTGATGTATATAGACCGGTTCTGATATACTAAAATTCATTTCTTGTGGGAACTATTACAAGCATTAACTTGTGTTGTTAGACATGTAATAATGTGTTCCTGTATCTCTTAAGGCCTTGTCACACGTATGCACATAACTGCAACTTGTCGCATATAATCTGCAACCTCAAGCATTTCGGGCAACTTTTGACGTGTGATAGTGCGACTATTTTCATGCAACTAGTTTTACATTTTGTTTGAAAACCAGTTGCAGATACCTGCGACTAGTAAAATGCGCAAGCGTACTGAAATTGTTTGGGGCAAAATACCCTAGACTGTTTGACATTTGTTTGGAAAACGTGGTTAGCAGTGCAAGTATTAAAATGGCAGTGAAAATGGAAAATTAAGAATTTTATAATATCATGATTTTAACGAGCAATGAAGAAGTGTTATGGCAGCCGAGGAATTCCTACTACAAATTGAAGAAAAAAAATACATCAACCAAATGACAAATAAAATAATTTACAATATTATTTCGATAAAATACTAATATAATCCATTTAACAATCTGTAATTGCAAAGCAACTAGAACCATTAGTACCAACTTCAAAATTAAAAAAATACTGTATTTCATGCAATTTTGCGTACGTCTGATATTACAAGTTGCGTGTCGCAGAAACTTCTGTCAAATCAGTTGCAGATATGTGCATACGTCTGATACCCGCTTTAAGCGAAGCATAGGGCAACCGAAATCACCAAGCCGCAGTTCTAACTACCGTACTGTCGATTGTTTCATTTGCTAGTGCTACTTTTATATATGATGTATAGATGGCAAGTTTATAGCATCCGAGTGTGATACACAAGTAGCTGTGTTTTTTATTTTACGAAAAATCACACGTTGTCGGTCGCTGGGACTTGTACTTATGATCTCAAATTCGAATGACGTCACAGCATATAGATGTGTGCTAGCTCGCTCGCAATCCAACCGACCGATTGTTAGACATGAGCACATAGTTATAAATGTATCATTTTAAATATTTATCAAGAAAATACTACTACTTCTTGACTGGAAAAGAGAATGGGTAAAGTTCTGAAGTTTAGTTAGTTTTGGAAATTTATTTTCGGCCTCTACTATAGTAGTATATACTTCAACAAAGCAAAATATAGTTCAATAATTTACTCTAATACTGTACAAATATTTAGCAACGATATCGCTGATGCGGTGGTAAGGTACAAGTTGACAAGGTCCAAACTTCTACCGCTGCTTCGCTACTAATTATACCTCGAGTGACATACTGTCACTGTCACTGACAGAATCTGTAAATGCAATATATAAAATTAAAAAGACAATAAACAAGAAGAGATGGTGGATGAGACCAATATATGAAAGAAGATTTTTGCAGGGCGACTTGTTAATTTCCTACAAGAAATGAGGTTAACGGATAAAAATATGTTTTTTAATTATACACGCTTCAGTGTAGAACATTTTGATTGGACCATCTAATATATTTAGTCTGAACGATAGACTTTAATTTCACAATTTTGTTACCAGAACCATTAATTTTACTTATGCGACTAATTTTTTTGATGTGAATCCACCTTAACTCGTATCACTTTCTTGTAACGTGTAAATTCTAAAGTTCAACGAAGTTGTTGCGTCCTAATTTCATGAAAAGGTTCATCGGTAGCGATTCAACTCTGCGGTTGTTATGACACCAGCTTTTAAACAATGACGCATTAATTAGTGGTATATTTGGAAGATAAATAACCTTCCCCCATAGATGTATCAATTTCCGTGGTTAAGGTAATCGATTCCGCCACTCCTAGGTAATCAATTCCTGTGTAACACGAGGTGGTAAATATCTAAACTATTGTGAGTTTGCACTTTGCGTGCATTTACCCTCAAAAATAACAAAAAAATAAAATCCAGTCCTGCAATACGCACCCCACAATCCCAATCGCCCAGACGGCAATCCGATATCGCGTAACCGGTGTAGTGTTTCAACTCGATTCACTCTGGCGTCGGCTTTAGGGGTTAGCGTTCAGGTCCTTCACCCACGCTTTAGCAAAAATAAATCCTGTTACTGCTAATTTTCATCAGAATTCTTTGAATGTCGATGATATAAAGGTAGCAGTCACAGCTGAATTTAGATTTCATGAGGCCCTATACTATTGACAGCAGTGGGGAGTTTATATTTAAGCTTGTGACATAAATGGTATGAGTTAATTAACTTTTGATAAAAATCATCTAAAAGTAATACCTGAGTATTTATAACATGGTTTTTGTTGCTTTGATAAATAATTCAAAAATAAATATTTCACGAAAATTTGATATAAAATGTATACAGTAACACCTTTATTTAAAATAATAATAATAATTTGCTGCTAGTGTCATCGTATAGTATACATGATAATAGTGGTCGATTCTGAAGAATAATTGGTAATGTAATTTAATAACTATTAAACATTGTTTTATATATAACAAGTGCAGTCCTTTGTCCTTAGTGTCTATTTCCATAAATCACAATTAACATAATCAATTTTTAATCAACATCAAAACTGCTAATATTGAAAATTAATATCCTGGTGGTGTTTGCGGATATTTAGCTTGCTAATCTCCATATTTACCCCCAGTTTTTACTCATCAATTTTTAATTTATTCCTCGCTAAGTTTCCTTCGCAAAAAGTGAAAAAGAAAACCATGAAACCGCTCCTTCCATTAAAAATGTAGCAGAGCCGGCAGTTATAAGGGGAGCAGAGGTTCACAACCTCTTAACGACTATAGAAAAACGCCTATCAGCCCTATGCACTCTGTATTAACTTTTAGAGGGAATATCCCTTCTGATGTACCAAGCACTTACTCTACAACTACTTGAGGGCCCTTCAAATGTCAGCTACTATGCTACTAACTACTGAAGGACAAAAGCTCCATTATATCTCTTTTACCTCTCGGATTCTAATGAAATTTGATGAAACTTTATGTACAGCGGGAGAAACTACAAAATCAACTAATATGAATTTAGAGACAATAAATTTGTAATCATTTTTTAATAAATTGTCTTTTGAATCAACGCTTCTAGTATTTCATTTCTTCTTTGTAATAAACAACTATAATTAGAAGCGCACTTCATGTGTTTTACTTCGTATTCTGTTTTTGTTTGCGCGAGTTTCTTGAAGGATTTGCCGCTTATTGAGTCTGTTTCCCATGATCTAATAATGCGGAGGTTGGTTCAGTACTTCATCAAATATTGGCTGAAATTTCATCACAGCACGGTGGTTAATTACAGCACAGTAAGGTTCAAACCTCAAGCAACTTAAATATTGATCAGTGTATGCAGTGCACCTAGTTGAAATTTACTTTTAATTTCCAACCTGTTTATAATTAGATTACTCTGCTCTGTCTCCCGGGAGCGTAAATATAACTTAAACGGAAACGGAATTACTAATTTGCAGAAATGCTCTACGGGAGCTTCATAAAGTACATCGACATATAAAGAAATAAACACATTAAAATATTGCATTGCATTTAATACTCGTATATACTTTTATTCAATGTTTCATTTACGGAAACGAAAATATTGATTTGCGATATCATCAGGAACCAAATCATCAATACAAAACGTCATAACTGAAAAAAAATACATCGACCGTTTAAAATAGTAACTAATTTTGGAAAACTAACAATAAATGTATAATTTAATGATACACAGAATAAATATATATCTGAATATATTGCTTCTTTGGTTTTGACTAAATGAATCCAATTGCTGAATAGTTTTTAGAGGGGAATATAATGACACGATAACTATAATATGACGAGACCCAGAGAGAGCCTCTTTGAACATCGCAATAATTAGAATATTCGTACAAAGCATTGTACGTCTCAAGGAAACAACTGTCATTCAATCCACATAAAACCGGAGTTCTACATCTCTAGACAAAAGAAAATTTCCTTACACGAAAAGACAGATAACACGATATATCCACAAGGTCTTTTTTGAAAAATTTAGATTGTAGGACCTACAACTTATTTTCAATTAATAATATACAGCTCAACGGTCCTATAAGAATACTTCCCTTCAATTATCTGTTTTTTTTTTTCGATCTTCTGTTGTCTATTCTTGCTGTTTTAATATCATTTAATACTTTATTTTTTCATCGAACTTTCGGTGTCTTCACAATCTCTGGTGGAACTTCATATATTTTCTTAATTTGTTCTGTCTGTTCCACAAGTTTATATTATAGTTATATTTCATTTAGATGTAGGTACATGTACTATGAATGAATTTTGTAAGGGTTGTGAAAATATAAAGTGTTAATGATTGATGTAGAAAGATGAAGCAATGTTATAAGTTTCGCGATTATTAGTTTTAATGTTTCATCCTTGAAAACTCATTACTTTGAAGGAATTAGAAAACTGCAAAAGTTATTTTCACAAGTCTGACATGCAGCCGGTCGAAAGGAAAATAAATTGTTCCCTTAGTAATTGCTCTTTTCAATTAATTCTCTGCCAGCTTGTGATATTGTGAGATGTTTCTCCAGAATACCTTCATAAGTGAATTCATCAAATTATACACAGGTTTTTAATTGCTTCAAAACATAATTACAAACATCAATTCAAATGATATTAATTAACAACATCATAAACAAGATTATGTTCACCAGATTTTGCGTACTTATCCTTTATTTTTGCTTTATTAATATATTGTAACGAGCATGCGACTCACTGTTGATGACTCATCGCGCCCGACTTGTCTGGTGAGGTAGTCTCACTAAATTGGTCAAGTGACATAAAAGTGACGTCGCTATTGTCCAGATATTTTATAGAGTCCGGAAGACTCTAGAAGGGTCGAGATTAATTACCCGCAAGTATAAAAGTGTCGCCGCCTGTATAATTGGGAAAGAGGGGGAGACGAGACAGTGTATAGTTGATTAGAATTAGTCCTTAGGAGAACGGCGACAAATGAAGTTGAAATAAATTTTGTGAAAATAAATAGCATAGAGATAAATACAGTCTTGTATAAATAAATGAATATTACTTAATCATTAGTATGTTAAGTATGTATTACTAATCTTTAAGTGTAATTTGTGTTATTTTTGTTTAAATCAGAGTATTTGTTATTTTTATCGTTGTTTAATAAACTTGTTATATAATAATTCGTATTTTGTGACTTTTTACCTTTCCGTATAAATAAACGTTACACAATATATGTATTTAAGACAATGATAGCTACTTTGTTTGTTACATAAACTAATGTTCTATTTCTAATGATACACACACTGTAGAAGCAAGAGACTTAATTGTCCCCGTTCTTAGACAGCTAGTTTACACCGCATAAAAGATCTTTTGATAAGTTGTGAATAAAATATTATTTAGAGCCATGAAAACCAGTTCATTGTGTCATATTTTATCAACGCTAATAAAAATATAAATTAAGCAATACACTGAAAGCAAATCGATATCGATTATTGCGTCGTATTTTAATTATGACTCATCATCTTTTCCTGTACTTATTTTTGGTATCTCATATGGCATGCGTATTTGTTTTGTTTGATGATGCAACAGCAGCAGTATATAGCGAAGTGTGGAATAGAAAAAGTCTGATGTACGTGCGCTGTACTCATAGTGCGCTGGCAGCTGAAGTGCTAGACTTGCAGAATTACGCGCGCCTGAATTTATTTTACATGCGGACTAGTTAATGAAGCATATCTCGCGAATTTTGCATTTTGATGTGATGCACACTGTGCACTTTCCTGTTTTTTCTCTCGTTCAAACTACGCTGGGATTATTGATATTATTCAAAATCATTTCTCCGTGTATTCCCTTTGTTACATTTACTACTATAGAATTTTCTAGTTCGAATAGTAAATATTCTTAGTAGATATGTATATATATATATATATATATATATATATATATATATATATATATATATATATTAATTTCTGAAGTATTGCCAGATTTAGGCTTAGAAACAATTTTTATCAGAAACAAAGCCATATAATTATTAGAGTATGCATTATAAAATTCATATAATCTTTTTTTTATTACTACAACACTGCTTTATTTTCAGGAATCTATTCTTAAGACTAATGAACTAGTTATATCTATACATAATTTTCTACGATAATAGCATTTGCACTATAAGTAGTTATCCATAACTTCAACGTTGACATGCTGATAGAGTTTTTGTGGCTTTTGGCGATCTTTTTGATGATTTCATCCACAGATTTCACTTGCAGATCGCGGTGGAGGTCACTATTTACCAAGGGGCATCAATTACAATTATTACTATTTTATTTTAAAACTTTTTTAATGATTTCAAAGCTGGATCCTATATTTCCATACAAGTCTGAGAATATAAGCAAAACGTTATTATATAGAGACAAAGTGGACAAGCCTAAAAATTTTCTGAATTTAATGTCAAGTTCATTTGTTTTCGTTTCCTTTCCAGTGTAATATGCATTTAGATTCGTACCTTAGTATTTAGCGTTCTTTAAACATACTATTTATTTAGTTATTGTCAACATCCATAATAACACTGATATATTTTGTATACTTCTATTTGTAAAAATTACATGGACTGATTTGTTGCGCTATCTTACAGTCCCTACATTTCATTTTTTTTTTTCAATGTTGTTTTCTACTGTTAACATAGCTGTGTCGTCAGCAAATGTTGCTTTATTGGTAATTTTACTGTTCTAAATTCTTGCTTCGTACAGTTACGGACGTGTTTGTTATTTATTTGTTATCAAAGATCGTACTCATATGCCACAGTAGTAGTAGTATTGCCGGTTCCTATACCTAAGGACCTAAGGTTGTGGGTTCGAATACCAGCTTGGATATGAATGTTTCTATGCGTCTTTAATATTTCATCTTCATTATATGAGTATGTAAGAAATATCATCATTTATATATGAAATGCATCGAAGAGCGAGTATTATAGAAAAATAAGGTGGAGGGGTGACGATAAATTATTATTAATACATTTATAAAACGTAGTTAAAGTTTCCTCGATAGTGTAGGAAAAATTCATATAAATATTTCTTTATACTTTGCATTAATAAATGCGCTATTGTATATCGAAAACGGTTTAATAATAACGGATATTGTTAAATATTTCTTGGTATTTTATTTTTGCAAAATTGGTGTTCCGCTCCACAGAATATGTAAAATTGAGGACCTGAAATATTTTAAAATGTTTTTTAAAAGTACAATTTAGAGTTATTATTAATAGTGCTGTCGCGAGACGAAACGAGACGAAATAAAAATCTGTCTCATCTTGTCTCGTTATACCGAGACAAAAACCTTTTTTCATTATGCAAAAAAATATTTAGATTATTTTAAAACAGAAATAAAACATGGCAACAAATATGGTATTTGTTTTGTTTGTGAAGCTAGAAATGCAGTGAGGATATTAAAATGAAAGATGGTAATATAAAAGGACTTAGATATCATCTTTCTGAAATACACCAAAAAGAATAAAATTTCTTTTTTGATAATAAGAAAGTAAACCCAAAAAGGCAGGGTTATTACATGTACATGTTTTCGAAAAGACTGGGACGAAGTAACTTATTTATTGAAAGTATGTATTTTTACTTTATTTAAATTTTCAAATTACAGATAAGATTTTGAATTTTTTCGCTCGTCGTATTCCAAACAACTAATGGAACAGTGATACGTCGATATGATTTAATTATCTTTTTTGCTTTGCTTTGGAAACATTTTCTTACTTTGCTTTAACAATTGCTCCATTTTTATATCGAAACGGGTTTAATTACAGAGGCTATTGTTAAATTGGTTTTGGTATTTTGAATTTATGAAAACCGAATAAACAAAGCTAATTCTAAACGATTTTAAAATTTCTTATGTCACAACGTACAGATTTGTAATTTTTTTCACAATACCGTTTGACAGTTAAAACTGTGCAACGAGTTTTCGAGTACATCTAGTTGCGTTCATTGTGCCTCAATCGTCTTAAAAAAAGTATAATAATGTACTAATAATACACCCGTTCAATAAACACAATTTTTAATTTTACTGAATAATTTTCTATTTAGTTTATGTACTTTATTGCTGCTATACACCTTTCGTTGATATATGTTTCTATTTTTTTGATTCATTAAAACTCAATCCTAATAATGAACAAAATCCTTTATTTTTAACGTTATTTGAAAAACATTAAAAGTTGTGATTTATTTTAATTTCTTGTTCTTTATAGAAGGCTAACCGAGAAGAACACAAGTTGGAATTTCGTTAACCTTTCTAATGTTCCGTTTCTTTCTTTTCTTTAATTGATGTAATTAAAGTGAACTCCCCCTTTGATGAACCGTTATTGAGTCCTGGCCTGTTGGCTCCTAATAAACTCCGGGCGTGGGCGAAGAAGAAAGTGCGATTGGATCCAGGCTCCAGTTACAAGTCCGAGGTCTGTGTGCCCTTTGCTTTAACAAATAATGAGGCCTCGTTAAAACAGCGCCTGCTGCCTCAACTTACTGATTTTAATAATCCCGGGAATGCCTCGCTGCTCGCGCCCAAGGCGCCGGATTATTGATACATTAGTTATGACTTCATTAACGCAATCACTCGTTTATTCACTAATTCCATTTGCCCCAGGATGTACCATATTCATATATTCACATACGGTGATCTCTAATTAATCTGCTAAATTCACATTTACAATATAACTAAGCAACAGCAAATATATGAGTAGATATTTCGCAGAAAATGTAATGTCGATGTCGAATGATTCATTTATCTACCTACGCAAATATCAAATTCATATACGGTGATCCTTAATTAATCCGTAACTAATTTTACATTTACACTAACGAAGCAGCATATATATAAATAGATATTACGCAGAAAAGAAAAGTCGATATTATCTGCTGCAAATTTTCATATACATTCCTAAGTATACCATATTTCAAATATGGTAAATCTTATTAATTACGACTAGATAATGCAGAATATATAAAATAATGTCTGTCTCGCCTTTTTCATTTCTTATTAATTTTGCTTATCCTTTTTGTTACACCTTTTCTCATATGAATTTAGAAAGTTATTTTTGGTTTATAATTCGGATTTGTAGTTTTGAAAAATAAATTATTGTGCGGTTTTATTTATTAAATATAATACTTACGGTTTCTTACAAATTGCTGGATGAGCCAATCTGCTTTACCACAGATATCGGTCATGGTATTGTAACGAGCGAGACTCACCGTAGATGAATCATCACGGCAGACCTTTCTGGGCATGTAGTCGCGTTAAAGGTCAAGTGGGATAGGAGCGACGCTGCTATTGTTCGAGAATTTTATAGAGTCCGGGAGGCTTTAGAATGTTTTAGAAATTAATTTGCGGCAGCTATATAAGGGTCGCATTGGGCGGCCCATGAATGTCAGTAAGTTAGTATCTGAACAAAGTCAGTGTCGGTCAGCACATGTCAGCGACATGTAAAGTAGAAATAAATAAATATTTGGTGATATAAATATATTGTGGATATAAATATTACATAGTCTTAAGTGTTTAAATAAATAAGTTCATAGTGCTTAGGTCTTCATTAATAGTAATTACTTCTAAATTAGTATTAATATTTAATTTATATTGTTATTTACTTTTATTATCTTCTTACAATTTATAATGCGTTTGTTAAACTTAGTTATATAAATATTCGTGTTTTAATTATTTTTTACACTTCACTTAAATAAATGAAACGTTACAGTATATTTATACCGAACAGGACTTCATCATTCGATACTTCTCAGTAATTCTAGTTGAGAGTACATCACAAGGGCCGTTTTTATGTGGCAAATTGTTGCTGAAGAAATGATGCGATAGAATTAAAACTCAGCTGTTGAGATCCACAGCGATTATTCTACCTACCATTTCATAGCCCGATTCTACAATTTACAATAACTTATATATACATAATTATCTTGTGAATTAAATTAACAATTTTGATTATTACATGTTAAATACCGACAAATAGAATCGTAATATTACATATTAATATCTGTAAGATGCATATTTTTGCTTTGTATGAGCACGAACAAAAGAAAAATCAAATAGATACTAATAACAAAAAAATGATTGATTTTACTATTTACCACTACTATAAAATCATTGACTTGACATTTTAAGGCTTAGCTTAAAATTTCAAGCTAAAATTACTATGGTTTGGCTTGAATTTTAAGTCAAGCATTCAAACTGGGAAACCATAATATCGTTATCAATATATGTTTGAAGACCACCTAGTAGTGACATACAAACCATGGTTAATAACGTACATATATTTTTTATATTTTTTATTTAGTTTTATATTTTAAAAATTTGATTGTTACTTGAGTGAGCATATCCTTGGAAAGTTTGCCCAAACACAAAGATGTCCACCCTTGTCCATTTGAAATTCAGCATCCAGCATTCCATCCGTGAACTTCTTGACAAGCGTCAACCTTGGGCTTTTTATTCAGAATTCTTTCAGGACACGTATCAAATATTTACAAAACAAGAAAGGCGAAATGTGGCACAACACACTACTTCCTTTCACGTCTTCATCGTCACAGCCACATTGATTCCACGTCCTAGCAAGATGGCCGCTCACCTGTCAACCTGATGAAATAATAAACGACTGTCGGTTCCAGCCCCTATCTTCCAATGTGCCATGATACACACATCATTTCATATGCGGGAAATGCCATTTATTTTCTATAAGTGTCACTCATTGTCATTGACTGCAAATTCAGAAGACTACAGATGTTTCAATCTCTGTTTCAACAAACTTTGAAAGTACCCCTCAATATGAAATGGGCATAAAATTTAAGTATCAAAGATTTTTAATTATTCTATATGTTTGGCAGAACTTTTGTATTGTAAAATAAAAAAATAAACAAAAGTATAAGAAACGGAAAATTAAACAATTAATTGTCACATTTAATTTGTTATGATTGTAGACCTAGAAGTAATCTTGAAAGGTTTGTTTTAAAAATTTATATATTAACATGAAAGAAATTAGTTCATTAATTCTTAAACGTTGTTGTCACTTTCTGGTCATAAAACATATTTTCGGTCCGAAAAATCTTTGCTGAAATATTTGCGCCCAAAGTTGCATAGTAAAACCGTTTGTATTTTGAGTACCTATATTCCAAACATGGCTTGTAGAATGATTCTGTAAATATAAGAAAATTGAGAAAAAAATCCTATCCTTTTTATAAATGGTAACTCGTATAAGTGGATAAAGCACTGAAACCTAACCATTTTTATCTTTTTCGACAGACATCTTGATAATCAGAAACAATAATTGAAGTATATTTGCAAAAAAGTTCCTTCTGAAAAATTTGGGATTTTTTTTTTATTTTCTCATTTTTCAAATCTAATGGTAAAATCGTTGAAATTATGTCTTTAGCCATCCTTGAAATAGTCTCAAAAAACACTAGTACGAGTGTAATTTTATGAACTAATAACTCTTAAATAAAAAGAGAATATTTATTTCTATTGAAAATTTTAAATCAAAGAATCTAATTATGTCCATCTATTTCTATAGTCCTGTGAAAATTCTAAATTTGTGACCTATATATAGTTATTTCTAGAATATTTCAGATGTTTTCGTTTGAAACTTTTATGGTAGACTACAATTGGGAATATAAAGAAATATTTTTTCAAAATTTAATAAAAATGTGAACATTTCATTTATTACATCGGTTAACCAGACAATTATTTTGTTCCGGGATTCACACATTTTTGACTAAAAAGGGATGAAAAATAAAATAATATAAATAAAGTGTAAGGGCGCAAAGCCAATGTTTATTCACTAGGCACATCAGAATATTATTGATATTGCTACTACAAATGTCTAAAAATCATATTTGTTTTGTATTCTAATGTTTTTCTTTTTCCAGGTAAGAATCTTCAATATTTCTTCCTCTTTGGTATTGGTGAGTGTTCTGTTTTTATGTTTGAATCATCTTGACTGCTGGTACATTTATAAATCAAGCAAAATGAATAATTAATACCCTGTAATGCTTCGTACAAAGGGCCAAATCCTTCCTTTGTTCCGTTTCGAGTAATACAACCAAAACATTGTTAAATAACAAATTAATACCTAAACTCGTTGCCACGCTAAGTACTGCTTGCTCGGATTCAAAAATTTTTGTTTATCGAATTTAATACAGTTATTAAAATATGCAGTAGGTAGACCAGTAATTCACTAACTCAGATGGAACTTTATTTGTTGTAGTATGGACAACTGGAATAACAGCAAGAGAATTTGTAATCGATATTTGGAACATATTATTTTATAAAAACTACTATGCACATGGTTCATCCACGTTTGTTATAACATAGTGACGATCATTTCGTCCTTTCGGAGTCTTATGGTAATACAAGGACGATATAATCGTCAATATATAAATATAAATATATATTTATAAAATGTAAGTAAACCAAGCAAAAATTTATTTTGTTTTATGAAATGTAGTATTGTCATTGTTTCAGCAATAATAATTAAATTATCATAGATTGTATTTGTATAACATAGTCATTTACATTAGAGTTATTCCATATTTTCTGTTTTACTTTTTTCTTCAAAGTCTACCGGCTACAATATAGTTATGTAAATATATATATTTTTGAAAATGGGCTCCGATTTCAAATCTCAATAGAACGCCTTTAGCTCATACGTCACGAATCACAATGCGGACGAAATGTAGTTTATATTTTCTGGTTTACATGTAATTTCAATTATATTTCATGTATACAAATCTATAGTTATACACTAATAACATATCTACAAAAAACAAAATCAATTACAACATTTTGCGTTCTTTTCCGACATTTTAGGTTAGTATACTCCGACGTTTAGCTTTATATTTGACCTTTATATCATTTCTGTATGTGTATGTGTCAGATATATTTTGTATGAATTTGAGATTCATGACATCACGAAAGTTCGAAGCGGAAATACCTTTCAAGAAAATTATGAGTGAAAATATTTTGGAACATTTAAAAATTGCAATGTGCATGGTAAGTTTTTTTTTGGGATGATCCCATTATTTTTTGTAACATATATGTACATTGGATTCTTTTTTACCTTAATTTGACAAATATGAGTTAACTCGTGAGTTAAGTTCGATACTTTTAAAAATATCATGTACTAGAATTACAATTGCCAGAAAATTTTTAATTTTTGAAAATATAAAATTGAAAATGTTAAAATAAAAAAATAATAATAACTTCGGAAATTTGTGAAGCTGCGCTTTCGGTCTGATATATGGATCTTAAAAGTAACGTTTTAAACAATGAGAATAAGTTAATTTGTGGGTATGTAGCATGTCCAACGAAGTGGCAAATTAAGTAGAAAGAAGACGCAAATGAAATGTACGTCCGACTGATGTCGGAAAGAAAAGTCGGTTAAGTAGCGCGCCGGATATAAATATTTATAAAGTGGAAACGCTTACGCGTCTCTGACGCTTTCAGTCGCTTGTTTTATCTCCCGAAACATTCCCGCCCTGTGCAAATCCCGGCGCTCGTATAACTGTCCCAGAGGGTTACAACACCTAGAAATGGGTGAAGGTAACTTGAAAATTCATGGGTAAATCAGTGCAGCAAATATTGGGAACTAATACAGAGAACAAGAATTGGATAAATTTATGTAAATACCTAAAGTTATTTCAGAATAAATGTTAAAGTAAATTAATACGAAACTAAAAAAATAAACATTATTCTAAACTTAAGAGGCTGTTGTCCAAAAATGAACTTTTTCGGTCTAGGATTGTGAACTTATTTTACATACCAAACTGTTGAAATTTTACATGATGAATAAGAAAAGATAACTCTAGCCCGCTAAAGAGCCTTTTTTTATAATTTGTACAAAATAAGTGATTAATTTGTAATTAAAATTAGACAATTTTTCGAAATTTACTTTTTTCAATCTAATCCTGAGACATTATTATTGAACTTATATTGTTCAAATTTTGTATACTACATAACTAAACATATCTAAAGACCGCTAAATGAGAATATTTTAAATATGTTTTGTTGTTTCACAACAAATAAATATTAAAGTTTCTACTTTTACAGTATCAATTTTTATGGTTTATATATAAAAATTTAAAAATATGACTAGCCAATTCAATAATATATGTGTTTCTAAATTAATTTCTAATTTCAAATTGTTAATATATAAATTTGTTTAAAAGTTATAGCAATTTAAAGATCTGTAAAATTCATGAAATTTAGTTTATAGTTTCCGCACTTGATGTCTCTCGCAGACTACTCAAAGCCAAGTCCGCCCAGTTCATATTCTCTATTTCCTGATTGGTTTACTCTCCCCACTGCTAGTTTCCTTGTACAGATGTAAATAAATTTTTGTGTAGTTTAAATGGGAAATGAGCATTAGAATAAAAAATATTGTATATTCGGGTGCACAGCTGTACCACAGTTCGGTATAGAGGGGGTAGTATGATGGGACAGCCCACTGGCTACCTCGTCTCTCACGTCGCGGCCAGGCTTACCTCACCGGGATTGCGACAACAGCCTCTTAAATGAGGTATAACATAGAGATGGCACACTCCTATAGCTATACGTATAGGCCGTTCAGCGAGAACTGGCGGGTGAATTACCTTTGCGCAGACACACAAATTCGTCGTGGGAGGGGTTACTGAGCCTCTCTTCACCGCTCTTCATTTATTGCTACCCTAGTATGATTTACGATTCTTATTTGTGAAGAGTACAAACAACGTAGAAAATTTTGCTAGGAAATATTTTGGTGTGACATCATAATTACTGTGATTTTTTCTATTTGTGTTGTGATATTATTGTTCAATATGAGTTTCAAGACAAAGCTGAAACATACCAGGCTTACCGGACATGCAAAATAAATTGTTGGGAACGCATATTTGTAATAACTGAACGACCGCTGGTTTCCAAACTTGTATCTCATACTGTACCTCCGATTCCTAAATACCGCCTAGTTAAACCTACTTGCGCGGCTCCGCCCGGCCAGCCGCCAGTTCTCGCTGTACGGCCTATACTACTGATCAAGCAAAACATGTATGTTCGAGAATCGCCTAACGCCAGCTTTAATCTATTTAATAATTAGGAGGAGTGATCTGAAGTTGGCGCATTAAAATAAATATTTCTGATTGGCTGACGTAACGCCAGTTTTACACTCAACAATATTTGTCACTTTAGATGTCGTGTAAAAAAGTGTTTCAAGTTTCGTTTTACGGTTACCAATTTTTTTAGTTAATTATTCTTATCACGTTATTATTGTATTTTATATTTCTTTGTGATATTTCACAAGTTTTGTGTGCTTCAAACTTTATTGTGATCTATCACAGTGTAAATGTGGCTACAGCATTCACTCCTCGTAGTTTTTAAATGGAGTATAGTAGTGCACACTTACAGTTAGACGAACGAAATATTGGTCATAGTGTAGTCACCTATCCTCATTATTTGTTTGGTTGAGTTTTCCATATAACTACTCCACTGGTCCACTGTTCTCACACTGCTGGCTGCAAGCGATTTTGAACCTTAGATCTTTCGACAATATATTTGGGCAATGTCATATCTCTATGTTATACCTCATCTAAGATTCTAAAATACATAACTAGAGCTTACATAGGGAACTAGAAAAGGTACTAGAGAAAAAATGTAGGGCAATTAATAATTCAGAAATTAGACGAACTAATATTATAAAGCAAAAAGTTAAAACAAATCTGAGATATTTAGCGCATTTAAGAGCAAAATACTAGAGTAACTTCTGGAAACTAGAACATATTTAAAATCTGAGGCGTTAAAGCACAATCAAAAGCAAAAAGTAGAGCAACCTCTGGAAAGTAGAACAAATTTTAAAACAGAAACATAAGGCAGTAAATGAAGCAGGATTTGATAAAAAAGAAAGAGTAAATAACTTTACCAATCTTTAAAGATATTGAAGTTCAATCAGGTAAAAATATAAAGCAATTTCTAGACGCTAGGACAAATAGAAGAACAGGAACATTGATCAATATATAAACCGGGATTTATATAAATTACAGCAAATTCTGGAGCAAATTAGTTGAACAATTTTCGAAATCGGTTGATCAGGCGCAAAAACGTAGAGCAAATACTACAAATTTAGACAAATACTAGATCAGGAATATACGATAATAAATAAATAAAGAATTAGATATTGGAGCAAAATTGTGAGGCATTTTCAGAAATTGGTGTTATTGAACATAATTTTGTTGAAATAAAATTTGTATATTCATTTGCATTAATAAAAATATCAAAAATTTTCAGTTGATGAAATCATGAAAATATTTTATACAGTAAAAACGAAATTATATGAGAAAGCATCTAGGGTGCGAGAAAAAAGCTCATTTTAATAATGCATAGCGGCTTAGCATAAACCAACATCTGCCATTTAATAACACAAACAGAGGCAACCCACGGAAGGAAATAAAACCAATAAGCCCGCGAGATTATAAAACTCAGCTTAGTCGCTATTTCAAAACAACCGTCTCGACCGTCGAGGTAGCTCGCCGGGTCACACATGCATATATGCATGCCCTCGCGCCCCACATACGAAAACGTACGGATCGAAAGAAAACGGATAGTTACGGACAGAATTTAACAATATTGGAATAACTGAATAAATACAATTGCTACTATTGTGAAACAATTCTAATACCCATTAAAACAAAAATGCTTGGTTATAGTAGAATATATCATCATTCATTAAAGACCAACCAATAATTACAGACAAATGAATTCTTCTTTTGTAGGACTCATCTTTACTTGATGATACTTCTGTGCTCAGCGTTAGATAATTGAAATAGGTGCATATATTCACGACTTTATGCGTTTATTTTAAGGATTTGTAGTATTTAATGAACTGATAAATTCTTCTTATAAATAGGTGTAGCTTTCTGTAGTAATGTATTAAGTGCACTAAAAAGGATCGAAAATTCTGCATGAAAAATGTGTTTTTTTAGAAACTGGATGACTTTGTTTTGGTAGCAATTTGACAAAAGTTTCCGAGGTTACTATTACAGTATGAAATGTTTGGTATACTAAGATATGTAAGAAAAAATAAACAAATAATAGTAAATTGTGTATCTAGTAGGAAAAGTAATATAATTCCGGACTGTGGAAAATTGTGACACGAGCCGTAGTTGATGCTAGTAACACCAAGAGTCCGGGAAGTCACTTTTCCTATGTGGTACACATATAAGTACAATTTTTTTCGATCGGTTTACATTCAACAAAAATGAAATAAATATGATTGAATTTTTTAGGATTTTATCAAGTCAAGAAGCTTGATGTTTTTGTGAATTACTTTGCTACTAAATTTATTCTAGAAGAAGAATTAAGTGAGGGGGAAATACAAAATAACTGATGTGAAGTGAACAAGAACTCGATTTACGTAGGAATATTTCATTACATTAAAGTATTATTAAAGTAACCGCAAACTCTGCCATTTTGACTTGCCAAACAAACTTAAAATTGCCAAAATGCAGCCGACAAAGAGTAACCAGGCATTTTTTAAGGAAATTAATGTAACTGGCCATTTTTTAAATTAATACCAGCATCTTAGTTTGAGTTGAGAGACAATTTTGTAGGTCCGCTCTAAGTACATACTACAACAAAAACCCGAAATGGTTTGGGAGATAACTTTATTAGATGAAAAGTGAAGTAGTGTTGAATATCTACTTGATTTTTCAAGTACTTGATATATTACTAATTGACTTGACTTGAAATTCGCCAACTAATACTTGACTTGAGATTGACTTGATTTTAAGTCAAGTCAATTCAAGTAGCTTGAATATCAAGTAAAGCCGTGAAGTAATTGTATTTTTATTTAGAGAAAACAACGAACTGTGAACTGTACTGAAATACCTCGTCACCGGACGGAAATATTATTCCTGGACTATTATTTCGTAGCCTAGAAACTACATTACAATACCGGAATAATGCACTTTCCGGTTCGAAAACACACTGGAAAGGTGTCAGTTTTTGTCCGATCGAAAAAAAATATTGTTGTGATATATGACCGAGTAATTGGAACGTACTATGAGTACAAAATATTGCTTTTGCAGAAAGTGTAAGAAAAACTTTTCTCTAAATATAGTCTGTTCGGATCTCGAAGGTTATGGCCGTAATTAGACCCTGCCGAAAGTAAGTATGCATAATATTTATTGGGGTAAAAATCTAAGGAAAATCAGAGTTGTTATTGAATTTTTCTGAGTTTGTGCAATTTCATACTAAAAATACATGAATATAAAACATAAGTCATAAATAAATAACCAGATAATAATAGCGAGCAAATACATTTATCATTAACATATAATGTATTAAATTATATATTATACTACTCAATCATTTAAATAAATTAAAAGAATCCAATCCTAACTGCCAGATACAAATCTGCTCTGAAGAATTAGGGTATACCCAGCGATTAAAGTCAAAGCCATAACCTTAAAGTACAGAATATACTTTACCCTAGGTCTATAGCTTATCTCATGAAAAAGCAAAGGATTTTCATATAATGCTTAAACTTCGGTGAATTAAGTTCACAAAGAATCCTACATTTACATAAATTCGTCATAAATATCACTTGGCACACTGTCACTGTCTTGCACAGAATTAGCAGAATCCATAATAAAAATATTATGAATACAATAGCAAAGGTCTAACCAAGTTAAATTTTTTTTAATTTGAATCATGGCATTACAATAATAATTACATCCTTTCTGATTTTTGTAATAAGTATCCTTGGATCGTTGGTGACTTCTTTAATCTGAATTATGCAGGTATATTGTTTAAATTTTTTCTTTAATTCAGTACTGGAAATTTGAAGTATGCTAACAAGACTAAAGCGCTAAACTGTTATAGTGGCTCTTAATCGTTTTATGACGATCTCTATATTTCATATTCTATTTCATAAAGGAATGTTATGCTATAAATAATAAGAGGAGGAACACTGAGGTAATACTTTAAGCTTTTTATTACAAAATGGTAAGGAAGTAGGTTTGATCTCTGCGTAGAATTCAGTATTGAGAGCAAGAAAATGGAAATATTCCGAAGTGAAGTTCTAGAATGAGGGAACCCTTTGGGACAGAAGGTAATACAGCACTCACAGCTGCGGCATTCAGGAACACTATAATGGTTCATTGAACCGTCAAACGGTTTGACTGATGGAAGCTTTTGCTCTTTCTCTACATGACGAAACATTTTGTTACTTTATTGTATAAATATTATACGTTTTATTTGTTTTCTTCAAATGATTCTAACGACTGCTCATGTACTAAACATTGGATTTAGGGGAATGAAAGACATATAGGGGTTCATTTTAAGTGGTAGACTATTACTATAGCTATCTCGAGCGAGAACTATAAGAGCTACGAAGTTGGTGAAATAAGCAAAAAATTATTATCTTTTACAAGATTATTTCAATGAACAAAACATTTTTTGTATTGGTGGTTAAACTGCAAAAGCTAGCTTTGTTATTTTAATGAGACCTTATATTTATTATTTCCTTATTTTTATTCTGAATTCAGTGATCTATTATTTACATACCCTTAGACAACTTTTTTTATTATTCTACAAACGTTATTTTCACTTGATAAGAATGGTTCCTTTGATTCTTCCAACAATTTTTCAGTGAAAAAAATTTGATAAAACCTCTTCGTCACATATTTTGTTAATTGCAAAATTTTATGTTTGAACTGTTGTCATTCGTGGGAAGCAAATATAATTGAAGCTACGAATTTAATCGGTAAAATTTATTTAATTCCTGCAAAGTAAATAAAACTGGGGTCAAAAATGATTCTTAAATCCAGTGGCGTAATAACGAGGAGCACACGCCTGCAACGCGAGTGGGCCTCACATAGTCACATAAGAGGGAGGCACGATTCGTTTCTACATAACTCAATCACCATAAATAGCTAAATAAGCACAAGCAACACACTCAGCACCATTGATTTATATTGTTTTCAACACCGCGTTCGAAATCTGCTATTGTAGAAAGCAGCAGCCAATAACTAGATGATTGTCGCTTCTGAAATACTACTCCTTTATACTGTGACATTACAATTGTTTGCAATTTGCTGAGAGTATAGTGATCCAGTTCCCTTTATCTTTAATTTCCCTTGTAATTAAAGTAGTACGGAAATAAGAAAGTAAAAAATATATCTTGACAATTATATATTACTGTGGTTATTGGATTTACGTTGTGTTGTGCAAAGCAATTATGTATATTAATTTTCTTGACACATATCAAACATCTAATCGGTTCAAAGAGACATTTTTAAGTGGATCTTCAAAATGGAAAATGAAGAGAGAATTACCTGTACTAGTCACTATAGCTACCGATTATCTTTCAGTAAAATAAAAATCATTAAAAATTACAAACAAAGCAACATATTCCAAACCAAGATAAATTAAAAAATTTAGCACTGTTAGAACTAGAACCTGAAAGTGCCCATACATCAGATTTAAAATTGTTGATGTTACTGACTTTGCAAATAATAAAGCAAAGAATATGAATATTAAAGTTGGATTTTATATGTATACAGTATATTAATTTAAAACGAGGTTATTTTTAAATCGAAAACCGTTGTTTGAAGGAGGAGCTTTTACTAATTTTTGTACAATTAAAATTTAATTTCCCTCAACAATGTACCAAATGTATTAAAATTCATTCCCCTAAAAACGTAAATCTGTGACCATAGTATTTTTCAAATATTCGTTCCATTTTGTAATGTTTTAAAGTAGTGTAAGAAATAATTACGAATACAATTCATTAGGTAGCATTATATATTGGTAATTGAGTAATACTATATTTTTAATTTTAAGATGAATAAATGAGGTTCTAAATCATTTCAGTACATGTGCACTAAATATGAATTTACTTATTGTTCAGAAACAGTGAATAAAATATCGTTTTGTTAGACCTAGCAACTAGTATAAGTAAATACTATCATGGAAAAAGACAAAAAATGATCGATTTAAAAAAAATGTATTATTATTAATGGTGTCACAAATAATTTAATTAATAAACATAAACCTGCTTTAAAACTATATTTTTATTAAAATCCTGTCTCCCTTATATCAAGATTATGATTTTTTTCCGAACTGGTATATCTTTTTGTGGTGAAGACAGTGAATTCTGGTTACGCCAGTGCTTAAATCACTCCAAAGTCATTTTTAACTCTCGTTTCTTCAAATATAGTTAAAATAAGTGGCACGATACAAGCACATTTCTCAAAAAAAAAAAAAAAAAATTGTGTGAGGATTTGCAACTAATATTTCACCGAATTCAGAATAAAATTTTCTATCTAATAAGCAAATAAAAAGGTCTCATTTAAAATAACAAAATTGATTCTCACAGTTTGAGAACAACTGAAATTGTTTGCTAATTTAATTGACCTGGGATTCGAACAAGCAACGTCTGAATTGTCCGGTACAAATATATTATTACTAAAATCCACGATAAAAATCTAATCTGATAAAGCTACCCAATAAGCCCTAAATGAAATATTTATTTATTTAAATTCTAAGTGCGTCAATTTATTCGTTCAGTAGTTTTGAAAGGTAAAGTCTAAAAGCAAAACTCACCGATACGAGATAATTACATATTATAAATTCGAAGTAGAAATTACTAGAATCCATATTTTCCATATTATTTTGATACTTAGGCGTACATGTTCATTCTCAAGCAAAAATTTCGTAACGTAACTACTCGGTATAAGCAAAATAGCTGCGAGAGAAACAAAAAAAGTGATGTCTTCGTTAATGGATTCAAGCTTAACTGCTTTCTAGACGGCGATTCGACGTCACAAAAACTCACTGACATTTTAAAATTTTAAGTATTAATTTAAAAATATTCAACATTTTCCATGTAAATTTCATTAAAAATTGATTATTCAGAAAACCCATTTAGGATTGGAAGCGTTCTAACAAGGCAACTACTGCTGCTTGTAATAAGGTTGTGTGTATCCCAGCGGTTTGCACTAACCGATTTTCTCTTGTGATTTTTTATTTGTGTGGCGTTGAGTGAATTGTTTACGGCATGGGTTCGTCACGGCAGTTGCGTGTCCGTGGCTCAGAACAAGAACTCTTAATTCCCAGGCACGCGACGAAGCAACAGGTCAGCATAGAAAGCTTGCGGTCCGTCCCAACAAACCCTCATCGGTTCATCAAGTCAAGAAAACGAACACAACCGCTATCGTTATTCACGGAAATACGGGTTTGTTTTATTAGAACCAAGGTGCAACTTCTTTGCCTAGGTATAAGGATCTATTTAAATGAAGTTTGTTGCTGCGTATGTCGATTGATTTACCTGAAAGCAAAAATGTCACTATGGCTTATCTATTGCTGGTTAGCCATCGCAGAGGATGCACAGTAATGATTATTTTTACGTAGGAAATAACGAAAAAAGAATGTAGAATTCGGGCGAATTTAAACTCAGAACCGCGGCTTTTTCTAACAGTAGTAAACAGCTGATACCTTATTTACAGCATTTGATATTGAAAAAATATAATTTAAAGAAATATCCAATAAAATTTCAGTATTTTTGATCATGTGTGCGGAAGATAACCAAACTAAACACAATTAAACTGGTAAGTGCCACAGAGCTCATCACTTATGTTATGAGGTTTCTAGGTAAATAACAATTGTTAACATCTGTCAAATATTAATTAGTTTTCTGTTTTACTTTCAAAATGTTATATTCAGGTGAGAAAAACGAAAATAATCGTATATCCCTCGATCATTGATAAATAACTTGTAATTTTATGACAACTTCCTCAAGCGCGTTGCTAGTAGGTAACAGCCCTCCGCTTCACATCAGGCAGTTACCTAGCAACGAGATTTCAGTTATTGTCATAAAACTGTTACGTAATTAACTGTGACCTAGTGATATTATAACAGAAAATATTTATCTTAAATACATATCCAATCGAATCACTTATGTCATGAGGTTATTAATAAATAACATTTGTTAACATCTGTCAAACATTACTTATTTAATTATTTTACTTTCAAAATGTCATATTCAGGTTATGGAAATGAAAAAATCATTGCAAAAAATCTCATCGACTATCCCTCGATCATTGATAAAGGACTTATAATTTTATTACAACTTCCTATTGCATGTTGTTTGTTACCACGCATCGTGTTTTCGGCTGTCATAAAATTATTGCGTAATTATCAATGAACTAAGATATTATAGCTTATCAGTGTCCCAGGGTTCTTATCACTTATGTCAAGAAGTTGCTAGTTAAATAACAATTGTTGTCATCTGCCAAATATTTATTGTTTTAATGTTCTTCCGATTGTCACATTCAGGTTATTAAAATGATAATAATCACAAAAAAATCTCACCGAATATCATCCCTCGATCATTGATAAATAACATCATTTTATCATAACTTCCTCAAACACGTTGCCTGTAGATAATAACGTGCTTTCGACAACTATCATAAAAGTATTGCATAAATTGAATCTTCTTTTAAAAGCTTCTCTTCTTTATATTCAGTGACGAAAAAAAGGTTTCCATTATTTTCTCATAATTATGCTAATACAGTTACCACATTAAATTCAGTATTATAGTACCTCACCTATAGACAACCAAACTGAAGTGAGCGTAGCGAAAATCAATATACTGCTTTACATTTGTGAGCTCTAATACCTTAATTATGCCAGGATAAGTATCTATTTGCTACGTATAGTACAAGGTAATTAACAATCTATTTAAAGAAACTTTAATGTAATAATCACAATTTACAGCTTCTTACGAGAACAATGTAGCTATGCTACAACTACTATTTATTTATAGAAACTGAGCTACAGCTAAAAGTATGTGGATAAGTGGATATGTTAGTTAGTAAGTAAGCTACTTAAATTTCGAACTACTGCCCAGCTCTGTACCACAGAATAGGTTTACACAGATGCGACAATAAGACCGAAAGGAAAATTAGAGAGAGATGGGGAAAGTCAACAAATTTAAAGGGCTCATTGTTTAAAATCGGAAAGTTTCGTCACATCTTAGGGACAGATAGGGCAATTGAACAAATTTAAAAGTCTACACAATGCTCCAAGGTCGTAGAACTGAATAGGGTAACATGAAAGGTACCGACACGCCGACACGAAGAGTCGCTTCTGGATGTAACTATTCTGTATCTGTACTTCAAATAAATCATTTTGTTTTAATAAAAAATACAATACAACGAAAATGTTTCATATTTATTAATAAAGAGTAAAGTTATAACAATAAATATTATTTTACATCTGGCACTTTCGTATGAAAGTGCTTTTTGTTTTATTTATTAATAAGTTTGATTTGCGTGGTAAGGGATAGTAATGTAATATATGAGAAAATTCGCAACTAATCTAATAACGAATGTAATTATTAGTTTGAATGCTTAACTCCATACGTAGTGTAAAAGCCAATGCTTGGCATTTGTAGTATGTGTTTAAATATTACAAGCACTAAAACAGAAATTTAACTTGAGTGTGTGAGTACATATGCTTCACTTGTAACTGAAATTAATTTAAATGCTATTGTAGTAACTTTGCTCTCGACTCTAGCTCTAGATACACATTTGAATTTACTAATTACATTTGTAGGTAAACCTGGATCCGTATTACGTCCTTTCTAATTTCATTACTCTATGGGTAATGTACAATGACCTTTCGACTGAATAACAAATAAAATTATTACTGAAATTATGTATACGTATGTATACCAAGAAAAAAAGAACTTTTATTCATTTGTAGCCTGTGGCTTCGCGTGTATTGAGTAACAAGGCAATCAATGAAAAATAAATGGTAAAGTAAGGATAAATTTGCGTAAAATACGTTATTAAATTTAATTTTTAATATATATATATCACTTTTATGTTATTCCATGCTAATTTTTCTATATGGAATACTAAAAACGGCTAGCATTATGATTTTATCAATATTTCTCTGCCATATATATGTTATAAACATGTTTCTCATATATATCCGTATTAAAATGTTTTGTTACTGTTTACAACAGTTGTTGTCAACATCATAGGAGAATTTTTTTACTATTTAATTTCTTCGAAATTCAAACTGTCGAATAGTTTTGTTAGCAATTTCGTCGTCCATTCTATATAAAAATCAAGGTTTATAATTATTATCAAAATTTAATTCAAACACATAGGAATATACCTTAGAATAAGTTGGGGGTGATATGGACCACATTTTGGAAAATAATTATTGCTCTGTAATATTGAATAATATTTAAAAAACAAAATGTATTTATAATAATATAATCTAAGCCTACATATAAGCATAAGGAAAAATATTAAACTATGTTCTGAAAATCTACCAAAAAATATTTTATTCGGGACCACAAATATCCAACTCTCCTGCACTGTACATGTGAGACGAACCAATGCCATGAGGAGATGAACTGGCTAACAGATTTTTGTCATTTGTCGATTTGTCATTTGTGGTACACTCTTCATGCAAACATGACCACAAATTACACATTTTATCCAATCATCCTTTTTTATGTTTTTTTTTAACAATTTCCCTTGCATCCCGCATAGTCGTTTTCATAATCTTCAACTTCTTCATTATTATCACCCTCTGATTAACCGTTTAACAACAGTTCTTCAGAATTCATGGAATAGCAACTAGATCGTCTACTTTTCTATGTGCGAATAATATTTTCCCTGTTTACTGGTTGAATTGATCTTTTTAACTATATAAATTCTTTGGTCCATCTTTCCTCAGCATATATCTGCCCTCCGAGCAGAGCAGAGGTTAAATGGTCCATGTCTCCTACCGGTCCACCTCTCCCCCTCTTAGACTATAAATATATTTTACTCATTCTTACATTTAATATGTTTTAATATTTATGCTATACTACTAATATCAAATTTTCTTCATGGACTTATTATAAAAACTGCATCTAGTTGACCGTATACGGCGAAATATTTAATATATAGGATGTTACATGTTTGCTATATTCGGTATACTATAGATATGGGCGATGAATGCATTCTAGTTACCTGCACGATTTGTTTATTGTATTGTAAAAATAGGGTAAGATCGTAATAAGTCGTATGCCAGTGGTCGAAATAAATTACCAGTATTTAGCGGTAGGCAACAGTGAACATATTTGTGTATTTTATGTATGCCTTAAATTTTGTTTTATTTAATAAAAAAATTATATATAAAAATAATAGAAATATAGAATAGTTACAAATACAGCATTACTTGCCTTGCTTTAACGGAGAAAATGCCACTGTTTGTAACTTTGTCTTCGAGCTACAAAACTCTTTTTTGGTAAGAATCAAAGAACTTATTCTATGCTCAGTTTTAAGTAAAAGCATTTAGCTCCGTTTTGAAATAACACTTTCCTGTATTCTTTGTCGGAATAAAAGCAAACTACTTCCATTTCCGTTGTATCAACCCCTTGTTATGCCATTTAAGATAAAAAGGGCGCTGAAAGACTGAATGTATAGCCACCAGGGTTGTCTCTACACAGATAACTATCAGCAAATTATAGGGAGGAGTAGAGAGATATATCGCAAACAAGCAAACAAAACAACAACAAATGTCAGCGTGTTTATCATACATAATACAATAAAAGACAAGAAAATTTGTCTCTAATCCTGATTTTAATTAGTTCATTCAGTGTTTAGATGTAATTTGAAAATATAAATGCACGAAGGTAGGGTGTAAAGAAAAGGGTTATACATAAAAATAACACTTTTACGTACTTTCCTTTTGAACGGATAGCGGTAGCTCATTCTCGCTAAGCGGACTGGAAGATTACGGGTTCAAAACCCAATGACGACTAAGCTTTAACCTAAATATAGGTCTCCAATCATGGTTCTGCGATACTAGATTTCGGTCTGTTAGACAGTGTAAATTAAAATATAGTAAAAAAAAACTATAAAGGACCCACAGCCTTTCCAAGACCTACAGCTTACAGTGAGTTTGAACTTCTCGGACAGACAGAGAGAACTACGAGTTGAATCTCAGATGCCATGATTCTCGAATAAACCAGTTCAAAGGAAATATACTGTACTTGAACTATTTGAAGTTTTCTGTCTTTAGAATGTGACCCAATGATGTTAATTATTGTAAAATACTTTTTTTTCGATAGTAAAAGCCTACTTTACACATAACTTAATTGAGAATTTAATTCCTGGGTGATTTAATTAATAAACAAGCATTATGTTACCACAGACAAAATTATAGGTATGTGGATGTAACCTAGCCTAGCTTAAAAGAAAAATGTGCATAATGATATTTTGTTTTCAAAGCCGTCATATTTTTGACAATTATATAAATAGGTATATCCAAATAATTTTTATTATAAAATGTATATGCGTAAGTGCAAAAAATAGTCTATATACCACAAGACTAAAGTGCCTTTAACTTCTCAGTGTATAATATACTATTCTATTTTGGTTATATATAAATAATAATTTCGTATTAATATAAATGTATTTTCGATTATATGAAACAATAAATATAAACTTCATTACAATTGAGATAATAGGAAATATGAATTAGTACAACATTTGTTTTAATGAAAACCATATAATCTAATAATGAATATATGCATCTAAATTTATATCTACAATGTATTATAGCTAATTATATTATAATACGGAACAAAAATATGATATTTATTAATGATGTGATGATAGAGAGATAAATGAAATTCCATGAAACAGCTGAAAGCCGCCGTTAGAACAAACAAGAGCCAATCATGCCGCCTTCATTAACATGCGTTTGATTTAAATAAAACAAATTACATTGATTGATGCGATACCGGACTAATGCTGCTTTAATTCCATTTAGTTTTCATTTGTAATAACTTTTTCTGGTGAACAAATAACTGGAAACAGACATTCACTCGGATAACACCGCTATAATTAGCACAAAAACATTCATTAAATCCTGAAAACACAAATTCGGTATTGGACCAGCAATGAAATTTAAAAATATATTTTAAAGCTAGTAATTAGGGAAATGGGGTAATCATGAAACGTATAGATTAATAGCTTACAAATTCAATAATTAAAATTTAAATCAATTCTAGCAATGAACATTTTCAACAAAAAATAAGTCGTATTTGTTCGGTTCCCTATCTTTAACTCAGTGTTCGAATTAGTTTCTTCCAATTTGAATTTATAATTAAACTTTTGCTAAGTAACCTTTTTCAAACTTTGTGCATTTTTTCTATTTTTGGTTATTTTTTCACCTCTCCTTATTTCAGAAAAACTGATGTTACATTTTATCATCTAATGAACTTTTAAGTGCAAGATAAGATATGACATGGAGAAATCTTAACGAACATTTAAGTAACTTAGGGATTTAAAGTGTAACAATAGGAGTGTTTTCCATAATGTTACTGTATATCTGAACGTTTATACATATGAAATTGCATTCAGATTTGATACGTGTTAGTTTTTGATAAAAAAGATAAAAATTTATCGTCTAGCAGATTAGTTTTTACAAAATATGGTAACGATGGCAGAGGATGATTTTCGCTCTACCCTAGAAAACATCATATTTTATAGACTCGCGTTCCATCTTCTGATTGAAGTCAGATGTTATATAGAGCAATGTGCTCCGATCGCGCTGCGTTCAGCTTGATTAGCCCGATAACTAAATAATGTTTTTATTTCTTTTGGGTGAATTTGTAAAAATGTATAGACATTTTAAATCCTATTCAAATTTAATAAATAATACTAATTTAAAGATCCTGTTTAGTGCTAATAAATATTCTTGAGATACAAAGTAAAAAAATTAATTCATACGTAAATTAAAAAATATGTTAACAATATAAATTTAAAAACTCCGTAGCCTGCCTTGCTATAAGATTTCATTTATTTTCTCTGCGTTCAATATGATCGCCTGCTATATTAACAGAATACTTTGGACGATAATGCAGATGAACCAGTTTTATATTATTTCAAATTTTATTTTTCATAGTTAAAGAATATAAACATGATCAATTATCTTTATACAAATGGATTTAAAGCACAATAATTTACCGTATTACAAATAATAAAATATTTAAATCCAATACATTATTTGTCACTCAAAAGAAAAAGAAATTAGAAATTTTTCTCGTATACACAGTTTTACGCTTTTTATATTTTAATTTTCAGAAAAATTATTGTGGCATTCTCATAAATGATCTTTTAATTAGTCATACCTACTTGAACTAAAAAAAAAAAAATAATCCTTTTTATTGTTTTGCAACTGTAAAAGATAAATTGACAACATTTCGTAAATTCGCCCATATTTCAGTTTGATATTTTATTATAAAAAGTAAATAAAGGTTAATTGTTACAAAATCATGTTTTTTCGTTTCTCCCCGATGTTGTGTTTCATCGTATCATCCTATTTTGATTGCATATGACATTAGTTGTAGTTGAATGAACTTTAAACATTAGAAGAAAAATGTATTTAATTCCTTTGGAAAAAATAATTTCATTAATTCGACAACTGAATTATTAACAAATGAAGTTCCACTGTTCATTCTATGAAGATATTTTTGCTGAATGATATGAAGTAGAGGAAAAGAGAGGAAGCTTTTGATGTCGCACGTGCTGTTTAGGAAATCTGGAACAAACTTAGTAAACTGGAAGTCGCGCAGCTCAATTAGGGAAGTTTGCTAGTTCCGCTGCAGAGTGCAGCAAAAACTTATCGTGTATCAAGTTTTGTAAAATTTTAAAACTTGACCTTCTAAAAACGGTATGATGGCACAACTTTCACAGATAACACGTCGTCATTTCCAAAAGAAATCTGCTAAAATACCTTCTTAAAAACTCTAACATCTCCGAGAAAAACTACCTACACAAAAACTGTAGAAACAAATATAATCACATCTTTTTATTCACTATTTTATAAATTTTGATTACTTGAGGTCTATCGGGATACAATAATCGGCCGATTTGTCAACCTGGGTTCGAATCTCACCAAAGTCAATTTTTTTTACTTTTTCCCACATTTTATTATATTGTAATTAAATAATATTTTGATGAATTGATATTTAATCATTTTATTTGAAAATAATAATTACAATAATAATGTCACATAAAAACGGCTCAGAGGTGCTCTTTCCACGTCCAAGGTTCTTGGGGGCCTATGTCTGGTAAACGCTGCGTCTTCTGTGTAAAAAAGCATTATCGGTATCTGCTATTAAACAAACTGACATCCCTAGCTGTTGGTATTAATTCGTAAATGTTATACTTATTAATTTATATACGGTATTAATTTTTTTGCACGATTGGACAGTAAAATGTTTATTGATTGGGTTCCCAAGGCAATAAATTGTTATTACTAGTTATTACGTCTAACAAAAAGGTAAATATTCACTTACTAAATGGTTTAATAATAAGTAACACAACCTCAAATGACAATAACTTGAAAAATTGCAAATTAGAACTAATATTTGGTGAAAATGGATTTTTGTTTTTCACGAATGAATTTTAATATATGTACATCATTTTTGATACTTTGATCGTATAAAAAATAGCATAACGAATAGTAAGTAATATCAATCTCAAACGACTATGGGCTATATTGACCACTTTCGAATTGAAGGAAAAAAGTATAGAAACTAAAAATAATTGTGCCTACCAATAATGATATTTAATAAATGTTGTGGATGATAAATTAATTATAACTATTAATGAAACAATTTACACGATATCAATACAGACAATTCTTAGAATAAAATAAAAATATTTATCCAGCATCATGTAATTATAACGCTAAATCCTGATTTATAAACTTGACGTTGTTGTTGCCGTTGGCGCTAATGTTGCCGTTGCCGCTGACGTTCCGTTACAGTCGAGATTCTTCGTTTATAAAGTTGACGTTGGTTGAAGTTCGTGTGTTAGGAAAATAAATGAATAGTGAAGAATGTTTAGGTGTTTTTGGTATTGTTTTATGTATGGCCGCAGCTTTAAAATTGAAAAAAAAAATAGACAAAGGCGTAGATTTAAAACTAGACCAATAAATGGGGAACGAAGATATTCTGGAAATTACCAGTATTATAAAAGAATGAAATCGTGAGATCCTGCTATATATTTTAAATACACGAGGATGACAGTTGAAGTTTTTGAAAAACTGTTTAACTTTGTTAAATCAAAAATTAAGAAGCAAACAAGATCTGATGGTGTTTCAGTAAACATTGCAGTAAGTATTTTCTCACATAATTTTTTTTTATTTAAACTATAGTTTTCTGGATAAATAAAGTAGGTCATAATACACATGTGGATTAGAAATTAAAACTCACTCATTGTTGGTTCTTATCATAGTAACCACATTATAAAACCATCTCTACTTTATTTTATTTTTTAAATGTCATTTTGAAATGTCAGCTATCAAAATATTTTATGTACTTTATCTCAATGATTAAAAGGTGTTGGATAAAATGTTGTATGGCACACGTCTATTAATTAGCTAAATCATTTGAGAAATATATATAGTTGGCTTTTTAATGGCAATTTAATATGATTTTAGCCGGCTGTTTAGTGTTTACATTCATCGTTTTAAAATTGAACCTGTGTAATCTGCCTAATGTAGATTATTCTATGATAGATTAATTTTATCGATTGTATTCAAATTCTCTATCTAATTCTCCTAACTGACGTCACATATCCCATCTCCAAAACTTTATAATTATTTATTCTGAAAATATCAACAATAAAGCGATTTAAAAAATAAGGGTATTTTTATTATCCGTACAGAATCATAATATCGAAGAAAAAAATATGGTCATATATCTCATTGTCTTCGATAGGTAAAAACCCTTACCGTTCTTAATACTTAATATACTCTTTTAGACGTATTTATCCAGATATATTAACAAACATAATTTAGAAGATCTTTGGTCAGTTCTCTTATAATTTAGGATATCGCCAAAAGTCAACATTTTTCTTATTTATAATATGCGCCAAAGCCATACTAAAATATCCAAGAACACGTACTAAATAAATTCAAACCGTCCGCCTTCATGGATGATACCGTGTGATATATTGTAGCATTGGCATGATACTTACCAACAATAAATGTTGAGAAGTAAGAACTTATTATTTTAAATTACTTCTCGGAGTTGTGATAAACTGAGTTTATTTAGTGTCGCAACAAATCAAACATCTGAGACAGAATACTAAATCGGCACAGTGTACGGATTCCGGAATCGTGGAATCCAAGATGTCTGATCATCCTATAAATGGAGTACCCAAATAAAATTTGGTGTTTGTACTCTGTCTTGTTGGGGTAGTTGGTCATAGTTGTATCACTTCAGCATTGTCCTATAACAACTACAAATCCGTACACCGAATCATTTCCCGTCCCATTTCGCCCGTTGTCCTGGCCCCGTTAGGAATCAGGCGTTATCTCATGCCGAAGCCAAGTGGCATAATCCATCAGTCGTAGGCGGCTGGGACACTCAGCGCCTGCTGTGATGTGCGAGTTTTTATTCCTAGCCTCCCACGAAAGGAAATTGTTTTATTTGGAGTTTTTACTCGGCGAGGATGTTGTTCCAAGGTGATATATTGGTGTTTAGTTGCGGAGGTTCTACGTGATGAATGATTGATACAAGCTGGAAAAGATTCAACAAAAAAGCGACACCGAAATAAATTATTTTCACCTTGTAGCAGTTAAGGACAAATCGTAGAAAATTCAAAGCGTAATAAAGTCAATGAAGTTGAATAAAACTTACTCAGTTATCGGAATTATCAAATTCTCAATTATAGGTTTCGGATAATGTATGATTATTTATGCAACAAACTCAAATCGGGCTGTTAAATGTAATCAGTCATTAGAGAAGAGTACAGTAAATGGTTGTTTAAATATAATTGATCGTTTTTTTTTCGCTCAATATGAAGCAAAAGTACCGGCCCTAAATATAAAATAATTAATTTCTGAATGAAGAAAAAAAAATTTCTATGTAATACGAACGAAAAATAAACTCTCTGGAACCCGTAATACTCATATAACTTTAATTATTGGTTAACATTGCAATGTATTTTTAATACTTTACCGTAAAACAACCTGAAGTTAACCATTTAATATACCAATACATATTTTATCGGGACAATTGATCTTTTCTCTAAAATTAGTTTTTGAGATTCTGATAATCCAAATCAATCTTCAACTAGAGTGCTCGGGTGAACGCCTTCTGTGGCATATCGTTATCGATTGATTCACCCAGCAGTGGGGTTTTTAACAGTATTGCTTATTTCTGAGAAGGATGTGTTCCTCCGGCATTTGGCTGCTAACGACATGCACAAGAGTATCGAGCACACAAAGCAATGAAGCGTGCGCCTCGGATCACATCGCATACATCTTTCAGCGGGGCTGGCAGCAAAACAAGATTAGATTCGCAAACAGCAAACAGCGCTGTTGTTGCACAGAGACGCGACGCGCAGCTAGTTATGCATATGTAAACAGCCGGGCGGGGATTAGCAACGGAGCAACTAAATGCCGCCGAGGATTACCCCGCGAGAAAGGGAAAGTCGAACGAGCAACTCCTTCACACCAGCATGACTTACAAAGGCGAAAGATGAAATAGTATTTATGACATAGGCTGCTGCATAAATATAGCTTTATATATTAAGCATTAATGATGACGAGAAAATTTCGGACGAATCATATGACAAATCTAGTCGAATCTTACATAATTAAATATTATAAGATTTTTAATTTGGTGTAATTAATAATTCTAGCTTGACGTATTGATTTCTTTATTTCTTCAAAATTACAATATAAAATATTATTTTAATTTAAATAATAATTTTCTCAGCGTAAACTGGAGTCTATCTTGAGTGCCATTCTTCATAAATTACTCCTATTTCTAAAAATGTTCACTTTAAACTGGACTTGCCGGAGATGACAAATATTGTTGAGATATTTTGTTTAATTGGGGATATAATCGACCATGGTCTTTCCATCATATAATTGTACAAGAATTTATATCTAACAATGGTAAAAAAGAAACATTAATCTGTTCAAGTAATTTATCATCACTTTTGTTCATTATAGCGTTACCACAAAAATTTAATTTCAGTTGGAGACTGTTCTTTCATCTTGTTAGCTAGATATTCCTCATTACTATGATCTGATGATGAATTACTGCTAATTTAAAAATCAGAACTAATACTTTTCAGTTCTCTCTAAATTAAATATGTTGTCGTTATTCTTAGGGCCGGTTTTTCCACCTCTAGTTAAAATACCAGTTGCCTTAACCTGCAGTTAACAGAAAAATATCACATCCAAAATTTGAAGTAACTGATGGTTAAGATAACTGGCACTTAGTCGTTCCAAAAAAAGACATTTTATATACAACCAAACTAACTATATTATGCGATAAACGAAATATTACGACTTTTACCGAAATACAACGACTGATCCGACGGCCGGAATACCGGTAATTCGGTCTAGCAAAAGGTTGGAATTTTGGTATCGGCGATTCGGTCAAAGGCAATCCGTTCCAACACTATTATGCATTAAATATTTGGAAAGCAATCATTTATTGGTTAGCTCAATTTTTAACCAAATAAACACAGTGAATCGGAAACCACTATAAGTTAAAGGACTCTTGTAGTTTTTGCAAGTTGACAATCTACACCACTACAACAAATGCATATAAAATTGTCTAGAAACAGAAAGAATTCTTATTTCGATTTCATCTGCGATTCCTCAATGGAATTTTTATTATCGTTTCATTGGGATGACGCCAAGGTATAATATGGTACCATTCTAAGCCATACATGTACGTAATGTACCTACCGACCACATTGGTAAGTTACTTATTGTTTTGGAGTCTCGGCTAAGTAACTAGATGAAACTCCAAACTAAGAGTCTCAACTACAACATCACAACTTCTGTAGCAAACACCCTATCAAGTTTATAAGTCGTCTACAGACAATTTAAAACACTAACACCGACATTGATAACTTAAAACTTATCCATAATAACTTGTAGTATGAATAATTTACTAGTAATGTACTAACTGATGACTTGCTAGTGATTACAATATTGAAACATGTTAATTCAAATTCTATTCAAGAGGTAATCAATGTGTAGTCTCTAAGTAAATTATATTGAATCTTTCGACTTTTGAAAGGTCCAAGAAATATCGTTATCTGTGCCTTGTGAATAGACAGGATTTGGTTTTATAGGCATTCAAATACAAACCTACAGTGTTTCTTAACCGGTGGTCCGCGAGAAGATTCTACCGGTCACGGAACAAATTCTATCACAAAAAGATTGACCTTAAATGGAAAAAAAGATAACATTAAAAAATAAATTGTGAATAGGGCCATACAGATGTTTCTTGCTCCACATTTATCATCGGGATATCGCGAATTTTAATGTAATGATGATGCAATATTCTTTAAATAATTTTAATTCCGAAGTAGTGATAAAGACAGGATAGGTGCCAATAGAACTTTAAGTTCATAGAGCCTACATTACACTGAAGTAAACTTACAATTTTCATAATGCCTAATTTTGAAGTATGGCACAACTGAACATTTTTGAAAATCCTATTATATTTACCATTTATATCAATAATATGCAAGACAAAAATAAAAACAGAAATATAATTATGTCATTTTGTTTTAATTGATCCATATATATTTTTCCGTAATTTTACCGGTCCGCCTTAAAAAAAGTTTAATATATACTGCAATAAAGAATACATACGATAACTTCACAACTATTGGTCTTATAGTAGGCAAGAATACTATTGCAATGGCATGTTTTTATTTTAGTAAAAATAAGGTAATATCTCATAACCGTAGCAACGTATTTAGGACCGATCGTACCTACTGAGTACGTTACTAAACTAGTATACATTTGCTATCAGGTCAGTATGTAACAGTAGCAGAAAAACGTAACCACATGTATTGTATTTACACAGAAATGTATTCCTCTCTATCTGTAATTGTTTCTATTTTATCTTTTGCCCTGGTTGCCATTTTTCAATGCACTCTTTCTTTTTGCATGCAACTCTACGTTTTTCGATTTTCCCTGCCGTCACAGATTTGGTAAACAAGTGCATCGTATCCTTGTTTAAACGTCAGTGTCATCCCGCAGGATCGGCCAGGGAATGTGCCGGATCGATGGTCCTTCGGGACGCGGCAGATAGGGAGATCGGCTTACCGAACACGGGAATCCAACTTTCCTGGAAAGTCAGGAAAACGGGACAAGTCAAAAATCTTAATTTACTGCCTGCTCTGATGGCTGCTTTATCGACGCTTGATAAATGTGTTGTGAACTTTGCCCGGATGATTTGTTAGCCAAATAAAGCATTTGTTTTGCGGATTTGTTTGTTTTTCGACAACACACACAATTATTCCTACTACATTTACATCCGTACTAATTTCTATAACAATCGAATACAACCAGTTGTTGGAAAACCAAACATTAATTATTTTTATACATTGGCCTCTCGATTACGAAGATAATATACAGTCGAATGAGAGTGATACTACAGAATGGCACACACATCCATGCCTTTGCTTTACTGGTTTTGAATTTGCAACACCGAGATTGCGAATCTTGAATGCCAACAATAATTTTTATTATACAGACTGTTAAAAAAGCAAATGAAAATGACAACATAAAAATACATAATGACAAATGACTATACCGTCAGTTGTCAGATGGCGGTAGGAAGGGTGACCCACAGCACGGCAGATTTAAAATAAACGTGAATCTGATTTCTGATTCTATTCGCCGAGAAGAGTGAAGTATGAGTCATATTTAATTGTTCTCGAATATGGCTAATATAATTAATCGAAAAAATTAAAATAATAATGATTAATTATTGACTAACATATAACTTATAATTTTTAATATTAAATAAAATATTTAAATCTTCTATTGAATCAAAGTTCTGTACATTGAAATATACTCGTATACGAGTATAATAGATATATTCTCGTAATATTTGTGACATTTTTAACCACTTGTTTACTATTACCATTTTTGTGATAGCGTGTAGAGTGCACTAGTAGTCCTTTTTCGGAACAATCCGGTGCATCGACAGGACTCAGCGACTTTGATCCGATTTTAGTCCCGTGATGATGGAAAGCAGAAAGTGCGCCATTGTTGCGGGATTAATATTGTTCTGTTTTTGTGCATTTGTTTGCGCAGAGGATTAAGGGATTTGCCATGATGTTATTGTCTATATTTGGAAGATTATTTACATGACTGAATCGTTGAATGTCACCACTGTTCGGTTTTATTATTTGTTGAAGCTAATACTTTTTTTAACGACATTGGCTTTTGAAATCAATACACACAAAAGATAAAATCAAAATAACATTTTTCATACTTGTAACAATCATTAAATCTCAATTTCCGTGATTATATTTGTGTGGTCAGTTTGTTTCACTCCAAGAAATCCTAGATTATTCACCCTGGAATCTGTCTTGGCTCAGATGTCGTTGTTTCCTGCAAGAAGGATGGACAAGTTGCAGTCGGCAATGCAGGCTGCTGGAGCAGGATTACTCTGCACTCTCCATTAACCCGGAAGAAGTCCGGCACTTCCTTCAATCCCGCTAGATAGCGGAAATGGCACGAAGAACTATTGTCTTTAGTCTAACTGATGCTTTACGATATTTTAACAAGACTGGTGTTTTCAATTGCTTCCACAAAACGGAAAGATTTCTCAGTTCTTCTCTTCAATATTTGCATCATATCTCATATCTCTGAATAGTTGACGGTTCATTAAAATTGATAAAAGTACTAGCTACCTCATACAATGAGGAACATATGTAATTATAACGCTTTCACATTTTGGAATTTTTTAGGTACGTCCACGAATTAATTATTATTATGAAAACTATTTGTTGTATGATATTTGTCTTTTTAGATATATGTGGACACGTTTAAAAAAAGCTGTATGTTTTTTTTATGAAATATTTAATCTTCTGACGTCAATACACGAATTGATAATTTTTTGTAAAAAGTCGTTCAACGGTACTTAACAGTTTTCTGTTTTGTTGTTTATATATTTTCGCGAATTTATTTTGATAAAAAAAACTTTGAAGACAGTTGTTGTAAATATTAATGATATTTTTATCGCATAGCGTACTTATTGGTAGTGGGGTCAATTCTTTGAGATTGCCACAACCCACAACTGCTATTTTTATAAGCATTTTATCATCAAAACCTTATGAAAATATTTCGCAGATAATTCAACATAATGAAGACATCTTACTACACAATGCACGGTCCGTGTAACAAGTTAGTAAAAATAAATCCTTCATCTCATATTTAGTTTTATGTAGGTGGTGTGTATACGTCTAGGATGAAATATTTCTCGAGGTATAACGTATATTTACGAGGGTTGACTTCATACACATAATCTAGCCCGAAAGAGCGAAGATCGTAGCTCCCCCGTCGGTAATACAGGACACTGTATTGCCGGCTTCACACACCTGACGGAAATAACTTGCCTCGGAGGTTAGCTTACAAAAAATAACTTGAATATAAGATATTTGGGAATGACAATTCTTTAAACTTCTGCATGTTATATGTTGGACACAAAGTGTTCCCAGGCGGATACCCTACCCTATACTACCCTTGCCCAGCGTTGCTTCTGTGTATATAAATTAGATTTATAAATTTGTTTTTTTTTAATACTTAATTGTGACCGTCTCAGAACCAACCGTTACTATCGAATGCGAACGTATATTTGCTTCGTTGTAAGAAATTTAAAAATTGTTTAGATAAAGATTGTTCTCTGCTTGTTTTCAACAACATTTTTTCTAATATACAGACAGTAACAATTTAACTAGTGATTGAACATGTTGAAAACAACAATATTTGTAATATGTAACATACATAAGCCAAATATGATTCTTCTGGGACATGGCATAAAGTAACAAATACGTTACAATTTAAATAATTTATATTTCTCTCGTCTACTTTTTACAGTCGAGCAGCCACAGGTCTGTATTCCCAAGCCCCATGTAGATTAAAAAACTGATGTGGACACCACATGACTTCCTTTTACGTCTATTACATTATACATTTTTTTCTGCACTTCATTTAAACTTATTTAATTTAAAAGTAATAAGACATTCTACGGCTAATCGTTTTTGAGTCAAGCGAAAAAATCTTTCGAGCAAAGTGCCCTTTCAGCACTACCAACTGCAATAAAAAAAAGAGAGGTGCACAACTAGATGTTATAGCAGTCTCATACTAAATTTGAACATTTTACGGCTAATTATAATTGAGCTATGCGAGATACATAAGTACGTACAGACGTCACGCCGAAACTAGCCAAAATATATTCAGGCATGGTTAAAATAGATACTTTCGTTGAAATCTGAAAACTAAAATATTTTGCGATTATAATACTTTCTTTCTTTATGGCACCTTGAATACCTTGCTAGTTGCCCTAACTAGCCCCATTAAGCTTTATTTTTAGTGATTTAGTGATCTCAATTTACAAGCGGTGTGACTGCAGCGTGCCAACAGTCCATATTTTGAAATGAAATTGCACATTAAAAATGGTAGGAACACACGGTGCGACATTTTGTCTACTCACATAAACATCGACGTTTTTTTAATCAAGAAAAATTAAGTACGAATACCAGTGAAAACTTATACCAAACTGTGCTTTACGAAAAATTAAAATATTTTTAAAACATGTGACTGGAATACCGATAGTTGGGTTACTGGCTCTCTAACATAAATGCTTTATATATGTACATCATAGACACATTGTCAAATAATATTTAAGAAAATTTGATGTGGACACCACATGACCACTTCAATTAAATTTATTTCCCTTGAAACTGTGATCATTCTACGACTAATCATTCTTCAACTTGCATTCGTTTTATTAATTCGAACTTCCTTTCGAAATGGATTATGTTTTGAAAATTTTATTTAAATGTTTATCATTATTTCTTATTGTATTTTACAAAATTATTTTAATCGCTCAAAAACTTGCAAATAAAGAGATAAGGTTTTCGTTTATTCCGTACATATTTCTCTCGAAATATATTCTGACAGTTGCCAATGTCAATTTATTATCAAATATTATTAATTAAATGTCAACAATGTGCAAAAAGTAAACTGTCCTTTGAAAAGGCCTATTGGAACTAAAAATGGAGGTGAATATTTAGATATTATAGTAACTACATAAATAAAATTTCAACATTCTTAATACTTTTTTTGAGTTATGCGAAAAATAATAAAAAAAAATACACTAGGATTAAAGTTCCCTTTTGGCACTGCCGATTGCAATGAAAAGACAGGTGAACAAGTAGATGTTATAGCAGTCCTGTATACAAAATTTTACGGCTAATCATTTTTGAATGATGCGAGATACGTACCTACAGATGTCACACCGAAACTAGTCAAAATGAATTGAGGGATGTTCAAAATAGATATTTCCGAAATTTGTCCCGATTTCAAAACTTCCTTTACTTTATACAAGCAAAGAAAGATAAAAACACTGTATACCTGGAAGAGTAATTAAATAAAATAATATGTAGAAATTGTAACATTCAAATTAAAGTTAATATTACCGAAATAAATTATTTAAATAATATAATAAATACTTAAATTAAACACGCCCAATGTAAAACACATATTGTAAATATATTTTTGGATTATTTACAGAATAAATATAACCTTGTTATTGCAATATAAAATAAATTAAACACATTAATCAAATATGTGCGTCAAATATCATTTTTACAAACAAATTTTGATTCATAAAGTCAAATATTTAAAAAATAATAAAAATGTACGAAAAGTAAAATATAGTGTATGATAAAGAAATTAGTTATAAATCACATTTTAAATGTAATCTTATGATCTAATTCACAAGTTAGTTAAAAATTTAGAACAGAATTATAGTTGGTATGTTTCTAGATTAAAATATATTATATTTGCATAACCATATCACAAAACCACAATTAGAATTTTGGCTCATATATTTGATTAATATATGTATATAATTTATTTAATATTGATATAATAAGCTTATATTTATTTTGTAAATTATTTAAAAAATATGTTTAACAATATGTATTTTACGTTGGGCGTAGGTTATTTATATATTTATTATGTTATTTAACTTATTTATTTAATATTAATTTTTAATTTCAGTGTTATAATTTTTATATATTGGTCAAACTTGACTTATAGCCAACTCTGAACTTGGCTATAGATAAAATAATAATTGTTTTAATTTTATTTTTCACAAAATATACGTTTAATATTTATTAATACTTTTTAAAGTACTAAATTCAGTTCAATCTAACCTAACCAAACATATTATAATCATGTTTCAGGTTTGGCCATAAAGTCGAGTTTACCCTTAGAATTATTTTGTGGAAAATTTTGTTCATCACAACGCTGGAATTTTATTTCTCATATTTACCCTTTCAGTCTATTTTATAATTATTATCTATGTATATATTTTTAATTTTATTTGAACTGTAATATATTTAACAAGCATATTTTGAAGAGTAGATTAGCGGAATATAATTATATAAATGGGAACGTATTTGATACTTCACACCATGTCCCAGAAGAATTCTACGAGCACTTCCGTATAATATAATATCATAAAATATGAATTATAATGTTGATGGAAATTTAGCTACTTTAAAAATTTATCGTTAATGTTTTCCACGTAATATACCGTATGTTACTTTATGTACAATAAATTTTGAATAGATACTGATTATAAAAAAGTCATAGTTTCTAGAAGAACAAGTAAACGAAATATGATTATATAATAATTTACAACACTTATGCCACAATTTCTTTTCTAAGTCAAATGATGTGACAAAAATTCCTACTTAGATCTTGTTCTAAATTTCAAGGTCATTTACTTAAAATTTTAGGATTTTCTAGAGAATATTTTGTTCTGGTTTGTATACAGAATGGTTGCGAGTATCCAGACGATATTTCCTAAATAAAAATATAAGAGAAAGAGTTCGTGTGTAAATTTTCTTTTTGTTTTTCAAATTGGAACGTACCTATGCATAGGTATATTTTTTACACTTTCAAAGAGGAAATAATTTTTTTAGGCGGCTGGTACATAAATTGTTGTTTTTCGTATCTGCTGGCAACCTTAAAGTATCAATTTTTATTTGACATCTGTCAAAGTCAAAATTTTTGGCCGCTAGTTTGTTCATTATTGATTTACATAGTTCATATTAATGTGTTTAATTATTTTAGAATATAATAACAAATGTAAGTAAAATTTTAACTATTCCTTTACAAATATTAATGAAAAAGTAATGAATTTGCGAGTAAAATTAGCGGTCGTAAAGTAAATGCGGCCGTAAGGTAAATGCGGCCGTAAAGTAAATGCGGCCGTAAAGTAAATGCGTCCGTAAAGTAAATTTTGACAGATGTCAAAAATTGATTTTGAATGAAAATTCATAATTTCTTGTTGTAATCGCCTAAAAAATGATGTGTGCACCTCGGCTAAAAGTTCTTTTTGGGCCTCATCTGATTTGTAGCCTCGGCTTTGCCTCGGCTGCAAACTTCTGTTTCGGCCCAAAAAGATTACTTTTAGAACCTTGATACACAAATAACTATTTGATTACACTTACATATATACTTACGTAACAAAAATATTGAGAATAATGCGTATGAAAAATTATTATATTTCAATTTAAATTTGTTAGAAATGAGAGTGCTATGATTATATTGTGCACTAATTTGGTTGAAGCTTGTACCTTGTTTGAAAACAGGAAAAAATTATATAAGAGAAACCACAGTACAGGTGTTATTACACGGGGCTTAATATCGACAACTTGTCGATTTTCATTCACTTTTTTCAATTCGAGTGATAGCGTGAGTAATTTCGAGACACTAGTTTTCGGTCATAATCGAAGAGTTGTCGATTCTGCCAGCTGAATAGGATACCTATGTAAAAAAAAAAGAAAAACTGACAATTTTGCATTTAATACTGTCAACTGAGAAGAACTAAATACTCAAGATTTTTTTAGCGTGTTGAAGAAAAACTTATCGATTTCGAAGTCATTGCTCATCGGTACGATTCGGTCGTCGATAATGTTTTCGTGTGATAACACCTTGACATTGATAATATTGCATCAAAACAATGTAAACGTACCATCCGAAATATTAACTAAGAAAATTTATGGTTCACATACCACCGTTATGGGTTTATGACTGAATATAATAAAAAAATCAAAGGAGAATGGAACGGAAGTATAAGATATTTACTAGTCTACTCCCATTGCAACAAAAAAAAAAAAACAATTCAAGTAATTTTTTATTTCTTCCATTTAAAATTGTATAAAAAAGCGTATGATACTATACAGAATACAACTACAATATTTATTAATATTATATTTTAAGAAAAAGACGTATACTATTTACTGTTTGATGTGCTGATCATACATCAAAAAAAAGTTTTTTTAATGATTCATTTTTAATGATTCGCAAAATTAAAGGTGATTTACTTAAAATAAACATGTTTAGTTCCACTGGTTTAATATGTGTTAATATTTTATTTCGATATTAGGTAACATTACGAGTAATTACTTAATCCGATAAGTGTATAATTACTTTGAATTATTTGTTTTTATATTTTATGAAAGAAGACATACCAGGGCCACTAAAATGTACATTTTAATTATACCACCCTTAAATTTGCAAATTAAAAAGAAATATTTGTGTTCTGCTATCAGTAAGTCATATAATATAGATCCAATACTATTTTTTGGAATTACGAAGACCTCTTGTATCGATACGCACTATAAACTGGAGGTCTCTTGCAGAAACTGTAGGCTGATAATCTAAACCTACACTATTGAAATTCAAATGAAACTTGTCATCAAACAAAGCATTTATTCGATATAGTAGTGTTGTGTCACACATAAAGAACATCTTTTATGGAAAATGTTTAATATATTTCAGTGAAATTTTTATCGTACAGTACACAATAAACGATAATGGCGGTGGGTTCTGTGATTGCCACAACTTATTTTTTATTTTTAAAAAGGAAATTATGAACCGTATCCATTTACAATATGTACCAAAGATATTTAGAAAATAAATGTTAGTAATTTGTGGTTAAATATTTCGCCAACCCTTTTTAATTCAGGAAATGAAAACGTAAAAAACATTATTTTTATTGGCTACATCTATATGCTAAATTCCACTTCCCAAAAACACGCACTCTTTTTCTTCATGTTCGCATTTAAATATCAACAACAAATTACACGCCATTACGCGGGCGGAGGTGAATATTAGGCGGGATTGGGCGTGTAATGAATTGTGAAGGGTTGGACATGAACACGGTGTAAAAATATTGACCAGGGCCCCAGGAGGGCTCCGCTGGAATGTGCCACAATTTCATTTCGGCCAAATGGGAGGAAGAGGAAATTCGGGAGGGTAATCACTGGCGTAGAAACTGGGGCACATATGGACGAGAGAAAATAAAGGAAATACAAGAATCGCTTTTTATTTGTCGCACTTAATTGAGGGAAATGAAATTTTGAAATAATTGCAAGCTGTAGTAAACTTTAATTGCTAATTTACAAAAAGTTTTCATCTGAAGTGTAGTCTTGAAATTTAAAATATATCTTCTTATCGGTTGGAAATAGGTGTCTTCGTCGTAAAAATACTAATATAATCGGTATCTAACAAATAAAGCACGAAAATCTAGAAGGCTAGAATCATAACAGAAGTAACATATTTGAACCTCTTCAGAGTGGTTTTGTTCCTAATCCTAGGGACCAAGAGATATTTCCTAAATTTAAAATATTAGAGAAAATTTCATAAATCATGTAATCAGATCATTACTCTTTTAAAATTCGCAAAATGAAGAACAGCCTCCTTGGAGTATATATTTAAGTGCCAGTGGGTGGCGACAAACCTTTTACAAACATTATAATGAATTATTTCATCAAGTAACTGATATTTAATAAGAAATGAATTAATTTAATTCTGACTTTTCATTCCATTGTATCAGTTCGTTATTCATAAAATTAAGCAGGTCAATATGATTAAATTTTTAATTGAAGATTTTTCGCCGACCCGTGGCTCTAAAAATGTAAACTCCAAGAAAAAGGTCTTTAATTTTGCGAATTTTAAAAAAAACGCTTCGAAAACTGTTTTTTATCTGAAGAATATAAAATACTTTTTTCTACAACTGTCATAAAATCTTAACATATTTATTCTAATAACAATGCATAAAGTAGACAATTATTTCAGTTGTTAGGTTACCTTCACACCGTGCACGTGGTACGTGGTACCGGGTAAATCTCATTTTTCACGCTTTTCGAAAATGTTTTTTTATCCTACACATATTGAAAGTAAGATTTTCCTGCGTGTGCGTACGCAAGAAAGTAGACATTTGCCGGTCTAGACCTACAAAATCTCACTATTCCCTAGGGAAGAAAAAAAAAACAGTTCGTGTGCGGACAAACAGATGGCGTTTAATGTGTTAGAACTAATAATCAGAATGAAATATGTGAACATGCTTTTAAAATATTGTAACTTTAGATAATTTTGATACTTACGTTAGATTCAAGATATTTTTATTATATATTCTGTAAATAATAGAACATAGTAGTTAACCTAATTTATATGTCAAAATAAAATGTTTGTTTTTTGTTCTTATTATGTTGGTATTCAATTTCAGAAATTTCTTTGAGGTTAAGTTAAATGTCAAATTACATAGTATTCGTAAGATGTTTATATTATTTTATTATGTTGTGTTGTTGTGTAGGTGTAGGATAAAAAATAGTGTGTGCTACATGGCAGTAAAGTTGTTTTCTGGTCCTCAAGAAGTATCCAGCCTCGACTGTGTCTCGGCCGTATACATATCCTTCGGACCAGAAAAGAACAACTTTCCTACCTAGCAGCACAAATAACTATTTCACGGTGATGGAAAATATTTCTTCCCTTAATTTGTATAGATAAATAAAAATATTATAATTAATGATGCAAATTAGTAGTAGAAAAAATATTGTTTGTATTTTGTGCGCGAAATGTTTTCAGTGCATTCGATTAACTTATTTGACGAGGCTTGCCGAATACAAACATCACTCACTTCATATAAAAATAACTATAATAATAATTGCTGTATTGTTACATCGAAAAAGGTTTAATAATGTAGGATGTTATTAAACTGTTTTTGGTAATTTTTTAGTACCTACTTCCAAGTACTGCGCCTTACCTCAAATATTTTAAAATATATTTTAATACAATTTGGAATTATTATAAATATAAAAACCGAATAAACAAAGCTAATTTAAAGGGATATTAAAATTTCATAAGTCTTAAAGTACAGATTTAAACTTTTTTCACAATGTTATAAATGAATTATGACGGTTATAAGTGTCCAACTTCATTCAACAGAGTTACAATATTTTACATAAATCCTTATTATATTTAATTAACTTTTGTAATTGAAATTTTTGAAATGTAAAAAAACAGTATATTATACTCGTTTTACAAGACGACGTATTGTTCCATTCGTGTTTTTGGAGCACGACGAGCGCAGCGAACAATGACAAGTTGTACTCTTACAATAAAATCTATATTTGCAATAAAAAAGTATAATGTCTTAAACATTCTTTTACCTAATAATAATAAAAGAAAATAAGGGTTATTGAATGAAATTTAATATAGAAAAAGTAAAGTAATTAGTGTCATGTTGACAGGTTAACAGCACTTGGTATTATTGAAACACATAACTACAAAACAGTGTGTATCATAATAAATAAAAATATTAATACAAAAATAAAAACGAATTATTGATTTTGTTTTTCATACAAAAATTATTGCATTTCTCCCCCAGATAAGAGTGTGAGAAATTTTGGAAAAAGGACTCCTAGAGTATTTATTAAAAAACTATATTCACAATAAAAAAGTGCAATATCTCAAACATATTTTTACCTAATAATAATAATACAAAGTAGTGGAATATTGAATAAAATTTAATTTAGAACAATTATATTTAGTGCCTTTGGTATAAAATGTTGGCAACAACTGCTGTCATGTTGTCAGGTTGACAGCACTTGGCAGTATTGAAACACCTAATTATAACACAGTGTATGTATATAATAATTAAAAATATTTGTACATAACTAAAAACAAATTATTGATTTTATGTTTTTCTTATAAAAAATATTGTACAAACCTCTTGCGTCTTCCCGGATTCGTTCTATTGCATGTTCGTGCCACAAAATACTTATTCGGGAAATTAGCGTTCCCACACTTGTTACGTAAAAAGCTATTTATTGATAATAGAAGAAATTGAATGGCGATCCGTTTAGGCAACTTGTTAACCCTCCTTGAAGGTGTAAAAGAGCTACTTTGCGTATATTGTATAGTAGTTTATTTGTTATTCATTTGTAAATAATAATAAAATTATAACCAAATTCTGTCAGTTACTAATGTTGTGTCAAAACAATAACAAAACACAATTTTCAATAATATAACAATCCAACAAAACTGACAGCTAACATGTTTTATAGTTTAGTAGCTTGTAAAGGTTACTTTCCCTGGTTTCCCCAGCTTAAATAAAAATTTTGTTAGATGACAGGGTAACAATTTAAACAAATTTATCATATTTTCTAACATCATTTTGATAGTATTGATATATTGAAATATTTTACTTAAAAATTTATATAACTTAGAACGTTTATTTATAATTTCTGCTCTCGTCTAGGTCTAGTTGTCAACTGCTCAGAGATATCTGATATGATAGCTATTATATTAAAAAAAAAATTGTCACGGGAACATTATAGTAATATTAATTATACTTAAGCGTCAAATTTTTTATATATATTTTTAGTAATTTTCAGACGTAGTTTCCGAAAAAACGTTGTTTTTTCATTTTGGATGTAACATTCGCAATAGGATATTAAAAGTAACTGGTTGATTGAGAATCAGAACATCGACATAATCATACCCTTTAAGTTTTAGATCCATTTTTCTTAACAAGAAAGATAAAATAGTAATTCGAACAAGTACATTTTCAGCATCATCTAAGAAGGAATTGAGTTTATATTATTAACTATTTTCTCATTCACGGAACTATCTCCGAAATAAGAAATTTCATTTTTTGTATTTTTTAAGCATTAGCTTTCCAATTTTCGATAAAATTAAAATATTTTTAACAATAGTGGACAAGCGTTTTATAAATTTAATATATTTATGTAAAATCGAACCGTAGTACAGAGTTATAATTAAATAAAGATATTAAAACTATGGAACATTGAAAATTCACGGATTTCCTGCCGTCGCCGCAATGATCCCGTCCTTATCCTCGTCAGTCCGGACGGTCAGGGACCCGGCGGGCAACCCTGGGATCACGTAGGATCGGCAAGTTTCGCCAACTTCGCACGCTCTTTGTTAGCTTGTAATGGATGCGAGGCGTCGAGTGAATGGAAATAGTTACACCGTGTGTTGCGCCGCTAAATTTCATTACGACCTCGGCCCCACTGTTAAATTGTCTTGCTCTAAATGCTAATTATGGAGATATGCTGCAATTATCTAGTGGGGATATGCCTACAACACGCATTTCTAAGCAACAAAGGACTTTACACGTAAGAGAAACACAAGGGAAAATAAATATAATACAAGTAATATCATAATTACTTTCTTCCCATTTATAGGTTTGAGAGTCTACTTTCTCTTAAAATTATATAATTATGTATGAGTTGACATAGGGCCTATATCATGGAAGTTACATCAAAACTTATAAAAAATATAATCTTATTGCTTATTACTGGATGTTCTAATCTATTTCGCCTAATAAAATCCAAATAAAAATACCGCTGTGTCCGAGTGTTTTGCAACCCACTATAAGATGTAGGTCCACCATTAAAATGCAAATAACAAGTTGTCATGAAATAAATACCCTACGTACTTGAAGACCTGTTCTATCTGAGAATGTAGTGCCACAGATAATAATATACATACGTACAAACTTTATATGATTAAATCAAGAGTAGATGTTATATTTTGCCAATACAACTGGTATGATATTAGACAAATATCTCATTTGAGGCTCCATGAGCAAAGTGAATTTCATTTCACAAGAATTGTACTCTTAGAACAAATAACGACGAGACGAGATCTCTCCTGGATAGCACGTTGCTACTCCAAATGAGTGGAGTGAGACCTGGGATTCAAAACAACTATTAATGAAATAAAATACCAGTGGCGTATCGTGTATTCTATTATAAGGCAATCAATAGTAAATAAGGGGCAGGTAAGAATAAAATTGTGAAAAATGAAGTAAGCTACATTTAATTTAAAAGAAAAACCAAATTTAATATTATTCCATACCTATTGATTTTTCTTTATTGAATAATAAACAAGACTAACAATATAACAGGGTTGTTTATGATTTTCTGATTTTTTTATATGTTAATCTATATTTAAAAATATGACATACGTATTTTTTTATTTCGCAAAAAAATACTGCATATAGCCACAAAAAAATTCACAAAGTTCCAAAAATATACTCTCGCGAGAAACAGTAGTATAAAGTGACGTCACGCTCACTGCTTAGAAAGAGAAGTCTGGAATTAGTGAAACAGGCGTAGTGATAATACCTGTCGTATTTCGTTTCTTTCTGAATACTCAATAACTTCTTTAAAATTAGCGGCGTCAAACACAAACATTCGAATGATCTATGAAAAGACAAACGTTCTTCACAACTACTTGTTTACGACTGTTGTGCGCATGCGTTAGTCGTACGGCTTTCGTCAGCAAAATAGCGTTCGTTTTGAACACAGTGAATTTTTAATTGATAATTAGTAATATTAAAATGTCAATAATTTAACATTTTTCTATTTTATTATATTCTATTCGCAACTAAAATTAAGATGCAACATGTTTTTTTAAAAAAACCAGGATAGTGAAACAGGCCTATTGTTGCAATGTTTCGCTGCCATATAGTCAAATATGTTTCTCATATAAATCCGTATTCAAATATTTTGATACGTTTTTAACAATTATTGTTAACAACTTCATTAATAGTAACAGGCCTGTCTATTACAAGAAAGGTGTTTGTTTCTTCTAAGTTGATAATTCCGGATAGGTTTATTAGGAAATTCTTTAAGATGTTGTCCATTCTACGGGATTTAATTAAAACAAATAAAATATATCACATAAATAAATTTTACTACTATCTTACTTTATCTTAATTTTTATATTATAATACTACTACGATTTTTTTTTCATGAAAGCATTATAAAATCTGTTTCTAGTTAATTGTAAACGGCAAAATATTTCCAGTATAGGAAGCTTCATGTTCGACAATATTCGGTATACTGTAGGTATGGATGATGAATTGACTCGAAGTTCTGCTTACATGCAAAGTTTGTTCACTGTGTTCTGAAATGGGGTAAGATCAGTGATTTTATACTTATCTAGATACTAATATGTAATATAGGTCCTATATAACGTAGTGTTTCCAACATGTGTAACATACTTTTTTGTGCTACTTTTTTTTACAGAAGCATGTATATTAGTATTTTATTGTCTCTCTTGCTATCAGCATGAAGCAAATCGTATGTCTCTTATCACTCAAGTTTATGACAGCTCCCACTTATTTCAACCTAATCTGCTGCTGTTCAAAGTTTTGACTAAATTGACGCGTTATAATAAATAGAAACAATGGATAGAAAATGTTTGTTATGTAAAATATTACAAGAGAAGGATTCACTGCTTTCATTTCACAGGTAAATTATAAAATATGTTATAGCATGTGTTTATTCCCAGTGAAGGTTTCCGTATGTGTTTGTCTGATATGTGTACATATCCGTAAGGTACCCGTAAGTTAGAAATTTTGAGAGGAGAAGAGTATCGTACAACATTTGTCGTACAGGGCTACTTATTAAGTCCAGGCCTTTAAAATTATTATAATAAAATACTTTTAAATTTATCGCATATATGTCAAAAGGTGATTGCAAGTGAGATAATAATATAGATAGAGGTATACCTCAAACAAAAAAACGCATCAGAAACTGTCTATTTTGGCATACTTTTTCGAGGTTATTTTTAAAACTGATAGCAAGTGAGATAACATCATTGGTATTTCTATACTTCAGACAAAAACAATGCTTCAAAGTACGTCGTTGATATGATGACAACAAACATATTATTAATGTTGGTATCTAGATAAGTACAAAATCACTGGGTAAGATCATAATAGTAATCAGAAATAAAATAGATTAGCGGTGCGGAACGGTAAGGTAATAGCGAATTCCATTGTGTATTTCTGTATGCCGTAAGTTCTAATATGCTGAAGTCAAGCACTGTTTGTCTTGCTTACATTGAGAAAACACCACTTTAAAATTCCTGTATGTTCGGATGGTTTGGAATCCACTATAAGCTTGAAAACTTGTGACGATATGAGAATCTTGAATGTTATTTGAGGCTCTATTTTATCTAGACATGCTGTGTCTTAGAAGATGATGATGAATGATATGGTCTCATTTTGTTAAAATACAAAGAAATCAAATATATGCATTTAACAAAACAAATGTGTTTCAATTATTTACTTTTAATTAAATACCAATTTACAATTATTTATTTTAATTTTCTACAAAAACAATTAATGTAGGTAAATCCAACCCTCGTATAAGTATTGGAATATTGAGAGAAGCATACGTATATTAACGAAGGTTAGGATGTAGGTACCAGGAGCAATTAGAAGCATTTAATGAAACGGCAACGGGCAACAATTAAATTAGCAAGGATCGTTCCGATAGCGTCCTACAGCTCGAGGCAACGCTGACGTCTCACATTATCTCGCCTCGTGATTCCCGGCAGAGACCTACGTGTCCAATCGCCAGCGGTAAATTCGTTAACGGTAATGCTTCTTTAACAGCACTACCCATTTTCATACACATATTCCGATTTTTATCATGTACTATACTCCGTTTTTAAACTATATATAGCACTAGACGAAGTCACATTTACACCACAGGTTTAGTGAAATTCTAGTAGTTCTGAAAAGAACTGGTTTTAATCGTGAAATATCACAAATAGAAAAATGAAACAATAAACAAATACAAATTCAACAAGTGATTTGACAACTACTGAGAATTTGACGTTTCAATTACGTGTGAAAAGGTTAACTTGAAATTTTGTCTGGTTAAATGCGGCCTCATGAAATGGCGCAGCAGCCAATCACAGGCTTTGATTTTCTCACTAGAATTTCTAGTTACTGTCTATAGTTTAAAAACAGTGTTTTTTTTTTATAGTATGAACAATAACTAGTATGAATGCTTGATTAACATTGTATTAGCTGGTGCTTGTCGGGTATTTTGAATAATGAAAGCTAGTTATAAAATAATCAATAGTCATTTGAAAATCTCTTGAATTAAAGTGCATCGTAGCGTAACAGCACGTAAGATTGGTACCGATTGGAAACAAAATTGAAAATTTGTTTATATATGTAATCTGTTTTTGAATCTATGAATAAGATGCAATAGTCTTACAATGAGATTAGTGTTTCACAAGACAAGATTTCTTGTTTTGGTTTGTTATTTCTTGTCTTGTCTCGAAGAACAAAACAAGAAATTTAAATATATCTTGTCTTTCATTGCACTTGTATATAAAAATCTTGTCTTGATTGTCATTTTCTTGCATATTTCTTGTTTTGCAGGTTACAACATAGGTATTCCCCTATTCGCAAATGAACACATAATTAATCTTTCTGTCACATGTATATTTTTATTTTGTTTAGAAAATATCATTATATATTTTTTTAATAAAAATTACATACGTAGGTATATTGAAAAATTTTATGTTTTCATTTTCTTAATATTTACATATTTTTGTACTTTTAGGTAAATAAAATCTATATGTTAATGTTACTATATTTAAAAAGTACAAACTTCATTATTTTCCTGATCAGTTACATATATTTATAATAAATATATACTCGTATTTTAATTAACAAAAAAGCAAGAGCACAAGAATTGAAGGAAATATTGCTATTCTTGCAAGACAATTCCATGTCTTGTCTTGCCTGGAAATTTGTAGCTCTTGTCTTGTTCTTGTCTTGCATTCGTTGCAATACTGATGCAAGATCAAGAAAAATATGACTTGTGAAACACTAAATGAGATCAACTAAATTTACAAGTAAAATTTTAAATGAATTAATTTCCAGACAAAAGTAGTTGTACATATATATTCAGAGAAAATAAACCTGTAGTGTTCCGGATCTTACTTAGTTCTTCAAAAACAGTCGATCCAACGATGATATAAAATGAAGTAAGTATCTAGATTAAAATGTTTATATGTACACAGGCTCGTATTGGTAGACACATATGTGGCATAACAAACTATAGTAGTTCCTTCAACAGAAAACATTAAAAGAGATTTAATATTTTTATTTGGTAGGTAGGATATTGAGAATCCTGTAAATATATCCTCGCGTTCCAAAAGAACAATCTTCCATACGATTTTGGAATTACATCGTCCAGGAATGGGATTTGAGGATCAGCGTATATTCCATCCAGAAAACGTACAGCGTCTCCTTAGGATATTTGCGTCTCTTATAACGGATTTGCATAAAACAAAACAAATTTAAGACTCACTATAAACGTCTACAATTGCCGGAAACGTGCCGAATGTAAAATACGGACTTCATACATACATACACAAATTTATTTAATTTCAAATTATTAAGTTTACTAATATTTGTTCTATAGCAGGATTTACAGTATTTTTACTTAAATTATTTTTCTGCAATTTTTAATGAATATCCCAAATATACGAAGATTGGGGGAATAAGCGTGTAGGTAGTGTTGTCAGGTGTCAAATGTGTTATTTTGAATTTACAACGTAGAAATTTAGCAATAAGATATTATTTTTTTGTAAAATCCTATTAAATCGACATCGAATTCGTCGCTATAACCGATAACAGTAAAGTAAAAAACAAGTAACCATAATAAATGATCTTTTTGTGAAAATGCTAAATATTTTTGAAAAAAATCATATTTAAATTTAAAAATATCCGATTTTTAAAATTTTTTTAAAATGAATTGTTATGCTACTCTAGGGTGATAAGAAATTTAACTCGGCACAGAATTCCATGACCGCAGTCATTCTGCCCACAAGACCGCGAATTCCGTAGTAAGATTTTATTTGAATAATATAACAGATCTCACATTGGAGTCGTATGATAACCAATTTGCCACTTGCTAGGCTCGCCCGCCCTGTGATTTTCGACCCGAGACTTCCAAATTTAATTTAAATTGCAGCGCGGTGTGATTGCGGTAATCCTGCAGCTCCTGCAGGGTAATATCTCCAGGATCTCTGGCGGCATCAGGAGTTATTTGTATTCATTTTTCCTAGCGCAGGATCCTGCCTCGCCTCGCTTCGCTGTGTTTAATAAGATGCGCAGCAGGACCGCCGTCGTATTCCTGCTGATTCCTGCTTTTTGTTTTGAAATATGGCCGCCGAGATGCTGAGATGCAGGTATTTTAAAAAGATGAAAAAGTGTAATGTGTTTTGGAATGTGTTAGGGGCTGCTAATTTAAATATATACGAGCCGGGTGCCGGTTAGCAGACGGTTACTAAATAAACACACACCAACTAAACTACCAACTATAAAATATCTTCAAATTTTCATATATATACCTACTTTAAAATTAATCTGTAAATTCTATTAATAACTGAAGCCAAAAATTCTATCATAATTATACTTTTAGAAGTTATTAAAAAAATTATAATAATTGTAATAAAAGAGTAGTTACAAAAAAAGGCTACATACCGCAATGTATCATTCAATAAAGTTTGATTGACTAACGTTTCGTTGTTTTTCAAAACATATTGTTGGAGAACCTACTACAATTATTGTATAATATAATTACAAGTGCAAGTGAAATTTTAACTATTTCTTTACATATGTTAATTAAAAAGTAATGAATTTGCTAGTAACAATAGCGGCCATAAAGTAGACTTTGACAGATGTCAAAAATATATTTTGAATGAAAATTTATAATGTTATAATGGCCTAAAAAAGGGTGTGTGCACCACGGCTATAAGTTCTTTTTCATCTGATTTGTAGCCCCGGCTTTGCCTCGATTACAAACTTCGGGTTCGCCTAAAAGATATCACTTTTGAGACCTTGATACACATTTAACTACTTTTAGAAAATACAAAGGTCGGTCAAAAAATATAATAATATCATGATGTGTTTATTAGGTATTACATTGTTATAATGGCAATGATTATTAACTGAATCTAAATAATTTCATTTGTTTTCAGTGTTTCGTATATCACAAATAAATCACTAGGACACTACATGCAGATTTAAAAATTGAACAGAATTAATAGAAATATATTACATACATTAGCAATGAAAATTGTTTACATATCATGTTAATAATTTAGCACATTTTATATATTATTCTTTAGAAAAAAGAAGATTGAAAAATGTTTACCCACTAAAATTTACAGTTCAATTATAAAGTATCGAATACTACAAAACTGAAAGTACTCAAAATATTTTTATTTCTCGTAAACCATTTGATTTCATCACATTTGCTTGTTGGTTTTCTTTCTAACCATTTTTAAATAAAAATTGAAATAAAATTTTTAAAAAATTACTTGAAATTAAGATTCTTTCCAGTTAAATTTAGAAAAAAAAAATTCAGTTTTCCACCAATATCTCAGCACACTATTTTCAAAGCTATTAGTCGGCAATCAAAGAGATAACCTAAAATGTAAATTGTATTTCACAAAATAGTCCTAACTAAAGATCTACTTATATAATATACTTCTATTCATCTTTTTCTACATTTAAGGTAGAGTCTGAACGATGTATATTTATTTATTTATGTACGTCTGGTGAATTATAGTACGCGAAAAATAATAAAAATTTTATCCCATTAAATTCAGGTTCCAGTCTTTATGGTCTTCATGGATTCATGATCCTCTTTTAAAAAGGTCTTCAAACAAATTCTGATGAAGGAAAAATACAACAATATTTTGAAGTTTTTAATAATCGATGATATAAATCTACAATTCAGTGCAAATGCAATAATGGTACCTAGCCATTTAGCTAACACTATCTCATTGTGAAATGTGGCAACCTGATAATAAACCTCATTAAAATTCAATTAAAATTTCGTACTGAAATTTAGATAATTCGCAAAAAGAGAACTATTTAATTAATCGTTTCTACAAATTAATGCAATTGGATTTTGTTACCACAATAGATTGCTGTGCACAAAATACCGCAAAACAAATTGAATAGTCATTTGATTTGGTTAACAATTCCAAATTGCATTTTTTATTCGTAAAGTTAATTTTGTCTAACTTTAGATCTAATAAAGCTAATAAATATAAATTAATAGATAATAAATAAACAGGCATATTAGGAACAATGGTTAGCGCTCAACTTTCACAGTCTGAGTATTGCAGGCAGTTGTGAGCTATAACATTTTTAACAAGGGGCTCACTCTTTTTTCCTCCAGAATTGCATGTTCTAGAACTCAAGCAATGGGTGATTACGACTGACAAATAAAAACAAAAAAACAATAATTAAATGGTTTATTTTCCACAAAAAACAAATGCAATTACATAAAATAAAGAAAAAAATGCTATTTGTAAAAAATCAGAAAAAGTAGATACAACTACATGAAAATACTTACAACTTAATCTTAGAAACAGCCCTACAGTATTTCCTGACCTGGTCGTTTAAAAAATGTATGTAATGAAAATTATTTTAAAGTATTATATTTTCTTTTTGAGAAAATAGTTACCAAGAACAAGGGGCTCGCAAATTATAGAATAATTTAACAAAGGACTCGCGCGAACCCGCACGAGCCCCCTATAACTCACCACTGATTTTAAGTTCGAATCCATCAGAGGTACGGATTTGTAAGTGTGCCTTAAGTCGACCGCTAATACCGAATAATAGTGAATTTACATAAGTAAGTATTTAACTTTCTTCATATAATTTTCTCGAATGAATTGTCTCTTACGATATATTCGAAAGAAAAACTAAAAAATACAAGAATAAACCATTATTTCCGATTGTCCTATTTTTATCAAAATATTAACTCGTGTCATTAAAATCAAAAACTTAAATATGAATTTTCATTAATAATGTATAGTAAAAAAGTGTTACTCCTGGGCGACTAAGTTAATAAAATTATTTGAGTAGGTTTTGTTAATTTTGAAAAAAACAGCTATGATTCGCGTAATCATGGATTCTTACACAAAATCGTAAGGAAATACAATCAAAAATATATTCCCGAACAGTTATTTATAGTTGCCTACTATTTTTCCGTATTTTTCGGAATGAAAATATTCTACACAATTATTAGAAAGAAAATTTATATTCATCTGTTTCTTTCTTTCAATAAAAAGGAGATAATATGAAATTTACCTCAAAATGATTTGATATTAGTTTCCTTTTGCTGTCATTACTTAATTCAAAATTAAAATAAAGATGTACTCCTTCCGAAATAATTCTTTTATTGTTAAAAAATTGTTTTAATAAGGTGAATTTAACAAATATTTAAATATACCTAATACATATGTATATCTCGTTTTCTTGTTTCCAATTTGAACAATAAATTTGATAGTTCATGATTGCAGTTGCGTTTGTCCTATGCATCAAGTAGATATTTTTCTACTTATAGCTAAGATTAAGGAATAGTTCTATATCTTTCTAATATTTAATACAAATTAGAAGTTAAATAAATCCGATTCTACAGAAAATAATTTTATATCTATTGGTTTATATTAAAAAAGATGATATTAGATAGTATTTGCCAGAAGTCATGTGTAAGAAGAGTTTACTTTGCTTATCCTAACTGTACGTCTCTGATACATATATACATTCGTAAAGACTTACAAATATTACTATAAACAAAACGTATTGTAAAAAATTGTATTTAGTGAACATTCGTTAAAATCATGGAATATCAAAATTGGTATGACGGTACTTCACTTAAATTATGTGACGATTTTTAACGAAAATTGAGAAGCATATATTTGAACATTTTTGCAGAAACTACTTAATATCCTTTAAATATAAAGTACTTTCAGCTTTCCAACGTAACTGTCTCATATTACTTATCTTTTGTGACAATCGTCAGCCATTAAGGTGATCGCCGTACCATCCAAACATCGTTTCTCCAATTCTTTACATCTATCCGTTTTACTACCTACTAGTAGTTCTCAATCTAAATAAATTCGTCGCTGCGTTAGAACATCTCGGGTCAGCGGAATGTTTTCTAAAGATATTTATAGCGCAATTAAATAGTTATTATCAAAGTTGAGTAAAAGTTAAGGCTGGGAAATAGGTCGCGTGGTGTTGTATGAAGCGAACTCCAAGTCTAGACGGGGATTAATTAGGGGAATAGTTGACGTCGCATTAATTACGACAAACTAGCAAGACCTGCAAATAGCTAAATAATTTATGCACTTGTTATTGTTTCACACCGGCTAATTTTGCCTTTATGAATATTTTTAATTATAGAGAGATATATGAGCAATAACTTATATAATCTGTACTGGTGGTGCCTTGGAACAGCATTATGAATTTATTACTCCTAATTATTGTTATTGCCTGCTATTATTATTATTCAGTAAAAAATTTAAATTCTACACTATGTAAACCATTAATTAATTCATTATATTTTTTTTTTGTTCCAGGTAATCTACTCATTTTTCCTACAGTATTTATTGCGGTTGGTAAGTCAAAATATATGCGAATATTTTTTAATTTTTATATAAGTTAAATTTTTTTCTACAAAAGAAATGTATCATATACCATTCCTACATACATTATAACTTTATAATAGTTCCGATCGCTGATATTCGCAAAACGTGCAAAAATAACAAAAATACACTGTCATTTCCGATTGACCGATTTATGTGAAAAACTCGTGTCATTCAACTCAGAAGCTTTTTGATTTAATTGTCATGAAAAATGAATAATCTTTAAGTATGAAAATCTATTAAAATTCGTTTAGCTAAACTTGCTCTACATGTCTACAATAGAGCTTGGAAACCGGTTAATCAATTTTTGTGATAATCTGAAACTGTTTTTTTTTTTCTAAAAGCTCCTTTCATTCTTCATTTTGGAAGACTGAAGTCTGACTTTTAATAACTGTGGGACTAAATTAATAAACAAACGTTACCACAGAAACAAATAGGTATATGCACGTAACGTAGTCTGGCTTTCCCAGACAAATTTGCATATTATTCTTTGTTTTCAAAACCAACATGTATATTTGACAATTATGTAAATACAAAAAAATATTATTATGTATTTTAAAACGTATATGCGTAAGTGCAATAAATAGCGTACATATCAAAAACCATAGGATTAAAGTGCCTTTAATACCTAAAATTATTATTTTCTTCGTCTAGGCCTCGAGAAATAAATTTCTCAGTATAAAAGATGTTTTTATTCCTCTGCACAAAACTTATAAATAAATATATAATTAGATATAATGATTATAGAACAAAAAGATTTTTTTAATATTCGCAAAAATAAAGGTAGTAGCCAACTTTTAGTGCCACTGGTTTAATAATATATTTAATGACAAAATTAAATTTTTACATATATGTGATACTAGACAAAGAAATAAAATACCAGTATTTTTTAAAATCGATTCATTATTCGTATTTTGCGAGAAAATAATTATTAAAGATTTGGGGAAGAGATGCTGTTACGTCATCGTGGTAGTTTCGTGAAAGCAGAGTACGTAAGAAGCAGACTACCTGCCTTTTTCCATAATCCCACCAAAGGGAATCTTCAATGGTTAGTTTTTATATTTTCTTACTTTTATTCTCAAATTCTATTATGGTCACATACCCCATTTTATAATTGTTGTTATTGAAAGTATAAACACTGCCTACAAATAATCATTTATTAATTAGTTATAATGTGGCTGTCTAATATCATACTAATAATATAATTATAAATAATTAAATGTACTATTACACTTTCCGTCTTTAAAAGTTTCCCTTATTAAATTTAATGAAGTTGTAAAATATTATTTTTTGTATTTGTTTTGGTAATTGTTAGTTAACTGACTTTCCGAATTTAATTTTGAAATTTAGCTGTCACAGATTTCGTATTGTGAAAAGTTGTTTCTAAATAAATTTCTGTGTTTATAGAATTTTAGGGAAAGTACTTTGAAAATGCATTAGTCACCATTAAACTAATAAAGCATTATCGTACACGTATAATGATAAAATTAATTTGTCAAAATGTTTGGTTTCTTTGTGCTACACAATAGCGCCATATTTAAAAACATATTGCACAAATACAAAAAATAATTTATAAACTAATTTTAGCCGAAATATAAACAGCAAGGTAGGTTTTTCTATGGTTAAAAAACCGGTTAACCGATTTTCCACGTATGAAAAACTAATAACCGATTTATGAAATTTTCCGGTATTTTTCCAAGGTTAGTGCACACTTATATGTCCGACCGTTCAGAGGGATAGACAAACAATATATCAAAATAGTCAAACCGATTATACAGGTTAGTGGGTTCTGAACCATTCGAACACAGCGGTATTTTATTTGTCATTATTTGCGTAATTGAAGTTTAAAATTTTTTACTCCGCTATTTCAGTTAGGGTTGTTGGGATGTATTTATTTTCCGAAATTGGCATTTTATTAAAATTTAATTTGGCAGGCCCATTGTCCGTAGCTAATTTATTCAATTCAACAAAAACCATTTTATGAGTTTCATGCAAATTCCCACAAATAGGTAACATTAAGACAAGAAAAACTAGAACAAAAAGAGAAGCGCCGAAAATCTCAAGTGGTAATTCTGGCCTAATTCCCGTGGGTAACGAGACTTGTATGCTAAACACTTCCGCTACATTTGCCTCATTGCAAATTTATTCATCAAATTTAATTTCATAAACATTTATTTAAATTTGCGCACCTATTAAGTTTTCATTAGTTAATTGAATTAGCCGCCCGTATGGCTAACACCTCAATGTACGAAACACGGAAAATGCCACATGATACCCGACGATAAAAATTCATTATACATCGAGAACCTTTTATACTGCGGATAAAGATTCATTTTTCTACCCTTTCAAGTTTTATATTTTCTGTAAGTTTTATTCCATGGCGTACAGTTTATAGAATGATTTTTATAATATGAAATTTTCTGTATTTTAAATTTTAATTAATATGTAACCCTGATTAATATATTTTTAATGTGTTTCTTTTGCTTGTTTGACTTAGCACCCCAATGAAAACTTATTTGAAGTCCAAACGTTGGTGTGAGTTTGTACTTAATAAATTGACTGAATTCTCGATGAATTTTTTTACTAAATTCATTCCTACAGTCGGATATTGATTTTCTTATTTACATTTTAAATTAATATATTTAATAATCTATCTTAAAGTTAGTACTTAGTGTAAAGATTTTTATAAAATTAATTGCAAGAAGTATATCTTAATATGCAATGGATTAAAAATATAGAATATTTTTAAATTATTATGAAGTAAAAATATCAAATTTCACTGTTTCCAACCAATGATAAACATATATAAAAATATCTATAATACAATACAATTACGAGCAGTAATGAAATGATATCGGCAGCTGTCATTTAATACTACATATTTTTTAAAATACGACTACAGAGCAGGTTTTGTTTCTTGTAAACAAGTAATGTAAAAAAAGATGACCTTTCTACGCTGAGATAATTAATTCTTTGTTTTGATTTAAATCTGGATTATTTTGAAATGGAAATAATTAGCTGAAGATAAAATATGAGAAGCGATAAATTGTTTGTAGGTGTACATCAAAAACAAAAAATATTTACATTATCTGTAATATAAACATATCATTACCAAAATCAACAGATTAGCATATGTAAATCTTGGGTGATATTTTTATGAAGTACTTATTGTTTCATTATCTTGAAATTGTACGGGATATCTATTTATTATGTAATTTATTAATACACGTATATTCAAAACCTTTTTCTATTTCCTTTTTTGACATACATTCAATTATACAATACAATGTTACTATGATTATTATTGAATATCTATGTTTTATTTTCAAAGCATGAGTGATTTCTTTCCAACACATTATAAAATTCAAGCTCTGTTCCTTTCGATAATATAGTGCCAATGTTGATATAATAAAGAAAGAAAATTTAAAATTACAGTTTGGAACTATAAATGTATGATTGAATTTGTAACTTTCTCAATACACACGTATTTCAAAACAATGTTTAAAGTTTCGAAGCAGCAGTTCATTTTTATAGTTCCATGGAGACTTAGCATTGTCATAATATATCAGAAATTGAATTACTACTTGGAGATCATCCGCACGTGGATCCTGACTTAAGATAAAATGTTCGGATGTGGTTTTGAAAACCTGAGTTCGATTCCCACTGAGTAATTAGAATGACCCCAGTGATTAACACAGTTAAAGACTTTAGAAGGTGACATTTGGTAAACACTTTGTATGGAATAAATATAGGCTTTGAAACAATATTTTTTGTTGCGGTTTTTGTTTCGATTGCTGTTTTTGTTCAAGCAAAAATATATTTTTACTTCAAACGTCATAAAAATGACATTTTACGGTGTGATTGGCAAGGTTCAAGTTTAATTTCTGCGCCGCCGGCAGTAAAAGGTAAATAAATAAGTATCCTAGAAACAATATAGAACCAGCGAATAAGAAATAACTTGTACAATAGAAGCCTGTAATATTGCTCTAAATGTCACTATGACACTAAGTAAACTTAGAATAAAGTTACTACAACCATCTACACTTGATAAATTTAAATTAGTAACCTACCAATTGAACTTCAAGTTATTTTTTAAAATATAATACCTATGTCCTAGTAACGATCTGATAAGTCTCTGTTAAATTAATCCTCATAGTAACCACGAATATCAGTTTTTCATTATCTTGTTAGCGTTTCCAAGAGGATAAATCTTAGATGACAAGAGGATAAACTAACAGCTAGTTTATGCTGTCGATAAAATTTTGCCAGAAGGATAAATTTACGAAGTTAGTCCAAATATAACTGAATATAAAATATTTTGTAGCATTTGTCAAATTTTTGACAATTTTCGATAATATTTTCAAAATATGAAATTAGCATAATTTTGTGAGAGTGACGATGGAAGAAGAATTAATATATTTTATTAATGTGGTGTATGACTTTACGTTGTAAGATGTTAACCAGATCAGTTTTATTTTTGATTGATCATGGTTTTTTCAAAAGATTTAGATAGTAAAAATACTGTAATATATTTATTACAAAATGTACAAAATATTATTCGGTTTTATACTAGCAGGTAAAGAATGTTACAACTAGCATATAATATTTCGTAAATATATTTAAAATTAAATACAAAATTTCATTTACAGAAATTTTACAATTATTTCATTAAAATGTCACCGATCCAAACTGACAACCATTGATATTACTTAATGAAAATTAATTCAAAATTTGTTTAAAATGGCAGTTGTTTACATAAGAATAAAGTAAATATAAGTCAAAATTATTACCAATAAGTCACATAAATTTCTATCTCCATGGAGTTTATCAGTCAGATAAATTTAATCTTTTTTTAGTTAACAGGTACATTGACAGACGATTGAAAAACCGGCCCTTAATAAGACAATATACTATATTTTTTGTTCAGATTTTTTTATACTTTTTTATTTCAATTAAAAATGAAGGCGAAAAGAGATTAATGATGTACTGTGTCGAATAACGAAATAAAATCTAAATTCATTTTTCGATTTACTTCCGGTTTTTGTTCCGGCTTAAATAATTGTTTATGTTGGTTCTGTTTTCGGCTCAGTTCCGGTTCGAACCTGTGGTACTGATGTAATGATAAAACAAATTGATAATGGGTAAAAAAGAGCCTGATTGTAAATGAATCGAGATTTTAGATTATGCCCTTATAAATGATAAATTTACATATGCTCATATAAGTTAAAATTTGCGTTTACCAAATAGTGTAAATATTTCCATGTGAAAAATTGAAGAATGGTAAAATCGGAATTAAAGTTTAGAAACTAATCACAATTTGACACAAAAACCCTGATAAAAGATGACTTTTTATATTTTTATATTCACTAGCGCCCCGAGATTTTTGACACCCTTCGTGCCGGCCTTGGATAATAACTGATACATTATACATTTATTTAGACATATTTATATTTATTCGAACTCTGGCAGGAATTAAATTAACGGATCTGGTTCTGTTTATGTTCTCTTGGGATGATTTCGGATCCAATTTATTTAATTTTATTTCGGTTAAAATTTAACCGAATATTCGTTATTCGACTATTCGACTAAATTGCTATTCGTCACAACAATTTTTTATGCAGGCATTTTATAAAATTCAGTTGTTGGTTATTTTTCTGATAGCGAATAAAATGTATAGGTCTGAAAAGGAGTGAAGTACTGAGCAAACAAGGCATGGACACCGAATGTTGATGAATGTTTGTTGTTTCTCTCGGGAGAATTTCAGGAGCTCAGTGTCAATACGCCCTGCACTCCACTCGTCGAAAGGTTACCAATTATTTGCTTATACATGTCACAAGTATTTGTTCTTTCATTCAAAATGCATGCTGCTCAATGAAAACTACATAAACTGGCGAATTAAAGAAAATACAATTACCTACATTTATTGGAAATATAAAAATGTTAGACGTGTAGTTTTTGCCAAGATATTATCACTGTAAGAAATAATAACCCCCAGTTAATTCTACACTTCTACAGTAAAACTGAAAGAAAAACCTGGTTTCCTGGGTCAGCAATCTCAATCAGATTAGATTACAGTCGTTTTTAGCTCTCCAATCGATGTTTTAGCAAATCGACTGAACACTTAAACGAAGGCTATTCTCGGAATAAATTGACTTCTATCTTATAATCAACGTTCTATAGCCTGTTTTTAAATAGAGTTAGTTTAAAATTTCCCTATTTACAACTATGTTTCTGATTGGATATCGATCGACTTAGAATATGGGTACAATGACATCGAAGGATTTCTAAGAATATAATCTCTCTAGTAGAAGATTTCTGATACTAAAACTATTAACCGAAAAAATAAAATATGATACATACATTAAACCAAGACAAGAATTAAAATCGTGATTCCGCGGTCATAACAGAAGAAATCCAATTTTTAAATAACAAATTTTAATGAAAAGTACTTTTATTTTAATACTCATACAAAGGAATAGGAATTATCCATAGCTCTCGTTATATTACTTACTAAATTAATATAACTACATAAAAATTTAAATAAAAGTAGAATACCTACCACATTGGACTTAATCATGACTTATTTTCTAAACAGATCTTCATCAGGTTTGTTCGAACCTACAGTTCTAAGCAGTTGTTGAAGTAATGAGAATTGGCAATTTAAATTCTAACGGAATATTTTTGATAATTCTGGCTCGGCATTAAGTATTTCAAATTCTGATCATGCGCAGTGAAGAAGTTTGAAACTTTGTTATCTGCTACATATGAAATATATACGAATTTTATTAATAATATCATAATACACTATTTACTAAATAGAAAAAGGGTTATAAAAAATTTCTATTGTTATTTATTTGATAATTATTACCTAGAACTCTACTATGTATGATAGTGTGTATATTGAACTGTTTTGAATACATGAAAAAAAGATTATTCAAAACAAATGCACCTGCAAAGGATACCGCTAAATTTAAATCAAGATGAGCGTTCGAACATACTATTCAACTAAAAACTGTTCGGAATTCTCTTTCTTACATGACATGTGCAGAACTTTTAATTCTGGAATAGTTCCAAACTGATGGTTCGAACAAACCTCTCATTGCCATTTCTGAAGATACCTTTAATAGTATATTGTGCAACAAATACATAAAATCGCTTATTTGCCACGAGATGTGAGAGCACACGAGGTGGGTAATAAATGTTTCTGCATGAGTGGTACACTATACTTTTGCTACGAGAACACTGCTAAACGTTATACTATAAAAATACATTTACAAAAGCTATTTGACATAAACAACAATATGGCACATGTAACCTCATAAAGAGTACCTTCACGTATGCGCAATGATGGCAATTACTATGAGAAATGATTTCTCATACTTTAATCCCCGATTGTGGGAAATGCGCTACTATTTTCAAGCTTTATATAGTGTGAGAAAAGTGCCACTTTCTATAGTAGTTGTAGAAAAACAATATTGAAGACTTATCTAAGTGCAAAGAAATTCCTGATACGTGAATGGAATGAAATAAAGATCATTATAAACTAGATTGGCATATATGGGATTCTAATTCAAAAATCTCCCTTGTGTTTTGTTCCTTTTTGGAAAACTGAAGATTCCTTGGTCCACTTTTGGAAGAGTTTGGAAAGAAATGCGATGTTTGCATATGTGGGGTAAACGCGTTAAGAAAACTCTATATCGACTTCCGTCTCCGCTGGCACTTCCGGTCTGGCAGGAAGTGCTGGGGAGACGAAGCGGAAGACATGCATCGCGCGCATACATCCACTTCCGCTCCGCTGCTCCACTGTTTACGACGACTCCTGTTTTTATGTTCGACAGACACATCTAGAAACTCGAGAAAGAATATTTCACAAAAGGAATTTCAATAACACTGCTAGTGCTACACTAACACACATTTGAAAATGTGGAAATTTCTTTAATAATGATAAGGATAAGTTGTGACACGAAAAAAAGATTAGAGGAAAAACCAAACAAACAAAGTTTCAATGTTATACATGACAAATTAGATGATAAGTATTTTATCTAAACTTTTCTACAAAAAAACTTTAATGTAAAAAAGTTTTCGGCAATATTATTTGCTTCAAACATTGTAAGAAAAAAGAATTCGTTTATCTTTTCAACCTGTTTTCTAATACCTACAACAAACAAATCTACAAAGTCTACAATGTATAACTTAATAATATTTTCAAAATATGGTGGGGGGAGGGGCATGGTGAACTATTTCTCATATAAAAATGGCTTCTGTGGTGTTCTCTCTAGTCTGGTAATCCTTCTGTTAGATTTAAATTTTCATTACTGATGACATCTGTGAAAAAGAAAATTAATAAACCCTAACAATAAATAATGAGACGTGCATAAAATAATTTGTTATTTAATTTTTTTCTAATTCCCATTCTGACTAACTCATAGAGCCAGATTAACTCATGGACTTACATAAAATTGCTTTACGAAAGTCAATAACAATGCATTAGACATCATCATTCTCTATACGTTTTATCTATCCCTGATTCCATTTTGACTAGGCGTGACTCCTATACGTACGTATACATGTATCTCGCATAACTCAAAAATGATGATAAAAATTTTGAAAATTTGCATTTGGGACTGCTATAACATCCAATTTGCACCTTTTCTATTGCAAAAACATTTAGCCGTAAAATGTTGAAATTTAATTTTTGTAGTGAATAGAAGTTGAAGTACATATGATTAACCGTGGAATGATCTCATTTTTAAGTGAAATAAATTTAAATGAAATACAGCAAAAAATGTGTATAATTTAGTATAAAAGGAAGTCACGTGGTGTCCACATCAAATTTTTTTAAATTATGTTATTTTTATTTGTTAATAAAAAGTATTTTTATTTCAATATGTGTTGTCCAGCGCCCGAAAAACCATTAGTCCGGCTCTGTCTACCAATATCTTAAGTTTAGACGTCTAGAATGTTTGACATATTAAATAAAATGATCTCACTTAAATCTACTACTGATAATGAGAAGTTAGTTCTCGTAGAGATTGTAAATTGAGCAAGCACTGTTATGAACTTTTTCCAATTACTCTGTCATCCCTAAATCCCTTTTCCTCCGTCAATTACCCTTAACTCTTCCTGAGGGATCCCTGCTGCCCTTTGGACATTCTATCGTTGCCGGCTTGACCGCTAGCGTCGTCTGCTCTCATGTTTTTATTATTTTGTTTATTAATCGTAAACCGGGATCAGAGAGCTGTAGCCAAGCGATTCCGCGAGGGAACCAAGGGGCTCTGCGTGAATATTGAAGAATTTTACGGGCGATGGGGAGATTGTTTATGAGGAAGATGGACTGCTAAGATGTTTTCGAGGAATGGTTTACATTCGGGAAGGAATACGCGATGGAGTAAACAAGAAAATATGATGTTATAGTCGAAATATAAATAATAATTCTCCGTACTACAATATATACATATCATCAAACAATGTTTTTCGGTTGCAATATTTGGTCGAAAACATATTCTCTCTGTAATGGGAGCTTACAGTGACCACTAAATGTTCCAGACCCAAAGCAATTTTTTTACCCCCTCCATATTTTTAACTTGTAAATTATAATAATAAATAAGCAAATGAACGTATGAAAACTTGATTAGCAATGAAAAAAAAATATTGCCTCTCATGTCTGAAATGACATTGATCCATATGTTCACATACATTGAAGTAGCGCTACTTCAAATTTTTGCTATTTCAACCGTCAAATGTCAACTTATTTTAATAAAGAAATCCTAAATTATATCGTGAATTATATTTTGAGTATTATTTATTTGAACTAATATTTCATTTAAACGAATTTACAATCTATGGGACTGCACCTCCCTTTTTTATTGCAATCGGCAAAAGGGCACTTTGCTCATAGTGTTTTTTGAATTTTTCGCAGAACTCAAAAATGATTAGCCTTATAATGTTGAAATTAAATTTTTGTAGTTACTATAACTTGTAGATACATAGCATATAGTAGACAACTGTTAGAGTACCATATAGCTTTCTTTGCAAGTTTTTGGGTGATTAAAATAATTTTTTGTAATGCAATAAGAAATAATGATAAACATTTTAATAAAATTTCCCATTTCGGAGGGAATTTCGAAGATATGAAACTAATGGAAGTTGAAGAATCATTAGCCAAGAAATCATGTTATGTACACAACAGATTTTTTTATTATTATTCGGCAAAGGGATATTTGGGCAATTATACTTTTTTATTCTAAATAAAGTTCTTGATTAAATACTTCAGAAATAGAACGAAACTTTTCGCACGCTAATCGGGTGAAAACGTAGGAGATTGAGATATCCGATGTTACGTAAGTGACGCAAAACAACAGAATTTGTTGCAAGAGTACAAAAATATTTTAAACAAGTATGATTCAAATAAACGGTTCGGGTTCGAGTTTGCTAACCTTGAAATGTTACGACTCGATTCCAGTTAGGGTTTAGAAAGTATTTAATTTTTTTCAGTTTCAAGTTCTTGGTTTTAAAGCATTCGGATATAGCCGTATTTAATTTGATAACGAGTTACTGACTCTGGAAATCGAATACTAGATTAAAAAATTCATTCGCTGAACCCACAGAGAACAATAATCAATCAACTGTAAATGTCAACAAAATAAGGCGACAATATATTCAATAAATATTTACATTGTTCATGATTTATTAACCATTGCTGGGTACGTTATAGTGAGTTTTATCTCAGATATCGCTAATTATATACTCGAATTTATATCATAAACGCTTTTACTAGACTCTAATGAAGATTCTGATATTGGCGAAATTTATACTTAGAATTTCAGCTAATTATCATTACCCAGTAAAGCGCGATTTATAATAACAAATCTAACTGCTCCATGAGTTCTTTTATTGGCAATTTTTTAATAAATAAATCCTTGTCGTAATGGATTTTGCTGGTATTGTAATACAAATCCCAAATCCCACAAGAATCTTTGTGTATTCTGTCAAACTTGTCAATATTTTAATGTAGCGAGCTGTCAGCAGCAGGATCAGGCATTTTCTTACAGAGTTTTTTGCTTTCAAGGAAAATGCGAAAGAAAATGATTGTAGTAAACATACTTCGCATAGTAAATTTAGTGGGATGTTGTAAAAACAACAGCAAAACAAGCGCATTCCGACACAACGGCTTTTTGAAAATAGGCCGAAGTTTAGACAGCCACGAGGGAGCGCTTATACGGGATGGGTAATGATCGAGGAGATTTCAGCCCCTGCTGCTTCAGCCAAGAAAAAACATAAAATTCCTACTTATTCAGTTTTTCCTTTGTTTAAACTAGTAAAATGATCGGCTGTAGTTTTCAGAATCCGAATCCTAGTTTCGCCGAGTCAAATTCTTTACTGTCTAAGTACTCGCAGTTCCCACAAATAATGACTCGTGATATATTTTCTATGCCAGCTAGAATACTTGAAAGGTGACCTCTCACCACGGGAACTGGTAGCTTAGTTGGTTAACGCACTTCGACTCGCCGAGCGAAGTGTAAAACTTAGGGTTCAAATTCCAATAACGACAAACCTGTAGCCAAAAATAAATACCGTAGTGTCCGAGTGGTTCGGAACCTACTATAAGCTGTAGGTACCCTGTTCTGTTACTGCCTCATTTTGTGGAACACAAGTTACATAAAATCGCATTTCTAACATATTTCATAGAAGATTTTGTTCCAATTTTAATAAAATTCTTTTCATTTTTTTCACTTTTCAAAATTGAATGGCCTTTAGAAACGACACATTTTTTATAATCAATTACAAAAATAAATTCACTTTTCATCACCCAGTAATGAAATATAAAAGCTATTTACATAATATGGCTGAGAGGTTAGTATTTTTGTAACGAATATGGAGATTGTTTGCCCAGGAGTACGCCGAGTCATGAGAAGAAACCCCCCTTTTTGTTTATAACTTTCATTAGTAATGTCCTAATGTCACAGACAAACTTTAACAGATGAACAGCCAAACAGCGCATTCCGTCCACGAAATTCGAAGTAGTTCTCACGATTGAAATAGATGACTTTAGGGCAGTAACTGCAGATTACATGCGCCCAGTGAAAGTTTACCGAAACCACAGACAAACATCGTTTTAGTTTCGGTAAACTTTAACTGGACGTATGTAACCTGTAGTTACCGTACTAACGCCATCTAGTTCAGTCGTCATAACTACTTCGAATTTTACTAGAGAAATGCGAGGTGTGACTGTTCATCTGTTTGTGTTTGTATGTGGTAATGTATATTTTTTTTCTCTTTCGTCACGGTAAATCTTGTTAAATACATAGAATTAAGCCCATCTCTCTGATCGTAAAGAGCGTTTATTAGATATTACCTCTTCTTGGTCTGCGAAGATAGTGCTTCATTCTGACAATTGTTGTAATAGCACTCGTGTAAACTATATATAAATTTATACATGGGATGTTTTAATTGATACACTTGGCTAATTTATTCTTCGGATTTGGATTTGGGGTGAAGCTAACGTACGGAAAGTTGTTAAAAAATATGTATTGAAGAATGTATGTAATGTGTCTATGAGAATGTAATCATGAATGTCTTCAGATGTCTAGGAGTATATAAGGTTTTAGATGTAGGTGAGGAGTTGTGGTTATTTAGAAAGTTAAGAGTTGGTGAAGTGAGTCAGACAATGAAACATTGTCGATTTGTACAAATATTGGTTTTTAAAAACGGAATGGAAATTTGTTATTTTATAGCTCTGGGCTAAGTATAGCATATTATATGATGGAGATAATTTTTAAGTGGGTTGATCTTCGGAATTTGTAATGGAAAAATGAATTTACAACATTTAAGTTTTATTAGTAACAATTAGCAATCATAAATAAATAATACCAAAAAAATATAACTTACCATCTAACGTGCATTAACAAACACAATATCAAAAGCTCAATGGAATAACTTGACAGCGAAGGGATTCAAACTTAGGTAGTCGAACCACCCTATCGAGTAAATCAACGACCTCTTTCTTTTTTCTAATTTAAATTTCCTGACACAATTAACCGTATGTGTGTTTTCTGCGTTAAAAGGGGTTAAACCAGGCGAGGTCAAAAGCTGATAGGCCCGTGATGTAGTGAAGCGGAACAGGCTGTCAATGTAAAATTCATGAGCTCGTGTGTAGCGCACGCTCCAGCTCTATTTAAATGAGGCTACTGACTAATGCCACCAGATCACATTTATTGAGCTGATATGTGGAGACGCACTGACAAATGGAACTAAATTTCCTCCAAGCCTAATACCGCAGAATCGGATACACGCAGAAAGAGCAAAAAGCAGAAATTTCATATACCACACAGCACCAATTTTTCACAAAGATATTCCAGAAAAAAACATAATATATCGGTGGTACAATATTCCCACAAGTAAAAATTTGATATATGCAACACATTATTTTCTGCTATAAATGTTAAACTTACTGATTCTTACATACTACTTTATATTTTCCAATTTTCTTTTTTAATATTAAGATTCATTTTTACTTGATTTTAGCTTCTGTAACAGCTTATAGTAGATTTTGAAACACTCAAATACAGCGGTATTTTATTTGATAATGAGTAATAAAACAATAATAATAGTATTCTTATATATTTATTGAATCTTCTTTTCCGACCCTACAAAGAAATAAATTTCCCCTATTCCATGTCTACTTCTACTTGCTTATAAACGGGTTGATTATCAGCTAACAATTTCCTTTTTTTGTTTAAATCGAACCTACAATGTCTAATTTGTTGCTCTATAATTCTACATGATATAATTCTTTTTTATTTACATTTTATATTATATAATATCGTTTTATAGAAATATACTCAAAATTTCGCAAACATTGTGACGTCCGTAGGTTCTGGTGTGAAATTATCCACCCACTTGTGGATGCCAGATTCCAAATATTGTGATTTGGCACAATTGGAAGTTGGTAAAATGGACAGTATGAGATTTACAGCATTTTAAGGCATTTGTGTGCCACTTTATTTGCAAAAGTCTATTTGGGGAAAAATAAAAAATACGAGTCTAATATTTTTCATTATTCTATTCATTAAAGCTAACATTAAAAAATCGTGAAAGACATTATTCTTAACCAATTCAATTCGAATAACCAATTGAGCCACCACTTTCCGTTATGCATATTATATTTCTTGTAATTTTAAATGGTACCTATTATACATATATCGTAATGAAAACATTAAAATTGTATTTAAATATTATTAAAATATGTTTCTTAGCACAATTCGTAGACTTCGTTTACCTTAATCGTGGACGGTAAAAATCTGAAATATGATTCATAATTTCAGAAATTACATTAAATGAAGCTCTATTACGAATTAATTCCAAAAATATACATATAAATGTTTCGTATGTATATGGAAGGTCATGATGTTAATAAATCCCATGATAATGATAATGATGAGAAGAGCAAATAACAAGTTTTGTATTTGGATTTCATTAGAGTTGTCATAATTATCTATTGACGATATTTGGAAATGCAACAAATATGATTTGTTAGTGTTGTACGAATGCATTCGTTTTTGCTTATTGGCTCATGAACCAGTGCGGCGCACATGAATATGAAACGCGTTGGAGAAGCAGATAATCGAAGTCACGGATAATATGACCGCGGAATCCCACAATAAAACTCTTATTTCATGCATGGCCAGCGCTGCAGCGAATGGGATTTTTATTCGCGCTACTTTCAACTGGATGGATGTTTATTGTTATGTAATGTTAATGTTCGCTGCTATTGTGCTCTTGTCATACACTATTTCATACCCCGGAATACATAATTACTCAAATTTAAAGTTACAGTGTTTATTTTTATAAAATATTACACAAATAAAAATATTCTTGATTCTAGGTCAAGTTGCATTTGTATTCATATATTATTATACAATGTTTTTACCAATAATTATTTGGATAATACGTTTTCCTGTGTTTTCTTTGAAACTTGGGTGTTTTCTTTTGCACCAACGCAACAGATCTTTTTCAATTTTTTTCTCTTTTTAGCAGAAACTTTGTTGCAGTTATACGTCCTTACTGTCGGTTCAGTTATTTAGAAGATAGAAATATATATTAATATTTTTAAAAAATAGACAAACATCTGAAATAGTGGAGTTACTAGTCGTCAGAGAATCATTTCAATTACAGCCTTTTTTACAATATTCTTCTTCAGCTTTTTGTTTTAATAGAGATTGCTAATCCATATGTACGATTATATTTTCCACTCTTTCCTGTTCAGCATATCGTCCTTTTGCAGTTCTTCTGCAACACAGTCCTTCCATTTCTTCCTCTCTCTTCCTTTTGCTCTTGCTCTTTCCTCCTGCAATTTATATACTTTCCGTAATATTTAATCCGTTCTCTCATTGCATTCCTAACCCAGTTAAATATTTTTTTCATATATCTTCCTAAATAGGTTCATTATTTCAACAATTTCTCTATCTTTTCGTGTTTTCGCTATAGTCCATATAGTTCAGTCTTTATTCCCCCTGTTTCACTGACAAACATATAAGATACGACTCACTATTGATTTAAAAACAAGAGTAATAATAAAAAAAAACAAGGAACTGTGCATCTAAAAAGTAATGCTCTTTACAAAAGAATATTGCAACGTTTGTTCTTGTCTCATAGTAAAGAGCTTTGAATACACGAATACGAAACGATCGTAAAACAAGAACATTTATTACTGAAAGACCTAGTTACCACACAGCAAGAGTAGACAATTGCCAAGGGCTGAGAAATTTTTGGTACCCGTGCTACTACATTCCCTTTGTAATAGACTCAACAAAGGTATTATATTAATTTTCCGTTTATTAGCATTATTTATTTTTCTATTTTACTCCTTTTAAATTATACCTGAACATATTTTTCTACTTGAGAGTCTAGAATACCTTGTTACCGTAGCACACAAGATTAATAAAGTCAATATTATAGGTACTTAACAAAATAATAAGTACATTAAATATATTTCGATAAAAAATAAGGCAAAATTTAACTAAATCGATTTAGTATGTTCCAGGCAATGATTTGTATAAAGGAAAGTATTAATTAATTTCGATATTGGGATTTGAACGCAACCTCCATATATTTGTAATTACTCAATTCAATTTGGAGCAACATTTGAAAATTTTGTAATAATCTCGTATTAAATTTCATTTCTAAAATAATTTACCAATAATTTCGCCGCTTGCCATTTAATTTGGTCGTGAATAACAATAGCAATAAAATATTAATTAAAAGTAGCTGCTTTGTTGGTGTGGAAATCTGCGCAACACAGACGTAATAAAATACAAATAACTGATTATGTTTTCATTAGCGACAGTCCGTTGCCTCGTAAAGAAATCGTTATTACTAGCTGGGGAAATAACGCTGATCGCTTTCAGGAGCCGAAGTTGCCGTAAAATAAAGCGTAAATATTATGGACACCATTCGTTTGTATCATAGCGAAAAAATGACACAATTATATTACGATTATTATTGCCAGTTAGCTTCTATTTTTATCTTAGAAAAAACATAACCTCGATCAGGCACATATCGGAACATCAGTATCTGCTTTGGATTATGTCCCGATTTCAGTCCGTCAAAAATCAGAGCATTCTTAAAGGCGCATGCAGAGTAACATATGTTAACTTAACAAAATATTCAATAGGTACATGAAACGTCATATAGGATGTTTTTTTTTTTGCTATTATAATCTGTCACGGTAAATGTGGGCCTTCTGTAAATGGTATCACTGTTTAGATTATTTAATCTTACAACTAAAATTTTATTTTTACAGTTGTCATTTATATTTATAAAATAAAAATTTATCAATATAAATGAGCCATAGCCGAGTGGCGAGTGGAGGCTATGGCTTATGACTTCAGAAAAAGAACTTATTGCGTAGTTGGGGTTCGATATCACACTAATCCTATTTTTTGTCTTATAGAAACAGTTTACTAGGTTTTATTTAAAAATGGATTAAATATAAGAAATTATTATAAATATTGTTAACTTTATTGTCAGGGTAGGACTGAAAGAAAAATTAAACACTTTTTGTATCCCGATTTTACATATCCATCTCCTTATCAAATTTAGAATGATTTGAAACTTTGACTCTTCTGTTTGTATAAACGTAGATTATATTCACCTCATCATCAGTAAATTAAATTGAGTATTGTTTTTACTAAAGCATTGTTATAATCACAATAGTTGAGATAATCAACGAAAAATATTATTACTTGTTGTAATTAAGTGATTACTTTTAGGAGCTTTTTCCACAATAATAATAAATAAAAATATTATTGACGTAATAATTAACTGTAATTATTGATGCAAAAATTTTGGTAATTATTAGAGATTTTGACACAAGCAGCAGAATTAACATAAATATGAACCGTTTGTGGTAATTAAATAAAATCATTAGAATAAATATTACAAAGGTATCAACTAATACAATGTAATTTACATTTTAAATAATAAAAATGGAATTATTGTAGTAATTAATCCCGACTATGCAATGAGTTCTGTTTATGAAGCCATAGCGTTATCCACTTGGCTATGAAAAATTTTATATGAAAACTTCATATTACATTAATATGAAGAACAACTATCAAAATTGAATTTATTTTATCTAATATTTCAATTAAAAGATAATAATCGTTTTTCCATGTCAATTATCTATATCACCGTTTCTCATATTCGCCCTGTATTCGTAACTTAGATACCGTGAAGTAACGTAACTTTTGATATAACGAAATTTTATATCGTAAAGTAGAATTAATTCCGAGTTTAACATTGATTCATTTTTCTTTTTGAGTAAACTTACAAACCTCCATTCCTCCTCAAAAAACAGTTCTCCCCCCGAATGATTTTTACGTCCCGCATTACTGTCTCAGGAAAATGGTCAGCCTAATAATACAACGAGTTGAAACCTTGTTCGTTGTTCGTGTAAAGAATGAATGTGAAAAGTAAGACAAGACAAAACGAAGGTATAGGTTTTCCTGTAATAAATCCTTAATCATAATCTGTGTGTGATATTCGCGGCATGTTCTGCGTATGGAGCTGTCTCGTTAGTAGGACAATACTCCGGAAAGCACTTAGCTCACGTCCGCTACAGCATGCCAGCCTCATTAATCCAGCTTGCCTACTTCTCCAGCACATGCAAATTACCAACTTGCACAAATATGCCACTTTCATAACCAATACTGCTCTTGTTGTAGTTACCCAAACTTTCAATATGCTCAAAAGATTTCTGACTCCAAGGATAGTTAATAAATTCCAGAAAGTCAGCAAGTGAACGAAAGTTTTCTTGTGATTAGTGTTTCACAAGACAAGATTCTTTGTCTTACTTTCTTATTTCTTGTCTTGCCTCGAAAAACAAGACAAGAAATTTAAGTATGTCTTGTCTTTCAATACTCTTGTATAGAAAAATTTTGACTTGATCGTCATTTGCGCATTTCTTGTCTTGCAGTTTATAAGATAGGGATTCCCCTAATTTTATTTTGTTAAGATAATATCAGTATCAATTATCAAATATATATCTTATAATACAATTATTATTATTAAAGGAATATTATAAAAACAAAAAATAGCATAGCTGCACTACTTGAAGTATTTTTTAGCACAACAGCATCTTTATAATACACACAACACACACACTTTTTTCCAAAGCTCCCTAGTTATAAGAAAGCATTAACTTAAGTAATTTCAAAGAGTAATGATATTATTGAGCCAAAATTTATTATTATTATTATAAATTTTTTAAAGTGAAATTTATAAAAGTATGTATATTGAAAAATATTATATTTTTATTTTTTTAATACTTACATATTTTTGTACTTTTAAGTAAATACAATCTATGTTAAGTTACTACGTTTAAAAAATACTAATTTCATTTTTTTCCTAGTCAGTGCATATATTTATAGATAGATTCTTATAATAAATATATACTCATATTTAAAATTAATAAAAAAAGATGAGTACAAGAATTGAAGAAAATCTTGCTACTCTTCCACTTTGTTTGCTAAACGATTTCTTGCCTTGTTTTTCTTTGAAAATGTAGCTCTTGTGTTGTATTTTTTGCAAGACTGAGGCAAAAACCAAAAAACACAGGACTCTCATGAAACACTACTTCTGATTGACTAAGGGCGGAAAGTAGGGAATGTAGAAGGGTTGTAGTTGTGTAGAAAGGCGTGTACCTACCTGTTTCAGGTTGGATAAACGACTTCATGTCTGATTTGGCTTTCAGGTCAATATTTACCCACTACGGCCTGAATATAATGGGGGTTATTATACTAAACGTTACTACATTGTGTACATATCGCACCTGATTGCTGTACACAGTTTGCTTGCAGAGAAAATTACTATTTTTGCGAGTAAACACAAGGATAATGCTACAGGGTGAATACTAGAAACCTGGACATATGGAATTAACATGACAAAACCGTTTTTTGCTATTATCTGTCCCACTAAATATAATAGGGTGTATATATGTTGTTTAGATTATTTAATTTTGCATCTACTGATATCAAAAATTGTGTATTATGAGATTTTCTTATTGAAATATTCAATAAAGAAAACTTTATTTTGACAGTTATTTAAATTATTCATGCAAAAATGCTGCAGACCATGACGACCCAATTTTTTTCAATATTGAATTGAATTCAGAAATCGAATAGGCATAAAAATATGTGTAATTCCATTCAAAAAAATTAACTTTGTACTATAACTTCAAAACCACTGATTTAAAAAAAAAATTCTATAATGAAATGGTCTCCTACAACTTTGTTATTTAGTATATTTTAGTATTTGTAATAACTTTCTCCTTAAGTATAAAAAAAAAACCAGAGTGCCGAATCGACAGACATCTGGTAAAAATAATAAAAAATTTTTGTTAAGTATTTTATTCGTACCTCCGATAAAATATCGAAATATGAAAATTATATGATTACGATACCTCCTAATTAATATATGGATGGTTGCTAAATATGAATAAAAAAAAAAAATTTACGAAGAGAGTTTGCAGTTGTACAGTTTATATCCCTTCATGATATTTATTCCATACACGATGGGTGGTATAGAAAATGATGAGGTGGAATATTTTGCAGTTTAGCCAATGTATTTCACGTCACGTACTGGGGTTGTATTTAGACAAATCAAGTTGTGTTTACCTACGATGAATATTAATATACAGACTATTACTACATGACCCTGCTTGTGCACAAGTTGTGCCTAATTACCTTTACCTGAAACATTTAATTTATTTTACTACTACAGTCGACTTTTCATTTGCCAAAATTGGAAAAACAATATTATTATTTTTCGAAATATAAAACTCGTCTTCCAAACAAATCTATTTAGTCAGCATTGATTATCTTATATAAAAAAGGGAATGATCAATATTAAAAAGATAACATATGTTTAGTTAGCGAACATGGGTACATGCGTAGGTCAATGTTTTCCAAAGTAGGGTAAACGAACCCTTAGCGGTATTTTTTTTATATATGTGCCAAAGCAAATTTAAACAGAAAAATGGTTGTTTATTATATCTGAAAAAAAAATACAGCCAATAATTCTTTTTTCACCATATGCATTGAAAGCTCTACTTTGTCCCCATATAGAGAGGAATCTATAGTGTTAGCAACAGTATAACAGAATATAATTATAAAATGAAATTCTTATTTAATAATGATATCATTTTCTTTTTTCAAATTATTTCACAATTTGTTTATTTAAACACGAATTGACCTATTGGCATTACTGTAACAATTTCACTGCTAAACCACTGAATAGATATATACAGAAGCGACACTACGACAGAGAAACGAAAATTAGAGAGAGATGGGGAATGCCAATAAATTTAAAGGGCTTATTGTTTAAAATCAGAAAGTTTCGTCACATCTTTGTGGCCCGAGTTTCTCTGTTTATCAGTCATTAATTAGAAAATTAGAAAAATATAAAAATACAGAAATCGATTTCAAACAAGCAACAAATAAAATAATAATAATAATAATAATAATCTTTATTTTCAAAGACATAATACAATATGTATAGAAAAAGGTCAGTTTAAATTGTAAGTAAAACACAAGACAAAGAGAACTATATTATTTTTTACAAAATAGATAAAATTCTTCTAAATTATAAAAACAATGTTCAGTCAAAATATTTTAAGATGTCTTTTGAAGGTTGTAATATTGTTTATATTTTTAATGTTAGAAGGTAAGCAGATGTAGATGTGCAATCCAAGTACGTAAGGCGAATTTTCTCCAATTTTGGTTTTTATTAATGGCGTATGAAAGTCATTTTTAGTTCTTGTATTAAATTGGTGGTAATTTTTATTTAACATAAATTTTTCTTTATTTTTATGTATCAAAATACATAAATCAAGAATAAAAAGACATGAGAGTGGAAGAATATTCAATTTTTTAAATAATTCTCTACAGCTACTCCGCGGAGTTGCACCAGCCAGGCATCTTACTAATCTTTTTTGGGCTACAAAAACCTCATTACTTGTTGATGAATTTCCCCAAAAACAAACACTGTATCTTATTTTAGACTCAACTACAGCGTAATAGTACATAATTAATTGTGTTTCGTTTAAGAAGCATTTTAAATGTCTAATCTGATAGCAATAACTATTTAGATGGGCAATGATTTCTTTGCATTGAAATTTCCAATCAAGATTTTCATCCATGATTAAACCTAAAGTTTTAATTTTGTTGGTTTGATGTAGATATGTATCAGAAATAGATATGTCAAGTTTTTGAATATTTCTATTTTGATAATTATGAAAATGAATAAACATAGTTTTAATCTTATTAAGAAATAGAGAATTGTCATTGCACCATTGCGAAATGCTTTGTACACAATTATTACACTTAGACTGTAGCTTTTCTTTATCCTTATCTGAGATTAAGACTGAGGTATCATCAGCGTACAATGATACCGCGCTTGAATCATCAAGTACATCATTTAAATCATTTGTATACAGAATGAACAGGATTGGGGCAAGAACTGCTCCCTGAGGAACACCTACGTTCGTTGTGAGATAATCGGAAGAAAAGGTTTTAGTTTTCCGTGTATAAGTATGCCTGATTGTCACAAACTGTCGCCTATTTTTAAGAAAACTTTTTAGCCATTCCAGGGGCGCTCCACGAATACCCATACGCTCTAATTTCTAAAGTAGTTGATCGTGATTTACACAGTCGAAGGCTTTGCTCATGTCACAAAACACTCCTACTGGACACTCTTTATTTTCCATGCATGATACTAATTTTTCGTAAAAATAATGTAGTGCGTCATGAGTAGACAAATTTGGACGGAAACCGAATTGATTTTTATGAAGAAGTTTAGAGTTATTTACAAAACATTCTAATCTTTGTAGAAAGCAGTATTCAAAAACTTTAGAGAATACTGATGACAAGGCAATTGGTCTATAATTATCCATGATGTTCTTGTCTCCCTTTTTGTGAAGCGGATTTATTTTATTTTCCTTTAATTTTTCAGGAAAAGTTCCTGATTCAAAAGATAAATTAATCAGATAAGTAAGGGGTTTACAAATTTCTGATGAGACTGCTTTTATTAAAAAATTTGGCACCGAGTCGGACCCACTGGAATATTTATTTTTAATTTTTTTATGTATAATATTCTTGACTTCCGTCTCACAAAAAGGGAACAAATAGAAATTTTTATTATTCTCAGCAGTTTTACACGAATAAGAATTAGTATTTTTGGGTATACGTTCAAGGATGTTCCGTGGAGCGTCCCTGAAAAAACGGTTGAAGCTATTTGCAACTTCTACTGGTTCATTAATAATCGTGTCATTATGTGAAATGGTTATGTTATTTGTAAAAGTGGTTTTGTTACCTACTTCGTTTATTATAGTCCATGCGCTTTTTGAAGGATTGTCTGATTTGCAGATCTTGTTTTGATAGAATTCTCTTTTGATGTTTGATATAAGTAGTTTATGAGCTTTTTTCATTTCCTTATACCGGGTGTCCCAGCTCGACCGACACATGGGAGTTTTACATGGGAAATCAGTTAATTATGAATAGTATCTCCCCAGTGCAAGATATTAACTTGAAATTTTGTATGCTTATTGGGGAATATTAATTCTATGGATAACAGTTATTTGAAATATGTAATTTCGTCTGCAAGACGAGATTTATTAAATTATAAAATCTAACATTTTCGTTCAAAATCAGTCAGCCATGGAAATAAAAGAAAATATCTATGTGACAGTTCTGACAGTTAATGACATGCCATTGTAGAAATTTATATTTTTGTAACATTGGTATATTATTTAACAAAAAGACACTAAATTCAACTTAAATAATATTAAAATACAGGGAATAAGAATTAAAATCAATGATACTTCACTAAACTGTCAGATAAATATTTTCTTTTATTTCCATGGCTGTCTGATTTTGAACGAAAATATTAGATTTTAAATTTAATAAATCTCGCCCTGCAGACGAAATTGCATATTTCAAATAACTGTGATCCATAGAATTAATATTCTCCTATAAGTATACAAATTTTCAAGTTAATATCTTGCACTGGGGAGATACTATTCATAATTAACTGATTTCCCATGTAAAACTCCCATGTGTCGGTCGAGCTGGGACACCCGGTATAATGGCTCTAGTTGTGGATAGCTGGATTTCATGTTAAATATACATTTTAATTTGTTACTAGATATTTTTATTTCAGTGTTAACCCAGTTTTTATTTGAGCTAGAATTGAGAATTTTAATTGGATACCTATGTTATCACTTTGACATAAGTTAGAAAAAATAATTATCAAAAAGAAATCATTATATTTCACATACTCCAAAGGGGAAGAAGCTATATCAGCCTTCCTCGCTTTGTTGATGTCCATGTATAAGATGATTCTGGCTGATTCAAAGTTGTGTAAACAATTATTTAAAAATACATAAATTTGAAGCTTGTGAGAAGATTTGTCAAGAAAACTTCGAATTAGACAACAATATATTTATATATTATAAAGATCATAATTTGGAGAATTCTGGGTTTGTAAATTTAATAACAACACACGTATATTTTTATAATTACATAATTTGTTTAGAAAATACTTTTTATAAAAATATTGAAAAATCGATGTGTATTAATTAAAAATGTAGGATATTGTTTATAGCTAAGAGTTAGTAAAAAAATTGAGTTTCAAGTCACGAAATTCTCCACTAGATTATTAAGAAAATTGTATGTAAGACTCAGAATATTTTCTGTGATGATATATAGTAAAATGAATTTTAAATCTTATCAAAAAGAAAGAAATAATTGTGCTTATTAAAGAACTTTCAAAATACAGGATTTTGTTTAATAAAAAATGTTTACAAAATATATGTACGTATTTATTTCATCTAATTTCCTATTATTATATTGAAAAAAATATAATTTTATTATTTTTACATTTCAAAATTTCTTTTATCATTAAAAAAAAAATTTTAATGTGGAAGATAAATCAGTCAACAAAATTAAATGTCCACAATTCTCTAAGGTCATAGACTTGACTAGGGTAACATCAAAGTTACCGTCATATCGTATATGTATAACTATTCTGTGGCTAAACGTCAAACACGAAATAAATGTAATTTTTCCACTCTCATTCATCACTCCAATGGTAAAAAGATACACTTTTCTCTCTAGTTTGACAAATAACTGATTCTAAAAGGTTTAAATCAATATACATATGGATTACAAAATAATAATCATTTGAGATGATTGTAGGTATACCAGTGATCTGTCAATACCTACAAATTACTTGTTAATTTGTTGAACACTCTGTCACTCATCGTTGGCAGCCAATTAATACTTTATAAATGAAAACTAATATAATAAAGTCTAATTTTAAACGACTTTGTAATATTTTCTTTTATGGTTTTGAAATACCCAATAATTTATTTGGAACATTTGACGATAAAATTATTTGAAGATTGTGTTCAAATTAGAGATGGGATATTCGAATCTTTTTGATGATTCGTATTTATTCGACTCCGTACCAAAAAGATTCGTATCAGAAGATTCGTACATTTCGTACCGTACACATTGGGTGGGGGGTGCGTTGTATAAACGACTGCGTTTTGCTTCTTGTTCAGTCTTGTATCTTGCTTTCTTTATATTTCTATCTCTCGTACTCGTACCCGGGTACGACATCTGTCTTTAATAATTAATGCTTTACTTTTTGAGTCAGTACATGTACCGCAGGTCAAGCAGGTACCAGTCCACCACCGTGACTCATGCACCGTACATATTGTATAGACTACATTAGTGTAACGGTCATTTTGTGGCGCCAAATTCAAACTGAAACCCTAACTCGCCTCTGCCGATTTATTCGTCCATGTTATTCTTATGGGAATACAAATATGCTATCTTTAAACTGCTAGAAAGTATTATAAAATGCAAATCTTAACTATTAAACCTTATAAATACTAATCTGTAATGTTTTACCTATCTTCTAATGTAATATATACACCCAAAAAACATAATTTTATTTAATAAACTTCAATTTAAACAGTAGGTGCAAATTTCTGAAAACGTATGTCGTAGCTGTCTTAGTATTCAGTTGAACCTGTCACTTTAAGTTGGCGTTTTAACCTGCTGCACCAAGTAACGACATATGTTACAATTTGCGGTACTACTTTCTTTAAAATCAATTTTTTCTTAATTTATTCTTTTATTTGTACTTTTAATGTACGGAAAGCAAAGAGTAATGTTTTGAAACATAAAAAAAATCTATGTTATAATTAAGAATCGCCAAAATACTTTAATATCGTGAATTGAAAATGTATTCCCATAACAAATGCATACAGTCAGATTTGAATTACGGTTCCGCGCCTAATGTAAATCTTAACCTCACTAATGTGGTCTATTGCTGTATGCCTAGAGTCAACGGGTGCGCATGATACTTCGATACGAATCTTTTCGCGGATACTGATTCGTATGAAACGACTCATTTAAAAGATTCGTTCAGTTTATACGAATCATACAAGTACTACACATCTCTAGTTCAAATGTTTGAAAGCAAATATAAACTCTGTTAAAGAATCATTTTTTCCTAAAATCAGAAATAAAAAAATCTTACCTTTTAAGCTATATTACTGAAAGAATTAGTATATAGTTTTTGTTTTTAATAGAATAATCCCATTTTTTTTATTTAGGGACACGAGGTATTCAAAAATATTTGGAAACATACACACATTACAACACACATACAACTTTATATATTAATAATAGTAATTATAATTGTCCCAATGACCTTAATACTTTCGTGCTTTTAATAAAAATTAAATAACATATCCCTAGGAGAGTTTAAGAAATTAACTTCACCTGTTCCATGACAATTTTTATTTGCATTTTTGTTCGAATAGATTGGCGGACTACAGCTACTGCCTCTAACCAGCAGTATCTTTATTTGGTTATATTTTGATGAAGCTGATATTTGACCCAAATCTCACACTTCGCTCAGTTCGATATTTTATTATAAACATCAACCATCATTTTAAAACAATGAGAAATTGTTATTTTTATTGACTACTTTTTTGTATTATTATTATTGATAATTGTTTTTTCAAAATTTTGTATCGTTTATAATATTACCATTTAAATTATTATCTTTCTTTGACCAAGCGATATATATAAGCGCAACTCATCAAGTTGAACGGTTGGGGTGTCCTTATTGTGGTTCCATCTGTCCACTCTAAAGCCGCAGCCCTGAACCTTGGGCCTCATCTGTCACGGGTCGGTCAGCGACCTGAGCGAAGTCTGCTCTCCAGACTTCAAGGAGTTCAACCGTCATCTTTCACAATAAACGGAAGGATGGGAGTGCATTATGTGATTGATTGAAAATAGGATGGAAATGGAATGCAGATTTGATGGACTTAATGGAAAATTTCATGTTTTAAAGTAGCATTGAAAAACCTGGCACTTCAAACCTTTTAAAAAGTCTTATGTGTACGGAAGCTGCAAATAATCTTTAATCCAAACTAGCCATGAAAATAAATATAAAATTTGTGTTTTACTTGTCAAATTTTGCTGTCAAATTTTTATCAAAATTGTGTTTAAGTTAGATCTGTCAAAAATGTCAAAATTCATCGTGTAATATTTTGTTCAAATATATAAAAATATGTATTATGACTTCGATTCACAATTTTCTGACGCCAGCGAATTCCAAGATCTTCTCATCATTGACAACAATGCTCGGGCCAGTGAAATGTGTCTCAGAAAATCTGTCTCGCATAGACACATCAAAAAGAAAAAGAAGAAGACAACAGACTCGAGCGTACAAGCCATGGAAGAAAGAAAAATAGAGCCATGCATAGTATCTTTTGTGGAAAATCCCATCATGTCACTAGCACAAGAAATTAAGCAAATTAGAAAAGAACTTACCAACGAACAAAAGCAGAAAGGAAAAATTAGTAGACCACAGTCTGCTGGTGCAAGTTCTTCAAAAAGGAAAGATGCAGAACGACCACAAACTGCTAAATCTAATCCAGAAAGAAAAAGCAGAATATCTGATGGTGATTATACAAAAGAAAATTTAGAAATTCCAAGCACTTCTAAGGAAAACAAGAAGGATAGTAAGAAGAATTCAAAAGATTCCACAAGAGAACCAGAAGAGAAAAAAAGAAAAGTGCATAAAATTCTTACACCAGAACTTAAGCGTTCTAAAGAAGACACACTGGAACTATTACGACTATCACGAGAACGTCTTCTTAAGAAATTATCGGAAAAAGAGATACACGAAGAACCACCTCCAATTGAAATAAATGCCAAACCAAAACTACTACCAATTCCAGAAGCAGCTTCAAATGTGACAGGTTCAGTTGAAGCCAAATCTCAACACAAACCTTCTACAGACAGCACGAAGAAAATAGACATACACGACCTCATCACAAAGCCAGACTTTACACTAAAATCCGTAGCCGAAAGTAAAAAACAAACAGAAAAAGATAGCCGAAGTGTTCTCCAAAAAATAGGCCTTGTAAAGAAACCAGAATTATCAAAACAAATAAAAGAAAAACAAAAAATTACAAAAGAAGACACAATGAAAAAAAATCCATTACAAGTCTATAAGTTTGAAGTATCAAAAAATGAACAGAAATCAAAAACCCCTGTTCAATTGAAAAAAGAACGTGATATATCTAAAACAATTAAAAAAAATGAAAGTCAGTTAAAGACTACTCTACCCAATGAAAAATATAAATCTAGACCACCATCATCATCCAGTAAAATAGAACAAAAATCAAAATTATCAACCCCTACATCGAAGTCTAGTGGCAGAAAATCTAATAAAACTATCGAAAGTATAGAAACAAACAAAAGTTCAAAACCTGAAGATCAAAAGAATATCAAATCTAATGTTGAAATTGAGAGTGAAGAAATTCTAGAAAAACTTACAACTTACAATACTTCTCTTGGTTCTTCTTTACTAGAGATCAAAAGCTCATCCAAAGAAAAAACAAAGTCTTTGGAAACGGACATCACAAAAATATCTACAGAAAGAAGAGACAAAACTCTAGAGGCAATCAAACGAAGATCATCTGAAGGAAGATCAATGGAGACTATTATGCGAAAAATATCTTCATTTGGAGTATCAATTACAGATGATAGTAAAGGAAAATCTCTTGTAGCTGTCAATAAAAGATCTTTTGATTTTGCGCGTAAAGTTAAGTCGGAAGAATCTGGGGCATTATCTTTTTCCGTTTCCTTTACCGAAAGGACTTTTTCTTCTAAAAAATCTATCAAAGAGCACAAATCTAGATCACGAGAAAAAAATGAACTACCTCTATTGAAAAAAATATGTACGTCTTCTAAAGAGTTTGAGCGAAAAAAAACTGATTCAAAACCCAAAAATGAAGAAAAATATTCATCTGATAAGAAAAAAAGATCTTTTTCTGAAGATCCTAAAAGAGCTGTACATAAAGAAGAAAGGGACAAAGTTCAAAGTGTTAATGAAAAAAATATTACAGAAATAAAAAAAAGATCTCTGTCTGAAGAACCTAAACGAGTAACACCAAAAAAAGAAAGAGATAAATCAGAAGATAAACCCAGATCTAAAACAAGAGATAATTCTCCGAACAGAAAAATATATACACCAAAAGAAAAAGAAGGAGTAACTAAGGACAATGTGCTGAAAAAAGAATTTGCTAAACTGGTACAAGATCAATCAGCTAATAAGAAAGAGCGGGTAACACATAAATACGTTGTACCCCTAAGTTCTCTTACACCAGACAAAATAATCTGCCCAAAAGATGTACAACAAAAATTAAAAGCACCTGATATGAAAATCAAAGAAAAACAAAAAGATAACTTCAAAATAAAAATCAAGAAAGATCCTATAACTAATTCAGCAAAAGTTACTCCACTCTCAGCAAAAGTTATAGCCGCAGCAAAAGAAATTCACGAAACTGCCAAACAGATGATTCAAACAAAACCAAATCAATCACATCCCCTAACACCTGACACTGCTTTGGTTAAGGGGATCATGAGACGAATGAAAGAAGTAAATAAACAAGATAAATTCAACCCAGAAACCTCGAACTTAGAAGACACCATAGATAGACTTCAGACAAAAGATGCAGACGTCGATAAACTACTCAAAAAAATGGAAAGCAAGAATGAACTAATTCCAACAGAACCAGAAATGAAGAAAGAATATTCAGCTACTCAACGAATCATTTTGAAAAATAAAATAGAACCTTTGCTGAAAAACATAGCACCTGATACATCTAGACCTTTAGTACCAACAAAATTAGAAAACAATCCAGTAGAAATCCCTTCTGTTTCTGTTTTACAAATTCAAGAAAAAGATTTTCTTCGTGAAAAAATCTCCGAGATGGAAGGCCTAAAAACAAGACTCATCTCTCAGCTCATGGATAAAAAAGTTTCAAGTGAACACGTTAATGATGACCTACAACGAATACAAAGACGAATGACGCAGTATCAAAAAGAAAGCAAAACTCTAGAAAAACGCATTGTATATCTAATGCAATACAATTTCGAAAGAATAGACGATGCTAGAGATAATTTACGATATCTGACAAAACAGGAAGCTGATATTGTTTACTCCTATAAAGACCTCAGCAGTAAAGTTCCTAACATAGAAAAATCACAACATGAAAACAATAAACTAATGACAAACATTGCCGAAAAACCTGGAGCAATTGAAACCAGTGCTGTAAAAGATCTTCAAAGTGACCTAATCCCTCTTTCCACTAGAAAACTAGAACTAGAAAGCACGCTTGTACGTCTGAAACGAGAACAAATCGACCTAGGTGACCGCCTGCAACACAAAAAAAGAATGCATATGCTAGAGAAAGCAGAAATGGAAACCGAACTAAAAAAGCTTGAAGCTTCCGTTCGTTTTCTACAAGACTTGAAGAAAGATCTTGCGAAGAAACAAGAAGAAATACAGAAAAGGGTCCATCATGACAACCACTTCCATGTACAGGAAGTGAAGAAACTAGAAGTAACAGTAGCAGAACTGGCGGCCAAGTTTAAAGCCATGTCAGAAGAAAGGAAAGATCTGGAGAATATAAATAGATCACTGAAAGAAAAAATAAAGAGATGTAATAAATGAGTGATATTTTTATGTTGGTTTTATTGTCTGTTGAGATAAAATTGTAGTCATTTTTGAATAAAATATTTTTCGTATACTTTTATTTCTTTACACATCACAAATAATTTATTTATTTATTATTTATTTATTGTAAAAAATTATAGAAAAACACATTTGAAGTAACTGTCAACACAAAAATGATTGTTAATTGTTTACAGATAATGCAAAAAAAAATTGCATCCTGAACATAAAAGTTGTTTATATCCAATATTTTTTTTTAAGAAATAAAGGGTCACAATTTAATCCGTCATTTTAGTGTCTTCGTTGCTTTCTGACTTCATTCTGTTTGCATTTTTGCTAATTTTGGAACACAGTTTTCGAAAAAACGTTGTTTGATTGCGAAATGATTTTGCACTCCCGAATGTTTTTTTTTCTTGCTATGCCCGAAAAAGAAAACATTTTCGAATGCAAAAGTGACATTTTGCGATCTAGAATCGTAAATAACTTTTTTTAATCCAACTTCTAATATATATCTCGTAATTAAATTCAGTTTGCAAATTTGTAATCACTTAATCAGTGTATCGAGATCTAATATTATGAAATTTTTATTATTCCATCCTTTTTGAAACAACACCCATTTTTTGGTGCAAAATTACAGGAGTAATATATTTCTGGTTTAAAAACAGAAAAAATGGAAATTTTAACTGTATACTCAAAATTGAGTATATATCTATAAGCTTGTGGGACAATAGAAACACGAAAGGAATAAAGTGAATGTACGTATATTGGTAAAGTTACCATTCGATTCTATAAACGAAATAGTATATTTTCCGTATTTTAAAATTATTGAAGACTCAAAACCTGCTATTGTTACAAAATTAAATATAAATATATCATTCACCGGTTTATTGACAATTCTGTACGTGGTGTGCTAATCTATAATTTATGTGGTAATATATTTGCAACAACAAGAGCGTTTACCCTGACCTGGGATCTCTACTTGGTGTGGAGAGTGTACCACAGGTTATAGAATGTAATATGAAGTTGAAAAATTAATCATATTACCAGGACCGCCATAAGGCCTAGACCGAGCAGGCCCCTGCATGTAGCGCCGAATTGACATCGGCGGCAAAATGATTATTTTAATTAATTTTACTACTTCTTTTCATTTCATTTACTTTTACTATAGGTATTATTTTGTAAAGCCAAATGTAATTAATTTCAATGTGTATAGCTGAAAGGATGCGAAATAGACTGAATTTTTAGACAAAATAAATATTTTTACCATATCGAAAATTTAAGATTATTTATTAACCCTTCGGAAGTGGCGCCCTTTTCTATGACGTGGAAGGTGGCACCGGGTCTAAAAGACCCATGTCAAAAATAGTGCAACCAGGATTTTTTTCAAAATAATACTACGGGGTTATGAATTCAACCTTGTATTCTATAAAAACTAATATTTTACATAAAAAAAATTTAACTATATAAAACCAAGAAATTTTTAGTATTCTATAAAGCATATAAAAAAATAAATGTATGAAATTATTACAATGTTATCTTCACATATCTTTATAATTGTAATCAAACATTGTATTTCATTTTTCCTACAAAGAATCTACGCATATAGGGCACAACGGTGAAAGACATATTTTTTTGTCGTAATTAAATCTAGTTTTTCAGTCTTTCTCTCACAAAAAAACCCATTCCTTTCGGGTTCCTAAAGTAATTTCTTGAAGAGACCGAGTAGTAGAAGAACTAGCACCATAATCTTGTCTTCGTTCTCGTACTGTTCTTGGTTGCATTTTTCGCAATGGAATATAATTTTTAAGTTTTTGTGACAAAAAATACATGTCTTTCAGGTCCCTAAAGTAATTTCTTGTAGGGGTCGAGTACTAGAAGTACTAACATCATAATATTGTATTTTTCTTGGTCTTGCATTATTTTTGCAAAGAAATGCAAGACAAGAACAAGGCAAGAGTTACAAATTTCAAAGCAAATCGAGACATAAGAAATTGTCTTGCAAGAAAAATAGAAGAATAGCAAGATTTTCTTTAATTCTTGTACTCTTGCTTTTTTATATTAATGTGAAATACGAGGATCTATTTATTATAAGAATATATTTATAAATATATGTCAGTGATTAGGAAAATAATAAAGTTTGTATTTTTTAAATGTAGTTACATTAACATACCGGGTGTCCCAGCTCGACCGACACATGGGAGTTTTACATGGGAAATCAGTTAATTATGAATAGTATCTCCCCACTGCATTATATTAACTTGAAATTTTGTATGCTTATCGGAGAATATTAATTCTATGGATCACACTTATTTGAAATATGAAATTTCGTCTGCAGGGCGAGATTTATTAAATTTAAAATCTAATATTTTCGTTCAAAATCAGACAGCCATGGAAATAAAAGAAAATATTTACCTGACAGTTTAGTGAAGTATCACTGATTTTAATTCTTATTCCCCGTATTTTAATATTATTTAAGTTGAATTTAGATTCTTTTTGTTAAATAATATACCAATATTACAAAAATATAAATATCTACAATGGCATGTCATTACCTGTCAGAACTGTCACATACATATTTTCTTTTATTTCCATGGCTGACTGATTTTGAACGAAAAGGTTAAATTTTATAATTTAATAAATCTCGTTTTGCAGACGAAATTACATATTTCAAATAACTGTAATCCATAGAAATAATATTCCCCAACAAGTATACAAATTTTCAAGTGAATATGTTGCACTGGGGAGATAGTATTCATAATTAACTGATTTCCCATGTAAAACTCCCATGTGTCGGTCGAGCTGGGACACCCGGTATAGATTTTATTTGCCTGAAAGTAAAAAAAAAATAAAACATAAAATTTTTCAATATAAGTATGTAAATTTTATTTTAAGAAAATCTATACTGATCATAATTGACTAAATAATATAATTATATTTTGAAATTATATAACTCACAGTTAAGTCACAAAATGCTTTCTTATAACCAGGAAGCTATGGAAAAAAGCTTTTCTGTTGTAATGATGTCGCTGGTGTGCAAAAAATTCTTAAAATAGTTCAGCTGTACTATTCTTTGTTTATTGTTTTGTTATATTTGATAATTTACATTGATATTATCTAAACAAAATAAAAATGTACATGTGATACAAATATTAATTATATGTTCATTTGCGAATAGGGGAATCCCTATGTTATAACCTAGAAGACAAGAAATATGCAAGAAAATGATGAGAAAGACAATATTTTTATATATATATATATATATATATATATATATATATATATATATATATAAGAGTAATGAAAGATAAAATTTGCTCTTGTCTATAAAAAAATTTCTCTTGCTCATCATTTTCTTGCATATTTCTTGTCTTGCAGGTTATAACATAAGGATTAAATAACAAAATAAGACAAGAAATCTTGTCTTGTGAAACACTAATTATCTAGCGGTGGCCCTGCATATTGCTGAGATAGATAAAGAACGACACTATGCCCGGACGTTTGAAATGTATGGCTGAAAGTGTCAGTCGTGCTCTATTTATTTATTTTGGGGTGGTAAATCGTGGTCCGCTGTCAAACTGGCATGATCTTGTTGCAATTACACGGTGCAACACCGGCTGCTATTTTTCAGCTTCAGCGGGACCGCAAACACACGCGCGCCTAATTTATAGCGCCCCCTACACGCAAAGCCAACGAGCTACAAACAGCGACACCGCCTGCAGCCTACAAATTTTCACTACACCAAATTAGGAATGTTAATTGTTGCGCACTGCAGACAACACGCATTTGTTATTGTTATGGCTATATAATTTCAGTTTTCAAACAACTAATACTATTTATAACAAACATATTTACTAAATTTAGTGCATTTACTTCTACGATAAAATATCTATAGTCAAATAAAACAATTATACCTATGAACATAAATTCTGTAACTTTTATTAATATCTCAACGTTTCTGTACCCAATTATTCAAGCATGTGCATGTACAACTTCGTCAAGATCGCAGGCTGGACTTATATAGGTTTACAAGGGACAATATAAAGAAATATATATTGTTTTATTTCAATGATTGAAATGGTATTAAAAAATATTATAGATATTCAACTTTAAAGAAAATATATAACATAAAGAATAACGGGAAGAAAAAATTTGTCGGGACTCAGTCTTCAAGATTTAATTTATTGGATTAAACCAACGTTTCGACCACCACTGTGTTCATTTTCAGGGTTACTATACAAAATAAGCAAAACATCAATTGAAAATAATTTTCGAAACTACCATAAGTACTTACAATCATGTCAAACAATATTTCAGAAACATATAGAACAAACATGGATAAAATTATTTGTTAAAAACATAAATAAATAAATAATAACTTAAACATGTAAGAAAACACTCTTTAAAAATGTATATACCCCCTCTCGGGGTTTAGTTGTCGACCGAAAATCTGTTCTGTTGAGGGTTTACAACTTCAATGAAACAAAAAATATGTCTATGAAAAAAAATGTGTGACAACGGACTCCTCGAACACCGAAGAATTGGTCCTTACTTTTTTATGAAGGAAATCGCGCGTTACCGTGAATTCGGTATGTCACCGAAGTTTCTGTGCCAGCTCCTAAAGAATTTAATGCAGAAAAGGTCTGGTTTCAACAGGATGGAACCACAGCCCACACAGCTCGAGAGAGATGTTGTCCAGCTATCTGACCTCTGTAAGAGGCGACATTTCGTGGCCCTGCGCTTGCCGCATTTACGCCCTGTGACTATTTCTTGTAGGAGTATTTAAAGACTAAAGTGTTTAAGCATCGGCCCAGAACTGTAGAAACCATGGAGGTGTAATCCGCTTAGAAAACGCCCACATATGAAGAGATAAGCTTCATAAAGTTATGTAAAATATTAGAATCCACCTGCAGCAGTATATTGACAATAACGGCCACCATTTGCAAGAAATTTATTTTTAAATATAGCTGATTTAAAGCTTCCCATGCTGTAGCTGAAGAAAATAAAAAATGAAACTTTTATGTGTCTACTAGTTTTTTAATTTACTTTTAAAAGTAGGGAGGTTGCTTTGCCCCACACTGTAATAGTGAATAAAAAAAGTTGAAATTTTCAATATAACATTCTGACCCCCTATATTACTGATTAGATTTTGGTGTTAATCGCGGAAGTGGTGTTTTCATGAATATTTGAAGTGTTTTCTGAAATATCTTAATTGATTATGAATATACCTATATAAAAAATTGTAGATAATAATTTAATAATATGTTACTAGCTAAAATTTTATAGTTCAAATTTGTTGCTACAAGTAATTAATGATTCGCTAAATTTGTTCGGTTATTCTGTTTACCTATGGAAATAAATGTTTTTTTTTTCTATAGCAAATGTTAAAGTGTGCTCTATTCAACTCAAAATAGTAAATAAAGTAGCACTTTAATCGCAAAGTACTTTAATTTTTATTTCTTGAAAAATACATCACACATTTTGAGGGTTTGTGTTAATTACAACTTCAATTTTACAATTAAGTTTAATGCGTCAGACGCTTCTTCTTCTACATCTGATGGTAGTTTTTCTTCATTAAATTCACTGTTGTTTCCAAACAAACTCCGTAGCAACCAAAACTACTGAGATCTTAAAATTGTTCTGAAATAATAATTTAATTTTTCTAAATATTTTCTCTATAAATTCTGCTATAGAAAAAAATAGAATTTTATACACGACGATAAAATAATATTATCGACTAGCGAAAATTAACTTTCCGCTAGTCGATAAAATATTATTTTTTAGGCGGCTGGTACACAAATTGTTGTTTTTCGTATCTGCTGGCAACCTTAAAGTATCAATTTTTATTTGACATCTATCAAAGTCAAAATTTTTGGCCGCTAGTTTGTTCATTATTGATTTACATAGTTCATATTAATGTGATTAATTATTTTAGAATATAATAACAAATGTAAGTAAAATTTTAACTATTCCTTTACAAATATTAATGAAAAAGTAATGAATTTGCGAGTAAAAATAGCGGCCGTAAAGTAAATGCGGCCGTAAGGTAAATGCGGCCGTAAAGTAAATGCGGCCGTAAAGTAAATTTTGACAGATGTCAAAAATTGATTTTGAATGAAAATTCATAATTTCTTGTTGTAATCGCCTAAAAAATGTTGTGTGCACCTCGGCTAAAAGTTCTTTTTGGGCCTCATCTGATTTGTAGCCTCGGCTTTGCCTCGGCTGCAAACTTCGGTTTCGGCCCAAAAAGATTACTTTTAGAACCTTGATACACAAATAACTATTGTCGTCTGTTATAAAAAATAACTAATAGGATGATACTCCTTGTTTGACGGTGACAATTTTTATTCTTGACAGTGAAAATATTTTAAAAATAATTATCGAATATTCTAAAAGGAATTATGCTAATAATGTAAGTACTAATAATTTTACTAATTCATTTTATCGTGTCAGCAGTCAGCGCACGGATTCTCGTATATTATAATATTAATAAAAAGTGTAAAGAGGATAGGCTAGAGGCTAGAGGTTATGTGCTGGCCATATCAAATAATTATTTTAAAAAATATACATACATACATAATCATAAACCTCTGGGTTGGCAATTCGTGAGCTGCTTGCGACTCTTTGACTACTTACCTTTACCTGCGGCCAACAAATATACTTTTTGTGAGGATCAAATATTTTTTTACCGTTTCCAACAATTATTTAAGCCCAATTTGAACTACAACTATCAGACTTGAAAACTAAGGATACGTGCTGTATTCAAATTTTACGTCTTAACAAGTCGAATTATAAAATATGGCAGAAAAAAAGCGTACTCTTGAACGAAATACTCGAAAATAGGACCAAGTAATTTTTGAAACATGGAATAGTCATAACCAACTTAAGATTATTGCATTTGGAATATAAACGATTTTTGGGTCCACGTATTATTGCAAATAAACGTTTTCTAATATAAACATTATCAAAATTCAAAAAAAAACAAAGAACTCCACTTAGGCGTATGACTTGAAAGCTATTTAACTGAACATCTCTGCTACTATCCAATCTCAAAAGTCTCATTAACTTCAGTTGTTTTTTCCAAAGTAAATTTATATTTAATATTGAGTGTTAATTATGTAAAATGTAAGTTTTTTTGAAAATACTTGGTTTTTTATAACGTAATAATAATATTTTTTTAATTAAGTGTACTTAAAATGAAGTCTTTTAAGTTTAATATCATAATTTTTACATGAAAATAAATCCCCTATAATGAGCAACCCGTCGTGGGAACCGAGAATATTCGTGTTATAAAATATAAATGTGATGTTATAATTTTACAAAAACAGCGTAAAATTTTATAGGGCAATAAATAACCTACATTCGCAGGGAATATTATTTACTGTTACTGCAGGCCTATGACATGACATGACCAACTTAATGTATTCCACTGTACGTGAATTTAAAATAATAAAATGTGATGGTATTGGCTGATGACACAATGTGCATGAAATCCTGATTTACGAGAGAATTTGACGGAAATGTGTTGTAGTTTTTCCTGGAGATGCTCTTCCGGTTTGTGTGGAAATGCATTTGCAAAATACAAAATAGAAATCAACAGCACAGCATACATAGCAACGGACTGTGGAAATATTTTATAGAAAAATAAAAACAAAAATGAATACATGTTTTTGTTTTTCGGTACTCATATTTTGGGTCAATACATATTTATATATAAGAAAAAAGCATTGATATAATATGGGAAAAGAATATATTTTTTTGGAAAAGTTTTATTTATTTATTAGTTCGGAATACTTACACGTAAACAAACTACTGAAAACTACATGTAATATAAAGAATAAGACTTTTCAAAAAAAGTTTGTTAAATCATGTCCCATACTTCGTTTTTACACTTGGACATTATCAATTGCTTTTATTTTTTAATATATACCTATTTTCAAAATTATTACGATATACTGATATTCTCATTTGAACCTATCTAGTGTTGCAATTGCAAGTATATAAAATATCGGTATATAAATATTAGTCGCAAGTCATGTTTTTTTCTACGAGTGAAAATGAAATCAGATGATATATAGAAAAAATATTATAGTTTAATGATTTTTACATAATGACAAATCTTCCGTCCCTGCTGAATCATCAATTAATACTTAATAATAGATTCAGACTATCCAGATTGTGTGTAAAACATTCCGAAGACACAGAGAATATGTGAATAAAATGTTATTTATATGCCAATTCTGAACAAAGATGTTAGTTTTACAGATCTGTAAAGCTGTAAAAAACTGACAAAAATGCATCTATTTTTGTTGATTAATATAAAATTATACATAAGAGTAGCTGATTTCGAAGCGATTTTGTTCATTATTTACAGATTTACAGATCTGTAAGACTTACGGACTTGTTCAGAATTGGTCTATTAGTACAGTGAAAGCCAGGTTAAGACAGTTTTAACAAAGGAAGTAGAAAATATTATTGATATAAAATATTTCAGTTACAAGCTTTTTACCTATTGCTGGATATGAGACGTCACCTTAGTTGCCATGGAGTCTGGAGAGTGCAACACAGAGTTCATATGTATATAGGAAATAGATAGTAAAGAAAATGAATTTAAATTAATATGTTTATTTGAATTATCGGTAACGATTTTGATTTGGGATGAAATATGGAATACTTGTAATTTCAATTACTGGTCATGCTTATAAAAGATATAGTATTTCAAACGTTTTGAGAACATGAAAGAATCGTGAAATTCCAGAAGACGTGATGCTATAACAATATAAGTTCGCGCTGTATTTGTAAAATTAAACGAAAGTAGAGTAGAGTTTATAGTTACACGTGAGGAATATGGCTTCTGCAACGACTCCGTTCTTCATAGCGTCTCCATACTTAAGAAAATTGTCCCGTGTATAAACATTTTACCTCCATTTTATACACCTGGCCACACTGTGGAATGAACAGTTTGCAAATTTTACAACTAAACTTTTATACGCGAGTAATTTTTTATTTAGTCGGGAGAAATATTCCGGCTGAATTTCAGCGGCGAGTAAGTTGGGAATAGATAAACTGGGTATTAGCTTTCATTTATATTGTAGCTGGAACTAGGATTTAATTTGAACGTCAGCAGCAGCAGCACTGGGTTTTTATTTCTGCGCGTCTACTATTCCGGGATATATATTGTGACTGTGCTGCAATTCATGTACAGCGATGCTTACACTCTTTTATTTTTAACTTGATTGTATCCTATTACTTTTACACCAGAAATTTAAAATCATGTTATATTTAATTCCAAACATTTCAACTTCTACAAAACATTTTTCCATGCCCATCTTATGCACAAAAGGCATAGGCTTAGGTATGCAATAGTCTTGAAGCGCCAAAATTATTTTGACACTTTTAAAGAAATTCGAAACTACTACATCTAATGAAGATATATTATAGAGCATTAAAAAATTCTTTGACATTCAGTAGAAAAATTGGGTCCTCCCTTTTGATTTTTCTGAAAGTGATGAATCGAATGCAACATTTTGAGTACCCCTAATTTAATTAACTAATAAGCTTAACGAGCAATCAATACCCAAAGATGCTAATAATGTTTTGACCACATCCCGATATCTCAACCCGTCTTCAAGTTACATGGCCTCCAAGTTGGACAAAAACTAACCTAAGGTACATAATCGCAAGTCCTTATCTATCCTACCACAAACCATTCCCTTGCCTACATTTAGTTTTTAATAATATTTGCATTCTTTTTGTCATCTTTTTCACTGCACTTATTTTTAAAGTGAAGTGAATCGAAGTGATAGAAGCTAGAAGTAAAAGGAACGAAAATTGTGGTCAATTTTAGAAATATCTCTAAAAATCTATACTATTCCTTCGACCTAGAGATAATTTACATCTATATTTAATAAACGAGAAATTTAAAACATCGTTATTGTTACAAAAAGCAATTAAAATGTATTTAAGTAGTAATTGGCGTGTTTTGAAAATACATGACTATTATAAATATGTCAGAATATTATTATATGTCACTGATAGTTTTTCAATAAATAAAGTTTCACTTGTATGGATTGTTCTTATTACTCATATTCATACATTGCGTAAATTAACAAGTTGTAGGCCCAGAATAATATAGAAGTGAAGAAAGACTCAGAGAACAGAAAATATTTTAGAAAAATTGACTTGATGTATTGATTAAAATTGATGAAGAACAGACCAAGATTGAAGTGGAATGAAACCATAAAGTATTCTGACTGACTGGAAGAAAATTGGAATTTGTAGAAATGTTCGATAGTTATTTTGTCAAAGAATAGAGGTGTGTATGATATAGTTACAGGAAATAGAAAAAAAAAACATTAGAATACGATGAAAAAGAAATGAAGAAAGAAAATTAAGGCAATGAACTTGAGAATTATGAATCAAGAGATATTAAAGCTCAAGATTTGATTGTAAGTAGGATTGATGAAGGACCCATGGTGCATATTTTGAAAAAATTCTTATGAAATTTGAGAAAATCATATTCAGTTTAATAACAAAAGTCAGAAATACATGTTGATAAGCTTCAGTATTTTTTTTTAATTACAAATATGAGCATTTAGTTATGGCAAAATACATACAAGGACTTGAAGAGATAAAAGAAAAATTAAATTTAGCGAACGAATATCTAACAGCATGATGCTGTCAAGAATTCTGACAGGTTTTCCGAAGAAGTATAAATATTTTTTTAAGTAATTGGGACTCAACACCTGGTAGTAATTGAAAGTTGGATGAATAAATAAGTAGATAAGTAGATTGAAGATAGAAGATGTAAATACAAATGAGAAAGCATTCATTACCAGAAATGTAAATAAAAATGAATTTAGGTACAAAGACAATTTAGAAAAATATTTATAATACTAGTAAGTCAACTACATGTAACATTTACAAAAAAGATGGTCACAGAGCTAATAATTGTTAATATAAAGAAGATTATGATGAAGGAAGATGTTCTAACTGTAAAAGTACATATATTTAAAGTACGATTAATTTAAAACTGATTTCTGTTAAAAGCAAGATAGCAGAATAATACAAGAATATATTGATGCTGAATTCGCTGGTGATAGAAAATCTACAACTTTTTTTGTAATGAAGGTATATGGTAATCCAGTATTGTGGGTATCGAAAAATCAGCCTATAATTACCTTATCATCATGTGAAACAGAATATGTGACACTAACTATAATGCAATGACACGAGGATCCTTGATAAAATTCATTATCAATGTTTTGAAAATTAGAGAACTTGGTAGAATTAACATCCTCAAAGACAACTAGTCAACGATAAATATTACGCAGGCATCAGGAAATAAGAAATGTCTAAACATGTAAAATATCAAACCACAAATAGAAGAAGGAATCGTGCATCTAGAATACACTAAAAGTAATTATCAGATTGCTAAAATCCTGACGAAAGGGCTTCCGAAACATCAATTCAAAAACTGCGTGATGGATTAAGACTGATTTAATTTGTTTAATTTGTTATTGTTTCAAAATGTTTTTTAAATGTTAAATTGAGATATGTAAAAGTATTTTTTAATTAACGGAAAGTGTTAGAAAAAGCAATTTAAAAATACTTAAGTAGAACAACACAAGTAGGCGTCTTTCGAAAATACATGAATTTTATAAATATGTCAGATAGTTTTTCAGTAAATACATAGGCAAATTCTGAACAAATTTGTAAGACTTATAGATCAGAAAATCTGTTAATAATGAGCAAAATCGCAACGAAAGTAGCCACTCTTATGTATAATAGATGCGTTTTTGTTAATTTTTTAAAGATTTACAGATTTGTTCAGAATTGGCGTAATAGTTTCACTTGTATGGATTGTTTTTATTGCTCATATTCATACACTGCACAAATTAACAGTTAGAAATCATAAAATTTCGTTTTCAACATTTGTTTATAATTTTATTTTACACTAATTATCACATCACATCAGCTAGTTCACTAAACGTGGCCGTTATTTTTATTATAAATCAACTGTGATGATGTGATAAAATCTTTTTCATCCTTACGGATACTGCCTGAACTCAAGACGTACTTGCTGATGTTTGAATGTGAGTATTGGGTTATGTTTTGCTGTTAGCCAATAAAATTGTTTCATTATTGAAATTAAAATATCGTGATATCCTATTTGTGATAATAACAAAATTGCCATTAATATTGAAGATATTGTGTTTATTAAGTTTTAATTTTATTTATAAACAAATATTAAAAACGATATTTTAAGATTTATAACAATATTTCAAATTTATCATTTATTATATTAAGGTGTACAAACATTTTTTCTTATTTATATCTAGGTCGAAGGATAGTACAGATTTTTAGAGATAGTTGACTACAATTCTCGTTCCTTTTGCTTCTCAAAACTGTCAGTTCCATTCACTTGACTTTAAATATAAATGAAGTGAAGAGGATGGCAAAAAGAATACACATATATTATAAACGACAGTCCAACAAACTGTTAGGTGTTGACATGCGCAAGTTTAAGTCATAGCGCGTGTTCTCACAGTTTATTTTACTTTCATTTATTAATATGAACGTTAGAACAATTCATTTTTTACGAAAATGTTAAATGAATTGTTCTAACGTTCATTACTAAAGAATATTTAAAATGATTAATAAAAATTGATTAGTAACAACCAGGGCATGTAACCGAAAAAAATACTGGTTAACGGTTAACCCTTATAGAGAACGTTATAATAATAACGGTTTTAGTTCGAAAACCGGTTTTTGAAAATTGGAAACCGGTTTAAACCGGTTAATATATCGGTTAAAAAATTATTAAAATTTATTAAAACAAATTAATTATAAAAATTTGATTAAAACAAATTACAGAATAATTAATTTAAAAAAATTACCCTCTGAGAAAAATATAACAATTAAAAAAAAGCAATTTAATTAATGAATATTCCCAAAAATTCCCGTAATATCTTCAGAAAAACGCAGGTCACTTTTCAATTTTAAACTTGCCTGTATTGACAAAGGCCGTATTTATTTGGAGAGACTACCTACATTTATGACTCTCCAATAAAATGTTAATTGTAAAAACTGTCATGACTCATGTTCAAATACAAATAGAAAACAGATATAAAAAAATATTTAAAAAGTTCTCGCTAAATGATATTAAAATAAAGGTTAATGTTCGCTAAAACCGGTTTATTTTTTTTTGGTTAACGGTTACCGGTATTTCCGGCCTGAAAAATATCGGTTAAAATTATGGTTAAAGTTCGCAATTTTCGTTCAAAATATCGGTTACCGGTTTTTATTAACCGGTTTTTTTTTAACCGGTTACATGCCCTGGTAACAACATAACATTTAAGACTACATTTTTGTAAATGAGTTTTTCTATATTCATCTCTTATAAAAAAAAACTACAAAAAACACGCGTTTTTGTTCATATTTTGAACAACTAATAAGAGAAATCCCCTGGTGACATTTTTTGCTAGAGGTATTCTTAGTGTGTAATTCGCATGAGGGAACTCGATAGGATATTTCAAGAAAATAAAAAGCAGACATTAGTTCGTTATTATGTAAATAAAATAAAATAATAAAAAACCAGACAAAACAGATTTAACGGGAATATATCATATTCCACATAACAACTACGACGCCATGTATAAAGTGGTAGAAGTTTTAAATAAAGAATTAAAGAACAAGAAAAGTAAATAAACAAAAAAATTAACAACGCAGTATTTGCCAACCACTGCATTAGTTGGTAAGAAACGTTCGTCGAATGAGTAATTAAAATTTTTACATGTAGCAGAAAAAAGATTAAAGAAGAAGAATAAAAATCCTATTTTTATTGAAATAGTCTCTCGCCAATGGTAGACTGTTTTCTTATTTATGGTTTACGCCCCAAGATTATTGCATCAGTGCAATTTTGAACACTTGTTGATGTGGATATATATAATATAAAATAGATACAACTATAATAGAGCTCTGTACTGCACAGGGCAATTAAGGTTTTATGAAGGTTGTAGTATGTACTTCTATACACTATTGGAAAAAACGATAAATACGTTGCCCAGAGACATATAGTGCCCTGAGCCAAATTATATTGACTTCGCTCTGCACTTGCTACTGCCACAGGTAAAGTTAATAGCAATCGTAGGCATATAAATAAATTGGGCAGCGACGAAGATAATTTGTTGACACAAATAAATTGCAAAACATCTATTGGCGAAAAGCTACCTTTATTATAATTTTTTTTTTTTTAAATAAATCTATTCCTGGAATATCTTTTTTATCAACATAATAATATAAATTCATAAAATTTTTACGTATTTCATCATCAGTTATGGATTTAAAAGTACGTAGAACACAGAAAAACCTGAAATTGACGTTATGTTGTACCATTAATGCAAATCTGCTCTTTGAAAATCCAATTGCATTATCCGTAATACTGTATTTGACGACGTATTTCAATTTGATCAATTCAGGCTCAATGAAATGTTTATGATTCTAAAATAAACTTAAACGAATCATCTGATCTATAAATTTCCAAATATTTCAGACATATATTTATATCTTCAGTTTTTAGAGTTTTTGGGCGCCCCAAAAAGCCAGGCGCTCTAAATCAGTGGCCTCACGTCTTAACTCTACACTGACATTGCCATCTCCTTCCTGTTTGTTGATTATAAGCGCTAGAACGATTGACATATATTTGTATTTAACTCGCATTATACCCATTCCTGTTTGCAGTGGTGTGCGGCAGCCTGGACATGCAAGGTCCCTCGTTCGTGGTGGAGCCGCCGCTGCGGGTGGAGTTCTCCAACAGCTCGGGGGGGCGCGTGGAGTGCCTGGGCCAGGGCAGCCCGCCGCCCACGGCCGAGTGGCTGGGCGAGGCGGGCGGCGAACTGGCCGCCCCCGTGCCGGGGCTGCGCCTGCTGCTGGGGAACGGCACGCTGCTGTTCCCCCCCTTCCCCGCCGACCGATACCGCCACGACGTGCACGCCGGCACCTACAGGTGTCGGCTGCGTAGTAGTCTGGGGGTTGTTGTTAGTCGGGAGGTTCATGTCAGGGCTGGTAAGTGCAAATTATGTTGCTTTATGTTGTGTTTTATAGCGTGTGCTTCTATACTGATGCATTTGTTTAAGATTTTTTTTTATATATTTTACATAATTTACAATAATTATTTAAAGATAACACAACAAAGGAGGTAACTTTACACGGTTTTGTCGAACGTCCCCTTTGGATATGCGTACTTGCATATAACTTCTCTATGTGTACACGCATATAGCTTCTTCTTATTATTTAGGGGTAGAAAAGTGCGGCAGACGCCAACAATTACGAAAGTTTTCAACAGAAAATAGCATGATTCAAAAAATATCTATTTTTTTTATAAATTTTCCGATATTTATATACATTTGAATACATTTAAACTAAATTCATTATTATTTCAGAGGGAGGGGGTGTTCTAGCCCCTCGAGCCCCTCTCCTGGCTAAGTGCCTGGTTCTGATGAAGGAATAAAATTTAGTTTGAGTTTTGACTCATTAATCAAATTAGTAAACAATAAATTTTATAATTTGAAAGTTATTATAGTTTCAATATACGTATGTATAGATATAGAAACACATTTTTAATTTGTACCAATCTAATTTAATATTAATAATAAACTATTTTAATTTTGTAATATTAAGGTATAGACAGGTAACAGAGATATTGCATTGTTAATAACTTAGCAACAGTAACAATAGTAGATAAAAATGGTTTTTACAATAACAATAGAAATGTTATTATTGTGAAGTTTCCTTGGAGATACTGAAATATATTTATTTCATTTGCTGCAATGTCGCTGATACGTGAGGTTCTGTGCATTGGCAGTGCGTTCGTAGGGGCGTTGGCAGTCCACGCTCATATTCGGGCCCTCGAAGCCAAGCGAGAGCGGCCCGAAGAAAAGCAAGCAAGGGAGGCAAAGAGACGGATTTTGCGAGAATTACTATTCCGCATCGTGTGAAATTCGTTCGCCTCCGCTTGCGAGAAGGGGGGGTTCTGGGGGTGTGAATGCGGGAGTGGACAACCCCGGCCCGAGGTCTAAAACCCTCCGTGGTGCAGGGGGGTGTGAATGCGTGTGGGGACAACCCCGGCCCGAGGTCTAAAACCCTCCGTGGTGCAGGGGGGAATGAATGCGAGTGTGGACTACTCCAGGCCCGAGGTCTAAAACCCTCCGTGGTTCTTGGGGTGTGAATGTGAGTGTGAACTCCGGGTCCCAGGTCTAAAACCCTGCGTGGTGCTGGGGGGTGTGAATGCGAATTACAACAAATTCTATAAATATTTCAGAAATATTACTGGAATTGAATAGTTTTCTATCATACGTTTCTATAGAAACGTTAATGTGACCCTATATGGTTACATTCACTTACCAAACGTTATCTAGGAAATGAAATGTGAAATGTTATCTAGTTAATGTTTGAATACACAGTGTTCAGTGTTGCCAGATGGGAAGGAAATTCTCTGTTTCAAGGGAAAAAGAAGACAAAAAGGGAAAAAGGGATTTTTCCACTAAAATAGCGATTTTTCAACAGAAAAAAATTCAACCTTTATTAAGTTTTATTACCTATTTATTTGTAGTTTTGTATATTTTTCATTATAACAAGGGCATGTAACCTAAAAAAGCCGGTTAATAAAAACCGGTAAGTCAATGGGAACATTGATCTTATTAGTGTATTAGTGCCAGATCTAGTATAGTGCAGGCGAGTACATATTATGGATCATTGAAATGCGATCATGTTTCGTGCTGCATACAAGATCAAACACGAATATACAAAAAAAAATTCCATAATAATAATAATAATTCCATAATACCTTCAGAAAACGGTGAGTCAATTTTCGATTGTAAACTTTATGCTTAAAGTTGACAAAGAGACTTACCTATTTTTATGACTTTCCAATAAAATGTAAATTGTAGAAACAGTCATGATCCATATAGTCATGTACAAAAATAAATATAACAAATAAAATATATTTACTTTATTTTTCGTGTTACAAATAAGTAGGTAATAAAACTTAATAAAGGTTGAAATTTTCTCTGTTTGGTGAAAAATGGCTATTTTAAAGGATAAATCCGTTTTTCCCTTTTAGTCCTCTTTTTCCCTTGAAAAAGGGAATTTCCCTCCCATCTGGCAACACTGTGTCTTCAAACATTAAATAGATAACATTTCACATTACATTTCCTAGATAACGTTTGGTAAGTGAATGTAACCATATAGGGTCACATTAACGTTTCTATAGAAACGTATGATAGAAAACTATTCAATTCCAGTAATATTTCTGAAATATTTATAGAATTTGTTGTAATTCGCATTCACACCCCCCAGAACCACGCAGGGTTTTAGACCTGGGGCCCGGAGTTCACACTCACATTCACACCCCCAGAACCACGGAGGGTTTTAGACCTCGGGCCTGGAGTAGTCCACACTCGCATTCATTCCCCCCTGCACCACGGAGGGTTTTAGACCTCGGGCCGGGGTTGTCCCCACACGCATTCACACCCCCCTGCACCACGGAGGGTTTTAGACCTCGGGCCGGGGTTGTCCACTCCCGCATTCACACCCCCAGAACCCCCCCTTCTCGCAAGCGGAGGCGAACGAATCTCACACGATGCGGAATAGTAATTCTCGCAAAATCCGTCTCTTTGCCTCCCTTGCTTGCTTTTCTTCGGGCCGCTCTCGCTTGGCTTCGAGGGCCCGTATATGAGCGTGGACTGCCAACGCCCCTACGAACGCACTGCCAATGCACAGAACCTCACGTATCAGCGACATTGCAGCAAATGAAATAAATATATTTCAGTATCTCCAAGGAAACTTCACAATAATAACATTTCTATTGTTATTGTAAAAACCATTTTTATCTACTATTGTTACTGTTGCTAAGTTATTAACAATGCAATATCTCTGTTACCTGTCTATACCTTAATATTCCAAATTAAAATAGTTTATTATTAACTAGACTGGTATAAATGAATAATGTATATCTTTATCTATACATATATTGAAACGATAATAACTATAAAAATATAAAATTTATTATTTACTTTAATATGTCAATGCACCAATTAAATTTTATTCCTTCATCAGGCCCAGGTACTTAGCCAGGAGAGGGGCTCGAGGGGCGAGAACACTCCCTCCCTCTGATATTCTCATGAATTTAGTTTAAATGTATTCAAATGTATATTAATATCAGAAAATGTATTAAAATTTAGACATTTTATTGAATCATGCCATTTTTCGTCATAGTCGGTGTTTCATTTATTCAGAACCCCTCCCGAAAATAAATCCTGGCTACGGACCTGAAAATTTTTTTATTTCGCTTATTTGTTTGAAGGTTCTTAAATACCTATTAAATATTTAGAATTTATATACCACGTCCAGAATTCGTTTGAACAATGACTTTTAAATCCTCCATATTTAATACTGACCGTTAGTGGCAGGATTACTTCAAGCAATTTTCAAATTTTATGCACAACTTTAAAAAAAAACTTATTTTAAAAACGTGGGTTGTAGACTAGAGAAAAGCTACACAGTTTTTTTTTCAAATTGTTATGTATTTTATTCTTCAATTTTCTAACATTTTTATGTTACAATTGATGGTATGTCTAGAGAAAAAAATAAGGGAATAATCAACTGATTATTTCACTTCTTCATTATTTTTTTTTCAATTTCTCTCCCATTAAATCAATCAATTCGGAACAAATAATATGTATAAGTAGTTAACAGCACCTTTTACTTTCTGTTCATAATATTGTGCTAAATATAAGCAACTTAAGTAATTTCCTTTTGAATTTAATGCTAAATTTTCGACAGTCCCACGAAATGCTAACCTGCCTAATATTTTAATAGTAACTACTAATCTCTTTAAAATATTTCACCAGTATTATGTTTCTTCCAGCATTTGCCTTTGTAAATGTTGTACCAATTTTATTTTCGCAAAATCTTGTTTCTAATAAGCTAATAAGTTTTACTTATGAGAAATTGGATCTCCTAATTACATTCTGTTATCAGTTACGCCGTTTAGTGCTTTTTGTTTTGTTATTAGTTAAAATATCTTTTTAGAAAATAAAAATGTAGACCCCATAAATTTAGGGACCTGAAGCGGCTACTTCACCCGCTTAATGCTAAATCCGGCCTTTCTTCGGCTAACAAAGTCAGATGCAACTTTAAAACCCTTTTTTGTTTTTTATCTTCATAAATAACAATTGCAACCTAAGACGGAATGTAAAACAAATTTTTGACTGGGAGGGGAAGGTTTTCTGACTTCTTACTTTTGTTATTCCCATTAATCACTCTACTGACCAAGTCCACTGCCCTTCAAATAGCCAATAAAAATAAGAATTTGCAGTTGTTAAAGAGAAACAGTACGAAATGCAGTTGGTAAAACATTAATAATAGATGGGGAACACAAAACACAGAACAATTTTTTTATTTCACACACACCCTAAATTGGCAATCGCTCAGCAACCGGCAATCAACTTAATTTGTATATTTAATGAAGGACATGGTAGTTTCACGTTTCTCACAAAATAAAAGGAAACTATTAACAAGCTTATTTTCGACTGTAACAAAATTTTCCTTTTATATTTTACAACTTTTGTTGTTTTTGTGTCGAAACATTTCTGCAGTAAATAAGGCTGATTCCGGTTCTGTGTACGCTACATATTAGATTGAATTCCGCGTGTTAGTCTGAAAGCATGCTGTACTTCGTAAGAGAAACAATGAAGTTATGAAGCTTGTACATACACCTGCTTGATACTCGGAATAAATCACAACTCTGCGACGAGAAGATGGATGGAAGAGCACTTTCAGCTAATTGACGAAAAATTACGCGCACTTCATTATTCTCCAAATATTCGCAATCGTAAAGGAATCACTCAGCCATAGAAAAGTTAAGTTTAAATCTTCTTACAATGACAAAATATTCAAAATTTGGATATTGTTTCCAGACTTAACAAATTTTGCATGAAAAATTAAAATTAAATCAAATAAAAATATCGCAGCAGTTTGAAGTAGGTTATACTTGATTCTTTAAAAGAAAGGAAAGAGGTACAATTATACTTTAAAATAATAACAATTCACGGCTTTATTACTGGGGTGGGATTCTATAACTCATAACAACTACAAATAACAACTGCACTTGTTAAATTATCAATTACAAATGACAAACGTCTCCAAGGCGGAAATTCAAATTTGTAATGAATTCAAGACATTCCCACATCAGTGCAGACTTGTAGAATGTTCTTTATACATGTATGAGTATATGTAAATACGTAACAACCATAAATAACCATTATTGCTGTAGAATAGCAAGTATACTTAGTAGTTGATATTTGCAAATGATATCATAACAAGTCTAAATGATAGCAACCGAAGTTATAGAATCCCACCCCTGGTGTAAAAAAATGGTACGTTAAGGGAAATGCCTCCTTGGGGGCATTGCCCCTACAAAATTTTTCCCGAGGATATCCCCTTATAATCGGCGCCTATGCTGATTGCAAAACATAACCCAATTTTTCAAGTGACCAATCAAACATCAACAAGTACATCCTCTCGAGGTTGTACGGGGTCCATAAGGGGGATAGAAATTTAATGACTATGTCACATTTGATTTGGAACGAAAATAAAGCACACGGTAAGTGACGTAGTTACTTTAATCTGATGAATCGTACGAAAAAAAAAACACCTATTGTGTTTCGTAGTGGGTTTTAGACCATCGTAGAAACTAACATTACAAAATATGAAATTATAAGCAAAACGGAAAGTATATACTACTAAATTTTAATATTTTAATTTTTTGTTATATCTTCGATAAATTCTATATTTTTTCAACAAATTTTTGTGCTCTTTTAAATCTTGGATACGTGCCCCATAATTTAGAAGAAATTCAAATTTTGACGACATTGTTAAATAAACAATGTAATAAATAATACAGATTTACTGACGTAAATCCCAAGGTGATATTAGATTTACAAAAATGACATTATTTTTTTCATTTCTTTCCATCACTTATTGGAAGTTATTATCGTTGGTCTTCCCGTTTCTATGGAGCTGTATGAAATTTCATCTTTTTATCGTCTATTTTTAGTTCAATCTTCGCTTCTAGATTAATATCCGTGATGTAGAGGAATGTACGCTTGCGCACTAATAAATACGTGTTGTAGGTTAGGGTTAGTTCCATTCCTCGACACCCGGTGCTGCATACACATCGGAATTCTTTAATTAAAAATACCATCCACATCCACACCTATTCTATGGTCCTTTATTTACCCGTTCTACGAATCTTTTACTTTATATGAAAATATTGTTTTGTGCTTTGATCGTAATATTTTGCTGGAAAATTAATTTAATTTGTGATATATAACGTCAAAAGTTATATTAATTTAGCATTATTACATATTTGAAAGAGATGTTTACATTTTTATGACATCAAAGAAAATGTCATTGGAAAATATTTTTATAATAAATTATTTTAGTAAACAGTCTAGACTTACATTATACATTAATATCATTTTTATTATTTTAACTTTATTTCAAATAGATAAGAGTGTGATAAATTATTTTCTAATAAAGAATAAAATTAATTGACATTTTTTATCAGAAAATCTTTATTTTTAATAAGAAACTTTAATTAACTTCTGAAAACAAAGCGAAGAAAATTTACTTGTTAGAAACTCATTGCAAATAAAAATAAAAATAAAAGTTCATTGGATAGTTTGCAATATTCTTTTCTTCTTTAAGATGGCTGAACAGAAAAATCTCTTTTTAATGTAGATATTGGACACTTAAAATCAATTATTCTTTTAACTAGTATATTAGGCGTTATTTCTAAATAGATTAGCGGTGCAGAAAATGAGAAAAATTAATTAATTAATAAATATAACAAGTGAATTAGCATTGATTAATTCAAAATTAAATTTAAAAAGATCTTACTTACATCATCAGTAAGATATCCTACAATCTTTTATTCCATGAAGTCCCATTATTTTATCTTGAAAAAGAAACTTTAAGTAATTTTAATAGTGTATTTAAAAAAGTTCTGTTTTTTTGATATTATCTAAAAAAAACTTGTATTATTTTGATTTTCGCTAACTTTATACCGCTTGATAACAAACTACTTGTAAATGAACTAGTCATTCAGTTAAGGAGTGTGAAACCGTGAATTAGTCAAAGATGATATCTCGGTTTCGCAGCCCATATCACTACGTTTTTGCTCCATAAAGCAATATAAGCTCAGGCGCTTTGCTAGTGGTTACTATTCTGGAAAATTTCAAAGAGCCTTTTAATGTAACTTACCCCTAACAAAACCTAAAAGCTAAAACACAGAAGTGTGTTAAATACATAAACATTCATTTTATTTAAAACAAAACTAGTATTGATATTAAAAAAGTATTGTATAAGACTATAAGATTAATAATATACTAAACTGATTTCTAAAATAAAAAATACTACGTATTATATTTAATTAACATTACTAATAAAAAAAACTTTAAACTTAAACAGCTAAATAATAGTAAATTGTGTTTATTAAGAAAGTGATATTTTGTATGGCGAGCGTGGAAATTTGTACGATAAGCGAGCAGACAATGGTGTAGGGACTAATTTTTAAATTTTATGTACAGTGTCTGCAATGAAACACGGAACACAGGACTTTAACATGGGATTAAAAAAATGCGGATAGTTCCTCCTGATAGATTCAGAACAAAACTGTAAGAGTTCAAAGTTGTTCAAAATTAAATTCTACATCAAACATCAGATAATATCATAATTGATGCAACAGAACGTTTAGAGTACAAGATTTATTAAATATAAAATTTAAAATTTTTAGTAAAGATTAGACAGCCAGGGAAATAAAAGAAAAAAATCTGTGTCAGCTTAGTGAAGTATCACAAGTGTCAGTGATTAATTTTAATATTATTTAAGTTGAATTTTGATTATTTTTCTTAAATTATATACCAATACTATAAAATTATGAAATTATCTATAATGATATATCATTAACTGACACATAGATATTTTCTTTTATTTCCATTGCTATCTTATTTTTAACGTAAATATAACATCTTATATTTAATAAATCTCGTATGAGAGACGTGTTGCTACATCAATTATGATCTTATTTGATGTAGAATTTAATTTTGAACAACTTTGTATACTCTTTCAGTTTGCTTTAAATCTGCCAGGAAAAGTAATATACCTGTATTTTTAAAAAAATATATGAATTATGTGTAGTTTTGAAGTAAATGAATAATAAAGTTCTTGGGAGGGAATTATGACCTTGATTAAGTGAAGGCGGACCAAAATGGATATAGACGGAATAGCTGGTGTGAGTGAAATAGCAACAATACTGTGGAGTTATTAATGTACGCCGCAGTAACGGATGCTATTTCTATTTAACTCGAATTAATAAATAATTGCTTAAAAAAATATTTTCCAAAGTCTAATAATAAGTACTAAGTCATAAGTGATATATTTATTTTATACAAATAATAATTATTATTTATAACGAACGGATTGTTGTCTGGTACTGTTTTACGGTTGGTGTTTTGTAATTTAAAAAAGTAAAAATTCCGGTACCGGGAATCGAACCCGAGCCTCCTGGGTGAAAGCCAGGTATCCTAGCCACTAGACCATACCGGATACTTGTTTAAAAAATATTGAAGTCATTTTTCCTTTGTTTAATTTAAATTTAAATAAAAAATAATTGTTAATAAAATACAAGTAATTAAATATTAAAATTAATAATAAATATTTTAAAATGATAATTTTGCTTATAAAAAGTTATGTCAGAAGTGGGATTCGAACCCACGCCCTCAGAGAGGACCAGAACGCTCGGCCTATGTCTAGGCAAGGGTATCCTTGAGTCTGGCGCCTTAGACCGCTCGGCCATCCTGACATCTTACTCAAAGGATAATACTGGGATATTATAAACCCATCTTATAATTTTAAACTCCATTGTTTGTTTCTATATAAAAACTTTATTAAACTTTTATAAAGTTTATTTCAAGATGAAATATTTAAATTTTAATATAAATAAAAGTTTGTGACTTCAGTTAGGTACATTTTTTAATAAATAAATTTGTTTTATAATTTGTAAAATATGTTAAAAATAGATTGCCGAAACCCGGGATTGAACCGGGGACCTTTAGATCTTCAGTCTAACGCTCTCCCAACTGAGCTATTTCGGCTGATAAAATGAAAATTGGAAAAAAATTATCGCGATTATAATTCATAAATAAAAATCTGAGCAATCAGCTAGCTTGCACGTGATTGGCCTTTTAACTACATAGGCGGTGCAAGCACAAATGCGTCTTTCGTTCATCCCAGTTTTATTTGGCACGAGCTCTAATCATATTTCTTACGTTACGTAACTATTTCTAATCATCTTTAAGTCGTAAGGAGTCCAGTTTTTGTTGGGAAATTTTAAATCAGTTTACTAATATTTACTTAAAACCAAGTTTTGAGAAAAATGTTTCTGAATGAAGGATTTAAATTTAGTTATTTTAATTATCTTATTTTTCAAAGAATCGTTCCTAGGAAATTATAAGAAATAATTCGTTATCTAACTTTTTCCGTAAAATCGAACGATAAAGTCATTGGGATTCCCTAGGCATTTTCGTTATATTCAAAAAACACTTTTTTTTTAGGTGACATTTTGAAAACAAATATTTCAAGAATGAAACAAGATAATTAACGTTTTTGACGCAAAAATCATTTTTTTAAATACTCCCATTATGCAAATACAACGTTTAACCTTAAAAAGTGTAATTTTTAGATACAATGGGGTATGTGACCATAAACGAATTTCACTATATAAATCTTAAAATATAAAAACTAACCACTATAGCGTCTCATTATAATAATAAAAATTAAACATTACTTCGGAATAATGTAGTTATTAGCAATTTAATGTTTTTAATTTAAAATTTAATTTAATTAATGTTATCATTATCATATCAGGATCGTGGAAAAAGTCAGGTAGACGATCTCTATGTTCGCAATCTCTGATCTTTCACGATGATGTGACAGCATCCCTTCCTCAAATTTTTTCACAATTATTTTCTCGATCTAAAAAAAACGGGTATTTTTTTTGTCTAGTATCATATATGTAAAATCAATATTTAGTCACCTACCCCATTTTGATTAGACATCACTTCGGCACTCAATAATATATATTATATATTTCGCCATTCTTTAGGGGCCCGTAAAAGTCAGAGTACCGGGGCCCGAAATTTCTCTCGGCGGCCCTGGTGCTGATAACATACAAAACATACATCAAATATACAAATATACATTCAACTCAAGCAACAGACTTACTTAAACGGTATTAAAATATGTATTATAAAGTAAAGCATGTCATTTTTTTTACAGAAATCTTTCGTTAAACTTAGATAAAACACATACACGAACATGTTACTTAAAAGTTATGAACCAAATGAGATATACCTACAAGAAATTTCTATTTCAGTAACAATTGAAGTTTTAAAAACCTTCCGCTAACGAATCATGGTGGGAGTTTTCTTGAAAATGCTACCCGTAACGCGAAGACTGCTTCCTCCCACGTTTTGATATTGTCCTTCACACCTTTTCACCACGTGGCTGTAGTTTCTTCCAACAGCATGGAGTTACCACGTTGCTGTCGCTGATGGTTATGCAATCTTTATATGACAAAATTGCGTCCAAAAATGCATCAACGTCAGAATTATTGCTTCCCTTAGAGTGTGAAAATACCCAAGTTTTGTGAAGTTTTTGAATGGCAGTTGGAACTGTACTTTGCGTTATTTGCGCAATTAGCAGTTGTACTTGTAATTGGTCATTTGTCATTGTCATGGCGTTTACAGAATTATTACTATATGTATTATTTTACAGATCTCGTTTAGACGATATTGTTTATTCTACTATAAACGGAAAAACAGGAATGAAGACACAAAAATGTCGCGGGACTAAATGAACCGTACTGAAACACTTTTGTGGTTTTCAGCCACTAAGTTGGGCGCCAAATTCTACCAAACTTTATTTAATAACAACAATTGCAGTTATTTTTACTGGAATGACAGAAATGACATGAAAACTTGATTACTGGCACTTACTGTCCTTTGCTACTTATTTATTTAATAACATTATCACAAACTCGTTTAATGCCTGGTATAGCTGTGTTATAGGCGCAAAGCAAAATGTAGGTATTTTCTCAACAAATCTGAACTCCCAAGTGTCTCACATTTTACAAATACTTTAACATTATTTGAAGTTAATTGCTCTCAGTGGCGCGAAAAATATAATAAACGACTTGGAATGTAAATATATAATACAGTTATTCTCGTAACGGTAACATGAACTGTGCAAGCTTCGTCTTACCGGTATATAACAGAAGGTGTACTTATATTAAGAAAAAGGCGCAATTTATATCCAACTTATATACAAATATGCATGTTAAGAATTCTCTATCGTTCGGCAACAATGTGTACAGCAACACCTTAGCTCGTAAACCGCGGGAATCTTCCATCGATCACGCATCGCCTGCACGTGAACCTGATAGCGTGACGGCCTACAACTGATGGACTCCGGCCCTATAAACGGGTGATAAAAACTCCAACTGACTTTGTAGTTTAGTGCTTATGAGCGCACTCATCGCACGGTATCAATATTTTATAGATACTAAGATGCTGCTGGTTACAATGCCTTCTGCAGGAAGCTGCAACAAAATTTATACACTGTACATATTAACAGATTAGAGGCAATATTTATAATTATGCCGTTATGTGGGTCTGTCCCTGTATAAGTACAAATGATATCTATCTCTCTATCTTACTCACCGAGTCGCAGTTCTCAAAACTGCCGTACTACCAGTTAAATTTCAGCCATTACGTTTAAGATATGTAAGTGTTAAGCATACAGCATGAGAGAATGTTTTTTGTTTAACGACAAATCACACAAATTGACGGTCGGCGGGACTTAACCAACCATCTTCTGAATTATGATTCTGAGTGACATCGTGAAGTATAGATAAAAGTATCAATATTGGTGAAAATCCGATGAAAAATTTCATATTTATAAGCTAGTTAAGGGCCCCCAAATTTTAAAATAATCAGTGAGTATTAGAAATTATGTTATTAATTATTTATAATTTGTCATATATGAGAATTAAGTTTATTAAATAATTTCGATAAATTGCTAATTGTGTTGCATTGTTCTTCTAAAATAATATAATACTACATTTTACAATAAGCATAAAATGAACATTCCAAGTTAGTGCAGTATATTTTTTTTACGTCCTCGATATTACTACCACTACTTCATTATAACAATAAGAATTCTAGCAATTACCCACAAAACAAAAATTAAACATTATTATTTTTGGTATTTGCAGAAATAATCAGACAGGCAGTTATTTAAGATGAAATTATTTCCACGCGGATATTTCGATTTCATAGAAGTCTTCCTCACGGCAAGAAATTGTTTTTAGTTGACAAGAACATTAATGGTATTCACAAGGTAGAGAATTGATATACGAATATCGTCAAAATAATAATAAAGAAAACATTAAATAAATAAATAATATTAAATAGTTTCGGTATAGTCAATATATAAAAAATAATTTAATCTAAGAATCTTTTAACACGTGTAATATTTTCTAGACAATTTTTTGCCCTGAGGAAAAGTGGAGTTGAAACGTCGGCGTGGAAATACTCATCTTAACTAACTGCTTGTCTGATTATTTCTCCAAATTCCATCCTGCTAAAACAGTTCATCGTCAAATTCCTTCAATATTATTTTTTATAAATCTCAAGTATTAAGACTTTTTAAGATGAAATGAAAAGTGATAAGAAAGAGATTCTTAATATAATATCCCTAGTTATAGAAGCTGCGAAATTAACGTCTATAAATTTATTACCGAAAATTTTGAGAAAAAAATATGAAGCGGCATATTTCGAACAATTTATTTTTAACAGAACTGTTAGATATATAAATTTATATCTCATGTTATCCGTGTTTACCGTTAGATATGAAAATATCTTTTTGTACTCTTACAATAAAATCTGTTGAATCGCGTCACCTAAGCAACGCCGGGAATATCCACTTCCCACGTCTACCCCAGATTAGCGTGCGGGAAATTTTAAAATAAACACTTCTATTTTTACAGCATGCACTAAAATACTACATTTACAATAAAAAGGTATAATGTCTCAAACATACTTCTAATAATATTAAAAGAAAATAGTGGGTTATTGAATTTTTAATTCAGAAAAATTAAATTTAGTGCATTTGATATCTAATATTGGCAATAACTATTGTCATGTTAACAAATTGACAGCACTTGTTAGTATTGAAACACATAACCACAAAATAATGTTTGCAATTATTGTGAGAAATGATTTCTCACACTTTAACCCACGATTGTGAGAAATTCGCAACTTTGAACCTTTATATAATGTAAGAAAAGTGTTACTTTCCGTAGTGGTCGTAGAAAACCTAAATATTCATTATACGATTTTCGTACAAAAAATATTGTACAAACCACTTGCGTGACCTTTTTTCCCGGATTCATTCTATTGCAGTGCTCGGAAGCACGCGTCAAAAATTACTCACCCGAGAAAATGGCGTTCCCACACTTGATATGTAAATAATGATTTAAATATGCTATGTATCCGTAGCAATAACAGACTTACAAGAAGCAAATATCTAAATGGTCGTAGAATAATATTGTTATTCACTAAATATTTGTACAATTCGAGTGATATTTATAGCATGTACATAATTTAGAGAACTGATTTTGTAATCTCAATCTAGCAGCAAAACCACAGTACTAGTTCTATATTATCGGGTTTCATCAAGAAATGAAAAAGGTGATGTAGGTTTGCGAAATGGGATATAAGTGTTTTATTTTGATTATGCGGCGTTATATCTGATTGGTAATCTGGTGATAACAGTGCTATTACAATGCTCGGTACAGCTGAGTCAGCTCATCTTTAGTGTCACCTCCATCACATTACGCTTCCGATAGCTTTTAACATAAAGCCACGGATTTACTGCCTCGTATAACCAGCACTAACCTCTCAATCCTCCGCTACATTAAAAATCTACAATCAATAAAACTCACACACTTACCACGTCAACCCTCAACCACTCTACAACGATAATAAACAACGAAAATTATTCAGTAAAGAGATGTATAACTTAACTAACTTTTACGATTGTGATGGCTTGCTTGCCGCAGTCAAAATTAATGCAGAACTCAAGATGAGGATAGTATTTTTTATTAAAATTTATAGCTTAAAGTAAAGTACTATTTCTGATGAACCTATCAGTTAAAAAATCAGGACAGAATAGATCACCACTACTCCGTATGTGCGCTATACTATAAAAATATCAATAACTTATTATTTTAATAAACTTTTACTTATAATAGTTTACTACGTAACAAGAATTGTAAGATGCATGTTATACTTCTTTTACGACCAATGTAAGGTAAGGTATGATTGTTTTTTGATGATATACACTATACAGAAATAATTTCATCATCATTAGCTTCAGACAAGTACAGAACAGAAATAAACTATATCATCTAAATAATAAATGATGAAATTAACATGGCGGATGGTAACCAAGTCAGTGAAAGTAGTGCCAAAAATTCTTGTAAAAGATGCCATAAAACGGCATTAAGTGGGCACAAGTGTATTCAGTGCGGTACAATATCACATACTAGTTGTGTGAACATATTAAAATTGACGATTCGTAGTGACAATTCCATAAATTGTTGCGAAAACGAAAATCAAATAGACAGTGACAATGACCTAGACTTGTCCTTCTCTAGTGTCAGTGAATTAAAAGAAAATAGTGTGAGAGAAACTGAAAAGGAAATTTATTATCTTAAGCAGCTGGTAAAGCAAAAAAACTCTCTAATTAATAATCAAAAAGATACTATAAATATCCTTAGAGAACAATTAATTATTTTAAATAAAGTAATTTCTAATTCATTTGATACCATGCAAACACCGCCACCTAAACAAAAAACTAAACAACTACTAATTAAAAATAATAGAAACAATACTGATTTACCGACTGAGTTAAAACTAAACGCCAACCTAGAGGATGCTTCAAGAATAAACTTAATTAACGACAATAACAAGCGCTCGCAAAATGGCGCTGTTATAAACAAACCAAGTAAACCAGAAACAACTCAGAAGAAAAATGACAAATCTACCAAGGTTGAAGATACATACAATAAAAAGGAAACCATACCTACATATGCAGAAAAAGTTCAGAAACCACGTGCATCTAATATAACTATAGTAGGCAAAAAGATGATGGACAGCAACACTACAAATCTCTTAAAAGCAGTTCCAAAATATGCTTATCTTCATGTGTATAGATTAGACCCCAAGACAAGTGAAGACGACGTACGAAGTTTTCTTAAAGATACTTTTCCGGAAGTAAAAGTTTACAAGCTAGAAGCCAAATTTCCGGAACAGTACTCATCGTTTAAAGTCATGATACTCGAGAAGAATAAAGAGCAAGCTATGAATCCAGAAGTTTGGCCAGAAGGAACCCGAGTTAATCGTTTTTTTCACTATGTGAAGAAAACAACGTCGACAAAATGATAACAAAGGTAAAAAAATTTGACCTATTATCATTAAACTGCCAAGCGTTGACACCTCGTAAAGTAGATCTTATTCTCTCCGAATACTTAGCTACGCAAGCAAACTTAAAATTTTTATGTTTCACGGAAACCTGGTGTAATGACCAATCAATACAAAATTTCAATTTTCCAAATTATAATCTTAAAGCTTTTCGCAACAGATCTTCTTTCAAAGGTGGAGGAGTAGCAATATGGTGTCATAATAACATTGAAGCTTCAAACATTGACCTCCAAAAATTTTGTCTTGATAAACAGTTTGAAATTTGTGCAATACTTTGTAAAACAAATAAAAACAATCCATCTACCATAATACTAACGTGTTACAGATCACCTGATAGTGATTTAAATATTTTTTATACTAATTTAAATTACGTTTTAGATGAAATATTTAAACCAAATTTGAATTTTGTGTTGACTGGTGATTTCAACATAGATCCCACTCGAGATGCTAGAGAATTCATGCTGCTAAGCTCGTTACTTATCTCATATAACCTTGTCAATATTGTGGACCAACCAACAAGAGGAAATAATCTCCTAGATTATCTTTTTACAAATATAACTTCAAAAAATGTTATGGTGGACCCTAATTTCATATCTGACCATAGCGCTATATTTTATGACTCTGAAACTAATATAGCCGCAAATAATAAGGTTAGTATTAAACGTAGGTGCTTTAATGAGACAAATATAAATAATTTGTCAACTTTGCTAGAAACTGAAGATTGGCACTCTGTTTATTCTGAAACTGATCTTAATCTCGCATTTGATAAATTTCATTGCATATTTCTGAAGTTTTTCAATATTAGCTTTCCATATAAAATTTCTAATCAAAAAAAAGTTAAAAGCTGGGTAAACCATGAAATTAGGAGTTCTAGTAGAGAGTTAAAAAGTCTTTTTCTTTTAAAAAAGAATAATAACCAACTAACACCTTTATACTCATATATGAAAAAGAAACATGACAAACTTGTTAAGAAGACTAGAAGTAACTTCATTCAATCAGAAATAACAGAATCAAGTAATCCTTCTAAAAGTTTATGGTCTTTTATAAACCAAAAACAATGCAGCAATACTAAAGATGCAGATAGTATACAAATAAAAATTAATAATGAATCTGTAGAATCTCCTGTTGATATTGTTAACACTTTCAATACTCATTTCAAGCAAGCTCCATTAAATACTCTCAATTTGATACCAAATAATGACAACACTATTCCTGATAATATCTTGAAGCACAACCTAAATAGTTTGTTTCTTTCTCCATTTAATGAGATAAGTGTCTTTAATTTAATCCACTCAAAATTAAAAAACAAATACTCGGGAGGTCCCGATGAGGTACCCAGCTTCATAGTGAGACGAATCTTGCACCTTATTATTGAACCACTCACGTATTTAATAAATTTATCTTTTAATACAGGTTCATTTCCGGAAAGCCTCAAGATTAGTAAAATTACTCCTATTTATAAAAAGGGTGACAAGTACAATATAAACAATTATAGACCAGTCGCCCAGACTTCAATATTTTCAAAAATTCTAGAGTACTGTTTCCTAGATAGGCTAGAATCGTTTATCAGTAGACACAACATCCTTAATAAAAATCAATTTGGCTTCAGGCCTAATCTTTCAACAGCAGATGCTATAACTGACATGTACGATAAAATTGTCTCTAAAATTGATAATAAACAAGTTGTTGTTGGTATATTTTGTGACATATCTAAAGCCTTTGATTGCTTAGACCATGAAAGGCTATTAGATAAGTTAAACAAATACGGTATTAGAGGTATACCACTCGATTGGTTACACACCTTCTTAAGTAACAGAACCCAATTTGTTTCTTTAAAATTTAAAAACAACAATTCATATCATAATGTTCAGTCAAATACTCTGGAAATTAACATCGGGGCGCCGCAAGGTACGGTTCTCGCTCCAATTCTGTTTATTCTCTACGTAAACGACTTACTTGATGTCGTCAACAATGATTCCTCTCTCATACAATATGCGGATGACACTTCGATGGTAATCACCGGTAACAATGTAATTGAAGTGAAACAAAAATGTGAGATTGGCATGGAGCTAATTGCACAGTGGTTCAATGAAAATAAACTTTATCTCAATGGGTCGAAAACTACGTTTATTCATTTTAGGAACTACAAAAACATAAATGTTGTAAATTTAGACATTTATGTCAACGGTCAGCTAATGCAAAAATCACATAAAACGGTTTTTTTGGGTATCACAGTTGATGAATTCTCCCTATGGCGTCCTCATTGTGAAACACTCATTACCTCTGTGAATCGCTCTTGTTATTCTCTACGTTTTTTCAAAAATTACTTAGACGTATCACAACTACGTATGATTTATTTTGCTTTAATTGAATCTCGGTTACGGTACGGAATCTGTCTTTGGGGCACCTCGTCAGGGGCATCCCATGTTTTTGCTGCTCAAAAGCGTGCAGTGAGATGTATTTATAGAGTTAGCAATCAACACTCTTGCAAACAGTTATTTAAACAACTACAAATACTTACTTTACCTTGCCTTTATCTATTGGAATTATGTAAATATATTTATAAAAACAAACATAACTTTGTGACTAATGAAAGTTGTCATTCTTTTAATACAAGATCAAAAGATCAGTTCAGAATTCCATATGCCAAAACGCACATAGCTTCTAAAAATCCAAACGTTTTTGGTTTAAAAATTTTCAATTCCTTACCTAAGGAAATTTCTAGTATTCCTAAATACAATTCATTTAAATATAATTTAAAAGTCTATTTAATCGATAAGTGTTTTTGATGAAGTTTTTGTGAAACCAATCATTAACAATCATTCATGAAGAACTTCTCTGGCATCTCAGGTGAGATCCCCAACACAAAATACTGTAATTTTGTCATTTTATATAACATTTTGATATTTTATATGTATATCTGTAACTGACGCTATCCATATGCATTTATGTATCACAGGATAAAAGAATGAAATAAATAAATAAAATAAATTGAAACTAAATTTACGACCCAAAAAACAATACTACTCGGAACATTCATAATATGTTAAATTAATTATGATTAAATTCCTTCTTCTTTGTACTACTTAAATAATATCGATAAATCAAAAATTCCATACCTATGCGATTGAAGTACTTTAGCACCGCCGTCCTTAGATAACTTAGGTTGTAAAATAATGGCCTACTTACATTAGTGGTCATAGAAAAAATAACTTACAGCAACTTTTATAAAAATAGTATATTATATACTGAGAGAGTAAAGTGTATGATTTAATCCTGAGAGTAAAATAATCACTTAAGGGATTAAAGGCACTTTACTCCTGTGCTATATACACTATTTTTTTGCACTTCCAAGAAATACACGACAGCTTTGAAAACAAAGCATCATTATGCATATTTTTCTGGTAATCTAAGCTAGGTTACGTACATATACCTACTTGTTTCTGTGATAACATAATTCTTGTTTATTAATTTAATTCCTCAGGGATAAAAAGTGCTACTATAATTTTCGAAAATGAAGAGTAAAGTAGACTTTTACTCAAGGAAGTGCAAAAAAATATTTATCTGACTGACAGAATAAACTGTAGTTAATTAAAATTAGTTGATCTTTACTAAAAATTTATTTCAGAAGTTTAAATATGGAATTTCATTAAAATCCTTTTTTGCCAAATTTGTTCTACAAGTGCACAGATACATAAATTCTAACGGACGAAAATAAATATTCAAAAGTATTGATTCGTGGACAATCGTTAAAATCTTGAAATTTCAATATCAGTATGATTACAATACCTCCCTTTTTATTTGTTAAATAATATGATAAAAATTATAGACATTTACATTTCAAAGTTGAAAGACTTCAGATAAAGGGAGTCAAATAAGTATAACTTTGCAGAACGTAGATATCGGTAATTGGTAAAAGAAAGCAATTTAAAGAAAATGTAAGAAAAAAAGAAAGTGTACAGTTATTATTTTATATTGTTCTAAGTAAATGAAAAAACGTAGATAAATTTAAAAGAATGGTAGCGGAGTGATCGGTTTTAAGTTGCGACTTCTGTGCTTGGGACGTTTCATGGTCCCTTGGAGACAGATAAATTTGTCGCTATTTCAAAGTTATTTCGCTTTCGGGCATTTTAGAAGGTGCTGCATTTTTCATTTATAAACTCCAAAGAGAATAAAAATTTCACCAGACTAATAAGACCTCATCATGACTATTGGAATTGAGTTTATTAAAGGCAGTTGTAAATTTGATAGCTATATATCTATATATTTATTCCTCTTATTTTACAATTAATATCATATTATAGATAAATGTTCGGAGTATTCAGATAAATAATAGATCGTTAGTTAGTAGTTAGCTCGTTAGCTTGCTAGCTAGTTAGCTTGTTAGCTTGTGAGTATATATTTTATGGTAGCTTCAAATTTCCTATAAAAATTAATATGTTAATTCATCATATTTATTATTTAATTTAGGTTTATTTCTTACTTTGTATTTAACTGCGATTAATAAAATAGCTTGTATCTGTCGATTAATAAATTAGCTTGTATCTGTCGGTTCTTTCAATTTATACCTTTTGTTTATTTTTTTATTTTTTTCTGAATACTTCGATCATCTTTACAATTATATATTTTGCACACTTGATTACAACACAATTACACATACATACTTGATCATCGTTACATTCTCCCCCTCTAGTAAGTCGATGCGTATGTATCGGCTTACTCAAGAACGTCTAATTTTGCTAATTTTACTGCTGGTCTGGTAAAAAGCCCTTGTTGTGTTTTAACAACTGCACTTCTTACTTGACCGTCCTTTCCTAGGTTTATATCTATAATTTTTCCTCTTGGCCATACATTTCGCGGGTTCATTGAGTCTATAATTACAACTATGTCTCCAATCTTTAATAATGGCGAGGTTTTAAACCATTTTGTCCGACGGGTCAAAGTTGGTAAGTACTCCTGCACCCATCGTCTCCAAAATTGTTGTGTTATCATCTGAGAACGCTTCCAATCATTTTTTAGCGATTGTTCATCATTTTGAAATTCTGCTGGTGGTTTTAGTCCATTTGACGTGCCTAGTAGAAAATGATTTGGTGTGAGGGCCTCTTCTTCATCAGAATCCAACGGTAGATATGTAAGTGGCCTAGAATTTACAATAAATTCTATTTCTTTAAAACTGCTTCTTAACATTTCTTCTGTTGGTTTGTTGGTTTTTAAAATTTGTGTTAAGTTTGACTTAACAGAACGTATCAGACGTTCCCATGATCCTCCCATATGTGGCGCTGCCGGAGGGTTAAATATCCACTTTATTTTGGGAGAACATTCCATAAGTTTACTTTGATCAATCTTTTTGATTTCTCTATCGAGTTCGTTTTTGGCTCCCCGAAAATTTGTCCCATTGTCTGAATATATTTCACATGGGCAACCTCTTGTGAAAATAAATTGTTTTAAACAATGAATACATGAATTTGTTGATAGACTGCATGCAATCTCCAGATGAATTGCACGTATAGTTAAACAAGTAAATAATACTCCCCATCTCTTTTCTGTTCTTCGCCCAATTTTTACTTCGATAGGTCCAAAATAGTCTATTCCAACGAATGTAAATGGTCTTCTGAGAAAGGCTAGTCGTGCTTTTGGCAGTTCAGCCATGATTGGAATGTTTGGTTTTGCTTTGAAATTTTTACAATTTTGGCACATATTTCTTACTTTTTTCAGAAGAACTCTTAATTTTGGTATGATAAATTTTTGCCTGATTTCATTAATTACTGTTTCATGATTTATATGATGATACATTTCATGATATTCCATGATTATTAATTTCGTAATTAGATGTTTGCTTGGTAATATTATTGGTCTTTTTAAATCATATGAAACATTTGCATTGTCTATTCTTCCATGGACTCTTAATATACCATTTTCTAAGTATGGATTCATATTATAAATGTTGCTATTTCTTTCAATGTCGTGAGGAGGCAGGAAACTCAAAGAAATTATCTCATCTTTATAATAGTCCCATTGAGCTTTCTTGTATAAATTTTCTTCTGCTTCTTTTATTTCTTCTGGCTGGAGAGGTCCAATTTTTTTATTCTTCTTTGATTTGAAGTTATGCACAGATCTTAAAAAATATGCTTCAGACCGTACTAATCGTTTCCATCTCGAGAAGTTTTCTATAATGGGAGTAACGGGTTCTCGTACATTTATTTTGCAATGTGTTAAATTTATTGCCTTTAATTCTTGATACTCATCTGAATAAATAGTTGATGAATCTTTAGGCCAGTTGTCTGGTGATTGCAATAGAAAAGTTGGACCTGTGAACCAGCGGTTTTCAACAAAGAATTTTGGTTTCCATTTTGTTGCCTCATCGGCCACATTTTGGTCTGTAGGTACCCAGTGCCATTCTTCTACATTGGTCAATTCTAGCAGTTCTCCAATTCTCAATGCAACGAACTGACGATATTTTCTTGCGTCGGATTTCAACCAGTATAGAACAGTTTTGGAATCTGTCCAATAATATGTTTTATTTATTTTTAACGTCAAATCTGCTTTTATTGAATTTGTTAATCGTGCACCTAATACTGCTGCCAGTAGTTCAAGACGTGGGATTGATATGGGTTTTTGCGGAGCTACCTTGGTTTTTGAACCAATAAGTGTAGAGTGCATTCCTGATGTATTTTCATATCGTAAATATACTACTGCAGAAAAGGCAAACTCACTTGCGTCAACAAAGGTATGAAATTCGAGATTTCTGCATGAGTTAGAGCATCCATAATGACGTGGTATTTGAATATTCTCAAGACTCCATAATTTTTCTGTCCATAATTTCCACTTTGTGTAATGTTCTTCATTGATTTTTTCATCCCATAATATTCCTGATCTCCAAATATCTTGTAGAAGAATTTTTAGGTAAACTAGAACATTGGCAATAAGGCCTAACGGATCGTAGATGCACATTAATGTTCTTAAAACTTCTCTTTTTGTTGGACGTCTGGTGCCATTTAATGTATTCATATCTAATTTTGTACTGTTTATTTTGTAAATAAAGGAATCTGTTGACGTATTCCACCACATACCTAATATTTTGCCTGTTGATTCTTTTTCATTCAGATTTTTCTCTATTATTTCGATGTTCTCGTCCAATGCATTTAAAACTTTTCTGGAGTTTGAAAGCCAATTTCTTATCTCGAAACCTCCTTGAGCATGTATATATTTAACATTTTTTGCTACCTCTACTGCTTCATCTAGGTTATCAAAACTATCGAGCCAGTCATCAACATAATGATTTTCTTGAATTGCGTGTGTTGCTCGTGGATATTCATTTTTAAATTCTTCGGCGTTTACATTTTTTACATATTGTGCAGAACTTGGAGAGCACGTAGCGCCAAATGTCATTACTTGCATAATATATATGTCTGGTTTCTGTTCTGATTTTCCATTTCTCCAGAGAAATCTTTGTGCATGTTGATCTTGTTCACGTATTTGTACCTGGTGGAACATCTCCTTTATATCACCAGTAACAGCATACTTCCCTTGTCTAAATCGGTATAAAATACTAATTAGATTTGACATTAAATCTGGACCTGGCAGTAACACTGAGTTGAGTGATACACCTTCTGTTTGTGCTGCTGCGTCCCATACTATTCTAATCTTTTTTGGTTTATTAGGGTTTCTTACAGTGAAAATAGGTAGATACCATATTCGAGAATTCAAAATATCATTTTCCTGAAGTTTCCTGATATACTTCTTTTCTTCATATTCTTTTATTTGTTTTTTTAAACTTTCAGCAATTTCCTCGTCTTGTGACATTTTCTTTTCTAAATATATGAGTCTTTTCAATGCCACTGTATAGCTGTCAGGAAGTTTAATATCATCCTGTTTCCAAAGTAGTCCTGTTTCAAATCTCTTGCCTTTCCGTACTGTAGTTTGTTGTAGGATATCTCTAGCACGTGAATTTTCTTCAGATTCTATGGTGTTTTCTAAAGGTTTAGTTCCAAAATTTTCAATGGACGAAAATTCCTTAAATAATTTAAGAAGATTATGTTCGTTTTCGCATTCACATATATGAAGTGAATATTCTTGTGGTTCTTTGTTTTGGAAGTTTGGTCCACTTACAACCCAGCCTAGACGAGTTCTTGCAGCAATTGGATAGTTTTCATGTTCTTCTCGTATTTCTAGTGGCACGCATAATTTCCAGTTATCAAGTCCAATTAATAATTTTGGTGATGCATTTACAAAATTTTTTAGAGATAGATCGCTCAAATATTTGTAATGTGCATCATTTTCATTGAACTGAAATGTTTGCGTTGGTAAGCCAAGATGTTTCACAGTTCTTACATTTGTTAAAGAATATTTCTTTGAGTCATTTGACGTTCCACCGATTGTACAGGACAATATTTTTGATTGACTTTCTTTTCTTGACATTTCACTGGTCCACTTGAGAAATAAACTTGTTGTTGGGCCTTCTAACTTGAGTTCATCTGCTAAGCTTTCTTCCATCAATGTCACCGACGAACCATCGTCCAGAAAGGCGAATGTTTCTATACATATGTTTTTGTTGTATAAACAGACAGGAATTATTCGAAACAGTACAGATTGAGAATTTGGAGAATGATTAAACTGAACCTCTGTGGTTTCTTCTAATGATTGTGGATTTTGAGTAGTAACGTTGACAAAGTTGGGATTATGTAATAAAGGATGGTGATTACGTCCACAATTGTCGATCATGCAGACTTTCTTTAAATTACATCTTGAAGAATAATGAGATTTGAGACAGAACCTGCATAATTTCTTTTCTGTTACTATTTTCCATCTCTGATTCTTGGTAAAATTATTAAATTTTGCACAGTTTTCTATCGCATGTTCTTCAGAATCACATACGGAACATTTATTTTTGTTATTTGTTAATTGAGTATTTGTATGACTTGCTTGCAAAAAATTATTGGTTGTCTTTTTAACACTATATTTTTCTTCATTGTTGCTACTGTAACTAAATGTATCTCCCATATAAATATTTATATTACTCGCTGCGCGAGCTTGTTGGTACAACCAGTCATTGAAATGTGACAAGTTTACTTCTTCAATTTCAAGAGTATGTCGAGCCCAATCTAATCTTATATTTGCTGGTAATTTTGTTATTAACTCTTGCAGCAAAATAGGATTATTTAGATGAGCCGTTAGCTTGGAAGCCTCCATGGTAGCAACCAAATTTCTTACCATCATTGCGAAGTTAATTAAACTGTCTATTTTATCTAATCTTATTGGTTTCTCATTTCTAATTTTTGTTATTAAATTTTGTATAATAATTTCCGGTCGACCAAATAGCATTTTTAAATTCTCTATAACCATGGGTACATTTTCGGGTATTAGTAGCATGCTTCTGACGATATCTAGCGCTTTTCCCCTTAAACTTTGTTGGAGACGTACTAAATTTTCTTGATTTGTGTAACCACATCTTTTTGTAGATTCAAGAAAATTTGAATAGAATAAAGGCCAATCTACTGGATTTCCATAAAATACTGGAAGATTACTTTTTAGGGACAACACTTGTCTAGCAGCAATTTGTTGAGGGGATAATGAATGATTTTTGTTGAAAATGTCAGTGTCATTATGGAAATTTTGACTTTCAATTGATTGACATTTTCCTTTTATCCATTCTGAAGTGTATTTATTATTTATTGATAATTCATCAGATATTCTTGATTGTTTGTCATCCAATTCTTGTTCAAGATGAATTTTATTTGAAGTTTCATTATTTTTAGAACTTGAAGCGAATGACTTGCTTTTTCTAATATTTAATTTTTCCTTTGATGTGCATCTTTTACAAGACCAGTCTACATAAGCAATACTGGCATCAACTTTAACACATACAAAATGAAACCATTTGTCGCAAGAATCGCACTGCACCATATCATCTGTATCTGCCTGTTTACAAATAATACAATTATTAATATTTCCGTGTGATGCCAATTCATTCTGGCGTGCTGTCCCAGATATTGATTCTTCTTCTAAATTTAAGATCATATCTTGCGGGTTCGCTTGTGTCATATGAATATTTGGCTGCAGACCTGCGTTGATATTTTCAGGGATTATGCTTTCTTGATCAACGTCCATTGCTTGTATTTTTTTTTTCACCAAAAGAAATTTGAAGAATATTGGAATTGAGTTTATTAAAGGCAGTTGTAAATTTGATAGCTATATATCTATATATTTATTCCTCTTATTTTACAATTAATATCATATTATAGATAAATGTTCGGAGTATTCAGATAAATAATAGATCGTTAGTTAGTAGTTAGCTCGTTAGCTTGCTAGCTAGTTAGCTTGTTAGCTTGTGAGTATATATTTTATGGTAGCTTCAAATTTCCTATAAAAATTAATATGTTAATTCATCATATTTATTATTTAATTTAGGTTTATTTCTTACTTTGTATTTAACTGCGATTAATAAAATAGCTTGTATCTGTCGATTAATAAATTAGCTTGTATCTGTCGGTTCTTTCAATTTATACCTTTTGTTTATTTTTTTATTTTTTTTCTGAATACTTCGATCATCTTTACAATTATATATTTTGCACACTTGATTACAACACAATTACACATACATACTTGATCATCGTTACAATGACGTTTATTTATTTCTTTATTATTCTTTACGATTCCAGTATAGCTCTTATATTTTTCTTAAAAATAATACAATAGAAATTTCAAATTGTGTTTGTTTAACACTTTATTAATGTGATATATTATTGTTGTGTTTCCTTACAATAACAATCTGAAGTTGGTAACTCCATAACAAATACAAAGTTTCGCTTCATATTTTATTGATAGTTAACTAGTTTAACTTTACTTTGAAACTTCGAGCAATTGAGATATATGTATCAGTGTAACACGACACGTACACGTACAGTTCCTACAATTCTCTTACCATAAAGGGAATTTATAGGGTTCATTTATAGTTTTATACTTACATATAAAACCGTTGAATTAAGCACACATTTATTTAACACAAATTTCTTGTCATTACTTGTAAGCTTTCCAGGTCTCGTGTGATAATTTTCATTTAATGTTTTTTCTCTTCTCATTTCTATTTTGTAGTTATTCTATTTTTCTAGCCATCTCTCTTTTTCTTTTTTCTATTTCAATCATATTCACTAGTTGATCTAGTTATTTTGAAGTATTCAAACCAGTAAAGTTGTTGATTTCTAGTTTCGGCATTATTGATTTTACCACTTTCTTCACCTAGTTGTTCTTGTGCTCCTTAATCTGTCGGATTTTCAACTCTAAAGTGTCCAAACCACTTAAGTTGTCTGTTTTCTAGTTTCGTCGTTATTGATTTAGTATTATCATCTTCTTCGTCTTGTTCCTATTACCCCTTAAGACATCAGCATTATATTAATAAAGAGAGGAATAAGCGACTGATGTTGGTGATGGAATAAATAAATAAACAGGACTGCAGTCGGAAATAATTTATTTGACTAGTCTAGGCCAACGTTTCGCTGCCTATTGCAGCTTCTTCAGGGCAAAGACTAAAAGTATATGTAGTGTGTCACTATGTATGAATAAAATAGTTACTACATGGATGAACTATTTTATTTATACATAGTGACACACTACATATACTTTTAATCTTTGCCCTGAAGAAGCTGCAATAGGCAGTGAAAAGTTGGCCTAGACTAGCCAAATAAATTATTTCCAACTGCAGTCCTGTTTATTTATTTATTCCATGATATTAATAAATTCATCAAACCATGACTACTAAGCACTCCGTTCTTGTCTCATTTTTATCTATTTCTGTTTTTCTATGTAAGTCTTTTTAATTCGCCTCTTTTTTATGTTTGCTGTTTCAATCACCCTTTTCACTCGTATACCCAGGATATTTTTTTTATATAATGAAACGAATTTGTATAGTTAGCACTTAGTGAAACATATTTTTACAAATAAGTTTAAATAATTGCATTTGGTAAGTTTCACAAAATAATAATTTTATTATAACGATCGTTTCGATCTTTTGGTCATCAATAATTTAATGTATAAAGTCACAAACTTATTTTTACATAGTACTATACGGAATTACAACTGATAATAGAGGGGAATTATTTGCCTAAATCTAACTGGTCATTGAATTTTGTTGTTTCTTTTTATTGCCTTGTGTATTTCCAAATTTTCTAACATATTTCACTTTAATCCTTTTTGTTGCACGTACAAAACTTTGATGTTATCGTTGAAAATATGTTTTTGTTTTAAACAATATACAGTAAAACAAATACTAAATTTGTTATTATCCTTAGAATTTAATGTTCTTTGTTTAAATTGTTTTCCACTTTGGCCAATACAAAAAGCATTATAATAATTTTATTGTGTCCAAACAACTTGAGTTGTTTTCTAGTTTTGTCATTTTGGTTCTAATTTAACATTTCTTTTATGTCTTATAGTTTGTTATCCTTTCTGAGTTTTTCATCTCTAATGTTGATTAAAAAATATATTTATTAATTTATCAGTTTGTAAAAATTCGGGTTATTACCATGGTATTATGTATATAAAAAATGGTAACGTCAAGTTAACCAGTTGTTTAGCTAATCACGCTTTATGCAACTGGGCATAAATATCATTGCCAGTATAATAGTAGATGTATTCTTTTTCTCGCCTTTTTCACTTCAGCTATATTTAAAGTGAAGTGAATGGAACAAATAGTTTTGATAAGCAAAAGGAACGACAATTGTGATTAACTTTAGAACTGTCTCTGAAAATTTGTAGGTACTATCTTTCGAACTAAATATGAATAAGAACAAAATATCCGTATCACTTATATCTTCATTTAATATACGATAAATTTAAAACATTTGTTCAGAAATTAAATTCAAACTTACTAACACAATAATTTTGTTTTTACAATAAAATGAAACAATTTTGCTGACAGTAAAACATAACTCAATTCTTCAAGTAACACAAACTCAGCTAGCATAACGTAAGAGGGGAATCATTTCATTAAAATTAATTTGTGACAAAAAAAGACCATGGCAATAATAAGAAATGTACTTAAGATTTGTGTGTTTATAATTTTCAATTTTAGTGAACATCATAAAACTTTAATTAATTTTTATAAAAAAAAAATTAAACCTGGTCTTATAAAATTATATTTAGTGGACATAAAATTAAAATTTATTACAGGGGTATTAAAAATATTTTAGGGATTATAAACTTATATATTCATAAACCTTTATTTAAATTATGAAAATCAAATATTGCATCTCCGTTGGCTGGGCGAACAAGTATCGCTAAAGTAACGCGATTACGATATGGGAAAATTCAGGGGCTTGGAAAATTAAAGCCCGCTCAAGTTTTTACAGACTTTACATCTCTCTCTTACCAACCACACTGTATATATCTACATGTCTTTCTCACCCCGGCCTAAAGGCTTAGCGTCAAACAAGCCACAGGGGGTGTATTAAAAATTTACGAAGTTTTTTTCGGCAGCGATTGATGGAAAATGAATTGGTTTCGTTATTAAATTAGTTATCATATCGAAAATTTTATAATGGAAAAAGTTTTCGAAATCTATAAATCTGTATAGGTACATATTATAATTGTGATATACATCAAATACATATAATCTCACTGTGTGATCCGTCGTTTAGTGGGTAGAATAATTGGTTGTGGTTTTGAGAACGTCAGTTCTAATCTAATCTACACATCTAATATTTTATTAGTTTTTATTAGTTTATATAGAACAAAGATGTACAGTAATTATTTTTAGGATTGCCAAAAAGTTCTGTAAACAATTAGTAAAGCGGTACTTGGAATTCCATGATGTGCTCAATAATTTTCCTGATTGGGTTTATGTGTTCTTTTCAAAATACGTTTGTTCTGTATTTAATTTATGTTCTATATTTTCCTTTATTCTACCGATTAAAATTTTTGTATTTTTCTGGAGTTACTGAGCAAGGTTACATCTTTCCAGTTATTATTCTGGCTAAAATCACCCTTTTATAAGACTTTGACTGGCCTGTTTTTCATGTAGTTCTTCGGAAATAAATAACTTTTGTTGATATTTATAAATACTTATATGTAATTATTGATAGCAAAGCTTTATGTTTCCGTATAGTTTTATTTATTTACAGTAACTTGAAATTTTTGTTTAGTACCGTCAACAAAAATAAAAATTCATACTAAATTCATCTTCGGAGATTTCATTTCATTCATTTCATTGCTGAAGCTGCATTATTAATTTAACTCAATGGTTATAACATTATCTGTTCAGATTAAACGATATTTTGAATTTTTAACATTTTTCTAAAAAAAAAAATACGAATTTTATGTCTACATAATACAAACTCAATCTTGAGTATTTGGCAAGAATTGATAGAATGAAATTTTTTACTTCTAATTTGTATTAAATATGAAAGAATGTAACGTGGATCATCGCATGAAAACGAGTAGGTAGATAGAAATAAAGTCAGTGGTGGTTATGATTCGTCTATTGTCAAAGTTATGCAATGATGATATATTCGGCGCGTACATTAGAGAGATCGAAACCGTTTCTTAAGCATCGTTGTAATCAGAAAATATTCAGCTATCTACCTTACATTATTCAAACTGGAAACAGTATACTTAAGTAATTGTTAATTTCACTTTTTTAAACACTTTCTTTAAAAATTAAAAAATAATTATGTATAAAAGAAGGCTTCTTCATTTTAATTTTGAATGAAAATAGTACATATACATAAATAATTTATGCTTTTAATTAAGTAACGAAATTTAAAAATAAACGAACTATCAGGAAATCATTTTCATGTAAATATTTCATATAATCCCCTTTTCGTCATTAAAAGAAAAAACAGAAGAATTGGACTTATTTTCAAATAACTGAATAAAATGTTTCTTCTTATTTACTTAAAAGATTTTATTTTCGTTTGTTCTGTGTGTTTAACCAAATTTGAAACACATCGCACGTCGCTGGTAGGATGGTTTTTCACCATGCATTCCAGTTTTAATCTGTCGAAAATATAATACACACTTGCTACTTTACCACTCAGACATAGTTTTTTTTCAACTGATTGTCAAACACAACATTAGATAAGTTTCTACTGCGATGCATACTCATAAAAAAAACATACAATTGATGTTGGAGTAAAATTTATTTTTCATAATTTAATCTATTCATTTTTTGAATAACCCATTCTAATAAAAACAATGTTTAATAAAACAAATTACACTTATTTCTTTTGCCTCAATTCCCGTATGGTAGTAATACTTGTAAGAGCAAATAGAAGCTGAATTAATTATCTCATCACAATGTTTGAAAGACTTGTTCCAAGTTCACCTTTGTGAGTAACAATAACTGAGTTAAATAAACACGAATGTTATTCTGAGCAAAATAATACAAGCGTGGAGTTTACAGACCTGTTTTCAACTTACAACCTACATTTGTTAATTAAAGGAGGTTGCAATTCATGCCTATATCAAATATTTTATTTACGAAGAAAAAAACAAAAGTTACAATTCACAAAGGAAAGACTCAGGAATATTCGGTAAAATTGTAAGTTGGTTGAAAGTAAAATTAAGGTTGTTTTAATTAAATTTTGGTACTATGGAATATTATTTTGTATTTACTAATTGTGTTTCTTGTTTTCCTGGTATTAAGTTATGTATAAAAATTACTGATCAGTACCTGATTTCAAATACTCATATTAGTTACTTTCGAAAAAGGGGCAATGAGCTTATTTTATAATGATTTTCAAATATCTTTTACAAGAACTATACTTTTTACCTTTTACAAAACAAACGTCAAAATAAACAAGATGTCAGGCACTTGACATATAAATGAAACGGTGTTTGAAGCGTTGTATTTTGTTATGAATTTTAATTATGCTGGTGATTGGGAGTGTGAAATTTGGGAATGTGATGGAAAATGCGATAACTTCATAACAAATTCAATTCACGCGCCATTTCCGAATGAATTCAATCGAGAATGTCGCCGGCTCGTCACACTACGCACAATGTCATTACATACGACTCGTTAACGCCACGCACACAGCCACATTATTTCCTTACTTACATCCAACATTTCAAAATTCACTACCAAAATAAAGAAACACACTTGGTTATTCTACTATTCATTGTTTATTGTAACAATTTAATATTTTTAGAGATTAACTGCTTATTTTATTTTTACATTCATTAGATGGATTCATTATATTCGACATAGTACCAAACCAATTATTAATTCTCTCTTAATTTATAACTGATCAGCTTTCAGGTACGTAGCCAGGGTTGGGCTCGAGGATCTATATATTTAGGGAACTTCATTCTTATGTTACCTAATTTTACAGTGACATTTAGGACGATATTGCAGGTTTCTCTTGTATAAATTTTTCTTATTTGCTGATTCTACATTGTTCCCCTGATCACATAACTAACTAATTATTATGGGATCAGGGATAGTTCCTACGGATACTTGTTTATTTTTCTTCTATGCAGGCGGCGTAGAAGTAGCTATGTTTCTATTTCGGTGGCTTAGACATTTTTTATTTCTATCTCGAGAATCAAGTCTCAAAATATTTTATATTTAAGACGTTTGAAGAAAAATAATTTTACAATCTCGGCGAAATTATTGAAATTCGAGAATCTAAATTTTATTTTTTCGTTTCGAAATTTTGATTAATATCGCTCTCGTCTTGCCCAGAAAGAGATATTTTGATGCGTGACGAGCGAGACTATAAATATATTTCTTCTCACCCCAATCACTAGTAATTTAAATCTAACCCTGACTGACGCAGTTGTAAAATTTTGAAATTTTATTTGAATTTAAGTAAAATGAAATTAGGTCCATATTTCAAAAAAAAAAGAAAATCGCGCCCTAACATGGGTTCTAATTTTTTAAATTATTGGATTAAATAAAAATTAGGTCATGTTATATTTCTAGAATTTGTTATGAACGATTTATGTTGGAAGCATTTGAACGTAAGTGTGCTAATTTATGAAGTTTATGATTCGTATTTGATTTAGTGGCACTTCATACTGAAAAATCCTCTTGTCCCTCCCTCCTCATGATCATTAGGCTGACGTGTTCCATTCATCCATTGCTAATTTCGCTTTGCAGCAACAGATTATTCGAGTCGGAAGTCATTTACATAACGATCCGAGTGTTTAGATGAAAGATAAAACCGTTCAAGTAATAGGGCTACACTGTACTAACTGCCACACTCATAAGACCACTTTCAAACCAAAGGTTACGAATACTGGGACCTGATAACATCGTTAAGTCAGGGAATAAACTACAGACGTAATTGGAATGTTAATTCGGAGCAATTATAAGCAATAACATTAAAGCACGGGTTTGTAGTAAACTAAGTATAATTCTCTAAGTCGAATTGTCCTGAACTTTATATTTTATTAATATAGCGATGATAACTAAGCGGTTAAAATGCTGGTTTAGCAACTTTGAGTTTAATTTCATTTACTTTACTTCTACCCGTTTATTCAAGTAGGAAAAATAATCAGCCGAATTCCAGTCGGTTATTAAATGACAGATAATAAGTAGGTAACAACTAATTACTAATTACTATAGTAGTGTTAAAAAAAATAATTTTTTAAATGCCTTGCTAATAATACCTAAATATAGAAAAAAATCCGCTGTGACTACTTCAAAATAAACGCACTGTATTGTTTTAAAATACTTTAAATGAAGATTATCACTCAAATTGTATATAACTTTAATCAAATATTTACAAAAAAATAATTTAATTGTCTCCAATAAACTTCCACTACATGATTAATTTTAAAGTTGATCAATTCGCTTAAATATGAAGTTTCGTTAAAATCCTTTAAACTGGCTAGTAACTTTTCTCTAAATGTATCCACATGGACAGACAGACATTACGACACAAATAGTAAGAATTTATTTTAAAGAGTTCAATACGTGCGTAGCAAAATCGCAAAAATTTTATCAGAATCATGTTCAGACGATCCCTACAAATATATATTCGTAATACTTCTGGTTTTCTACTTTAAAACTACATAAAATTACCACGAGTAAACTTACATTTCCGAAAGACCAAAAGTTTACAAAAATATCATCTCGTTTCATTATTAATTCAAATATAATGAACGGAGTGAACTCTACACGTGCTTCAGTTTTAAACAGACTGATAGACATTATGGAAAATGTATAAAAATACATTTACAGACCTCAATTCATAGATATATGTAAAAATATTGAAATTACTAAATCAGAATTTTTTTTTATTCCTTATCTCCAGATTCATAAAATACCTTTTGTTAACATCCTAAACTAGCTTCAGCAAATCTTAAAAGAATTGAGTATATTATATAGTTTCAAAGATACCTCCACTAATTTGGTGAAATTAGCAGTATTTGTAGATAATTATAAGCATTTCTAAAGAACATAGAGAAGATTTGTGGTGTATTCTCATATTTGATAACCTAGATGTAAAATACTTTTATTACACACATGCGATAAGCTTTCATTGAGTTTGGTTGTAATCAATTATTTTTCCAAAATTCGTATTACATGGAACAAAAAGGTAAAAGTTAATCTTTTTTTATTTTACAATGTAGTAATTAAATATATGTACTTTTCTATTTCAGTTCAAAATGATTTGATTTTTACAATTTCCAATTGAAAATCGAGATGAACGTTAAAAACCAGAAAAACGTACTACATTATAAAATAAAAAAGATTAATTTTATCGTTTCTGTTCTATATAATACGTATTTAAGAAAAGAAATATTTAAAAAACTGATTATTATCATACCTCAATGAATGCTTTGCGCAAGTGTGTAATCAAAGTATTTTACTTGTATGTTGTCAAATATTATCACAAATCTTCCTCTGTTTAGTCATTTACAAATATTGCTAATTCCACCAACTAAGTAATACACTTAATTCGCTTTGGAATTGGAACTGGAATTAGTTTGGCATTTCAGGATGTTAACAAAAGGTATACATAGTTAATCCGGGTTAGTGGCTAATCTTTTTTATGAATGTTGTTATATATGATTATGTTGATAAAAATTTGGAAATATTTACTTCAATCGTTTGGATTAATATTCAAAATGCATTATTCTTGATGGTCTTAATTTGTAGGTATCCCTCAAAATCTTAAAATAGCAAAATCGGTAAAATTAGCTTTATATGTCGATTGATAAAAGTTTGATATTAGCTCTTTTTAAATTAATGCTTAATCTATGAAGTCTATAAAATATAATGGATGAATAATGACTGTAACTTTTTAATAACATTAATTCTCTCATTCTCTGTATAGATGCGCACGTAATGCATTTTTTGTCCCGCGTTACATTAAAATTATGTATTCATCACGGGTGTCCCGTCTAATGTTCTTTGTGCACAATCCGGCACTTCGCAAATTAAAAATTCCCTGCCGCCATCTCTCATCAGCCATTGTCTGCTAAATCATTAATTAAAGTAACTTACCGACCGGGTGAAAACTACAGCTCCTCCTAACCTACATTCTTACACAGTGAAATATTCATACGCTGCAGGATTAAGCGTTGGCAAAACAAGACCAAGACGATGTTGCTTAGCAACCAAGCTTTGCTCAACACCGTATACCGCGAAAGCCGGGAAATTATAATTAAATGTCGCAAACTAACGCTGTTTGATGCGAAGAGAAACGGTTTCCTATAGGATTACTCCACATCATTATTTTCTCTATAATTATAACTAAGATGTAAACAACTAAACCTTAGACGATGTTAAGAACTTTTTGTACATAACCTATATATTTTATATTTTGCAGAGTATAAATCTGTATAAAACTGTAATTAATAAGTACGAGTTTCAATACCAATCCACGCTTTAGTTCACTCATTTCAAAAACAATATAAGTAATATTATATTCCATGTCAGTTTTTAAAATTTATAATATTAAATTCAATAGTAAGTAAGAAATAAATTATTTAATGTTTTTTTCGAGACATAACTTTCAGTAGAATAAGGAAAAAGATACAGATACAGTCCTCCTTTAGTGAAAACATGCATATAATAAATTTCTCTTTAGCCAGTTATTCGACGAAAAAGGAACACGCTTACTTTATACATTTTAATAATTTTTAATAAAAAGTGAACATTTTATAATATTTCTTTGGTCTCCTGAAGCACTGTGGAGCGACAAAGAATACCCGATTTTTTTAGCTTTTACGGGTTATTAAAAAAACTATAATAATAAAGGTGCTTACAAAAACTCTACCTGCTGCAATTTATCGTTCAATAAAATCTTGGAGAAATATAACTTTTTTATTATTTTGACGGATTTTGACGTTTTATTGTTTTTCAAAGCGTTAAAAAGGCTACCATAAATAGAAAGAAATTTTAATATTGAGATGACAATTTTAGTAAAATCTTACAATGTATACATTTAAGGTGCATTAAGACACCTTTTAGTTTTAAGGTTTACAATCGTTATATTTTACGTTTAGAAAAAGTCTGACAGCATATCGTTCTAATATTAAGATATTCATTATAGGTTTAGTATGTATGCGAAATTTGGAAATAAAAATAATAAAGTAATAATTCAGAACCGTCAAAATTTTTCATTTAAACCAGTTTAATTTTTCTTCGCGATTCAAGTCAATAGTAAAATTTGGGGTTATCATTAAATCTAAAGTGACAGCTTATAAAGAGAAAAACTATATGATGCTACTCTATATTACCTGCGTTGCTATTTGTCCATCTCTAAACATAAACCTAAACAGTTTACGTTTAACATATAGGTACACTACGATACGCAGTTTGAATTATAAACGCTACTGCATACATGAAAATTAAATACTTCTGTGAATGCATCTTATAGTTATTTACTTTACGGATGTGCACGGTATATCTAAAGGTTTGAGCAGGTAATAATCCTTGCTTAACAATGTAAAAAGCGAGCGAAAAAGCTAAATTAAAACACGCCGTGCTTTAAAGTTGCTAAGCAATTATATAATCGAAAATCAAAATTTCAAATCCTTTCTTCCGGAAGGTATAATAAAAGAATAGCGTATGATACACATGTATAAGAGCCATTAAAGGCACGAGCTACTATGCACGTGTATCCTAATATAATTATTATGGTACACTAAACTATGTATATAATTAAAAAAAAAATGCGTGCAGCACCTTATATTAAACTATTTTATCGAAATTGTCTTTGAAAATATATGGCGAATGTTACTATGACAACAATTCCTGAAAAAAAAGCATTTTTGACCACTAGAGACAGCTTTGTAATAAGATGTTTACCACTCAATCTTAAATATGTTTGAAGCTGTTATATGTATATACGCCAAATACAATTTTTTTAAAACGTCGAACTTATAGGTATATGTCGTATTCAAATTGAAATTTATGTCCCGTCAAGGGAAGCTGTATCACTGTTAATGATTTTAGATTAATTGCTTAGTGAAAAGGATTTTAAATATTGTAAAATTCTTGTAAAGTACTTCATACCAAAATTCTTTTGCACAAAATATTCAAGGCAATTTATTTTTTAAAAATTTAAAACTTTATTATAAAACCAATGATTTAATTGACTTCTTCTACAGCTTTTATATTCACAGCTTCAGAGATTGAGAAAGACAATAACGATAAGAAATTTATAATTAAACTGATTTTCACAAAAGGACATAAAAAATATTTTACGAACCATTAACTTTCATGAATTTTTAATTAACTGAAATTTAGAGATAAAAATTAATTAGCTGAAACCTTATGGCGCAAATATTTGAAAAATTAATTACCAGTGGAAATCATGAAAAAGAAACGAATTAATTGTTCGTATTTAATGACAAGCAATTAATTTGAAAAAAAGAATATATTTTTTCGCACTTCTCATAATATAACTTTAAGTTTCATATATAATTAGTAATTAGTAATTAATAGTTATGTAAAGAGTCTACAACTATTTTTATTTGACGGCGAGATTTTTTAACTCATATTCCGGGAAAAATAATGATAATAAGGTCGATGTATTAATAAATAATTTGCGTTATGAGAAATATAGAAGAACATAAAGCACAGAGACCAAATATTACTCGTAGTCTGGATCAATAAAATAGTTTTAGCAGCTTATTTCTTATTTTGCATACTGGAGCAAATATAATCAGTGCGTCCATTTATTTCTCTGAAGAGTTCTGGCGAAAATTACTTTTTCTTATTTCGATTTAAAACCGTAGTTAATAAAATTTATTTAAAATTCAAGACAAGTAAATAATAAAATATTCAATTTAATAAATTTTATTATAATACAAATTATAATTCTTTAAGTATAGAATTCCTGTGCTAATATTTGTTACATATTTTATAAACTGCATTGACAAAATGTTCCTGTGCATATTTAGTTTCCACTTAAAAAATCACACTTTTTCGTTTGCAAATCGGTCAATCACTTCTTCCAGTTCAAGTTGACAAATTTTGTGTTTTCATTTGATGGCCAAAAACCTAAGACGTTGTGATATTTCCCACATGCCATTTGTCGGATGCTCTAGTGTTTTTTAATCGGAAAATATAATATACGATGAGACTCAAACTCTGGTTCTCAGGACCACAGCCGGTCGGTCATTAGTTATTCACAGAGCCAATGAAAAATATTAACCTGAACCTGAATAATACTATAGACTAAAATAAGTCTTAAAGTAGCTCTTTTTGAGGTACTTACTTTATGCATTTACAATTGAGTAAAAAGCTTCATTATTCTCAAGCAACAATAGACATAAAAAATATGTATAATCCCATTTAAAAAAAAATTAACTTGGTGCTGTGCTTGAGAAACACTTGTTTTAAAAAAATATTCTAGAATCAAATAGCCCCCTTGTTCTCCTACAACTTTGTTATGTAGTATATTTTTGTAGCTGTAATAATTTCCGAGTAAAACCATGAGCCCAACTTTCCCTTTCCAGTCCTTGTCAGGTTTTTATGAACATGTATTTATAAAACGGTTAGGAGGGAAAACGACGTTCAGTTGAATATAAGCCCTTAGATGGATGTATAAAACTATTTTCTTTATAGTTTTTGTTACGACACGGGAATGGATGAAAATTCACTATCGTCGATTTACCTGTTACTACTTTCACTCACCTGTTTCCATAGAGATAATTTAAGTAAGAAAAACATGGGTTTTAAGATTTGTATCAAGCAAGAAACAAACGCTTTTAATAGCAGCATTGAATAAAATATAATAATAAATAATTTTTAAATATCATGAACATAACAACTGAGTATTGACGTACCCTCAGTAATTAAGATTATTTATGAACGTTATTTCCATATTTATTTGAACTAATTTTATATAACAAGCCGCTAGTAAATAAAACGTCGTATATCACACGTGAGTGAAACATTATTCATTCGTGAGAACCATATTTCATTCGCTTATAATATAATGTTTAAGTTTAATTGTCGACATCTGAAAAATATTTATAACCAACATTAACTGTACTTCTTGACAATAATGAAAGTTGTTAAAACCTGTTACTAATATCTGCAGTTTTAAGATCATTCGTTCCTTGTAGCTTCAATTTGAATATCATCTGTATAAATATTTTGTAAGCTCCTGAAATTTCTACGGTCTGTTAGTTTTGTAATAGAATGCATTGAGCACTGAACCCTAAAGATTTATAAATATATGAACTTTATGTAACTTGATATAGTAACATCAATTTGCTTGACCCAGATTTGAGAATCAGAACAAAAAACTTGCCAGAAATAATAAACTTATACAATTCTCCAAATGGTATTGACATATCTTTGATTGATGGACCAAGAAAAAACGCGAAACAAGCTTGAAACTTGGGAAAAATGAACGTCAATATGACATGTGCAAACGCTTGTCACTTGTTCTACTACACATTTCAGCAACATGGCGCCCAGATCCCTGGACTGAAGTCAATGGAGAGATTTCATAAATTCTCCAAGTTGAACGGCGAAAAGTTTTGGGTAAACAATAAAGGGAAGATAGGGATTAGCAGGGATCAGTTAACAAGGATGAAATATAAGGGTACGGTACGGGTACATTATTAAATAAATATTACCCAACAAAATTTTAAATCATTACAAACGCTTATTCGGATAATACATTGTAATTATTCTGCAGACATACTATAATACAAATATAAATTATAAACAACAATTATTGGTTATCTCCAATATAGGTATGAGGTGTGTAAATAAAATAAAAACACTATTTTTATTTAAGTGTTCGAACAAAATTACAGTCAGTTTTTTCTCCCACAAAATAACTTCCTTGGGGAGCCACACAGTGCTGGAACTCGGATACTGGAATCATCTTCAGCTAGTCGGTTACAGCCGTTTAAATGTTTTGACGTGTTCCAAAATGAGTTACATACAGGTTATTTCTCAAACTCATGAAGAGGAAAAAGTCACAAGAACTCAATTCAGGTGAATAAGGAAGCTGAGGAGGAATGGTTTTACTGGCCAAAATATATATTTTTAACCATTTTTGCGCAGTTTTTTCTCATCCCCAATTAATTAATCAAAATCTACTGAACGGTGTGAATCAAATTGAACTCTTCCCCAATCATTCAGTACTGTTAACTGAAGATCTGAGTGCACAAGATCCCAGATTATGTCGACATTTTCATCAGTTCTTGAAGATGAAGGTCTTCCGCTGTGTATTTCATCTTCAATCGATTATTTTCCTTCTGAAAATGCCTAAAACTACCGAAAAATCTGGTTCCTTGAAACAACGCTGTCTCCGTTGGTCTGCTTCAGTTTTGTAAAATTTCCCGTTGCACTGTGCACTGAAGCAAAACCTGATGGTACACCTTTGATTGAAATTGATGTGAGCGAGTTCAAACTCGTACTGGAGGTATATAACATGTTCACCTACTTTGTCTCAAGTCCCGCGTCGCTAGTGTTACTAGATCGAACGCTTCATTACCATTCTTATTAATTTACACAACTCATATAAATAGAAAATTTAAAAATAATAAAAAAATTGAGATTTATATAAATAATTAATTAATGTATAATGCAAAATAATTTGATTTAACTAATCAATGTTTAGGGATAATGTAAGCCATATTATTAATATGAGAGATGTATCTTAGAGCGGACAGTTATTGTAGTGTAGTGCTGCTGTTAAGAAGTGTCAGTAAATTAAATATTGTGTATATAATTGTGGTGTATTATTTGTGTGTGTGAGTGTACCTCATTGTCGACATTGATGTGATTTCTTACATATCATTAATAATTGTATGATACAAAATATTTTTAATGAACTAATTAATATTTAGTAATTATATAACGATTATTATTAGTATGAGAATTGAATTACAAGGAGTCAGATAGTCAGTTGAAGTGTAGTGCTGCTGGTATGAAGTGGTAGTAAAATGAAGATTATTTATGCAAATGTGGTGAATTATTTGTGCGTGTGAGTGTGCCTCATTGTTTGCTTTCTTACAAAATAATAATTTTTTCTTCTACAAATTTTAAATTTATATTACAAATTTTTACTCTATGCCAATGGTTTGAAACGCATTATAAGCTGTAAGTTGACGGCAGGAGCGTCGTTAGGGTTTTAAAACAGGAGGAGGCGTACATTGTCAGCTTTCAAACACCTCATATTTTGATAATGACTAACAACATTATTGTTGTTATAGTAGTGTGGCTTCCACCTCTTACGCTCACACCCACCCATGTGTATGTTATACAGGACAATGGAATGAACAGATGTGCCAAGTTTCAAAACTTCGGGAATTTTTTTCCTAATCTTCATGGTCTATTATTGCAAATGTATTTTGAAAAGTACAGTCAATATAAGAATTTTTTGAGAAAGTGAGATCTCCAAATTCTTTTGGTAAATACAAAATTGTATATTTTAGTTCTTATTAATAATAATAACACTCCTATTAATATGATAATCATAAAAATATACATATTGGATTATTATTTATTATGATTTTAATGTTAATATTGAAGTTCGTACATAAGCAGCAGTTGCAGCAGTAAATGATAATATGATTAATAAGTCACAATGTCGAGATAATGTATTAAGACATAACTTGCAGTGTTGCAGTACACTTTCCAGTCCACTATGCTGGAAATGAAATATAGTAATAAATATGTGTCATTTGTCAGTTTCATATTGTTAGGTTATATACAAGCACATTAAAATTTTATTAAAACAGCATAGAACTTTACGGCATAATAAAATAAGTGTAGAATCTGTTCCAATTGTGTAATAAATAGAAATACCTCGCCTGCAATTTGGGTTGTTCGATTCATTGAACACTGAAATAAGTTAAGCGCTGTATAAAACTTCAATCATAATAAAAATTTTAAAAGTGATGCTTGAATAACTTTCATAACAATCAGGAACTTTTTCCGAGACGTAAATTATAAATTCTTGAAACATAATAACGCTGTAAAATACTTTACAAGCCACAAAATGGAGCAGCCAATATTTGTGCCAACTTTTATCTTACTGTACTAAAATATTACACTTAGAAAATTCATAAATTTTTCTCAGGCACTAAATTAATAATCATAAAAATTCCACAAACATTTCATTTTATTCTAAAAACCCAATTTTAAAGGCGCTTTGCTTTTATAAGCGAGTGTAGCACCGATTATAACTATTGTTATGTAGTTCCGTTCCTTTTAGTTGAGGTAGATTGGTCTTTCCTCCTCCTTCACCCCACGAAGCACCACGAAAATTTGTGTGTTAACTGATCGCGTAGCAAGTGAAACCCGTGGCTTGTATATGTTTAGAGGAAAAAATAGCGACAATAAGAAAAAAGTAGCAAGTAGCAGACAAAAATATAATCTACTTACAGATTGCTACTTAGGAATAAATAATACAAACACTCATTTGGCGATATTTTTACAAGACATTCAATGTCATTATTAATCTGTTCAAAAATAGAGCAGCCAGTTGTTTAAGTGTTGATTAATAATAAATAATTTAAAAATTATAGATAGAGAAATTGTAGTTAATGCAAGTGACAGGGACAAGGATTTACACGAAACGACTGAAAATCTGTGTACAGTCTATGAAGACGATATATCAGATATGCTGAGATATGCTTCAACAACAACTCTTAAGTTTTAACTTAAATAAATATAATCCGTAAAAGATTTATTAAAATTTATTTATAATAGATAATAATTCATTTAGCAGTAGTTTCACGGAAACTATATCCCTTTGCTATTTTTGTAACTATACCAATTACAGAAGCATCTGCAGAACTGTCCTTCTCGTAACTAAAAATAATTAAAAGATATTTAAGAAATTGTACGGGCCAGAATCGTTTATCATCTTTGTCTATCTGCCAATAGAAAAATAGTTAGCTCTTTGGATCTGTCACAAATTATTACTACATACCTATAATAATGCAAAATCCCGCGAAGTTAGTTTTTAAGGATTATAATAACATTTACTAATAATAATACTAATAGTAACATGAATGTATTAGAATTTAGAACATTATTCGCGAAAATATTTTAGATGAATATACAGTTATGTATATCATTGAAAATAATATTTCGTTTGGCTGTATTTAATTTGTTTTTTTATAAACACTAAAGAAGTACGAGTGGAGGCAGGGTACCCGACAGTTAAGTACCCGGGTCGTAGAGGTGGTGCTACGGCACTGCATATGTGTGTTTTAGTTTTTAAAGTCTTACACACAAAAGTGCATCCTCTACTTTCGCTGAGTCTAACTGTATGGATCCAATAGGGCTTGAAAACTGATGAAAACCGAAACCGATTTTTTCCCGGAAAACCAAAAGTCAATTATATCCAAACTATGTAATTTGTAGAAAAGTTTGTGGCTTAGCATCTATGACAAACGTAAAATTAATTTAAATTATTTTTTTTTTATGAACGAGAGCGTTTCATTCCAAACCAGTATTGTCATCATGATTTGATTGCATAAAACAAATATATTATTTTCATATTTTCATATATTAGGAAAACAGAAAATATTTGTATTGTGTAGCATCATATTATTTGTTAATTATAATTTTAAATAATATATCTACGAATTATTTTTTGTTTGACTTATTTATGCGACAAAAAAAACAAATGCATTTCAGTAATTACAAACAAATGATTAGCTGAAAATAACCCCACGGTATTGTTTTTTTCAATAAAAATCTCATAATATTATGCATATTGCACAAAAACATTTTATAATTAGCATAAATGGCATTGCATGGAGAAACAAAATTCCCTACAATCATTAATTATAAATATAATACAAAAATATAATTAAAAACGGCAGGCAAGAAAGCTTCCGCTTTTTAACCCTAATAATTAACAAAAAAGAGGGGATGTAATGGAGCAAACAAACAAATGAGTGCGAAACAGCGCGGGAAACAGTGGACGGTCGCTCAGGGATGGTTTATCATCACTCGTGAATATTCTTTTCACTAATGAAATTAAATTTATACCCTTAATATAATTATACTTATCTTTTTAAATGCTTAATTTTTCATAAAATGAAATGAATGGACTTAATTACATGTTTTCATTAATGCAATATACTACCGAAACCACTGAGTTAGTGGTTATCGCTCAGACTTACAACCTAGGTGTTCTGGTTCGAATCCAGCAAAGGTGAGTTTGTTTATGTGTCTTTCATTTAATAGTTCATTCGATTTCATATTTTTCCTTAGTAGGGGTCGTTATAAATATTATCAACAACTGAATGTACCTACTCGTATCTGCTCTATATGACGTTTTACAGTATACTCTTCATATAATACATTTAATTATATGTAAGTGGAAATCAAAATTCTGTACCAACTAACACCCACATGAAATTAGCCTCTATAAAATGTTTCATTAACGATATCTATTATGTAGAAGCGTGCGTTGCGATTCAAATTTGGGTAAGCACAAAAACGCAAAGCGAAACTTCATTGTTTAAATGAACAAAAAAAAACTTCATTAGTTAAGTTAAGTTTTCCTTTAGATATGTTTTTTTTATTACTATTAAAAGTTTGTTTACAAAGAGGTGAAATTAACAAATATTAAAATACAAAACCTGTATGACTGTCGCACATTATATAGTTTTTTTATTTCACTTCGAACAATACAAGGTTGAAGCGCTTCGATACAGTTGCATTTCTTAATGCAATTCGGTATTTTAATTCATCATAATTATTAATTCCGTAAGATACATAAAAACGACGATAATGTAAAGAAAGGTGTAAAAATATATATTTTTTATTTTCAATATCTCTTCTGATTGATATGATATGTAAAGGATAGTGAAAAATATCTGGAAAGGAAGAAATATCAATAAAATTGCAAAGAAATATAATATTATATGTGTAACTATACAGGATATAGTACAATGACTATACAAATTCAAATACTGCTGATTATAAAACATGCAATTTAGTGCCTTAAATTCATTTTAAATATTGTAATCCATCGGAGGATATTTATATTATTATTAACAGACACAAATATCGAAAAAATGGTAAAATGTTATTGAATATCGCCTTCGATGAGAAATTGGATAATCTAACAAAGTAGATTATTATAAACGTTTTTATTTTACTATGTTATACATGCCAGTCTGGCTTGTTCGACAGTTTACAAGATACAGTGTACAGTAAATATACTTATAAATAAATAACTGATAATTTTTGATTCTAATTGAAATAACAGAGAATGATAAATCCTTGACTCCTACTGATTTGCAAAAATATTTCAAATGTTGCCAAAAACTTACAGACTTTTAACCAGATGACTTAAACTATATAACTTCTCAATTGAAATGCAACAATTTCACAGATATACATTTAATAAATTTAGTACATCGGAAAATATAACTAATAAATTCAACCATGCAGAACGTTATGAAATAATTATATATGTGAGACAAACTTGAATCAGCTTTGTAGAAACATGAATTTCGCATCTTTTTAACGCTTATGGTTACAAATTGTTCAGCTGAACGGTCATTTTCACAATTGAAACTAATAAAAAGTTACAACAGGGAACAATGTAACAAGTCAGATTGGATGCGTTATTTATAATAGTTATGGAGGCAGACGTTTTACGAGAAATAAAGTTTGACGATTTAATTAAAGATTTTGCGATGAGAAAAAGCAGAAAGAAGTTATTCCAGCATTCATGCTTTAGACATATTTAATACATTATTTTTATATTCTACTATTAATATTCTTTAATTTATGATACATATTCGTTAATATTTTATACGTTTAAAATTACCTCAATTTAACGCACACCTACTTACGAGTTTATATCAAATTTGTTGCATATATATATAGGGCACAAAAATACTTTGTACTTAGGGCATTCAAAGGGTTTAATCCGGTCTTGGTCGTCAGTAGAAGTTCTTGCGGTACATTCAATTTATGAAGTTCGTTCAATAGACTATTATTGATTTTCTTGTACAAATTATGAGACGGATTCTTGAGTATGTATTTGTTCCTTCTTAGATTTATCTTTTAAATTATGATATTTCCATACTTCATACTTTTTACTTTTTGATGATTTTAGTTGAAGCAATTTCGAGATTCGTTTTATAATTTTATTTCTCTAAGTTTCTTTTTTTTTGTAAGCTGCACCCGAATGTTTATTTTTCTTAATGTTGTCATTAAAGAAAATTATTCAGCCCCGAAATAATTCATTTGTAATTATGAAAAATAGCACCTACGATTTACAGAAACACGAAATGTTACTTAAAAAAATGGTATTATATATTTTATTATTTATAATATAACATTAATATAATAAGATTAAATTACTTTTTCAAAGCTCGAATGTCTAAATTTAAATTTGAATATAGAATACACGAATTTTTAAATCATTATCCGTACTTCATACTAACAATACTATAGATTGCATATAAATATTCTGTATTATAAGAGAAAAAATACGACTTTTTATGGCTTTTGTCCGCCCTTGATCTGAATCGGAATATACCTAGCCTGCGGACGACACATAATGGCCCCAAACACCATAGCCACTTTAGATGCTTTCTAAATTGAATCTTACCGATGTTGTTAAGCAGTATTACAGTAATGGAGTAATGCAAGGAGAATAAATATAAATATTTAATTAAAAATTGTCATTCACCGAATATATAATATTATTGTTTACTTTTGACACTTAATTTGTATACATTTTCTGAGATATTTTCTTAATTAAAATAATAAATAAAGTACCGCCCGTGTACCAGTCACCCTCTGCATCCTCAGTTAGCGCGCCCATATTGGTAATAAAAGTAAATGTATAAATTTGTTACTGTGAATTTGTACTTTATCGTGATATTTTTGAGTAGGAAACACGAAATAGTTCATATTGCAAATGGTTTAGTGTATTATAAGCATTGAATTATTCCGGCTTAGTTCTGGTTTTGTATGTGAAAAGTTTTTCCAAGTAGAAAACTAGAAGAATTTTTACAAATATAGTTGTTTCGACATATTAAGCTCAATTTCCCTAAACGTTCCAAGTCGGTCATGTAAGCTAAAGTTTCGCCAATTTACGAGCGGACACAAAAGCATAAAATTCCTTGGAAAATTTAGAAATTACCAATTGGCCACCACAGGAATAATAAAAGCAAACTTTTTTAACTTGTTTACAGTTTGAAGTAGGAGCAAACTCCCCTCATGAATTTTGTTATTCGTGCATGATCAAAGTTTCGATCTCCAGAGTCTGACGAAATCTCTGCAATTTATTTCTTATGAATATTATTTCGGGATAGTAAGATTTCTTAATGAAACAAAGTTTTCAGTTCCTCGCTGAAATTAAAGTAAGGATCTTGCGAAGTTTAGCTAAAGGATGCGTGTTGGGAGATGATATAAACGAGCATAACTTTTTTTGAAGAATAGGCTGTTATATTTTTCACTGAAATGACTTCCGAGGTAACGTGCAAACTTTAACGACGAGAGATACAAGAGAAACAAATTTTCATTTCCAAAATTAGGCCAGGAACACAATAAATTATACTCTTCATACATAACAACGACATATAAAATTTAAAATTAAAACATTACAATAATTCTAATCTTTGGCACAAAATTCCTAGAGAGAACAAGGTGTCAAATACCCAAGGTCAGAAACGTAGTTAGAATTTAAAAGAAGGGTGGGGGGCAACTGGTCGCATTTCAGATAAAATAATAATCGATATTAAATACTTATTTGCTTTTATTAATTAACAAAATGTAATCCTAAATTACCACTACTACATTCTCCCCTCAAAGTTTAGACAACCAAAAGAAATTTATTTGGTGAAATTATACTAACTCTTCCAGCCATTCTTTTTGCTTGTGGGCAAAATTTATTTTTTTGTTTATATATGGTAACTGCAAGACCTAATTTAATTTATTACAATAAAAAATATATATAGTCGAAATTTTTAAGGAGTAGAGAGACGTCATAGACATGAAGAAAACGTTACAAAACGAAATAAAACTTGTAGAAATTTTCGAAAGATGTTTTTATTTAGAAAACCGAGTAGTAAAAAAAGGTATCATAAAAAAATTACTTATTTATTATATTTACTATTATTTCAAATTAAAATATAAGGTATTTAATGACATTTCAATTTATTTATAATAATTGCAGTGTATTTTTTTTAACAGACGTTGGCTACGACTCAAATAAAATATGTTTACATATATTTTTTTCTTGTCACGCTGATTGATTGAGTTGTCAAATAATATAATATAAAATCTTTGTTTGTTCGTTTAAGTTGTATTGTTCCTTATAATTGTTCGTATTCGTGTTCTTTGTTTCTTGTTATACGTTTATTTTATTAGCGTAAGTAATAATGGGCGGCTGGATGGCTGAGCGAGCTAGCGCACATCTGTAGCTCGCCGTGACGTCATACGAACCTGAGATCCTCAGTTCAAGTCCCAGCGACCGACAACGTGTGATTTGTCGTAAAAATAAAAAACACAGCTACTTGTGTATCACACTCGGATGCTATAGACTTGCCATCTATACATCTTAAATAGAAGTAGCACTGGCAAATGAAACAACCGACAGTACGGCAGTTAAAACTGCGGCTCGGTGAGTTCGGTTGCCCTATGCTCCGCTTAGGAGATACAGGAACACATTATTAAGTAATAATGCCTAAAGCATTATCGAAGCAGTCGCAAGTGTTAACTGCAAATGCGACTACATATTTTGAAAAAGAATTGACAGTGGACCATTACTGCCGTTAAAAGCAGTTCGAGAGGTATGTTATCATTTTATTTGTTGTTATTAAATTTGGCATTGCCGTATGCAACACGCAACACATTTTTTAAACTAATGCACATATAAACTTTGTAATTTGTGACGTCATAATCTAGTTACAAATATTGATGACGTCTCTCTACTGCTTAAAAATTTCGACTATAGTTTAAAGTTGATATACTGACTAGAGATTGAATCAAGATTTATTTTTGGGAAAAACTTATTTTGTCTATTTTAGCGCCATCTGTCAGCATAGGAATAAAAAAATCTCCATACTTTATCTATCAGATTGCAATTAAAAATAAGAGTTCCCATGAAATATTTCTCTGTTGCTCCCTTCTCCAGCCCCTCGGGGGCGAGGGTGAAGAAAATGTGATAGGATCGGATGGGCCCCACAAAACCATCAAACTTTTGTTCAGAAGATTTTTTTCGTACGATGCATATTTCTAGAGGTATTCCTGCGGATTTTTTAAAATGAGTCATCAGAATAAAACTCTAATGGTCGGTTATACTAATATTACTTAAATTTTAAGTTTCCATTAAATGGAGAATATCACATTGGAATAAAATGCGAAATGAAGTATTCAACACTGCAGTTAAAAATTAGCATTTTTTGCTTAAAATTTAGGCTTTCTTGCTGCAACTGGGCAAAAGCTTCTTATTGCTCTTACTACTATCCAACACGACTGTATTTTTTAATTATTTTTTTTTTCATATTAATTTAATTCATTGACAATGTAACTATATTGTGTTCATACCTAGGTGGGTAGCGAACCACTCGAACACAGCGGTGTTTTATTTGATTTATAATTGAATGCGACTTGAACCTTAGGGACTTATACTTCATTATTTCAAGTCGAGTGACCTACCCAGTTAAGCTACTGTTCCCAAGGTTTTATAATATAGAGCTCGTAAAGATATATTAGAACTGCAACTTTTGACTTTTGGGACGGAAAGAATAATCTCCCATAAACACAGGTAGAAAAGCAGAATTGCATTGGATGATTTTTACCTCCCGCCTATCAATATATAGATAAGGGAGGTATTGTTTTTGGTCAGATTTCTCGAGTGTGAGTTTTCAACATATGAGCACGAATTAGGGTTCCTAGAATACGATTTTACTATTTTTGGCGTGATGTCTGTATGTCTGTGTGTGTGTGTGTGTGTCTGTGTGTGTGTGTGTGTCTGTGACGATTTTTCGTCTACGATAACTCCAATACGATACAAGTAAAAAGTATAATATTTGGTATTTAAGACTTATATTCAAATATAATGAACTGATTAGATTTTGACTACAATCGGTTAACCGGAAGTAATACTTTACTTGAAGCTTTAAACAGTTTTTCTTAAAAAATACCTCTAAATACCATATTTTCGCAAATTTCGTTATTATAAATATAAAGATTTTTTAATTTTCTACCGATCTGCATAATTACGTTTATATATAACTTCTAGCTAGATAGAAAAAAAATTATATAAATTATAATAATTTTACATATCGTTTAGGCTGAGAAATTTCGATAAAACAGATGAGTTATTCATATGTTCACAAAATTTGACATATGATGTCAAATTTGATGTAAGTAAGTGTAAAAGATAAAATTAAGTAATTCTATTGTAAAATTTAAAAAGATGGAAGATATATATTACGAATGTATTTGCATGCGTGAATCAAATGGTAAGTTCGATTCCGGTTTTAGTATCGTGAAAAATAACTGTCATATTGGTCATACAAATTTTATGAAGGAAATTTTAGGTATGAAATGAATTAAAAATATTCTGCCTGCAATAACAAACTATAAATTAAATGTATTGAAAAACTTATATATAATATATTACTATAGTGGCGGGAGGTATTGTGTTGGACACACCAGATTTTTCTGTCACATATTTATAAAGATAAACTACAACAAATAGTATAGTAGAATGCAAATATTTATTATTATTTATATAAAATATATTTTTGATATATGAAATCGAATTACAATATTAAATTTCTAATTAAGTACATGCAGATAAAATTTTACTAATGTCTAATGGAATATTACACTGAATACGCTAGCTATTCGGCTTGGATGCCCCCCGCAGCGTGGGGTAAAACCCCAAGCTTAAAAAGTCACGCGGTTCTATTATATATTTGCGAGCACTATACAAGTATTATTCCCCAAACTTCATTGGATTGATTTCAATTTTTAGTACGAAAGCTATAGCTCCTTCATTTTCCTATAAGAAAAGATTAGGTACAGAAAATTTTTATATTTTGATTTAAAAAAAAGTTATATTGTTTTTCTTAAAAAAATGTTATTATGAATATTCTTACCGACTGCAGGTAACAAAATCTTTGTATACATTGAAGCGAAGGAATGCGTAATTTAAATGCAGAGCAGAATTGGATTGGTAATTCGATTTATATGAAATTAGCTGAGTTTCGCAGCCTGAATTGCATCACAAAAGATTAATACTGCTATCAAGTAATAATATTAGTTTGTGCAATTCTAACTGCAATCAAAACTTTCGCAATGTTAGTGTGCGCATACGGTTACTTTGTAATCCAAAGAAACCTCCTCTCCTCTCATTACATTGCATTACACATTTTACACTGTGTATAAGAAGTAAAAGCGATGATATTTCTGTAGAAGATAGAATAAACTTTTGGCATATGTTGAAATATTATTAATTTGAATTACATAATAAAACAATTGTTTATTTTTAAATTAACCGACTCAGGTGAATCCCGGTCAGGGTATGAATATTAGTGTGTATCTTTATTAACTCATTCAGTGGTGGCATGATGTATTATTATCTATAAAAAGTTAATTCGCCCCTCCCTAAGAAAATTTTTGTATTATATTGAATATTGATCCCATTTTCATTAGGAATATTTATTTTTAGAAAAATGCATGCAGGCAGGACTGCATTTATGCAAATACAAGCTAAGCAGGTGCTTACGCCCTCCAATAAATAGGGGCCCCGAGAATTTAAAGCTCTCCGTTCCGCGTCGGGCTTTAAACATTCCTTCGTGCTATAATCGTATGCCCTTAATACATAAATAACTATTATTAAACACCGTTGAGCCGAATTTGCTCTTGAAACGTACTCATCTTTAATATACAGAAAGACGTATGAATCAATATTTATCATGCTCAAAATACGCAAAATTTAATGTAAAGACCTAAATTTGTTTACAGCCATTAAAATCCCAGAACGTCTTTTTCAGTATGTAATGTTGCCACGATACAAGAAGAGAATTCATTCTAGTTTCGTCTCGGTCTCGATCTCATCTCGAGTAACGTGGTATTGTCTCGATCGTCGGTCTCGAGTAGGTTTCTACTTATTTTAGTTTAACAATAAATATTTGCAATTAACAAAAATTTTTAACTTCGGAAACCATATTTTACTTATTTCCAATTTTATAATAAATTTTCAAATATTGGTTTTTATTAATTGAAAAAAAAAATTGATTAATTATAATTATTATTTCGCTATACGATGATTATTACACCTACCTCTCTTATTAAATGTTGCAGTGCAACGTTATATAAGAAAACTATTTTGATTTCCATATAATATACATACATACAAACGTATCCAAAAGCGGATTATAAATATATTTTAAATTTTTCAAAATTATATTCTCTCGATTTTATATTTCTACCTTCAATCATTTACATAAAACGTAATGTTAACTTTGTCACATTTTCATGACATTGTATCTAATTTAGAACTCGTGTTCTTCACTACAAAACAGCTTTCTTGGCTCCTGAGTTGGGTGAAGTTTGAGCGTAACGGATTTCATTGGTGAGCTCAGATGGGAACCTGACCGCTTTTAAGCAGCGTCAATTATTCAGCAGACAGCGACAAGCCAACAACATGAAACATACACGCTCCGCGCTCCATGCCCTGTTGTTCCACACAACAACACACACTAATATATTTACAACCCCCACATCAGATGATAGAAACTTGGCCAAAGAACGCTCATACATCATTTAATACCTACCCTCTAAAACACTTACGAGTACAACACGGTTACTCGGTCACCCGTTAATGAAAAATTTCTAATGTATCCGGCCACATAGACACTAGTACGCTTTGTTCGCTACGCTCGCTATGTAAGCCACGTCACATCGTGTTTGATTGTCGGCTATATTTCTATAACGTAACTAACTTCTATATTTCCTTCGCAGACTTTTAATATCATTTTCAATAATGACTAAGACTGGTCTATGAGATGATAAAATTTGCCAAAATCATTCCTCATCATGTCGACATCGTGACCCATTCCTCTTTACCTTTATTCTTGCACAATGATAATAATAAAAGTAATTCATCTTCGTCACCATCACTATCATCCTCCCAGGCAGTCTCCTTGTTATCGTGAAAGAAAATTGAAAATATACTATACTATTGAAAACATACTATACCATTCGTTGTGGTCACTGGTTATAGTGAACATCGCGTACCTAGCGAACATAGCGTATACGAGTATAGCAAATCAAGCATAGCGCTCTGTGTAACCTCGACATCGCCGGATCCACATCAATAAAAATATTTTCGGTGGAAATTTAAATGTAGTTAAGTATTTTACTACTTAAATATTTATGATGTATATTATACGACCTAATCCACGTGTATATACTGGTTTGGTCTTGCAAATTCACATTTACACTACTATACGACGCAAATCTTTTTTAACTTTGCTGGAAAACCGACAACACAACGGATAGCGTACATTGTTCATCCCTAAATTATTTGTGGAGATTTTTATGCGGTGCAAAGTCTAGAACAACAAAATTTTGACAAATACGAGCAAATTTGTGTCAAATAAAACGCACAACGCAAATATTTATTGATGTGGATCCGGCTTTATCAAAATTTATAGTGTACTGGGTTCCACGCCGCTAAATAACATTAACATAATTTAACAAGTTGTGGCTTTAGAATATTTTACATTATTAACTCTTGTTATCTCTAATATTACAAGAGATACAAAATTGGCTAAATTATACCCAATTTTTATAACAAGATGATATTTTTATGAAGTAAACAAAAAATGCAATTATTGGTGCTCAAAATAAGGGACCCAATATTTCTATTTTAAATGAGAACATATATTTTTTATTATATATTTCGATTTTTTTCTGATTTCGACGATATACATAACTTCATATAACAATTTTATAAAGATAAATGAAAAGTTAATTATATTTTATTTTATTTAAACATATTTATATAAAAAGTACCATGGAAAAAATAAGTTATAAAATTGTCAGTATTGGTATTGAATTAACAATTTTTCATATAATTTGTCAAACTATATTATTATTCCTTTATTATAAAATTAAAAGTTCTCGAGGTATAACCAATAGTGTACGTGTATGCGTGTACGAGTATCGATGCCAGTATTGGAAAACTTATTCAATCAAATATAAATGTTTCGTTTAGATTTAAATGTTTTGAACACGAAATTAACTTTTTTATTATCCAGAAATGGAAAGGGGTTACTCAACTATTTTTTCTTGATGATTGTAAGAAGTGTAAAGAATATATTTTTACTATAAAACACGAGAATAATAGAAAATAAGTTTTCTTTATTAAAAAAAAAATCGTATTACTGCCTACATTTTTTTTCATTATGTCAAAGTATCGATACTTTTCTTTCGTTCCGATATTGGTGTCGATAATTTTGATTCAATATTTTTGATACCCATATATCGATACTTTCTCAGTATCGCACCTGTACCTGTATGAGTGTACCTCTGAAAAGAACATCTGTACAGGCTATCTTAATTATCTTGCGCATTCTTGGTAACTTATTTATTTGAAGAGCTACGATTTGTTAAATGAGCAAAATTATGCCTTATTTGTCAAGTCGACAAAAACAAAGGTATATCAGTGGTTTCCAAAATGTGGGACAAAATATCTATTGTTTTTAATGAAATCATACATTTTTTTCTCATTGAAAACGGTATTTTTCCTTTTCAATAAAGTAATGTTGCTTTTGCTTATATAATTTTTTCAAGTAAACGAGTTATTTATGTTTAAAAATTTAAACATTATAGGTTATTTTATTAGTTAACTTAGCGAAGTGAACCATGGATACAATTATTTTCTATAAAAAGCAGTGTTGGATATAAAAATTGTAGCGATCCCAAGGACACGTCGCGGGCGTCGTCCTCTAGCAAACTCGTTTGCTGGGTTTCTATTGTGCTGACGCACGAAGATACGAGAATATTCCACAACTTAATTGCTCTACTATTTAAGCATGAGCAGAAAAGACCACGAGGACAATCTGAAATTAATATTTGTAATCTTGTAAATAAATAGTGCGTACTGTTAAATGTTTTAATAATAATTGTTATTCTTACATTAATGTTTATGTTTGTTTATTCAGGGAGTTATGATCTCTTATTATTCATAGTTCGTTTATTAAACATAGTTATATAAATATTCGTATTTCAATTATAATTACACTTTACCTAAGTAAATAAACGTTACAATATTTTAATTTTATTTTTAATTAAGCAAAATCAATTTTACCTACAAATATAGAAATTATATTTTTCTAAAAAATAGTATTTCCTTTTAATGCTTCAATACTTACAGACAGAGTATTTCTATACCTCTGCACGAAACTTTAATAATATAATTTCATAAATTGACTACAAAAAGATTAGACTCTCACATAATAATTAATTAATAAATCATTATTTGTAGGCAGTGTTTATTTATTTCATTAATAACATAATTATAAATAATTATATGTACAATTAAACCAGTGGCACCAAAAATATTCGATAGGAATGAAGTACTCTTATTTTTGCGAATTTCAAAAAATATATATATTTTTTATATAATCAGTATATCAAATTATGTCATTAAAGTTTAGTGCACCGATATCGAAACTCCCTGTATAACTAAGTGTATTTAAAATGTTATTAAAATTATTAAAAAAAGCGATTGCTGAATCAAGTCAATTAATCATATTTCTATAAGTAGAATAGAAATTTGAGCATGTTCTGAACATCTGTAATTAAGTAACAATAAATAATTTCTAACATTTAATCTGTAATCGTAGAATTTATAATATATGCCTCGATTATTGTTTCGTTACATACAAGAAATAATAATAGGTACATGTCGAAGATGCAGGATTTGACTCGACCAGATAATTATATTAAAAAAATACAAATTACTGAAGGAAATTTGATGATCGACTGTTGTAGGATGTAATATGAAGAAATAATCAGACAGACAGTCAATTGATAAAATTTATTTCAAAGCCAACGTTTCGATTTCCCTGAAATCTTCTACAGGGCGCTGATGAATGATGTTATCCATATTGTTAGTGTATGTGTGTGTGTGTGTGTATCCAGTGCGTATATTGAAGGAAATTTAATGATCGAATGTTGTAGGATGTGTGTCCAGTTGTAGTTCACATACCAAAAACATTCATAAGCGCCCTGAAAAAGATTACAATGAAATCGAAACTTCGACTTTGAAATATATTATATCAATTGACTGCCTGTCTGATTATTTCTCCATAATACAAATTACGTACACTAATATACTAAGTCACTATTAACTAAAACACAGTTAAAAATACAAAAGTAATATAAAAAATAGTCCGTAACTGACAAGAACTAGCGATCCAAGCCCAGCGTACTTCTCACTTGGAACTCTCTTCTGCAAGTGTCATCACCTCCTTTGTCTAGCTGGCTTGTTTCATTCACAGGGGGAAGTCCCTTCATCCAAAAATTGAACAAAGACTTCATTGTGTGCGTCCCTGCCTGTTCGAAGCACTGCTGACTTTACAAACTAAAGTCAACAATCCATAGGTAACATATACGAGTACTAAAACTATTTTTTTATCATTTATTAAAAAAAAATCATATATTAAATATTGCTTTTCAGTTTCATTTCTTTCTTGAAAAAAGCAAAAAACGACATCTACCAAACATTTGCCCAGATGCCTTCACCAATATAAATCCCGCCCTGGTGAAGAGTTCACCACCAAATATTTTGCTATGAAAAATAATTAAAATTAAAACAATTGCAGAGAAAAAAGTTATGTCTCTTAGGAGTAATCGAACACGAGTATACAAATTGCGGTATAAAATTTTTGAATGGCGAGCCTTTGGGTAATGTATCCCAGGTGTCCGGTGCAAGTTGAGCTTGTAGTGCAGCTGTAAACAAGCGCAAACTTCAGAGCTACGGAATTAATTGGCGAGCCCCGGGGAAATCTTCCGGATGGCCAACAGCTCAGGTGCTCCGGGCACGCACAAAGATGATGTGCTACTTATAATCACATCCAAGTTATGCATCTGTAACTACAAAAAAACGCGAATCATCAGAAATAACAGGGTAAAATAATAAACAAAATATTAATAACAATAACAATTATTTGTTTTAAGTACATACAAACGTACAAAGAAATGAAATGTTTGGTAACAGTTTATTTCCTTACACAATATTATACAAATGGACTTAGTTTTATAAATACAATACATTTGTCCAATAGCGGCTCGTGACCTTTAAGAGCACCTGGGCCAAAATAAAAACCATTAACCCGTAACTGATGTTGCGGAGTCCCTGGAACTCCAGCAAGTATAAAATGTTTAATAACTTTTTTATTTGTCCACCAGAGAGCTTGCGTTGTTCAGTAGCTTCCTATAGTTAGTGGATCTATTACATGCTCAGTCCACATCAGTCTCTAATTAAGCTAAATGTGTTAAATAAAGACCTAAGAATCCGTGGAACTCCGCGACGCAGTTGTGTCATATTTGCAATTTACTAACTATATTCTGTAACGAAGAGAAAACTTACCGGCATTTCTATTCCCCGACCATGTGCTCCCCAGCTTACTTCAAAAGCACCGAGCAGTCATTCTACGATTAATTATCATCATATCAAACCGCCAGAAGACCGTGGAAGTCGTTTTCTTTACCACAAGCACGTGGCACGAGACCGCATGGACAGACATCTGACAACCACAGACTTCGCTACAATACCACAACAATTTGAAAAAATTCAAATTCAATTACACAAAAATTTGTAAAATGCTCTGAAATTGAAAATATAATTTTGTGAAATGCAGGGAAATCAAAAAGCGAAGTTTAGAATAAAATTTCTTTATTGAATAAAAATAACAATAACATAAAATATCTCCATCTCTGTCTTGCAATTTGTTTAAACGAGATTAAATAACAATCCGGTATGGGCTCGAATCTCTTCACTTGTTTATCAGCATCTGATAGCGATTTGACCTGAGCTTACTAGCGACCGATTGCGATTGTTTCCGAAACATAACAACACACCGTTCTACAGACCGACATTTCGTAGGTAAGACAGTATTACTGTCCTGACCGCTAAAACCAATGAGTAAAACTTTAAGCTAGTGTCTAGTTTCGTGATACTCGCCTTCCTGACTCTGACCGCCGCGACGATATCGCCTGAAGTTGGCATCCAGTTTGGCTACATTCGTCTTCCTGACTTAGACCGCTCCTACAGTACAGTCTCAAGCTGGCAACCGGTTTGACTGTACTCCTGTTGTTATCGTTAGATTCTGATCGCGACCATAGCATTGACCTCCCTGCATCAACGTAGTTGGAGCACCAGTATCTGAATAAAGATTTGTTTTTGTAACTATGAATTTTAGTGTTAACCCCTGGGCCACCGACCTAGAGCAACTCACGGCATCCCACTTGTCTTGTTGTCTTTCAGATACCGCTGCTGATGGCGTCCAAGGGAAACCGAGACAGACGGCACAAAAATTAAAAAAAAAAGTTAAATATACAGGTCCTTTGAGGAAACCAAGTTGTTTGCAATGTTCCAAAAAAATCGATTTTAATGCATTGAAAATATAGAAGAGTCCGTATATTTATGTATATATTTCATAGGATTTTTGAACCATTGTCAGTTTTTTAGAGTTTTATTTTAGAAGTTAGTATGTTTTCATTTTTTGCAGTTTATACCTTGTGAAACATTTTGGAATATAATGCTGGCTGAAATCGTACACTCGTCACTTGCTAGTCGCTTTCAGTACACTCGGGACCAAGATAGACGTGCCTCAATGCAGAGATATATATTGTATAGTCCGCACTGATTCGCTAGATCAAGTTCACAACTCAATGCATTGACGTCCCAGTATGTTACTCAAACTATGCGGCAAAAGAGAATGGGACAATTTTATTTACAAGAATAGCATTATAGCAAACTTAGTAAGTATAGAATTAAAGCATCGGTGCAAGTATTTTTCAAAATTATTTTTATTGAAACTGAAGAATAAGTACGTTTTATTTTGAATAAATATGAATATCAATTTTACATGAGAAAGTTATAGAAAGAAAACATTTATTCTTATAATGACATAATAATAAAAGAAAAATTCTAATTATATTAACGTACCTAACTATTTTTATTATATTTCTTATTTGCTATTTTAATTTATTTATTTCAATAAAGGTTTTTATACAAGGTATATTTTTAAATAATTTTGCCATTATATGGTTTTTTTTAATATGTCAGTATAATATCCAATTGTTCAAATGATTTTTTGTAATGTACATCCTATTTTCAACGAGAGAGAGAGTATTATTACTACTACTTTTTTATTTACAGTGTGGTTTGAATCTTTTTGTAATATACGAAAAGTATGAACTTGCGCCCCCTCTGAATTTGCTTGCTATGGGCAGGAAGGTATTATTGGCCCTTTTTTTTAGGACGAAAATGATATCCTGTTACTTTCAATAGTGTTCACTATCGGGCCATTCTAAATGATTTTTTTTAAATGAGGTAAAAGATTTGAACTTGAATGACATATGGTTTCAACAGGCGAAGCCACATGGCACACAGCACATGAAACAATCACTTTTATTTGAAACCAAGTTTTCTAGTCGTGTTTTCTCGCAGAGTTACATTAATTGGTCACTGAGATCTTGCGATCTAATCTCATTGGACTTTTTTTCTTTGAGGTATTTAAATGAAAGGGTTTATGTCAACAAACCAGCTACGATTCCAAAACTAAAACGGAGTATCACACAAGAAATTGCAGAAATGGAGCAGCATTTATGCAAATGCATTACAATTTTGCTAAAAGAAATTCGTGTCAGCGGACTTAACTTTAACTCTACAATTTATATTAATAGAAAAAAAGAATTGTTAAAAATATTTTAATATTGATGTAAGGCCAGAATCAAAATGGTTTTCAAATGAAACATATGGAAGATGTTCGATATTTGTATTCCTCCTTAAAACATTATATATATATATATATATATATATATATATATATATATATATATATATATATACCGGGTGTCCCAGCTCGACCGACACATGGGAGTTTTACATGGGAAATCAGTTAATTATGAATAGTATCTCCCCAGTGCAAGTTATTCACTTGAAATTTTCTATACTTATAGGAAAATATTAATTCTATGGATCACACTTATTTGAAATATGCAATTTCGTTTGCAGGGCGAGGTTTATTAAATTTAAAATCTAATATTTTCGTTCAAAATCAGTCAGCCATGGAAATAAAAGAAAATATCTATGTGACAGTTCTGACAGTTAATGACATACCATTGTAAATATTTATATTTTTGTAATATTGGTATATTATTTAACAAAAAGAAACTAAATTCAACTTAAATAATATTAAAATACAGGGAATAAGAATTAAAATCAGTGATACTTCACTAAACTGTCAGATAAATATTTTCTTTTATTTTCATGGCTATCTGATTTTGAACGAAAATATTAGATTTTAAAATTAATAAATCTCGCCCTGCAGAAGAAATTGCATATTTCAAATAAGTATGATCCATAGAATTACTATTCTCCTATAAGTATACAAAATTTCAAGTTAATATCTTGCATTGGGGAGATACTATTCATGATTAACTGATTTCCCATGTAAAACTCCCATGTGTCGGTTGAGCTGGGACACCCGGTATATAAATTTATTGGAATTAAATCTATACTTGTATTACTGCAAATTTTAACTATTATAAATTATAATAAACCAGTTCTAATTATGCATGTATAAAGCTATTCTCAAAGGAATAAGTATTTCTAATGTGCTCCTTTGTATATTCAAGCCACGTGCATGTATTTACAAATCGTTTTGTTATGTTAATACTCGTAGGGCTATTCTTGCAAATGGATCAATTTTGCATAAGAATTAATTACGAAACATCACGCCTTCTTGTACATACTTCGTACCGCATACCTGCTTGTTTACATACCAAATTAAACGATTAACGTAATAACATAGTATTAAATGTTACCCGATATTTTACCGGCTTGCTATTAAGGGTTGAGGGTGATTAGGAACTTTACCCTTAACATATATTTCAGCAGTAAAGATTACAGTGTATGTTATCGTTATGATTTTGTACAAACTTTTAACCTAGGCTGATAACCATCTAAATTTATTGCTTCGCTCTAGTTACAAGAAAAGGAAAATATTGGATTTGGTTTCAGTCTTCATTCAAAAAATTGATTTCGATATACGGTTTTATTGTAAAGGTTTTTTTTTTCAACTAACTTTCATTATTAAACCTAAATCATAAAGTGCAGTATGTTACGATTTCAATTCAAGTTTTTTGTGTATACACGTTTTTGGTTATAATTTGCTGATCATTTATAAATATTTTAAATCATTTAATTAACTATAGATTACAGGTAATCATTTGATTATTTATTTGTTTCATATCTATCTACCAGATTAAATATATCAATTTTAAAACAGTGACACTAAACCAAATTATGATTAGCTGAAATGGAAAATATCAAATGAATGCCAGCTTGCTGTTTTAAAATTCCAATTAACGATTTGTCATATAAAATAGGCTCCCTAGTGCACTTTCTATGCTCTGAAATCTAGGATAAAACAGATTGGTACATTCTGTAACAAATAACAAGATTTTCAGTTTACTATAGCCACTTGTTCTGTATGATTTTTTCTGTAGATTATCGCCCTCTCGGTACAAAATTAATTGAGGTGGAAGCCTCATTTCGCTCCCATATAGCTTTTCTGATTTTTTTTCAAATATTTTCACTTTACGAAAAAAATCGGTTTTCAGATTTCATTGGAAATATCCATTTTGACTAGTTTCGGCCTGACGTCTATACGTACAAATGTATGCATGTATGTACGTATGTATCTGTCATAGTAGCTTAACTCAAAAATGATTAGCCATAGAATTTTTATTGCAATCGGCAGTCCCAACAGGGTACTTTGCTCGAAGGTTTTTTTTTTTTAATTTTTCGCATAACTCAAAAACGTTTGGCCGGGAAATGTATCACAGATGTATGTAATTTAATAGACATATAAGGAAGTCATGTGCTGTCCAAATCAATTTTTTTTAAATAATCTTTAATTAGTATTATATTTTAGACAGAAAACTGTTTTTGTCTTCATGGGCAAAATGAAAAATCGGCGCTTATATATGGGACGCTGATGCAGATGAATAGGATTATGTTCACAGACAAGTTTTTATTCAGTTTATTCAGTCTTAAGTTAGCGTTCGGTTTTGGCGTGATCAAACGCAACTTAGAAGCTGCCAGCTCCGGAAGTGGACTAGGCATCGATGTTTAGTTTCCTAATTGTTTAATTTAGATTTTAATATTAAGATCCTTATTAACATATAAATAAAGTTAGAGTTAAGTAAAAATGTTCGTTCCGGTTAAATTCAATTCCGATTCTAGTATTATCCGAGTACGCCATTATTTGAAATTAGAAGTACGGTTCCGAGTGCAATACTGTCCGAATTCGATTCTCGAATTGTTATTAACCGTTTCTCATTTCAGGAATTGAAACTGCCGGTCCTGAAACCGACATTAAAAGGTTTCTCGGGTCTGGTAGTCTGGAACTGACAATATTCATCCAAGTATTAATTTATTTTTATTTACACTGTCCAACAGTAACAGGACAGAAGACCTAAAGCTAATAGTGGGTTCCGAACCAGTCGAACACAGCGGTATTTATTTTTAGTTACAGGTCACTGGGATTTGAATCCTAGATCCCATATTTCATTCAGCAAGTCGCAGCGCACTAACCATATAAGCCACCACTGCCATATTTAAAATATAACAAAACATGTCATCTCTATCCCTAAAGAATAACACTATAATACTACATTACCGATTTCCTACTCTTTTCATTAGATCAGGTCCAACAAGCGATTCCACTACCTATATCCGAGAACCAGCTCCGCTTCTCAGTTTCAAAATCTATATTTGAACGTAGATCTGTCGATCGGTTCTGAACGTATGATCTCCTATTCTCTACTCGGATTTGATCATTTCTGGATAATGGGTTCGGGAAACTTTAGAATTTATATTTGAACAGCGATCTGTCGATCGATTCCGTATGTTCTCCTACTCCTTACTCCGGATTCGATCATTTCCGGATAATGGATTCGAGTAATTTTAGAACCGGTACCCAACTTCTTATTTTTTCGGATATTAACAGCCCTAATTCTGACTAGTAGTCTGCCATTGTCATTCTTCATCTTTAAAACACGTTGACTATCATGGGACTAATAATGTAATGCCCAGCGAATTTACGAATCGTCAATTGATTCTTAAACAGTGCTAGTTTTAATGGTAACAATGTAAATTTTATGCAACTGCGAAAACACGTCTTTAAACTATAGAAAGGGCATTTGGCGTGCACCTAAGGGAATATATTGCTGCTTCTTACGACCATGAGAACAAGAATGATGGGGGCCGCGTGAATAAATGATGTCTCAGCTCAAAATAATAAAATATACGTTTCTAAAACAAGATAATCTTATAACACTTACTGATCTTACACATTAAAGAAAAAAATACAATTGCCACTTTTTGAAATGCAACTATGCGAGTAGAAAAAGTGTCGTATCTAATCTAGTGTAAATGATTACCTATAGAATGTGTATTACGGAAAGCATTATTTATTTTGTTATGACGTGAAGTACAAAGTAAAAGCAAAACATCTGAGCTTGTTTTGCAGATTTTTCCGCGAATCGATAGCTGTTAATTCTTCCGGGGAGATATTCATAGCCTGGGGTAATACCTCCAGCCTCCAGCAGTGAATCTTCGACAGAGCACGTCAGCTGGTATTGTGTCACGTTTTTTGCGTCGGGCGTTCATATCCATAAATCTTTTATACATGATGTTTTATTTGGCGGCCTGAAGACCCCAGCTGTCGATAAATTCTCGCTGGTATTAATCCATTTACCTCTGACACTCATGCTCACATATCCCCCGCAAATAAAACACCACACTGCTATTCATACTCGAGAATGGAACGCACACATGTAGTTTTAAGAATTTTCTTGCCACTATGAACTCTGACATTTGTTCCCGTTGATTTATAGACATCCACTACTAAAATAGAAAAACCAAAGGGGGCTACTTTATAAAATATGAACCATATCAAAAGTCCAAACTATTAAATGGGATCACGGCATCACTGGTTTAGAACTCTATCCATAGCTTGGTTTGTAGTTTGTAAATCGTTGACAAATGTAGCATAAAATAAATTGTATTGGACATGTAGTATAAAATAAAAAATTCTATGCAGTATGGAACTAATAGATAATATTTATATATAATAAAGTAATTTATACCATTTCATTGTTTTTTTGTACCATAATCTACTTAATCGCTGATTTCGGTAATAATATATTTTTTGTAATATGTTTATGTGCAATCAAAACGAGCCGGAAAGTACAAAAATGCGTTTTGCTCCCTCTAAACAGACACTTTTCGGCCCGTTTTTCTTTGCATTTGTTATAAAAATTGTTGTATTGCGGGAGGAACGCTTTTGCTCTCACGGGTGAAGTGATAGCACGAGATTGACTCGAGGGCTGCCAAGGGGAACAAAATCGAGTTTTCCTCTCTTCGGATATAATACACTACATACCGTAATATACGTTTACTAGATGAGTAGTAGAGTACAAAGGTGTCATTCTTGTAGCACGTGGATGTGACGAATTTGATTCTTTGGAATTCGAACTCAAGTTATCAGAATCCTTTTCCATTATACAAACATACAGAATGTCACTTTTAAGAGGTTAACCATTAGAATCTCGAGAACCGTAACAGATACGAAGTCGGTTAAATTGGGGCAAAGTTGCCGCATTAGTTGGCCATTTCAATGATGTTTTTGTTCTCCCAAAAAAATGCATTACTCACTAGATATGAGCAAATAACTGATTTTGGCCAATTTTGATTTATAACTTTCTTGTTTCAATTTTCTAGTTTGCATATTCTAGATTCACTCTTTTATAAGGAATTGACAGGTGTCCTCAAAATTTTTGTAACTCGAACACCTTTTGAGAAATTCATAATAAGTTTCACTTTTCATATGGGGTTCAAAGTTTCTTAATTTATAGTCAACGCATTGCGCCTTTAACATCACTTCGTTTACAGCGGAATAATGAAAGAAGTAGGCACTTCTACCGTACGCGTAAGGAAAAATTCTTTACTATTGGTTAAATTGACAATATCAAGAAACGAATTGTCAAACGGGTTATTAAATAGTAGTAGTCCCAATTTCGGTATGCACTTTTTAATTAGCCTGTAGTTACGTCCTTAAACATACGCTGTGCAAGTAGGTATTAATAATTTAAAATTATAACTTTTAGTCTCCTAACTTTTGATCAATCTACCCCTACCCATAGGAAAAATAAACAACAAAGTGTTGACAACATAACCTCGTTTGTATGCCAGTTACTATACTCCGTTTTTAAATTATAGACAGCACTAGGCGAAGTCCCATTTACACCACAGCGTTAGTGAAATACTAGTAGTTCTGAAAAGAACTAGGTTTTAATCGTGAAATATCACCAAAATAGAAATAAAATGAAAAACACGTACAAATTCAACAAGTGATTTGACAACTACTGAGAGTTTGACGTTTCAATTACTTTTGAGAAGGTAACTTGAATTTTTTTCTGGTTAAATAAGGCTTCATGAAATGGCGCAGCAGCCAATCACAGGCTTTGATTTTCTCACTAGAATTTCTAGTTACTGTCTATAGTTTAAAAACAGAGTATAGTAAAATAATAAAATACATACGAGTATATTGTATAGTAATTTTAAATTCTTTTATAATGTCTAGTCAGGCTGGTTTCTTTTCAATGACTCATTTATGGTTATTTACCTCGGCCTACGCCCCAACAAACAATCTCCATATATTCTTTATGAATGCCATGTTAAGTATAGTGCTGGACAACATAATTGAGAATTGGATTACATCACCCCCTACTAGCATACCGTAAACATGGGATTATCCCCAAATTTATGGTACAGAAATGCAGAGACTGATTTCAAATTTTTAAATAGGTATATATAATCCAGGTAAAAATGTTTGGTTCATACGTACTAAAACAAACAAATTTTTATTTTATTTATGTAAAAACTAATCCAGCCTAATGTAGAATAGTTAATTTTCTTTCCATTTTTGATCCTCATCACAGTTATAAGAATGTGAAATTTTTATTAATACCGCCCCTACATATTTAAGACTCATCACCCGTTGTGAGGGTTAGCCGCGTCTATTACCAAGCTTAAGGGATTAACCAAATATCTTGTCCTGTACTATAACTAACAATTTTCCTCCAATATTAATTTGACTTTTCTTTGCAGTGGTGAAACAAAAGTACGAGGTGCAAGTGTACGACGAGTATGTCATATCCGGCAACACAGCCGTGCTGCGTTGCCAAGTGCCGAGCTATGTCGCGGACTACGTGATGGTGACTTCCTGGGTGCAGGACGGGGCCGTAAACATCTATCCCAACACCGACATCGGCGGCAAATACGCCGTGCTAGCCAATGGGGATCTGTACATCAGCAATGCCGGACCTAGCGATGGCTATAAGAGCTACCTGTGCCGCACACTTCATCGACTTACGGGTGAGCAGAAATTATAGTATTTTTAATTTAATAAAAGAAGTACTCTTTTTAAGTCAAATTCAATTCAAAATGACTGGAGAATGTGATCAATATATACCTAATTTGTTTTTCTTATAAATCATCAATTATGCATAAATTTAATTAATATAACAATTATTTTTATATCGAATATCTTCTATTGATTTCAATCTTATTTTCTTGAATTTTGTCAAGTAACCAAAATTAAATTTGAATCAGCTAATCACAACGCTTGAACTTTTGAATAATATATTATCGTCGTAATATTTTGTTATTTCCAATAACAATGCTACTAACCACGTAAATATGATATATAAATATAAAATTATTTGCTAATTGAGAAAAAACTGTAGCAACGATTAATGAAAAATGTGTTCTAAACGCTAGGGAAATTGCTCTGAACTCATCAACAGTGTAGTTATAGTCGCCTCGCTGTATCAATGCTAGTGTGTCATTGTGTTCTGAAATGATAACCAACAACCATAATATCTGCTGTCATTGTCACACAATGGTGTATGACAGTGACACCAGATATTATGGTTGTTTGCTATCACTTCAGAAAACAACGACGCAATTGCATTGATACGGCGATGCGACTGTACACATAGTGCCCCAATAAACATTAAACAAATAAAGAAATTATATTAATTTTTTAAATATAATAACGCGTAATCATTTTATTCTCTTCCTAAATATAACTCGTAATTCGCTTTTATTTATAATATTTAGAAAATGCCACTTATGTTAACCCCAATCCCTGGAAACATTTTCGTCGTTGGTATTAACATTTGTGACATTTTGAAAATATTATCAACCAAAAGCTCATCCTTTGTTACATTACCCTTAAAAAAATCGAAATATTATTTTAAAATGAAATTTTATTTCTGTTGCAACAAGAATTGTTAATTTAAATAGTGACCAGCCCGGGTTTTTATTTATAAAATGTATTACAAGCTCATTTTTTTATTTCATTACATCGTTTTAACAACGATGTACAATAACCAATTCATACACCGTGCTATATTTGTATTTATTGCTTGTTAAAAGCTGCTACACAAGAATAGAAAAACTGTATATGAAACTAGATCACATGTGCAAAATATGAAGCAGAATGTGAGCGATTAATACTAGGCAATAAAAACTACCAGGCTGACAGCTAGCTTACGGGATTAAAGTTAGAGTTTAATTAATGAATGCATGTGACAGATAATTTATTAACTTGGCTTCAATAGCATGGATTCTCAATTACAATCATTCCCAAATTCATCATAAAAAATATATACAGCATACCAATACTGCAACGTATATATTTCATCATTTATAATACGAAGAGCAAAAATAGCATTCCGGAATAAATATACGCGAATAACAGAAAGGGAAAAATACGATGAAAATATGAAATATGTAGGAGAAGATTAGAATTTTCTTGAAAAATAACTTGTTAGATAGAACCGTGTCTGCTGAAAGATTTAAAGCTGCTGAAACTGAAAAAGATAATTGAAAATATATACTCAACGGACTGAAATTTATTACTTTACGATAAAATAAAATTGCACACAAAAAGGTCTCCACATTAGCTAAGGTAGTGACATCTATAATAAAAGCTCTTTACAATAATTATAGATATTTGTAATTAAACAAATTGGCACACCCAAAAATGGGTAGTAAGTAATACTTGTTTATATTTTATTGTTAAAGTTAAAATAAATTACAATTAAAACGACCCTAAGTTTAATTTTATTAGAATTTAATCACAATTGGTTTTTTTTTGTAAACGATATTTAATCATTATTTCAATAATAGTCTTCTCAACCCTGGTATAAATATATATATTATTTTTTTCACTACTAGCATATAAATCCCAATCCTACTTAAAAAAAATATATTGATAGTGACAAACTTTTTGACATGAGAATATTTACATGTTTCTTAATATTCAACAAGAATATGGTAGTCGGTCTTTATTTTAATATTTGACGTTTCAGTTTGTTAAACTCACTTTTGATTTTTAATTTGGTTTTATTTGATTTATTTATTTAATTTAGACAGCATATTTAAATTGTATATCCATGCTTTACACTTTTTTGAGTCAAGTGATTCAAACAATATTTGGATTTGGAAATTTGAGTTTCTTTAAATTTTTTCATTGTCGGCCATGACCAATTATAATTTATTCTTAATTTAGGTGACCATAGTTATCAAGTAAGCGCTAGTGAAAAACAATTTCTTATGTCAAATAAAACTTAATAATGATGCTAGTAGTGAAAAATATATTATGATAAATAATAAGAGAAAGCGTAAGAGATATTTTGTAAATAAAAATAGATTGTGTAGGAAATCATAACGCAACAGATATTAGTCATAAATAAGGGCAAAAGTTGTGCAGAACACAACCCCGAGGCATTGGAAAAATAAGCACGTAACCACCATTTGTACCCATGAAAAAATACCACAACTCATAATTCCTACTGTGTTCATATATGGACGGTCGGGTCGTTCCGATGATATACAGACGCTGAGAAAAATGATCATATTATACGAAGCTCTTATTTATTTAAAAATAATACCAAAACGGACCTCCATCAAAATATTTCATAAAGAAATTTCATAAGATTAATTCAGAAATCGCGAGGAAAGTGTGGAAGTGTCTTTCTAATTATGATAAACAAATAGTGTTTGAAAGTTTTAACCTGCTGTTATTAAAAATATTGAAATAACAATTAATAAACTAAAATTTTCATTTCATTTCATATTGACTTACATGTAGGTCAATAATGCGAACTGCCACATATTATAGAACCTCAAGTTGCCAAATCCAAATATTATTTAACTTATTAAACTCAAGAAAAGTGTAAAGTATAAATTCAAAATTTCAATTTGCCATCTAATTTAAATAAATAAACCACATCACCACAACCAAATAAATTATATACCTAAAAATGGAAAGTGGCGCATAGCGATTTCAATGTTATTTTTTTTTTCAACTGCTGTATCTCTTTACCTAATCATTTTACCGCAAAAAGCGTAAGAGTATAAGTTGTTCAGAAATTTAAAAGGCATCCTATAAAGTCATCTTACTTCCGTAATTATTTATATTTAACGATTTATTAATTAAATAAAATTTAAGGTTTTTTAGAAAAAAAAAATAACACTGCCTTGATAAATGAAACATGTTCTTTAAGTACACACTTTATGAACACAAACGCAGCCTACTTTATTTGACACATTTATGTCAAAATCCTTGTTATTATCAATATAAAAATATTTAAGTAGGAGTGCAATTTAAGTGTTACATGTGATTCCTTTTATTCATCAAGTGCTTTGCACCTTGGCATGCAATCTTGGCGCTAGTTCTCTTCTCAACTAATATTATTTGCTCAACAATTCTATTGTTTCAAGAATAATATCTCCACAACTATAACAATTATTAATTTTACATTTTACATTGAAACTTAACTTATTGAAGTCCTACCTTATATTAACATGTACTAGATAACGGATAACTATTAAAAAAATCTAGTAATATTACAGTAATGACTTATTATTACTAATGTAAGTTTTGTTATATTAGTAAATTTAATTTGATAGACAATAAATCCTTCATATTTGTTCCCGTTTTGTGGGTCCATGTAGTGGTTTGTCGGTTAGTGCCGGGTTGGCAACGGGCAACTCGTGGGTTTTTTTGCGGTAAGTGATTGGGCGGGAAGTTTAGCGGGCAACGAGCGCGTAGCGGAAACGGAAGAACAGGAACCGAGAGCAGAACGCTAAATCAGACTAACCGTCTGGATCCGAGGAAGAAAGATATTATGTCCTATGATGGATTTAATAGCCCGAGAATTCACACATCCTTAGACAAGGTCCTTACACGTAACTAAGCGATTGACATTTCAATTACAAAAATTAAACTTACCCATTTAGTTGTTCATTTATTCCTTGTGTTGTATAAGTTAAAACCCTACCTTTTTTAGGTGTATAAAATGTAAAATTTAATCGGGAAGAATGATAATTTTGCCTGTATTTTGGTTACCGAAAAATTAAGAATTTTATTTTTTTAATTTAATTAATATGCAATTTTTATACAACTGTTCATAAATCTGGTGATGTTAAAAATTATAGGCCAATATCCATTTTATATATTTACAGTAAAATATTTGAAGCACTTGAACAATTAAAAACAGGAATTTGAAAATATTATAATACAAGAACAAAATAGCTTTTGCTCGGGTAAGTCATTGTTCACAAACCTAGTTACGTTCTCTGAATTTAAATTTTTATGTATAGATAAAAAATTCGATGTAATTTGCACTATCTATCATCCTACCTTAATTAAAGAATTGTCCCGACTTGAAGTTCATGGATCACTCCTGAGATGGAGAAATTATTCACACATTACAATTTGTTCTCATGCAGTTCTTTATAGAGGCGTCAAATCACATATTTTTTCAGTCCATTCTCGAGTTCCCCAGGCCTCTCTTCTAGGACGTATTGTTTTCATTATATAATACATGGTCACCGAGAAAGTCATTTATAATGCCATCACTATAACTATTATAACGATGAAAATACAAGGTAATTCAATTATAATTAATGGGCTCTTCCCACAATTTTTAAAATTATTGTTTTTTCAGAAATAGAAGTTTATGTACGAATATTTTTTATATTTTCAGTTCCGTTTTAGGACAAATAAGCGGGTAATAAATTGTTATTCCCTACAAATTCAAATTACTTGTGACGTTCTACTGCCTTTGACGTTTCGCAGCACCGCAGTAGACATCAGTGGTACCAGAAATAAAATAAACTATTTTGTTCAAATTACCTATATTTTTTGTTAAAATTATTTTGTAGCAAATTATTGAAAACATAATCAAAATATGTTGAATTTTAATAAGCGGGAAAAGGCAATTTTTAAATAATTTGGATTTAGCGTCGCCGGTTTTGGCGTCTGGATATATGCGTCTTTTTGTTCTAAGGACAGATATAACGTCGGAGATTGATTCGCAAGATCGTTTTACCCTGAGTTTTATATACCTATATAACCTTAAAATAAGTTAAACATTATTTGTAGAAAAATAAATTACGTTTTAGTATTTTTTATTAAATATGAAATATTGTTTATATACTTTAAAATATTTGTATGAACGAGTATTACTAACTGCTAATTTTTCTGATTAAAAATATTAATTTTGTTGTGTTGATTTCAACTTCAAGAAGATTTGCTTCCGTGTGTTACAAATACGGGTACGTAGTATAAGTATTAAAATAGGACTAGATACGAGTAATTTTATGTATATTTCCATTTATTTAATAATAATTGTAATCCTTGTATTTTTTTATAATCTTTTAACATAACCATTTTTAATTTTGTAAATAAACATATTTGGCTATGTTGACTGTATTTGTTATTCAATATAGAAAAATTTGTACGGAATAATATTAAGCGAGGTTTTTCAATTGAAATAATATACATAACGCAATAAATAACTACCTACTCTGAAATCATTTGGAACAAATCAAAATGATTTGCAGTTAAACGAACAAATACGACAAGAAGTAAATAAATATTGTACCATTGGTAAGCAACTTTTATCATATGAAAAATTGAATATCTTGTCACATTTTTTAGCATCGCGGTCCAAGCATAACGTATGCTCTTCCTTCACTTCCTTTCCATGCCTTCACGGCTTCCTGCCCAAAAAAATCCCTGGAAATTTGTTTACTGAATCGGTTTCCAACTTGGCAGAATTTACTGCCCTGCTGTTTTCCTGCCTCGTGTGGATAACACACAAACTTCGGGGTTACTAGGGATTTACTAGGCTTTCCCTTTAAAATAATTCCTTCCACAAAGAACGAAAAATGTAGCTAAGGAAATAAATAACACTCATTTCATTGATAGTGTAACCTGGAAACACTTACAATAAGGTAAAATATACATTATTAATTCATTAAGCCCAAAATTAAAAAAATAAATGGCCCGTATGCTCACATACATATAAATAGTATGAATTCCGAAATAGTGAACGAAGTGATGAGGTGCTGATTCTTGCAATTCCCGAGTTAAATTATTTAAATGATGTTTTGGAGGCTGCAATTCATAGAAATGCAAGTAGGGAACAATTAATTATAAATTACGAATTTATCTAATAAAGAATTTCAATAAATGTATCAATTATATAAAAATAGCGTCAAATATGTAATTAATCATTCTGAAATGATAACCAACAGCCATAGTATCTGCTGTCACTGTCGTACACGAATGGTTGTTGCCTATTTTAGAAAACTATGACGCAATAGCATTGATACAGCAAGGTTGTATTGTATTTTACATTTTTATATCAATTTGTTCCTATTTTGTAATAAATTCATATCTTATTATATGCTAAATTGCAGAAGATCGTAGAAATTATTTCTATTTGAATATGTTCACAGGTGGCATACATAACGTAGACCAATCAACAGTATGAAAAATAAATTGCAAAGGTGTTGAAGCAATTGCTTTATCTTTAAATTTTCAACTAAAATTAATGAAACCATGTTGTTGGCACTCACATTAGAATGCTGCCAAAAAAAAAAACAAGAAGCTATGTTATACTGTAACAAAAAAAACTAGAAGGCGAGGTAGTTATTTTTAATTACAATCTTAATCGTATAGTATTAATACACTGATACAATAACTAGGCTATTACTAGGCGATAACAGGTATCCTTGTTTCCACTATCTATTCGCCCCAATTCAAAATCCTTCATCAGCGACTGAAGAAGCTTATAATCACGCCCAGACCACCTTTATTTTCTTCGTGAGTTCATTTAAATAGACAATATAATAGATTAACATATAAATTAAAGAATAATATTATTTACACTCTGTATGAAATTTTAAATTAATAAATGTAAATAATTAAGTTTATAGATATTCAATTTCTCATTAATACTTACTTTTTTTCTTATTAAATAAGTGAAATCAGTAGTATAACATCTGTTGACAGCATCGTGGTACAGTAATGACAGCAATTTTAGCGGCAAGAAACAGCAAGAAACGATCGAAACACATTGATGTAATCAGAGATGCAATGTTGTCAACCATATCTTTTCCGAAATAGTATGATTTAAAGTAACGGGAAAATTTCTATGTGAGAATATGACATATGAAATCACGCTATTTCGCGAAACAGTAATAATTGAAGTAGAGAACGGAGTAGTATAATTTCGAGGTATGTGAGCATACGGACCACTCTTTAAAATTTACGTTTTTCAGTAACAATCAGTATAAACTAAATCAAAATTGTATGTTTGTTAAATTAAAATTATTTGACTCCTAAAAAAAGATTACAATGTTTTAATGTCAATTTGAGTGAAGATGAAAGATGGAATTATAACATTTTCAATTTTGTTTAATATATTTTGTTATAAGTACATTTTAAAGTGGAAATATATCCTTCTAAAAAATAATTATCATAGTAGATAGTTAAGCGCTTCCCACAGCTGGCTGAATATTTTGCTGGGCCTCGTGAAAAATTACATGAAGAATTTTTTTATAGTAATGTATTTTAATACAAAGAGAAATTAAATGGGGACTTCCGCGTTGCGAGCTTTTCACAAAAATTTAATTGCATATTAATTCTATCTTCAAATAAGTTCGTAAAAAGTTAAAAAATATATAAAATATTTATTAGACTTAAACATTTTTTTAAAAAACTAATTCAGCAAATAGCCTTGTGACGTGTTACCCCTGAAGCCAATCTGACTTAGAGCGCATGTCACGAAATCACTGAAATCAGCAGCCAGGTCCAGCTTGTTTCATACTTCATACTTATTTACTTTGTTTTGAGATACATATACAATAAAATATTACCTGATAACATATTTTGTCCTTAAATAAGCACTTAATTAAGAAAATATATTAATAAAAACAAATCTTTTGTAATACACGAGCGAAATTCACAAACAAGCATGGTTGAAACGAGAGGTTATGTTTGCACTGGCAATATGTTTACATACAAGTTTGAATTTGACGTTACGCGCGGCATTTGCAATGCTATGTTCACATTGGTTACTATATCTATCTCTTTCTAACATCTTGTCTTCTTTGTCTGTCAGGGGTAATACGTCACAAACCTATTTGCGAACATTTTTTAGCAAAACTATTAATTTATTTGCAAAATAAAAAAATACGGGTCTTTTATTTTTAAATTTAGATTCATTTAAAAAAAAAAATGACGGAAGTCCCCATTCTTGAATAACATCACAAAAAGATTTTATTTTTATCATCTTATGGCAGCTCGTCTTTTTTCTTTAAAACGTACTGAAAGCGAACATACACTAATTATTAATAGTATATGACATTACAAATCGAACCCCGAAGCCCAGATGTTAATTTCATATTTGGAGATGATATCCAATGAAAAATAAATGATGTGGCGTGGAAATTTCCAAATCAAACACGAAATTAGCAAATCGCAATCAATCAAATGGCAAGTGCATATTAATTGCAGAGAGATAATGTGAGTATCGGTATAAACAGCAACAACTGCCAACTGCGATGTGCGATGCGATGTGGAGTTACGACATTGTGATGCAAATCCCGCGCGGACGGGCGCTGATGCGGTCGACAGCCGACAGCTTCCTAGACGCGCTGAAATGCGTCGTGGCGCTAATCGATCCTGCAAATGCCTCTCAATGCACTCCGCAAAGAATCATATTCACCGGATTACTTTCACTGCTAATCGTATGTTGCCACGGATAGTTCCATTCGAACTTATTTAACTGTAATAATATTCCTACTTTTCTGTGTAAAGGTAGTTGAACTGAAATGTATTCATATTTTTTTGTCAACTTATTTAATACCTGGAACGATTTTGTAGTACATGGAAGACGAATGATGAAACCCTGATACGAAATCAACGCTAAATTGGTAACTAGTTGGCCCACCCGGCGTTACAAATATGTCGGCCATTCCAGCAATATAGTATATCAATCGCCTAAACACAAGTCTATTGCCCGGTTGCAGAAAGGCTAATCAGGCTCTAATCAAAAAAATCACTGATTAATTTGACGTTGTTACCATGGCCACGTATTAAAAATACATTGCTGTCAAAAAATTAATCATTAATCAAAAATGGTGAAGCTTTGTGCAACCCGGGCTATGACTATGACTATGACAATGGGTTATGCCCTAAAATTGTACATAAAATGGTAAAGATTTCGGACATCCATAGTCTTTCCCAAACTATTTCTCATATTATTTTTCTCTGTAATATATTAGCCATATTTGGACCATATACTGAACATATTCCACAAATTGCATACACCAGTCAAGGGTCTCGCCAGCCAATGGGCCAGGAAGGGGCAACATGATGATAGATAGAGGATATGAATTGTAAGTAAAATAAATACAACTTGTAAAGTTTTAATCGTTTACTAAATGAAAAAAAAAAATTATTGAAACATAATCTTCTTGGTGTTAAAAAACAGCAGTTACGCTATCCGCAGATAAGTTTATCAAAACGACGCAATAATCAGATGTCTTGTTGGTTGTCTGACGTTTGTAAATGAAATATAAAATTACTAGTTATTGAATAAAAACTGATCTAAAAAAAATAGTATGTGTACCACATAGGAAAAGTGATTACTCTCTTTTCGGACTCCTAATTTTAGTGGCCATCGTCCGAGAATGTATTACTTTCCCTACAATATACTATTTTAGCCTCACCTAATTTACTGGTCTCGGCTGCAAACATCTGATTTGGCCAAAACAGGTCACTCTTACCACCCTGATATACAAATAACTAATGTCAGTTTTAAAATATATATATAAATTATTACAATTTTCTGTACTTTTTTTTTTGTTGAACGATACCAGAAAATAAATTTATAAGTTTTAATATTGGAACATATTGTAATTTTTAGATAACGGCAGAGTAGAAGCGTGCAAACTATTTTCCTCTGTTGGGCGCTGCTTATTTTCAATTATATTTTTTGCGGGGTTTAGAAGTAGCTGTCAGGTCGGCAATGTAGATTCTCTGTTTTTACTTCATTTCTTAATTAAATTACCTCATCTAAAATGCAGAAAGTTGCGCTGGGCCCGAACATGAGTTCCCGGCGTCAGTCAGTTTATAACGAGTAAATTAACTACACCGTTTTCGTTTTGAGCTGCGCGAACTTTTACGGAACAATTGTTTTATTTGCAGCACAAAGTGCCTCCGCGCAAGCCAACTCATTAAGCGGGACTGAATGCCGCCTTTATCAACACTATTTCCAACCCCGCTAAATTGGAATCGGTTGCGGCTCCACCGCCATTGTCACGCGCTTTTAATTATAAATATATAGCTCCCTCTGCTCAAACATCAGACATTTCTCTAATTGTTAATAAATATACTCGTACATCAAAACCTTTCACATTTATAAACCATTCTCTTCTAACAGACATCACAAACAAATATACGAGTTCGTCTGGACGGAAACATTCTTATTTCATTTTACTCGTTTTGGAAACCTTTCATTTTATTTTGAGCAAAACGATTTTATTATTGTTTTATAAACGCATATTTTATCTATCCATTCTGGTCCAACAGTTTTTAAACACGTAAGAGTATTTGTCTTTGTTACCTATTTTTTATAATTAGTATTATTGCTTAGACTGTACTGCTCGTCCACGTTTGATACTTGGTGTGAAATCATTCAATTGTCTGATAATTCGCACTTATGTAGCTAGAGTCATTGTAGAACACCTTTGTTTTATTTTTATAATCCTTTTGAACCAAGAACAATTAATCACGTTAGGTACTTGGTATGGAACATGGAACTTTTCTTCATTTACCCGGCAAATTACGATATTGTAGGAAACAGTTGTTTTAGAAGCTATTTGTTTTTATTTCAAGCTGAATCTTATTATTGTTTAAGTTTATTTAGAAATGGTATGTCAGTTTTAATTAATTCAATGAGATTCCTAAGAAAACTACAACAACAAACAAAAATAAAGAAAGAACAAAACTAAATATAAATCTGCAAAAGTAATAGTATATGAAGGACAAATACGCCTATTGAAATATGTGCTTAAAATGGACGAAAAAAGTTTTCCAAGCGAAAAATGGGAAAAATTAATTAACATCTCGAAAAGAAGAAGTAACATCAGAAATAAATTAGCAAAGATCAAAAATTTATAAATAAAATAATACGGTTTGGAATATTGCAAATATTTCCTATGAAAAGTTGTAATAGAGGTTAAATTCCTTGGAGGTTCGTTGCGTGGCATGCAATGCTAATAACTGTAACAAAAGGAGAAAAGAGTTTTATGTTTATTTAACTTGGATCTGCAGAACTTCGCGCTATTTTACGTAATTTGTAACAAGAGAGAAAATACTATCCACCTGCAATTTACAATTGAATTCTACTGCATGTGTACATTAACTACACTTAAAACCTGCACACCGTCTCTTTGCTTTTATATTGAGTTACATTATACTGTTGTATATTGGTTACGGGAAGAATTTCATCCCATAGGTCTTCATTTCTAAAGGTTTCAAATTTATGACACAAAATTAAACACACTTAAAAAGAAAATATGTAATGAATTCTATAGCTGTGTAGCTGTTTCATAATTACAACTTCTTAGACCCGAGAGCTTTAAATTCGAGCTTAAATTCTACGAAAGGAATAAATAATGAAAATTGTTTTTTTGAAAACAATTTCCTTCTCAAATTAATTTAATTTCAATGTAAAGTTAATGCTTGTGTGGAATTTATAAGAAAATTTAATTTTCCATTATTTTCAAGTATAATAACATTAAAATGAATTGTACTCTGAGAATATAATGAAGAGAAAATTAATATGTAATTATTAAAATTTAACTGAAATTGAAGCGAAGTTATGGAAGTCAAGAACTGATTTAAAAGTTTCCAGTTCTTTGTTATTTTATTCAAAATTCATTGGAAACTTTAATGAAACTTCCTGTAGAATATGAATCAGTTCTAAATGGGAATTACAACCATTTACATTTGTACAATAAATATCATTAGTAGTGAAAGTATTGCTTCCATAACTTGATATTAAAACCTATTTATTTTTTTCTATTTATATTTGATTAACAAAAAAGTATAGACAATTTTAACATTCTTCTTACTTGAAGCTCTAATCAGTATTTGCATAAAATAATCTTTACTAGTTAAACCAAAAATAAATTTAGCAGAATTTCTTAAAAGCCATCACTAACAAATATCATTTCTTCAAAAAATGGTGTTTTAAATAAAATCTTAAATAATTTTATGTTTCTAGAATTTTGAAGTTCAACTCACACAACATGTAAAATACCCAAAAATATACGAAAATAAAAGTAATAAAAATTTGTGACGTCAGTACAACACAAGAGATGTAAGTGACACAGAAATAGTGATGACAAATTTAAATAAACATGAGTTTAGGAAATCATTGTTTATCAGTGGATGAGACATCTCAATGGCACACCTTTTAAATATTTAACATTTTATAATAATTTTAACTTTTCATTCTGTTTAGCCTAAAAAATTAATTTTCAATATGAATTTCTTAAGAAATAGGACTCTAAAAAACTTCAAATATTAATGTATTCGGGTTTGAAAATTTGGGTGTATTTATTTAGAACTTTTGGAATGAATATTTAAATTGAGGTTGAATTTGTCGTTTGCGTCTTATAATATCTCATTTGATATCTTGACATAAATTAAATTGAAAGTTGCGAAATCCTTACTGCAAATAGCGCGTACAAACAGCAACGTCAGCATCAGCACCATGCTACCAACTGCAAACTCTAAACATCCCCAATCCACGTCACAAATCAAAGCCGACGCCGACCAATTACAAACTAATCAAAAACATTCATTAACGGGATCGCAGAGTGCGTGGCTCATAATCAGCGTCTTGGAGTTGTGGCGGTGAGCGGAATTTTAACCAACGCCAACGATTTGGGGAATTATTGTTTTGCAATTTACTGCGGCGGCTTGACAGCAGTTGGTATCAATTATGGAACTGGAAATATCGGAGGAAAGTTATTGCTTCTTTTCATTTCCCAAACTTCAAAAGAGAAATTATGGCGGAAAATATCGCCAGAATTGCTAAACGGTTTTTGTAAGATTTGTTGCCCAAGTATATTTGTAAATTACTGATTTTTTTTTGTATTTATTAATTAATTTCGATCTTTTTTACTTAGGTCTAGTGGGCGTTTATTATTGATTTCAGTTTTTGTTTCAGTTATTATAAAAATAAAATTTCGAATTTAGTTGCTGTTTCGATTTTTAACAAGAAATATCCCATAGAAAGGGAAGATTTAAATCCTGAAACTAACCAAAATCGGAATCTTTGTACCATGCTATGTTAAGATAAAAATCAGAAAATTGGTATCCTTATGTAATTTTGACCGTAGAATCAAATAATGAAGACACCGATATTTTTAAATATTACTTTAAAGGTAAATATATCAGGAACTCAAGAAAATAACTGAAATATGTTTCAAAGTTTGCTCATGTCCTTCAAGTTTGAACGTAAATACTTCGAGATCGAAAATAAATAAATTAGATTTAGATTGTACTACCCACGTACAGTAAATAACATATTGCAACCAAATCTTATTAAAAACAATACAAATATTGTTATAATATTGCACCTTTATTAATATTGTGACTCTTGAATGCATATAAGGACCATAAACAATATTTATACGCGATATGTAATGTATTTCTTTCATTCCAAGAAACTGAAGTCCATATTTGCGATATACGAGTATCTTATACAGAACATTTTTAGGTTTAAAATATATCCAATCGAATCCCTAAATTTCTGAACACGTGTTCGAAAGTTACCAATCAAAATACACTTACACTGAAAATTTTGAACCTAAAAAAATATTCAATCGAATCCTTATATTTCTGATCTGTGTGCGAATCTAGCCAATCAAAACAAACTTGCAATGAAAATATTTAACCTAAAAAAATATTAAATTAAATCCCAGTATTCCTGATCACGTGTACGAAACTAGCCCACCCAAAACACACATGCACTGAAAAGAGCCGTAAGACCCTTAGCACTTATGTCATGAAATTGCTAAGTAAATGATAATTGTTGACATCTGACAAACATTAATTATTTTTTCTACGACCACTGTTAAAAATAGTCTTTTTAACGGTTGCTTAGCAAGTTAAAAATAACAGTTTATAACACAGTAAATACTTTTTTCTACTCCTACTTTGAAAATACAATTTTCTGGTTTGTTTTTTATGTTGAAAGTGACTTTTTGCAGCACGCAGTGCTGCAAAACTTTGCAGCACTAATAAATGTTTGTTACATTGTTGCTGCCATGGATACGCATCACTTGCACATCACAATAACAAAATTTGCAATAAATGTCAAATTATGTATAAAAATAATTTTGTATTTCCTTATTTTTTATCTTGCAGGAGTAGAAAAAATAGTGTGTATAACACGTGTTGAAAGTACTTTGTCGAACACAAACGATTGCAACCTTCGCTTCGCTCAGGCTGCAACTTTTGTTCTGGTTCGACAAAGATAGACTTTCAGCACTTGATATACAAATAACTATTAACAGCACTTATGTTCAGTTGTTCATAACAAATACATCATGACCTGTCATAAATGTCATTCTATATTTTTTATTTACTAATATATAACTAGGGTCGTAGGAAAAATAGTGTATGATATTTGTGTTAAAAGTGATTTTATTTCGTTCGTGGGGTTTGTTACACTCGGCTTCGCCTCGTTTCAAACTTCCCCACTCACTCATAAAATGTCACTTTTAACACTTATATCATAAATAACTATTATTGTTTTACTTTCATAACGTCATATTTAGGTTATGGAAAAAAATCGTAAATAGAATTCTTACAGAATATCCTCGATCACCACTTGTCTTCTTCGGAAATATTACTTGTACCTTTTCGCTTGACAGACATTAAAAGTTAAATACTCAACGAATAATGAAATAACTTTATAATTCTACTATAACCTACAAAATAATTGTACGATAAAACTGAACAAATGACAGCTTCTGATTCCAGGTATGCCCCTATTTCCGAGTGCGAGTATATTAAAACACATGCGTTCAAATTATCAATCGCGTTATAATCGTATTAATCGACGATTACGATTGATCGTAAAATCAGAATAATCTGCGATTACGATTAATCTTTTTTAATTAGAAATTGAGATAGATATGTAAAACTAATATGTTAAGTCTACAATTTTTCGAATAAAATAAAAAAATGAACTAATTTTTCTGTATGTTTGTTGTAAAAGTCTTCGTTATTATTTTGTTTTATTATTTTTTTATTAATCATCATTCCCCAACTGAACAATGGATAATAAACTGTAATGATATGTTTTGTTACAATATTACAAGCATGATGAAGTTACTAAAAATAAAAAAGAAAGTATACAGCGGGTAGTAGTTAGCAAAGTCTAATAAAATATGAAAATGCGTCATACAATAAATTCCAGTTTATGAAGAAAAACCCCTGATCACATATACACATTGTATATGTGATCAGGGGAAAAACGAAACAAGAACGATAGCAGAAAAGCACTTCCGTTACGGGGCTTTCCTGAATAACCTAACCTCGTTCAAATAAAATATACGTCGGCATTTGTGGAAAATAAAACGTGCGTTATGTACACAACCTTCCCAAATGGGCACGTTACAAATATTTGCTTTTCTAGCAAAAGCCGCATAAACATGCCACAGTTATAGCTATGGCGAGTCGTATCGATATGCCAGCCAAGCACAAATCCACCGGGAAGGATTGAGGAGCTGCTTTGTTGCGACCATCTACAACCTAAATGAAGATTTATATTATTGCAGAAGAATGATTACATGAGAAAACTATACAATTAATGATAATGGTGAACTCACGTTACTAATAAAAATATAATGACGTACTTTTTACATAATTTATATATAAGAAAATAAGGTTTATATTCTGTTTCCTGCAGTTGATCCTCACGTCATCAGTAGTAAGCATATGATTCAAGTCGTTAAGGGGAAAGGGGATTGATGATATCATCTTGTTTGGTAAAATTGTGCGATTTCCGAAAACAAAACTCAGAGTATTATACACATATATAAAAATGGATGAACCATACGAAAAGGTTTGTAGAAGAAACTAACGATACCATCAAATTACCAACACACAATGAAGCACAAATTGTCGACGCCATTCAAGTCTTTAAAATATTGTAAAATATCTGTTACACTACTCTTTCTATTTTTTTTTTGGTTGATGTTTAGACACAGGTAGCATATACCCATTTTAGTAACATGTATGATAATGAGAATGTGAATAAAAGACTCAGTCTTAAGTATGCCAGCTCGACTAAATAAGCTTTTTTTTCCTTATTTGATATTTTTGACTAAATTCGAATACAATAATATATAGTTTTGAAAATTTGACCGCCTTGAATAAAAAAAATGGTGTTTCAGTCATATTTTGTAATTTGTCAGCAATTTTAAAAGTAAGTAATAATACTCTTATAAAACATATACGATTAATGTTAACTGCGGGACTCAAATAGATAAAGTACAATTATTACAAGTTTTATTTGCATTTAAATGGTCTAATTTACAGCTTAGCCACTGTGAGTGAATCCATAGCAATATTTTTTATGTAAAGTATGCGAAACTGGGGTTTAAACTCTAATTTCTAAATGAGAGCTACGGTTTTAAGACACGAATCATATAGTCACAGGCTTCATAAATGGTCCACACACATCATTCAACAGGCAGCGTGTCGAGTCGGCCGTCGATTGAGAGGGAGGAACTCTACCGATTTACAATTGTGTACAAGTTCGTAACTCTAGGTGTCATTTTATCTACATACGAAAATCGACGTTTTTTAATGAAAAAAAAATCATACTGTGTTTTAAGAAATATTAAAATATTTTAAGAACGTGTAGCTGCATTAAAATTCAAAAAAAATTCGATAGTATTAGTGCCAGCCGAGCCTCTTGAGTTCCCGGGCCCATGTTCCGCGGAACACCGGTAGATACGCCAATGCATAACTCGAGAATTACGGGCAGCGGTAGCTCACATGGTTAGTGTGCTCCGACTCGAACATCGAACTGGTTGTATATTCCGAAATTGAACCAGAGTAACCATGGTTTCTTTTACAGAAACCTGGTACATTAATGTTCGGTTGCAGAAAGGCTTATAAAAAAATCAACTGATTAATTTAATATTGTTGCCATGGCCACATATTAAAAATACATTGCTATCAAAAAATTAATCAATGATTAAAATTGATGAAGCTTTGTATAACCCGAGCTTACAGACTATTGGTTATTTTTTAGGTTTTTAATGACCAAACTAATTCTAGAAACTATCCACCATAGATTTCCGATTCCAATCACAGAACACCAACACGATCTGGTTTTGACCGTTTAAGGTCTGACTTGCAAAAACATTGTTTTGTTTATTTTTGAGAATACTCCTTGAGCGCAGTGGCGTATTTAGGGCAAGCAGGGCACGTGCCGCAGGTGCCAAAGCCGAGGCTGCCCTTTGGAGCCTCTGGTACTTAGATACACTTAAATTGGGCTCGAATAATGCCCAAGGTATCGTTTTAATCATTGTGTAACAAAACTATTACTAACTTACGGGACCTTATGCATTCCGTATACTTTATGTATTCAAATATTGTCCAATAAGTGAATAATTCTTTATACGCTTGAAAGTCTTTGAAATGCTCGGTCGACCGCAACTGTTTTCTGAACGAATGTTTATTTTTCGTTGAAACAATTGCAGTAATTTGTTTACCAAAACATACATATTGGGACTGGGCTAATTAGTATATGGCGCCTCTAAGCGGTAAATATAGCAAATTAGTTTCATCAACTGAAGTTTCAACTTATTATAATTATTTCTATTATTCTTCCCATTGTTTGTGCAATTTTTCACACTACAGTTTAAATGTCTACCTCATATTCACGATATCTGCCAGCTGACAAGGTCCAAGAATAGTGCGATTTTCCCTAAGTTGAGCGCTGACGTCACAACAGCCATCCTCACAACAGACATGCCCGGAGCGAATATACTGATAGTTATTCTGTTACTGTACTCTTTTATTGCCATTTTTCCAAATATTACAACGTAATTCGGCCCAATCTTAAACTTCAAATGATTATGTAGTAAAAATTCAGTGTATCCCGCCAAACTAAAGCAGAAGCAAATAATTTTGATTGTACATTGTTAAAGGTGAACATTTACAACCTTTGTCGCCACGCCCTTGGTAAATGATTTAAAAAAACTATTCAAGTTTATGCTACAATTAATGATCTGGTTTAGTAAATTCTTCATTATCTTCCTCTAAGCAACTATTCTATTAGTTTATAATTATTTAAAAAATAATATACCAAGAACAATAATTTACAATCTAATAACCAAGAGAGAACTAGGCATTTGACTGCGTTCGGGAAGTCACTTGTGAGAGATGGTAAACATTGTTAATGCATAAAGTGCACCGTGGTTCATTTGTTCAGAATGTACTAAAAGTGAGGTATGAGATTTGAGGTTCAAATCCCAACTTCTTCAATCTTCAACCATGGAAAATGAAAAATCGCTGTGTCCGAGTACTTCCAGATTCACTAAAGCTGTAAATCCCTTGTAGAGACTACAACCCGACAACATTCACCACCATATACCTAATAACCTAAGATAGTAGGTATATGTTCAGCACAAACATCAAAGTAAAATGTCACGAATTAACGGTACTTGAGACCCAAATCTTTATAAGAACGTTGTGCGATAGGGAGAAGAATACTCAAGAATTAAAAATAGATTGGTAAAATAAATAACTTAATGATAAAAGTTAATAATATAGGCGAATCGCAAATAAATGCATTTTTAATTGTGTGTTTTATTTTAACATCAAAATATGCAAAATATAATTTTTCAATATTTATACAGAGCTGATGTACACGAATGTAATATTTGCGTTAAACAGAACTAATTATAGAGAGAATTGAAAATAAAATACGGGTTCATTAAATGTACCCATAGTAAATAACGCTACAATTAACTAGTTATTAAAATTTGCACATAAAAACTGATTTTCATAATCACCAAATAACTTCATTATTAAACATATTTAAACAGTTCGGAAAACAAAATAAAATTCGCTAATTACTAAAATAAAATCAATGGACTAATTTCCTGTTTAAAACAAGGTGTCATTTAAATTATTTTTAACCAAAATTTTGGTTAAAAATGTTTAAATCGAAACTTTTACTCAAATTTATACCGGTATTATAATTTACAAATTTTATAAAATAAATAATTATAAATATATCACTCACAACTTAATACCCATTGCTGTACGTGTCAGATTTGCTTTTTCCCATATATCGATAATATATTTTTATATTCCTATATCAATATATCCCCATTATTTCAACTTTTTTCGAGTAATCATAGTAGCCATATTTCAGGACAGTGAAATATGACTCATAATTCACTCAGAAATCAATTATTTATGTTTATTTTAAATCTGCCGTGCTGTGGATCACCCTTCCTATGACTGTCTGACATCTAACAATATTAACTTTTGTCATTAAATATATTTATAATGCCAGTTTTTAGAATATTTATGCGATTTTTTCGAATTTACAGGAGTAGAAAAAGTATAGTATTACATTCGTGATTATGGTCATTATTCACTCAGATGTTTTGCGTCACAAGCCGTCTTCGTCTTTCGTCTTCGCCAATGATGACTATCATAATCCTTTGTATAATAATATACTATTATACCACGGTGGGAGTGGATGTTTTTCAAACGTACCTTTCTGCTGTGGACAATACTTTATTTAATAAAGAATTTGAGGCAATTGTACTTCAACTCAGGTTCTCAGAATTTCAGAATACAATTTTGAGAATAAGACCAATTAGCGGAAATACATGTAATTAGATTCAATTCAACGCACATATAAATACAACCAACAAAATCACGAATTTGTTTGAAAATTTGACTGATTAAATTCACTAGTGAAAATAAATAGGCGATTATACTTTAATGCAAATAAATAGCTATCCCAATTGGTATGCAAATGAGAAACAATTTAAAATAATTGAATAGATACCAAAACTTATATTTAATTAAATTATTTTTTGTCCTACAAATTTATTTAACACAACGGAATCGGTCTTTTTCAGTGACAACTGTCTGATATACATATGATACATATCAACAAAAACAAAAGCTACAGAGATTTTCTCGGGAATAATCTCAAGAACTTTATTATTAATATAATAATACTACGTCAAAAAATAATCAATATACATTTAATTGCAGTAATCTGTAATTTGTAGTAGGTACCTAGCTATGTTATAATAATCATGTATCTCTTGCTTATTAAATTCTCACTTAAAATATAACTCGTAACATTACCATTTCTAGGTTACTTATTTTCATAATTTTGAATTGTTGTCATCTAAAAATAATCGGTAATGTCATCCATATCACTTATTATATTACATATGATAGATTCAAAAACCAAAAATGGTACTAAAACAGGGATGTTACTTTTGTAATAAGAAAAATGAAACAAAAACCATTATTTTAAACAGTTACCTACTAGTTCAATTTAAATAACCGTAATTCCTATTTAATATCATATTTTTACATTAAATGAAATTTAGGTATGATATAAACAAATGAATAAAAGATGATTAACAAATCCAATGATACAATATAAATGAAGGAGCAACCGAACAGTATTTTCTCTACAGATTTGTCGTTCATTTTTCAAAGCTCTGTAAATCCGCGTGAAAAATTAACTCCGTTCCGTTTTTAGTTAATTCTCGGGTACGTCAAGGAGAATAAAGCAGTCAACTTACTCCGGAAATAGAATAAATTTTAGAACGAATTTGGGGCGAGAAGTTAATCAAGAACTCTGCCACTGACAGCGTAGATAAATTGATTGCATTTGAATTTTTTGACGAAATAAGATTTCAGATTGTCAGATTTTATTTTCGAAGATATTCGATTGGGAATATGGACACACAGCAAAAGAATGGGGTATGTGACCATAATCGAATTTCAGTGTAAAAATAAGAAAATATTAAAACGCAGACACGTGACAAACACTATAGCTTTTCATTATAATAATACAAAATAAACCTTAGTTTGCAATAATATAGTTACTAGTAATCGAATGTTTCGAGGAAGAGATACGTGACGTCAGCTTAGTAGGATCATGGACAAAGGCACGTAAACTGTCTCTTAACGCTCCCAGTCTATCTCTTTTCTTTCACAATTCTATCATACTGACGTCACAGCATTTCGTCCCCAAATTTTTAATAATTATTTTCTCGTAAACTGTCAATAATAATGAACCGATATACATAAAAATATAGCAATTTTATTTGGTTTAAATTTTTTAATTTAATTTCTATGATTAGGTACTGCTATTTATTTATATACCCAATTTCTAAGGTTACAAGGCACGTAAAATTATTTTTGTACATTGATTCAGATGCAAAATTTTATGCTCTACATCTCTAATTTTCAGTCTTTTTCACCTAAAATAATAAGGGAAGCAGAAAATTATGAAAATATGATTTTACATTTATAGACCCTGTATTTAAAAATCAAAGTTTGGTTACATATTATCAAAAAAGAAATGTAGGTAGGTAATCGCTGTAAGCATAGGAGCTTTGCTGATGTCGTCAAATTGATTATAAATAAAAAATACAAACAAATTCAGTAAATTATATATTTATTATTTAAGATGTAAAAATTATTAATAAAAATTCTTATAGTACTTTAAATTATAATTCATGCTTTGCAATATATTTACAAGAATATGCATTATTACTTATTATATAAAACATGATACTTCTTTTGTACATTTCTTCTTAAGACAAATATTTCTTTATAACTTAACATTATAATTATTAAATACAAAATAAAAACTGTACTAATAATAACATTAAACTAACCATGTCTTGTGCTAAATATTTAATAATTTGTATCAAAAAATATTATCTAAAATATACATTCTGTCGTCAATTAAAATCAAATTTTAACAATTCTTGACAATTTCTTGACTTCCTAGTAAGTTAAATTTATACTAGTACTAGAAATAATTTAATTTTTATAATCACTTGATAGCAGGTTTAAACTAAGCGCATCGCTGTGTCTGACATATTTAAGACACCGTACGTATTTTCTAGCTCTGAGTAATATTTTCCTCTGCAAACAATTGTAAACTCTTCTCCGAAGTAATGGATCGTTTTGACAAACAGAACGCCATTTTTTGTTGACACCTGCTGCGTATACCAGCGATGTGTCGTCCAAATTTCTGCAAAGAAACAAAAAAATGTAGTAAGAAAAATGTAACAAAAATAATAGTTATTTCATACACATATTTATTTAAATTCTTAGGGGATTTTTTATATACATTAAAGATAATAAAAAAAACTATAATTGAAAACTCATTAGGCATTTTATTCCGATGATATTGCCCATTTAAGGTAAAATTGGTGCCATTAGAAAATACCTAACGCAAAAAGTCCTTCTTATTGTGATTTTTATCATTTTACAAATATCATCAAAATGTCAAAAATGCGATATTTCAATACTTATAATAATAATAAGTAGAATTTTTATTTACGAAACATAAGGAAACTGTATGATTATTTCACTTTCCTTTTATAAAACTTGCCTGCGTCTCGTTTTGAAACTTTCGCATGAGTTAAATTTTTAAGTAACCACCTTTGTTTCTTTACTTATTACATAAATAGCTATTTTCGATCATTTTATTAATAATAAAGTTTGATTGATACCAACATTTCAAAAGGATATAAAACTTTTCACTTTTTCTTACCTTAAAATGATGTTCAGAACCTCTGCCGGAACTTTATCAAACGCGCCATATTGTCGGCATTTGTTTGATTTTTCTATTTCTTGTACAGCTTCACACAACAAGTACAGAAAACTTTTATCCATATTCATGATTTTGACAAATATACCAGGTGATATTGCTACTGCTAAACTTCAAATGAGGTAAACTGATTTGAGACTTTACCCTTTTATACTTACCATAAAAGGTATTAACGGTAAAGGGATTAACGAGAAGAAGGGGAAATTAACTAAAAATACAGAAATAGATTCCAATAATTTTAAAATTGTATAATTGAATGGTTATTGCTTGGTTATTTAAAATAAAAAACTTGCGATATTTGTAGAAATTATTATTAATTTCACTTTTTTTGTATCATTAATTTTTGTAGATGATGATGTGCAAACGAAAATATAACTTTTTTATGGTGTACTTATATGAAAATTGAGTGAGTTATGAAAAGGAATTTATAATAAATAACTTATTGAAATTTTCCTTTATTACGTTTTTTAATGTAAAATGTACATTTTTATAATCACATAGCCAAGGGTTTTTCAAAAAGGATAATTTAAGTGAAAAATTAGTTATTTAAATAAGTGTTAGGAAAATTATACTGCCGATGAGTCACATTGAAATACGATGCAGTTTGTGCCGAGTATTTTATGGCTCCGAGTCAAGTATAGATATTTTTGTAACGAATCATGTATTATTTTTTTTCTGAAATCTTTGATTATAATAAAAAAATAATTTTAAATTTAATAAACAAATAAGATAGTCTGTAAGTTTTTAGTACTTTGCTTCTTAAATTTCTAAGGTGACAGAAAAAGAATGTAAATAAATAAAAACCAAACTAATCACAACGATGAAGTTCCTGTAGATATAAAAAAGCGGCAGCAGGGGTTGTAACAGATCTACTGGCCAAAAAAATAAAAAATGAGGTATAAATAAAATGTTTAAATATTTTCATGAATAATCAGGGAAACTATTTTAGGAGCGTAAATAATACTTTCGCTCTGGTTTCAGAAAAAAGGTAATTTATTACTGATTATTCCATACACATTATTTTCACATAATCAGAATGCTTCATTGGTTGATCGTAGGAAGTTCTCAATGAAGAAATTTGATAAAACCATAGTATCATAGTCATAGTTACATTTTGTTGATTTAAAAAAAAATGTTTGAACTATTGTCATTCGTGAAATAATCAGGCAAATATAATTCGAGGTATGAATTTAATTGGTAAAATTGACACCAGCTTCAGTGGCGTTATGTAAATGTCATTTTTGACAATCTTTTGTCTGTTACTACTCAAAAATATTCGTATTTTTTTTCAATAAATTCAGAGTTATTATCATATTATTTAGGAACATAAGTAAGAACAATTTTCTTTGAACAAAAGCTGAATAAATCTTGGTTGTTGTTTATCACCTTGTCAATGATATCTATCGGAGTTATGATATTTGACTTGTATATCGATCATTTTCTGTCAATAGTATTATATGTTGGTAATATAATGATATGTGTAATTGTATGATATTGCATATTCAACACAATCGCCCTATGAATTGGGACACAATTAGTCAACATAGTGACTGTTCGCTTCTTTTTAACTTTTCATGATTTTTGTATGTTTTTTCTGAGAGAGATCATAGGAGAATAGTATATTGTGTTATTAAGAGTAAAAGTGATACTTTGTGTGGCGAGCATGGAAGTTTGCACGACGAGCGAAGTGAGTCGGACAATTGCATGCGAGGCACACAAAGACACTTTTACTCTGAATAACACATGCTATATTTTCTTCAAACTTAGAAATTTTAAAAAATAAATTACTATTTGACGTTTAATATGTAGGTTACCTGTCAGTTATTCATAATTTTTAGTAACTTTATTCTTAGGTTATTTAGTTTTTATAGTGACATTTAGGGCGATATTACAGATTTCTATTGTACAAGTTACTTCTTATTGGCTATACGGCGGCGACAATATTATACGGCGGCGACAATATTATACGGCGGCGACAATATTATACGGCGGCTAGAATAAAAAATTATATTACGTTGGCATAGAAATTAAACTTCAACCTTGTCAATCACGTCACAGAAGATGTCACTTTTATGACGTTGGAAGAAAAACAATATTAGATGATATTTTTGACTACATTAAAATTTCGTCATTTTAATTACTTACTTAATTTTTGAATTTTGTTAACAATACCTACTAATATTAAAATAGCTAACTTAATTTTAAGAAAACATATTAACAATAAAATGGGCACAAACGGATTAGGTTTTTTTAATCTGATGGTAAAATCAGCATCAGCCAGCATCCTTGCACATTGTCATGAGTTGCAACTTACTTAAGTGTAACATAATTTTCATATTCGTATCATATTTTATTTAAATTTAAATCCTTTTTTTTAGGAATTAAAAAAATGCTCATGTAAATTAATAGTACCAAAATGCGTGCGTAAAACGAGCATTAACAGTACTCTAACTAACTTCCTGTAAAACGGCAGTATGAATATTTCGATGTTTTCGCAAATATGTTTCCGTTGTATTATATTTAAAATAAGATATTTTATATTTTAATGAAATACTTCGCTAATTACGGTCACGTAGGTTAACAGCGGTCAGCGGTAGCCTGGTGGGCCTAGTAGCAATATTTTTCTAAACTTGTTATGGAATTCCTGGATTTTAATCGTTGCTTAGAGAGCATACAATTATTGTAATCCCCAATTGTCTGTACCCTTAATCAGCTTAGTGTTCTACCAATATTGCAAATTAGATTATAATGCAAAATATTATCTATTTACCACCTACCTAGGGATTACTCCTCTGGTATATTATTGTACTACATCACTAATTACAGAAAATTGTTTGACAATACTAATAAACACAAAGTAGTTCGTTGGATTATCTAAAATATTGTTGTGATGTAGTGTTTACAAATTTTTCGCTCCATCTTCAACGTAAGTAAAACTTACTTCCATAGCAACATAACACGTAAGTTTCTGATAACATTTATTATTTGGTTACCATTGTCAACGAAGTGTTATAGAAAATGACTGTTATACTAGTCAGGTCATTATGAAAATTATACTAACTGCCTCGTAAGCTAATCATTTCTCACGTAATTTATTTGTAATATGACATTATATTGTATCATAAATAACTATAGAAGCAAATGTAATTTTAGCTACATATTTCTATTACAGAGAATTTAAATAAAATTTATTTAATAGTGTTTCTTGTTTTCTAGTTTTTGCCTTAGTCTTGTAAAAAATGCAAGACAAGAGCTACAGATTTCAAAGCAATCGTCTTGCAAAAAATATATAAGACTAGCAAGATTTTCTTCAATTCTTGTATACTTGCACTTTTTTCTAATTTTAAATATAGATTTATTAAAAGAATCTACCTATAAATTAATAAAAGTACAAAAATATGTAAATAAGAATGAATACATTTTTTAACATAGGTACGTAAATTTTAGTTTAAAAAATATATAATTAATAACTATTAACTAAATAATACAACTATTCGTCGAAATCATATAACCCAGAGGTGGCACAAAATGCTTTCTTATAACCAGGGATCCTTTGCAGATTATTTATATGTTCAAGATCATATAGGAAATTAACATACAAGATAAGACACATGCAAGAAAATGACGATCATGACAAGTTTTTTATGTACAAGAATAATGAAAGACAAGACATACTTAAATGTCTTGTCTTGTCTCGACTAAACAAGACAAGAAATCTTGTCTTGCAAAACACTATATTTATTCTCCTTTCAATTACACAGTTCAAAATCGTACAGTAATATTTTAATAATTAAATGTAAAATGAAAACTATAAAGGCTCCACCTTAGTTCATACCTTCTCGAAAGTTATAATGTAGTTACATTCCATGCAGCTTTAATAACTATTTGTAATTTTTTAATGTACATTAGCATATTAAATTTTATTTTTCAAACAAAGATTGCTAATAAACATTTTTTTGAAGAATAATACTAAATAAAATGTAATTTTACAATTATATCTTAATTTTAAAATAATTTTTGTTGATGTATTACTAAACGCCGCCATTCGCTGTGTTTTGCTCGTATAAAACTTTCAAACAGTGCGTGGATTTTTTTACATTTCCTAGGTAGCGCCTTCTTCTTCCCTTCGCTGTCACTACTCGCATAGGCTGCCGATCGCGATACTTTATTTATTATATTATATTTTTATTAATAATATTTAATGTTTCATGTATTCATATATAATGTAATCCTTTTAAATATTTAATTGCGGCTCTCGAATATGTCAAATTTTCAGAAGTGGCTCGGATTAACCAAGAGCTTGACCATTCCTAGTATATAATTTTGTTATCGTTGGAATATCGTGTTTAATTCAGTTCATCCTATACCAACCCTTGTCTTTGTGACGTGGTAGTACAAAACATAGGTAAATTTTATTGTTTTAAAAGCATTACCCTGCACCAATTTGACCATAAAGTAATCACGTCTGTCATCATTAGTTCCATTGTCTGCAGACTTATAAATAAAGTGATAGTGGTGGCATCGATTATCGTTACCCTTGTCTTCTATAAGAATTGTTCATTAATATAATTAGTTGATTACTTTTGAGGTCAGGTACTAGATTTCTTCATAGGCGACCACACCTGTTACATTTATTTCGGTAGCGAGCGGTGGAATACATTAGATTAACCCCCTTTTACCCTGTTACATAGCAATGCATCTTATATTTATAATTTAACATTAGTTTTTGCTGCACTGATTTTCAAATTTTCAGTTGCATTGTAAATTTAAAATTTTTTTTCGCTTAAATCGCTCCAATGCATACCAAGAAGACCATTCATTTGCAGGTGGTACAAGGATGGTGTAGAAGAACGGATTTCGTTTTAATTCAGGCAACATAAGTCAAATTTACATTTAAACAGGTCATTTTACCTGTCGTAGTGTAATATGTATGTATGGCGGGTGAAAATTTTATTTTCATGCAGGATATGCATGTTCACATATTGTCTAAACCGTAATGGATGAGTTAAATCATCAACAAATTTCATTGTTACTATGGGCCCCTACGCCTCTGGATATGAATCTGATGAAATATGTTTCCGAGAAAAACAAATTACTAAATTAATACACATTGACACCTTTTCACAGTTCTTCAAAAAAAAAAAAACAGAAAGCAGTGCCACAAGATATTAACCATTTAATTTTAAGCATATCCAACATTTTTGGGTCAATGTTATATAATCACGAAGGTCGTACTAGATTTCTATTTTATTATCATTGATTTTTGACTGTTTCCTTGTTAACATAATTCATTATGAAATACCTAGATCTAACTTATTTTTGAATTTTATTTTTTTAATTTTTTTATCATTTAATTAAAGCACATAGTAAATAAATTAATTAGACTAATAAATATATTTCAAAATCGAAAATAATCGTAATTATTGTATTTTTCAAAATATTCCTGTACGATTTTAAGCATTGTATTTCTCTGTAAATATTGATCTGATTGGTTAATAATTAAAGACAAGTATTAGACGAAAAAATGTTTAGCCAACTACAAATGATAGTTTTGCAGAGGTAATTAAGAATGAAATAAATAATATCAGTGACATAAATTGGGCTAGTAGTGTTATTTATTCATGTTGTTAATGATTATTTTAGAAATGTTGAGCAGTCAAATGATGATACTGATGCAGACAATGATGACGATATTGTTTTGTTATTGATTAATTATCTTGTAAATTTTGTAGAATAATATACCTACTTGTAAATGAAAATAGCAAAATGAATTTTTATATGCAATAAATGAAATAATTGATATAAAATTATATTTTTTACCAATTAATATTTTTACTTACTGCTAATACCTTACCTACTATAAAAATTCTGCTTTTAGTAACCGGCAACTGTAAATCTTGTAAATACTTATTTCTATTTATTGATATTTTTTATGGTTTATAGTGATATTAAAATTATATGTTACTCACTTTATTCACCAAGAAAACTAAAATTTACAAGCTACTAATCGGTAAAATTAACGGTCAGTTTTGTTGTATTGTTTTATATTATTGAAAATTGTGTTTTGTTATAGTTATGACACAACATTAGTAACTGTCAAGATTTGGTTATAACTTTAATTTTACTTACAAGTGAATAATAAATTAATTTTATATGCTAGGTAAAAGTTTTTAGTTTTTCCAGCTTAAAGGAGGTGACAAGTCAATTGAACTGTTTTATTTTTCCAAAATAATAATAAATAAAGCAAGCTTAAAATAATTATAAAATAAAATAAAATAATATTTTTAATAATATAACGATTTATAATTAATTTTCAATGTATGAAATTTCCTTTTTTGTTTTCAGGAGAGGTGCAAGCAAGTGCATATCCAGGCAGAGTAATCGTAACCGAGCCCAAAGGTTCCGTTCAACCCCGAGTTACGGTGGAGAAGCACGCGGTGCGTAGGGCCGCTCTTGGAGACGATGTCACCCTCCCATGTGTGGCCCAGGGACACCCGGTGCCGACCTATCACTGGCTGAAGGAGACGTCTAGCAGTAGCCAGCATGTCAACCTGGGAGATAGGTTTACGATTCTTGCTGCTGGCTTACTCCGAATCGCTAAGGTAACAAAAGATAGTTGTCCGTGTTTTTATTGCCTTGATTTTTCGCACATTGTAAGAGATTTGATGAATCTATCTAATATATTTACCCTTCTCTCCGAGAGACTTATTTTTAAAGAATTTTTTTAATTAAATTTAAAAGCGAGCATTTCGTGATGACGTATTTCCGCCAAGCCTGGTCTTTAAATCAAGTGACTTCCGATTTAAATAAAAATTTATTAAATAATCTAAAAATCTATTTTTTATGAACAATATCAATTGAATAAATTAATTAATATGAGTAGCACAGCCATTACTTTTCAGAAATACTTAAACACTGAATTCTTTCTTTTTTTGTACTCTTACAATAAAATATGTCGTTTTAAGCAACGTCTGAAATCTATTTTCACGTGCGAAAAATTTCGGAAGAAATATTCCCATTTCTAATACATTTTTTCGAAAACTTTATTTTTATTTATAATAAAAAAAGTATTATTTCTCAAAAATTCTTTTGCCTAATAAATATGAATAAGTTTTATTTAATGTTAATGTACTACATAGCGGCGCAAAATCATTTATGTGGTTTTAAATCACTTAGTTCAAAAAGCAAGTAATTATCTACAGCAACAATTTTACTTACTAAACTAACTAAAGCCTCTTAGAAATGCTTTTTAAAATTATTAAATATTACTTTCGCTCATATATTGAACAAGAAAGACAAAAAAGCTACAATGTAAGTTGAAAAAGACATCGCCAACAATAAACTATGATGATTTTATGTTTTTGGTAGTGAGAATGCTCGTAGAGTATCCTTATAAACATGTTTTTTTGTAACTATCGTATGTTTTATAATTTGTTTTTGTATTTTTAACCTACACTACTCTAAAGAATTAATGCACCATATATTAATATTTAAAATTCTCGATTATTATAATGAATACAGTAAGTTATATTTTAACCATCAACTAGTTACAATATTTTGTAAAAATTTTGGAAGAAATTTCTAAAAAATAAACTTCAAATACTGATAAACGTAAAATAAAACCAAAATTAATAAAATTCTTCAATACACATTTGTTGAAAAAAACCTTAATATATAATATTTCTACCTCTACTTTGGATTACGGCTTAAGAAAGATTATTTTATTTCTACAAGTCGCCACTACATTTTCTCCAGGTTACTGTGTTGGTTCTTCATTCGGGTACTATCTTCCCTCAACAAAAAATAAAATATCAAAAAATTTTATTCCACAATCAACGCAAATCAGAGCTTCAACTAAATCAATTTACTATGCAACAACATTCTCATTTTTTATTAAAAATTATCAAAATAAAATTAAGCAAAAAGCAATGCAAGTGAGATTTCATAATTATACCGTAAATTAAAATAATAAACAAGGTCCTTTCAAAATAAAATTAAGTGCCAGAAATATCAATGAAAATAATCGATATTTTTAAATACAAATACGGAAGAAAATATTTATTTATTAGAAGTTCACTTTATTTAATTTCTTGATATGTACGTCTGGGGCCGAAAATATTTTTTTTTGCCAGAGGCGCTCAAAACCCTAGATACGGCACTGCTGGTAGGAGACGAATAAATTGTCTGAATTCCAGAAATTTTATTCTCTGTTATTGTAAATGAGTAGACGACTTTCTGTTAAAAATTCACGTGTGCAGAACTAGTGAAAGCATGTGATGTATTTGTTATCCCCAAATCCAATTTTGGAATTTCCCGTTATAACAAAGCTGGCGAATAAAAAAGAACGAGTGTAAATACAGTGTAAATGCCGTGAAAAACGGCCTTTATACCATAACAATAACCGTCCATTACGCCATAACGACCATTCCATATCTTTTTAAGTCTTTTCAAATTCATTTAAACTTCAACACATTAAAATCCTGACGCTCACATCTGCTGCGCTGAGTGAAATTATCACTCTTATCATCCTAGTTGGCTCGCAGTTTGCCTGCGTTAAGATTTTGTCTTTATGGCCTCGTTGTTTGTAAGATGAAGTCTTGCCCATTATAAACATAACACGCCTACCTTAAACTTTATATTTATAATCAAAAAATAAAATAAAAGATAAAAGAAAATGTTCTTTAAAAACAACTAGAAATACAGAACGTGGTAATCTTATAGCTTTGCTGCTCGACTGGCATAACTTGATTGTTAATTCGGTTCTTCAAATTAAATGCTCTAAATATTATTCAGTATGACAGTTTCTTCGGTTTCCTTCTATCGTCGTAGGTGCACTGATCCCCAAACCACTGAATATTCAAAAAATATTTAACTTTGACGTCACAAGGAGAAGTGAAAAACATATTTTAAAAACATCACGTCATTGAAAATAGATAACACAAGCCAGTGCTGAATTAACGCATAAGCTAACAAAGCAATTGCTTAGGGCCCCCAGGATCAGGAGGTTCCCGGCCCGCAAAAAAATTATTTTGCAGTTTACTATAAATTTATATTCGATTCATATTTTTAATCTGTTTATTGTCGAAATTAAAATTATCTGCAAATTTATGAAAAATATATAATGTTAAAAAATGAAAATATAATTTTCATTTACCAAAATTATTAATTATGATATATGAAGTAATTGTATTCTGTATTTTTTTCTCATAATTTTAAACTCGAATCAAATTTATGTTTTTTACAATGACTTAAATTATCCAAAAATAAAAAAGACCCATATTCCGAGCTTACTTTTATGAATTCTTTTGCTACATGTGACGTTTGGCCTAATAAGATTATAGTGTAAAAGCAGGCTTCCTAAAAGCGATTTTATTGTAAAAGTGAGCTCGGAATACGGGGCAAAGCTTTTAAAATATTTCAGAAAAACATTTTTAGAACTTTTTGTGCTATTGGGCTTAGGACCATTGCGAGTCATGACGAGTCGATTTGCAGTTAAACATATTATATTATTTTTAAATTTAAATTGGAATAGTATTATATCTTTTTTTTCCTATGATAGGTTTCAAAGAATAAAGCTTTAAAATAATAAGAAATTATTTAAGTCGAGCTCAAAAACCAAATAAAAAAAGAAACTCAGTAAAAAACATGTGTAAAAAATGCTAACCATGTACTGCAGATATAACTATTAGGGGGACCCCCAAATTTTCATTCGTTTAGGGCCCGGAAAGTAGTTAATTTGGCCCTGAGACAAGCCCATAGGCTCATTTTGCCATCAACCTTGTTCAATTTTTTTCCAAAATTGCTAAATGGCCAGCCCTTTTCTGCTGGCAGGCAAATGTTTTATTTTTAACATTTATTTATAATAAAATTTCAAAATTTATTAAGAAACCTACCGTTCAAAAAACACTACTTTATAAAGTTCGTAGAAACCTGATTATGGTGCTGTTTAATCAATATCGATCTGATAATATAATATCATTTTGACCAATGAAAATCAATCTGATCAATCGGGATCAATGTAATCGATCAATCGATCAAACCGATCAAAGGATCAGATCGATTAAACAATCAGATTGATTAAAAAATTAGATCGATATTTTTTTACTGAGATCATTTCGACCAATCCATTTATCTTTCGGGAAATTTGATCTGTTTGATTATTTTACGCATTTAGTATACCAGTGGTGGGATCTTATAAATGCAATAGCTATGTGCTCGTAAAATATATATGAACAATGGATAGCAATAATGGAACGTATTCTTTGCTATATATATAATTCTTGTAAAAGATATCATTATAAAATAAGCAGACTACCCGTTAAAAATTTTTATTGGCCTTGCGGTAAAGGTTCCTTTAGGCTGGTACTTTTTTCTATCCTGGGCCGTATCCGTATTTGTGTTTTAGGTTTCTAATTACATTTCAATCTAGATTAAAGTATTCTAATAATAATGAAATTCAATTTGTAACTTGAAAAGAGATTAAAATATAACGCCATTAGAGAAATACAAAAAGTAATTGAAATTTTCCTTTAGAAGTATAAGAAAAAACAAAATTTATACAAAGTAACTTCTATATGAACTTGTTAAGTACAAGCCATTTCGTTCTCTTCAAATCAAAGTGATCACGGTTTCTTTTTCCAGTAACCGGTTTTGGTTTTGATTAGTTTTAAGTAACCAGATTAACCATATACAAGCGGCGGTTACTGTGGTTAGTTGAGTCAGCTGTTTGCCGCGAATCACGTTATTTGAAATTATTTCTTTTGGAGATAAAAATTATTTGGTTTCTATTATAATTACTTTATAATTGTATTCTCTGTATGAAATATAAAATAAATGGATTTTTGTTTAATAGACATAAGAAATTATGTTTTAATGCATGAAAGATAAAAGAAAATAAATATAATTAATAAAAATATTCACTGCCAAACAATAGATCAATCAACTGACAACTGACAGATACATGGCTTACGTGTAAGATTAACCGTAACGTTCCGAAAGTTACCAGAAATTTCAAGAACCACAAAGTAACTGGTTTTGTGACATGGTCACGAAACACAATTTTCAGCGGAAATCGAAACCGTAACCAAATATTCGGCTCCTCTTCTAGTTTCGACCGAAAACGTAACCGGAATCGAAACTTATGTAATTAATTTAAAATTTATGTATTTTTTTATTAAGGTATTATTCAATTGTTAAATTAAATAAAAGACTTCAATTTATTAGAAAATCACAATGGTCCATATTACAAACACACGTTTATACAGCGTTTTTATTAAAAGTGACATATGGATCGCTATTTTTACTAAAGAAGTAAAGAATTTAGTTATCTATCGTCCCCTCACAAATTACTATTAGGTATTATTAAGGTGCGTGAAGTTAGCAGAATGAAGTAAAGCACTAACGAAACAATTTATATACAAAGTTAGTGCCTCGTTAGTGCTCTTTGGTGCTTCTTCAATTTCTTTAGCAGGAGTCACCATGCCGCTACAAAAAGCATTCGACTTATTTTCCTGCCAAGTTCACACTAGCAGGAACTTTGAAAGATAAATTAATGAACTTGATGTCAAAAGTTAGTGCTTCGTTAGAGCTCTTTAGTGCTTCTATAAAAAAATCACAAGTCATACTATATCGCTACCAGGAGCATTCGACTGTTTTCCTGCCAAGTTCACACTAGCAGGAACTTTGAAAGATAATTTAATTAACTTGGTGTCAAAAGTTAGTGCTTTGTTAGTGCTCTTTAGTGCTTCTATTAAAAAAATCACAAGTCATACTATATCCCTACCAAGAGCATTCAATTGTTTTCCTGCCAGGTTCACACTAGCAGGAACTTTGAAAGATAAATTAATTAACTTGGTGTCAAAAGTTAGTGCTTCGTTAGTGCTTTTTAGTGCTTCTATTAAAAAAAATCACAAGTCACACTATGACGCTACAAGAAGCAGTCATTTGCTAATGTATGTTGATCGAAAGTATGTTATAAAGGTTATAATAAAATATCAAAAATTATTTTTATTATTAGCAACTATTTTCTCATTTTGTGTTGTTTATTGCTACATTGTATTAATTTTGTGCTCATTTCTATGAATTGTCATTATCAAAATAAAATGAATACGATATGTTTACGTTTACTTATTCATAGAGAAAAATTTAAAATTTATATAGCAGCAATTTTTTTGATCTCGTTCCATTTATTGCCTTATTTTTTAAATTTTTTATTCATCTCGATTTATTACACCTGCTAATAGCCTTACCATTTTTATGTAAATAAAGTAGTTCATAAGTCATTAGTGGGTTAAAAGTATCTTTTCTCATTGCATATTGTTTCGTACCTATAATAGTATTACGTTAAGTAAGCTTATCTACATTATTTTTATTGTTATACAGGGTGGGCCAATGAAGATTATCAGCGCAATTTTTGGCCACTTAACATTAATTTTGCAAAAAATGCTCGAACACGTAATTTTTAGTATAAAGGGGTACTACTGAATGGATTAGTACCAATGGTATAACTTCAACCCTAAAATGGGGGTGGACTGCACCTCAAAAATTTTAAATGGAAAAGGGTGTCAAACATGATACAGTTCGAAAGGCCTTTCGATTCTCTTTTTAACAGTTTTTTTATTTATTTATTTTTTTGTTCCAGAGAAATATCATTTAAAACAAATTTTATCAGGTGTGCAAAACTACAATCAAGTAGGCTTAAACAAATGACAAACTCAAGTATCAGTTTATAAGGTGTTCAAAATGACTACCATCAACTTCCATACAATAATAAAGATTTTGCTCAAAATTTTGGATCTACGGTACGTTGCCGTAAATCTTCCAAAGATTCAGGTAGCGTGGCATAAACTGACTTCAAATAACCCCACAAAAAGAAATCTAATTTACAAATTACCTGTTTATTATAAACAACTTGTCGAAAGAATTGTTTATTTTGTTTCTTTGACAACACAGGCAAGTTTAAAATTGGTATTACGGGAATTTTTGTGAATATTTATTAATTAAATTGGTTTTTTTTAATTGTTATATTTTTCTCAGATGGTAATATTTAAAAATGATTTTTATTTAATTGTTCTCTTATTTTTTTAATCAAATTTTTATAATTAATTTGTTTTAATTAATTTTTTAATTATTTTTTTAACCGATATATTAACCGGTTTAAACCGGTTTCCAATTTTCAAAAACCGGTTTTCGAACTAAATCCGTTATTATTATAACGTTCTCTATAAGGGTTATCCGTTAACCAGTATTTTTTTCGGTTACATGCCCTGAATAAAAGTATAATAAAAGTTTAGGAACACATTCTTTATATTGAGTTATACGAGTATTTAAATATTTGTTTATACGAGTAACAAATAAGATTTTTTTGTAAATCAAAGAATTAGATACATTTTATTTCAACAGATCTCTTGCTTCAGTAATCGAGTAAACTCTAAAATAAAATTATTGAAACAATAATTTTCTGCTCATGTCATTTTTTGTTATCAACGATTCACGCGGAATAAGCGTGCTTGTATAGGGATCACAATGTTAATTTTTAAATGTGTAGGTATTAAAGTTTCTCAATTATTTCTCATCAAAACACATAAAAATATTGGGAAAATAAATTATATCTTCCAACGCCAAAACCTATATTCAAATTAATTATTTTAATTTTTTGTATGTGCGTTTATTGAAAAAATAATAATACTTTCAGTTTGTTTAGTATTAAAATAACAATGTTACTGTATTATACTTCTATTATACAGAGATAATCACCCTAATTTTGTTAAGGAAGTTGCTGGCTCTTAGCAATGTTACTAAAATTGTGATCTATAGAAATAATTGTAAAAGCTATTATTTCCATATTTTATTTAATATCTGCTATTGTTATTGGTTGATGATGTTAGTAACGTTGCTAAGAGCTAGCAACTTCCTTACAGAATTAGGGTGAATATGTATTAATTGATTTATTAGCCGAACTGTTATTACTAATCATTCGAAATAGTTATTTACGTATAGAAGGTTGAAAGAGAAAGTTTATGCCCGCGGACGAAATTTGAAGCCCGACGCGTAGCGGAGTACTTTTATTCATCCATGGGCGTAAATCTCTTTCAGCCCGAGGTATGTGCAACGTTTTACGCACAACTGCATAAGAATATATAAATAATGAAGTAGACGTTGTAGAAAACAGGGGTTCCATCATTCTTGTGACCATACCAAAAACAAAAACTAATAAAAAACGTCAGTTTGGTATAGTAGATAACGAAATAGCTGAACTGGAGCTTTGTAGAAAATATATTGCTTTGCGGCCAGGGAATTTGAGCCATCGTCATTTTTTTCTTCAATTTAGAAATAAAATCTGCACTTCCCAGACTGTGGGTAAAAATACTTTCGGAACTATTCCCAAAAATATTGCAAAATATCCCCAGCTTTCTGATCCAGAGCGATATACTTTACTGGGCATACCTTTCGCAGAATATCTGCGACACTACTAGCAGACAGTGGGACAGATATAACATCTGTAAAAAGGCATGGAATCAAAATTAAGACGGCAAGATTAATTCTCAATATTAAGACTGATGCAAGTACATCGAGCAATATATCTACAGTCACACAGGAGGAAAACGAAATAAAAAAATTAAATATTCAATTAAATAAATCGGCTGGCGGAGTTTCATTCCATAATTTAAATAATTGTATTTTTCACATTAATAAGTAAATAAAAATAAATTATATTTTTCACATTAATAAATAAATTAATTCCCTCACTCACCATAACTTGACTTTATAAACAATAGCAAACAAAACAGAGTTGACTACTTTACCGCCCAAGGGCGTAAAGTAAAACTTACCGCCATGGTAACCAAGTTGTAATTAAACAATTACAATACAGTTGTGCGTAAAATATATTTCTAAATTTTTAGGCAGTCAATGATACAACAATAACAATAGGCAGTTACAATTTTGATGTTATATGCAAAAATAAGAAGCAAGTAGATCAGAATACCTATACTGACTACGAATATTGCTAATTTGAAATAATTGCCTTGTTGGTGACTACATAACTTTTTATTGTTTTGTAGGTACTGTTACACTTAAAATTGAATTTAACATATAATAATAAATATAGTGTAGATAAGCTTACTTAAGGTAATACTATTATAGGTAGGTATCAAACAATAAGCAATGAGAAAAGATACTTTTAACCCACTAATGACTTATGAGCTACTTTATTAATATAAAAATGGTAAGGCTATTACTAGGTATTGGATAAAATAATTATGCAATATGAATATTAACATAAAAATTAAAGAAAACCATAATTTTTACTAATGCTGTCTCAACCTCTAATAAAAATAAACAATTAAAAAGATTAGGCCAAAAATATGGCTATAGCTAGTAGGTAGCTAATGTAATGGTTTCTTCAATGATATGAATAGTATATATATATTTCCTCCAGCTTACTAATAAAAAACCGAGATGAATAAAAAATTTAAAAAATAAGGCAATAAATGGAACGAGATCAGAAAAAATTACTGCTATATTAATTTTAAATTTTTCAAATTTTTAATTATGAATAAGCAAACGTAAACATATCGTATTCGTATTATTTTGATAATGACAATTGTAGGAGATGAGCACAAAAGTAATACACTGTAGCAATAAATAGCACAAAATGAGCAAAAAAGTTGCTAATAATAAAAATAATTTTTAATTTTTTATTACAATAAATAAACTTTATAATACGCCGATCTACATAAATTAGCAAATGACGACTGCTTCTTGTAGCGATGTAGTATGACATGTGATTTTTTTAATAGAAGCACTAAAAAGCTCTAACAAAGCACTAACTTTTGACACCAAGTTCATTAATTTATCTTTCAAAATTCCTGCTAGTGTGAACTTGGCAGGAAAACAGTCGAATGCTCCTGGTAGCGATATAGTATGACTTGTGATTTTTTTAATAGAAGCACTAAAGAGCACTAACGAAGCACTAACTTTTGACACCAAGTTCATTAATTTATCTTCCAAAGTTCCTGCTAGTGTGAACTTGGCAGGAAAACAGTTGAATGCTCCTGGTAGCGATATAGTATGACTTGTGATTTTTTTAATAGAAGCACTAAAGAGCACTAACGAAGCACTAACTTTTGACACCAAGTTCATTAATTTAACTTCCAAAGTTCCTGCTAGTGTGAACTTGGCAGGAAAACAGTCGAATGCTCCTGGTAGCGATATAGTATGACTTGTGATTTTTTTAATAGAAGCACTAAAGAGCACTAACGAAGCACTAACTTTTGACATCAAGTTCATTAATTTATCTTTTAAAGTTTCTGCTAGTGTGAACTTGGCAGGAAAAAAAGTCGAATGCTTTTTGTAGCGGCATGGTGACTCCTGCTAAAGAAATTGAAGAAGCACCAAAGAGCACTAACGAGGCACTAACTTTGTATATAAATTGTTTCGTTAGTGCTTTACTTCATTCTGCTAACTTCACGCACCTGTATTATTATTATTATTACACTAGTTTCGGTCAATTTTACTGCGGAAACCAGTATTTTTGGCCGAAAACGAAAGCGAAACTTCGGTCGGGCACTAGTTCTCTTCAAGTGATTCCTTCAATTTGAAATAATTTGTGACGCCTGTAAGACATATTGTTTATTTAAAAATTAAAGCCTTCCACTGTTCCCGAGCAAATCATTAGAACAATTACATGTAGTATTATAAAATATACTGACTACAGAAAGCTGTTGATAACAATTAATTGATTTTAAGTCACATTGTTTATTTCGGCTTCCAGTGCAAATCATTAGAACAATTACATATAGTATATAGTATATAGACCTGTAGAAAGGTATTGATAACAATGAATTGATTTCCCCGATTCCCTCTTGTCCGCAGGTGCGTTTGGAAGACAGCGGCAAATATACCTGCTGGGCGAACAACTCCGCCGGGGAGGAGAGCGTGCGGGTGACCCTGGAGGTCACGGCGCCGCTGTCGGTGCACGTGCAGCCCCACGTGCAGGTGGTGGACGTGGGGAAGACCGCCACGTTCCAGTGCATCGTGGGAGGACACCCGGTAGCGAGGGTGCACTGGCTGCATAACGGGAAACCGCTGGTGAAGGATGGGAGGGTGGAACTCAGCTCTGAACCTGCGCACAAGTTACAGGTGAGGAATTGTGTACTGTGAGTATTTGTAAAGTGAAACATGGGATTTATCATATCCATGGCTATGGCCTGAAATTGACATTGTTTGACAGCAATGTTTTTGCTTGTCTCATTTAAAGTTTTATCCAACAAAGTGTAATTACAGGCTATTGACGCATCGATAAATTTTCCAAAATCAGTTTTTTGCTCATATCTAGTGAACTATGCATTTTTTCGGGAAAACAAAAATAGGAGAAGACAGTTTACCACTGATCTCTATATAAAAAAAAACACATGAAGATTAGAAATTATAACTCACTGTTTGTTGGTTCGTAATATAGTAACTACATATCTCACATGACTTCTTTATAATGTAACATGTTTTTACTATAAATAACTAAAAAATAGAGAATGTATTTGACAGATAGATTACATTTTAATACTGTAATAAATTAGTAAATAACGAAAAAATAAAGCAACAAACAAACAAATATATATAATAGAGAACAATTAAACAATAATTATAATACATTTTCAAAAATTCTTCCATTTACTGCTAAGCAATGATCCAATCTGTTATAAAACTCACATTTGATATTTGAAAAACTGTAATACGTTATAGACTTCACAACTTTCAATTAATCTAAATTTCCCCGTGTAAACTTTTGATGATAAAAATCCCCCTATAAAAGGAATCTAGTTGTGTAAGATCGAGTGATCTAGCTGGGTTACTCTAGTATTCTATTATTTCCTCTAAAATTACTAATGATTTATTATATTTAAAAGTTGGAAAAAAAATATAACCCAACACACTAAATGTATAAACCAGACATTAGAAGCACGTGTGCTTTAATGGCTCTTAAGCACGTGTATCATACGCTATTTTTTATTATACCTGCACAATATGTTGGAAAAAAGTATCTAAAATTTTAATTTTGACGTTTCATAATTTTGCGTGATATGATCATAACATCATTTACACTTTTTAATCTTGAGTTTTCGTAAACTTTTAAGTTTGTTAAACAAAGTTTATGATGCAGGTATAATAAAAAAGAAATTATTTAACGTAAATTAAGACCCCATTCTTTCGGTATTATGTGGTTTTATTTTGAATTGCAATTTTTCATAGCCTGATTTTACTGCAGTTTTTTAACATGATAGAGCTGTAAAATTTCAGTTCTTCAGAATCGCACGACTTTATTGCTTGCATACTTGTGTGCTGTTCGGACTATGGATCAATTTGAAATATACGAAACAGAGAAAAGTAAACGATAGATATCTTCTTCACAAAAAACAAGTGTCAATTGAGAAAGGACCTTCCTCACAATGAACATAAATTATTTATTTAATTTTAATTTAAGTAAATGTCGATATTATTAATAAAAAAAATCCGTAATTATTCTAATAAAAAAAATTACTTTTATGATTCTTAATTCAAATTTCATTATCAAGCTATTTTCACAGTTTTCAAAGTAAAATTGTTTTTACACAGTACACATCATAAATATTTCAAACATAAATTTCTCCGGTTTAAATATTTTAGTTTTTAAAAATAGTACATATTGGTATATACTGGACTCAAAAAAGTATGTTTTCAGTACAATCCAAAAAAAAAAGATATGCAATCTCAATCACTTTACCCTTCAATTCATCGGGGAAAATTATATAAAGAAATGTTTCCTTCATACTTATACGTTCCTTGTAGCGACTGTGACAATTAGAAAACAGAAAATAAAATCTATTTTTATTTTTCGCGTAGGAACTCCTTTCATCAACACTTTCCATTTTTGTATTTACCCAAAAATGATTTGAGGTAGAGCAACAGCAACTTTAATAAATAATTGCTTTAATATTAATACATAAATAAATTTTCGAAAACTAAAACTAAATAGACAAAATTATAACAAATGTTCCAATAGTCAAAAATTAATCAACTCTTCCCTGTGTAATAAAACATGTAAGATTATATTAGATTTTTAACAGTTTTACCTAGTTGACGGGAGATAACAGGTTATCAGTAATAGCCCACTCCGTTTGGACACTGTGTGTAAACATAATGTGTTGTGTTGCACACTAATGTTATATGGAAATAGTTCAAGTTGTGTAAATCCTTTTGAAATTAGTTCACATGTCTACATAGTTTAAATTGCATTCCAAAGTACTTTACTTGTCTGTGTACAATTTAGTGGAACTTGGAGTGTAGTTAAGATTTTCATCTGCATACATAATACATATCGTTTTATTCCTGCGAGGGATATTATTCATAGTATAAAGTATCTTGGGTAATAAAAATGAATTATTTTATTAAAATATATTACCTCCTTGAGAAAATTGTAATTCTTATATCGTTTTCTCAGTTGATAACTTGTAGACTCTCTAAAAATTAACATAGTTTTTTTCAAGTTCTTCAATTTAAATGTTACATTCAAAAAAGTTTTTTCTTATTAATCTTTAAAGACACCGTAGTAAAATGTTTTTCAAAGGTGCGCGGCACATTATTGTACCGCAAAATTTTTCAAGTGTGCCGCAAAATCTTGAGGAAAAACTAAGGTCGTTTTTTTTAAGTATCATTCCCCGAATATACTCATAGTGCTGTAAATTAAAGTTGAGCTGTACAACCGGGTAGAGATTTGTCAAATACATCATCATACAAAGGCGATGATACACGCATAGTACAAAATAATGAAAATCATTATTAAAAGAAACTTTGCTTCTTCTTTTTCATATGTCCTTATGACATGTGCAATAATATCTCTTGCTCCGGTTGTAATTGTCTGCCCTCTATGACTCACTATTTTGTACAACCTATATACGCCTATGGTACCTACAACTAACATTAATTATTGCTCAAATTTAATTTGCTGCATACACAAAGCGATACAATCACTAAGGGCCGGTTTTTCCATCTCTGGTTAAAGTTCCGGTTACCTTAACCATAGGTTAACAAAAAAATATTACATAGAAAAACTAATGTAAGTTGTCAAAAATATATGTTATTTACTATTTCGATGCGATATTTTTCTATTAACCGGGGGTTAAGATAACCGGCACTTTAACCAGAGATGGAAAAACCAGCCCTAAAACGTATTTGGAAAACAGCAACAAAGTTCTACATCGCAAAAACAGTAAAGTAGGTAAATTTATTAGTCAGTTTAACAAAATTGTTAAGCTCTTTATGCTAATAGTGACAACCGTTAGGTTTTTTCGGTACCTCTTCTTTTGTTACCAGCACTATACAATACCATTTATAAGATTAAATACACGAATGATATTTTTATATGAATACAGATACGTTAAATAAATAACAATCAGTCTGGTTTATAATAAAAAACGGCCCTCAGTCAGGTGTGGTCTGGAAATAGTATCCCAAGTTCCCAAGACCGCAATGTGTGTTCGAAATATCAATGTTCATGTGTCCTGCAGTTCACAAGTTGACGCGCAATTACCTGCGTTCTTCATCGATCTGCAAACCAAGTGATCCACTGTTCAGGGTGATTTAAAACAAATTGCATTCTGGCCAACACTATTTGAATAAAGACCAATTGTCTGTTGTCCGCAGACCATGTGATTCGGACTGACAGAATATATTATATTTTATATGTTATATATTTTTCTTCTATGACCACGTAAGTGTACAACAATTTTTTTCTCTGGAAACTGTGTCTTGGGAATAAAAAGATGAATAACACTGGTCTAGTAAGTAGAGCAGAGTGAATTGTAAAGCAATGTCTATATAGTATTTCGAAAAACGACAATGAAAGTAAAGAATTTTGTTCATTATCTGAACATTTTAATTCGTACGTGATTTTTGGTTATCTGTATCTATAAATTATAAGCGTTGTACGTGATTTTATCCGGAGTATCATTGGTGCGGTGTAGGCAGAGAGATGAAATGAACAAGGGTCGGAATGGCACATTAGGTGCGGGCTACGACCCTGGAGAGCCCCAGTCGATCTCGCCATCAATACCCCGGGTTTTTACTGCTAAACCACGAGTAAGCACCACATTATCCTTAATCGGGATGAGTACATTACACAGAACCAATTACGCTTCTAAATAACCGTTACAGACTGGACAAATTCTGGAAATACCTTCGCATTTCCAGTTATTTAATTTTCAAAAAACTACGTTCAGTTGTAATTTGATTTCAGCTTAGAAAAACAACCCCTACTAAACTTGTTAACGTGTTTTTCCATGTTTTTACAATTTTTGTTAATTCTCAAATAAAATAAAACAGTTTTGTTTTGTGTACGAATAAAAAACAAAGGTAGATTAATTAATACATTTAACATTATTAATCATTATTTAAAAATACGGTATGAAACACAATTAGTTGCTTCAAATATATATAATGGCAGGCCCGGACAGGCCTACTCGGCTACGCAGCGATCGGACATTTTTCGTAAATTTTTAGAAAATATATTCGATGAAAATCTTGGAACTCTCAGAAATAGCGTCGAAAGAAAGATCTGTTATACACGGGTGAAAAAATGTAATGCAAAATGTTTCGTTAATCGTTTAACGCAAAGCGAATAAAATGGAAAATGTATTTTAGTTTGTTGAAAGCCTTAAATTCGTCAAATCATATTTCTGAGTGGTTTAAAACATATAGAAAAGAAAAGAAATTAAATGTGTGTACATTTAAAAAACAATTGTCTTACGCAGTAAGAAATCATTTTAAAAACTTTTAAAAAATAAAATATTTCAATATGGAATTTCCCACATATTACCAATATACCACATGTTCGCTATAGGGTTAATATTTGTTCAGTATATGGTGTATATGGTCAATATATCCCTACTAGAAATAAATGAAGAATAGTATGAGAAATAGTATAGGAAAATCTATGGATTATGTCCCAAATATATCCCATTTTAAGGACAATTTTAGGGCATAACTCATTGTTATAAAAATTACTAGATTGTTCAGGCGATTGATACATTATATTGATGTTGTGGTTATCCGATGTTTAGGTAACGTGTGGTGGGCCAACTAGTTGTTAGTCCGGCCCTGTCTATCAATATACATATATCGAAAACTCGCTGTCACTATCGTTCAAGTGTATTGAATGATATACTACTATATCATTCAATACACTTCACCAAAATATTTAAACAATCCATGGTTAAGCGATTCCTAATAGCTATTTTTTGACAAACTGAACCAAATGTTCGGAAATAATTTTGTTAATTCAAATGTTAATAAAATGAAATATTAAAGTATTTAATTTTTGGAGCAAAGAAAAAATTGTAATACGTAAGAAAAATAAACTTCTTGGACTCTTTGGGTTACTAGCTCGCAATTATTATCACACAACTATTGGCCACTGTCGTCCAGGAATATATTACTTTTCTTACTACTACACTATTTTTTGTAATTGTTTGTTTTCTTTGCTTTGTGCAGATTCGTCAACTGGCCAAAGATGACCGCGGCATGTACCAGTGCATAGTAGGCAACGAATGGGATGAAGCTCAAGCTGTAGCCGAGCTAGACATGGGCGATGCCGGTCCTGAACTCGCCTACTGGTTCAGCGAACAGACTCTGCAACCAGGACCTACTGTCTCGTTAAAGGTAACTAAAGCATTTTAATTAATCTGAATATATATTTAAACGCGTAGGATTTTCTTAGGCTACCATTTCACCATTTTTTATAATTTCTTTTTTATTTTTAAACTAGGATTGACCGATGTGATTGGTGTTAGCGTTCGCGCTTCACGTGCTAGCGGTTCTGGGTTCGAATCCCGGATAAGGTTTGTAAGTGCTTTTTTATTACCTGATCCACATTAACAAAGCAACGCGAAAATATAAGTGTAAGAAAACTGTCACCTCCACCAAAATAAAGTGTAGTTATTATAACCTTACTTAAATCTAATTAACACAGTTTTAGTACGAGTTAAATCGACTTTTAATACAGGTTTAAAACCGCGTACTTACTGATTAATTGTAATTAATTTAATATTAAAAGTACATAATTTCTTTATTACATTTTTGCGTAATCTTTCTTTAGAATTTTTATGATGTACCCTAAAACGTCATTTCTAGCTTTCTTTCCAACGTTTTGGAATCATTGTTCTAATAATTTGTTGGGTGCTCTTTTATCTACTAATTTTTGTCAGTTTATTTTGTATTTCGATCTTCTTTCCAATTTTTCTCTTCGATTTTCTGAAATATTTACAAATTCATTAACTAAAATAAAAATTCAAATAATATATCCCTAACATTCAAATAATTATTTCGGATGAGGTCGATAAGATTCGCTTTTACTTATCGTCTGAGTTTCGAAACAATCAAATGAAAATCAAAAAATGATTCCGTTAAGTATAATATTTTTTTAACTCAATAAATTTTATAATTTATAGATCATCATACAGTGTACATTTTACAAGATTTAGTTATTAATATTTTATTATTCCGTATGAATCAACGTAAGATTTGATTTTGGACTATGAATTATATTATTATTAGGATGGATACATATTACTATTACTGAAATTGAAAAAACATCCAGTAATGTTTTTTCTAGTTAATAATATAAATAGCAACAAGTAAATTAACCCGGATACGTGTGATTTAAAAGTAATATATTTGAAAGTGGTAACTATTTGTCTTTCAGTGTGTGGCAACAGGTAACCCGCCTCCCCAGTTCACGTGGTCCCTGGACGGTTTCGCCGTGCCAGACAGCAGCCGCTTCCTGGTGGGCCAGTACGTGACGATCCACGACGACGTGATCAGCCACGTGAACATCAGCAACGTGAAGGCGGAGGACGGCGGCGAGTACGCCTGCACGGCCCACAACGCCGTCGGGGCGGTCACCCATAGCGCCCGAGTCAACGTGTACGGGTTGCCCTACATTAGGGAGATGCCTAAGATTACCGGGGTTGCGGGCAGCGATCTCGTCATCAAGGTAGGCGGGAATATAATTTTTTCATTATAGTCGATCATAGTTTGGCTCTCAGCTTCCATTGTCAATGAAGTACATTTAATTTGGGTAATCTCGATAGGCATATGATCTGGCTGGAGACCTATCCTAATTCTATTTGACGTGTACTTGGACGTCATATTTAGCGTTTTTCGATCTTATTGCCATCTCGTGAAATTTTGTGGAATTGAACTGTAACGCCGTATTTCACGTTTATGTGAAAAATCCGCCATGACACTTCACATTTTCGTTGCTAATAATATATTTTGAACAAAAAATAAGTCATATATATTTGCTAAACCACCAATTAAAATCCGACCCTTATCATAATTATTTGTAAAAATATATTTATTTATAATTAATTAGCTAGAAAAATTTTTATTTGTTTAAAAGAAATCTCACTCGACACATAGTGGCCGTACAAATTTAGTTTGAATATGTTGAAATTTTAATTAATAAACCTCATAATCGTTGGTAGAAATAGAAATATTTCGCGCCTTTTGCTGTCAGATAGTGGCGTTTGAGGATCCGGTGATTTCTTTAGACTTCAGATCAGTAGTTCTTTTTGATGTGAAGGCAATCCAAATCGATAATATAAAATTTCCGGCATCCCCAACATTATGTGCATAAAATTTTAAAGACTAAATATAATTTACGTGTATTTTGGACAAACATATTATCATTTCATGTTTCATGTTCTACCGACTTCAATCGTTCTCTCTTTTTAGTTTTGATGTTAACAAACGTAGAAAATCTTAGGTCACATTTACAGGAGAGATAGATAATTGAATTAAAACTCGAAGTGCTATGGCTCCTATATTTATTCTGAATAAATATTCAAACGGATTCTAATGAAAAGTGATAATATTTCATTCGCAACGTATCCAGTCAAAACTATCAATAGATATATTTGGAAAATTTTAGGTGCTTTTGTAAACATTTCCAACTTGCCTCAATTTCCAAAATTTTATCTTGTCTTTAAAAGTTCTAATTGTATAGGGCCATTTTAACTCATTTTCATCTTTTATTTTTTGCATTTTAGAATTTACTTTATTCAGTTCTTCAAATACATCTTTCAAAAATTTACAAAATTCAAGTTTGTTGTTTTTAATTCGTAAACAATATTCACACTCATTCCTTGGACAACCATTAATTTGATATCAGTATGATGTATGAAGAAGGTTTAAATGCTCAGATCTAAGTATTGTTAAAATGCCTGCGATGCTAATTTTACACTACGCTCGCGACACCCCTGCAAGTAATAAAAGGCATCCGAAGGTGCAGCGGCGCCAACTTTGAGAACCACTGCTCTAGATATACGCGACTGTAATATTTTTTAATGTGTAACATTTTTGAGCAGCCAATCAAATTAGATATGGTTTTAGCAGCGTTTATTTCAAATTTAAATAGAAAAATATTTTATTATAAAATTTAATAAATTTGTTAAATACATAATATTATAATTTGTTTCAAACATATAATTCTTCAAAAATTATAATTTGAACCTTTAAAATTATGATATATACAATTAATAAATAATATATAATTTTTTCCTCTTTTCTATACAATTTTGTTTCTTATTTTTTAGTGTCCAGTAGCCGGCTACCCAATAGAATCCATAACATGGGAACGAGATGGACAAACTCTTCCTGTAAACAGACGACAAAGAGTTTACGCAAATGGTACGTTGGTAATCGAACAGACGCAGAGGAGAGAAGATGCTGGAACATACACTTGCCAAGCTCAAAATAGGCAGAGAAATTCTGCCAGACGAGACGTTGAAGTCCAGATACTTGGTGAGTCAAAAATTATTACTTTTTAATAATTAGGCAAATAATGTTTAAATATGTACGTTATGCAATTTTCATTTCAAATAATATTAATTAGAATCTTTTTGATTTACAAAATATTCACAAAAAAGTGTTTCTTTTCACTACTCGTTGCAGAAGATTTAACGAACAGACATCACATTAAGTCAACCAGTAAGTTGTGTGGTCGTTACGTGACTTGTCTGATTGTGTAAATAAGCAACATAGCCCGCCCTGTCCAATTGGATGGGTTACCACACAACGCCTCGGTGTATGCTAACCTTGCATAAAAGCAAGTAAAACTTGCCCTGAAACAAGTACCTCAGGTACTTGAAGCCCTGTTCCACTTAGGAATGTTGTGCCACAGAGAATAAATGAATGACATCACATTAAAATAGTAAAAAGTAATTTTATCTTCACGTGTCCATATAACTCTGGTGAAAAGACCGGACAGACTGTAAAATTTGTTTACAAATCTCCGTTGTTGGGTGCAATTTATCTGCCTGGCAATTGACACCGCTGGCACAAACTTCACACACAAAAGGGATGGAAACTTGAGAGAAGAAGTCACCTCGTCGCCCCGGGTACATAATCTTACTTCTAATTATTTTAGTTGCGAGCACTCTGGCTACAATAGAGTTACCCTTCACTATGACAACCGGAAACGCACAAGTTCTCAAACTCTACACACAGGCCTTACACTTTCCCTTCAGGATTACATATCACTTAGTAAATTTCATCATAACTTACTCTTGCTCGGTCTACTATCTACCACACAAAAATCACATTGAAAGTAATAAAATAATAACACCGACATTGAATATTAGTTTAAATCCCGCGGAACCAAATTTTTCTTTTTTTTTCCACCATTCCACATAATAAGGGAAGTTTACAATTATACCGGCACTCTCTATACCTTTATTTGACATGAGAAATGTTGTTTTTCACTACCGCTTACTAGGTAACCATGGTCACCTAGGTCAATAATAAATTATTATTAACCATGGACGATAACGAAAACTTTTAGTTTTAAAAAAAAATCAAGTCTGTCTCTAAATTCTTATATTGTTTGAATCGTTTAACTCAAGAAAAGAGTAAAGTATAGGTTCACAATTTAAATATGCCGTCTAAAACATTAAAAATCAAAAGTGACGTTGTCAAACTGAAATGTAAAATATAAAAACAAAGACAGCGTACTTTTATTTTTGTGAATTGTTGGTAAATATTAAGAAACAATTTAATGTTCATGTTAAAATGATTTTATTTTCATAAGTAATATAATAAGAGGCATGAATTTATTGGAAAAATTTACGAATAGTTGTTGGGTAGTAACAGGCAAACGAGTGTCAAAAATGACAATGAGTGATTTAAGAGTCATTTTTGACCAGGGTTGTCGTTACTTCGCAAGAATTATGAGTAAATTTAATTCCTAGCTCGAATTATATTTATCTACTTGATTATTTCACGAATAACAACAGTTAAAAGATAAAATTTTTGATATCAACAAAATGTATAAATAACTGTGATATTGTGGTTTTATTCCTTCATTGAAAACGACCTACGGTCATCAAATGAAACATTGTAATGTCATTACTAACCAGTGCTTTATGCCCCGAGGTGCGAAGCAATCGAGGACACAACTTGAGAAAGAGATAGGGGAAGTCAACAAATTTAAAGGTCTACACAATGCTCCAAGGTCATAGAACTGAATAGGGTAACATTGAAGGTACAGACACGGAGTGTCGCTTCTCCGCTTCTGTATGTAACTATTCTGTGCCTGAAGAGCAAATTCCGATTTTGATAAAACAATATGAATGCTTCTGACATCATTGCAACGACTTGATAAACTTTTGATAAAATTCGGGTGACTAAAAGTGATACTTTACTTTTGTCGTTTTTAAGTATTCAAGTAATAATATAATTTAGCATAATTATTCAATAGTGGCGATATTTCCATGTTGTGTAAATAACTTATTTTTTTTTAAATACTGCACTGGTAGCACCTATCTATTACTTCACCAATTTGTCCGGTAGAAACACTCTTGCCGACATCCAGCTTTTAACACCCTTTGGCGGTAGCAAAATTTATTCAACGAAAAATAACAAGGAATAATGCTGTTCAGAATACGAAAACACTATAAGACGACATATCGCGCTATTAGATTCGACCAATAATATATTAGCTCCTGGCTCAATCATATACCAACACAGGTACTTTGTAATAGTAATCGTAATATTTAACTACAACTATCTATCTTATTGTTAGCATATTTTTTGAAATGCAAGTGAAAGTTTTTCGTTCCATCATCAAAAATAATAACTTGTACACAATGTCGTGCGGTGACATTTTTAATAGGGAAGCGGTTTCCAAATAAATACACAAAATTTAATTTGAAAATAAATGTCAACGTCAGAACTTTTTATTGTAATCTTTCACATCAGAAATGCGAAGATATATTCTCAATACATTTGTTTGTTTTTGCTTTACTAGTAATATTTAATGTATTTTTTTCATTTTTACTGCAACTTCTGAAACTGAAATTTTTCTTAAATAAATGTTCAATATTACAATTACAGTTTCATTACTATTATCCACTATAAAAGTGCTTGAAATAAAGATAATATAAAAATAAAAACTAAAGTTAAATGAAAAAATTAACTTGGAAAAAGTAATTAACTATGTAGAATAAATCCTGATTTAATAAACCAACGTGCTCTCAGTTCACTAAAGTAAGAGTTTTCTACGTGGATGCGTTAATATCATTATTTTGTCTCCCCATCTCCGTTGCGTTTAAGGTTGCAATATTAAACGAACAAAGCGCATATTGTTTTCTGTGGCCGTCAGTTGCTACCGCGGATGCGTTTTATCAGTTTTATATTCGGCTATCTGGCTCCATCTCTATTGAACACGCTCGTATTAAGAAAGCGTTCGGATTGTTTCTTGTATAAAATCTAATATAAACATATTGTTAATGAAATACAAGCTATGGATTTAGAAATTGATCATTTTGAAATTAATAAATGTTCATTTAAAATAATATTTTGAATAAAAATTTAATATGATCCAACGCACCCATGAAGTGCACGCCACCCGCTTGTACACCATTTACATCCCTAGTATAAATTAGTAATGAAAAAATAATTGAAATACAAACAGAACAAAAGCTGTATTGTACAATATACAATTTTAATAGTACGAATCTTGCCGGAAAACGGTCTGCTGAACGCTGAACCGCAACTCAGCAAAATATATATTTGATTTGTTATTTTATTGACTAGTACCTAACACCAAACTTTTGTGTATCGGAGTATTAAAATGCTGGTAACCTTTTGAGAAGCACTAGCACATGGTCGTAGGGTGCAATAATAGTGGCGTAGAATGTTGTGCGCTGCACAGAGCGTCGAATCAGTAAACGGCAATTACAGACCGGCTTTTAGTTGTCGTAATCAAGTCAGACATGTTAATTGTCAATTACGCCAACTTACCTTTGACTAAATACTCACCGTTTCACATTACTATTCCATGCCCCCCTCGTACTAATTCCGTTTGTCACAATATGCTTACCATGTGAGCAGAATTGCCCAACTAATCTTCATGTCTATTTCGTGTTAATAACAAATTACAATCTTGTAATCACTGGAGACTATTCAAGATAAACTTGTTTCACTTAAATTATTGCTTAAATAAAGTTATTGATTTGATTTTTCAAGTTTTATACGTAGCAGTGGATGAGAAATATGGGTGAAATGACACAAAAAATAGATTTCTCGAGTGAAAAACATTAGTATACAAATTTTAATTAAAGTATTTCTATTACAACAGTATATAATTTGGTAATAACTTCATTATTTACAATCTTCATAGTAGAGGAGTAATGACTTGGACTGTAAAATAAAAAATTGGGGTTCGACCCCCAGCCGTTGGAAAAAATAAATATTTAGGTTGCCAATTAAATATGTTTACTAATATTAAATAGCAGATAATAACTAATTACTAAAGCACATTTAATAAATAGATAAAATTAAATAAACGGGAGCAAATACGTAGAGCAATTTGGTTAAGAAAATAAAACACATTCTGGGGTTTAATATAAAGAAGAATAATTAATGAGAACTAAAACAAATAAGTAAAGTAAAAATTTTGATATCTGAAATATACTCGTAGATATTTGAATAAATAAGTAAAGCATATTGCAGGAGAAATTAGAGAACAAGTAATTAGAACAGTCACGAGGTTTATTTACATGAAGTAAATAAAAATTAATAAATATATTAGTACAAATAAATAGAGAAATTATTGGGACCTAAGATAAAGATGAAAGCAAAAGTGTGAGGCAATAAACACATAGATCAATAAATGGATTACATTAAAACTAGAGAATCTTCTGATGAAATGATCTAGAGCTATAGAGCTATAAACAGAGAAATTAGAGCATATAGCAATAAAAAGAGAAAATAGTTACAAATTAGGAAGTATACTTAATCAAACTAGGATTTGGAAAATATTCTTAAATGAATAAATAAATAAAAAGTAGAAAAAGAACAAATATCTTCATTAATTGGCAAGCAAATAAATCATATTTATAGGTCGTAAACTATATAAAAACTGTCAAAAAATATATTAAATATTTTGCGTTGACATCAAAACAAAATTCATTGATAATTAGATATAAAAATTTTACCACTACAAAGCAATTTCCATGAATAGTTTTCATAGCGAATTGGGTTTGTGCTGTGCTTTGAACCCGAGAACACATTAACTCGGGATTATATTACACTAACATTTACCTAATGTAATATATACCCCAATATCGCTATTAGGTCTTCCTTTCCTTCAACACGTTCTACAAGCAAATTCTCATTTAGTAGGACACTTGGCCAATTTACAAATAAGAAAACGAGTTCTGGAGATGCACAGTATTATGCATACATGCATGGGCGCCGCCAGGGGGGGGCAAGAAGGGGCAGTTGCCCCCTCTTGGAAAATGATCGAATAAGTACTCACAAAGAGAAAAATTTAAATTTAATATCATATATTAAAATAAATGAGCACAATAATTTAACTAGAAAAATATTCTCACTAAAACACGCTTGATCCTTATATATCAAATCTAGAGTTGCACCATTGATTTTATATATCAATGGTTGCACGTTACGCGTTACACTACTCTTTCGTTTTAGAAATAGTTCTCGAAATCTCGGACTAGATGGCTCTGTTACTACTCTTTCGTTTCAGAAATAGTTCTTGTAATATTGTACTAGATGGCTCTGTTAAATCTAATTCCAAAACACAGTTACGCAAAACGGTATTGCTATTGCCTATCTATATACTGTTTAATCAACGGTTTAACGCAGGTTTTACGAAGGTCGCGTAAGCGCTAACCTCAAAATTGTCTTGTTGAAACGTGTTTAAACGTGTCACAAACTCACAATTACAGAATAGCATAGACACTGTGTGTATTACTAGATGGCTTATTTGATCATTGATTCATTGCATATGAATAGTGTGTGTTGTGTGTAGATTTATACAACGTACGAATATAAAATCCAATAAATTTTCGTTTAGTTAGTTTTTCTGCTAAATTAATACAAAAACTTTTTAAAAATGGACATTAGAAAATATTTGCGTAAAACAGAGAACAATAGTGATAAAAATCCGCCAAAAAAAAAAAAATTAAATCAAATGAAAACGAACATGAAGTGACCGCAAGTTTTTCAGAACAAAATGAACAATATGCAACTCCAGGAACGTCGAAAGTAAATGAATTAGAATTCACAGTTACCGCATATATCAAAAAAATATAAAATCGACCTGGAAAGTTATGATGTAGGAAATGTTATTTTGTTAAGCAACTTAAGTGAAAAAGAAAAATACCAATTTTTAGTAAATCCTTTTGTACCACCACCCAATTACAATTTCAAACAAGATGTTCCTGAAGGTAAAAGAGCATTTAGAAAAGAGTGGTTACAAATCTATGAATGGATGGTGTACTCCAAAAAATTGAAAGGGGCTCTCTGGAAATATTGTGTAATTTTTAAACCAAACGTACACAGAGGATATTTGGGGGCATTTATAAGAAGAAAATTTTTGTTTCCTTAAATATTTTGTTTTTTTAGATTTATTATTGTTTTTTAAGAATTTTGTTTCGTTTATTTTTTTAGTAAGTGTTTCATTAGAATTTATTATTTGATATTTTTTTTCAATAAAAGTTACGTATATAAAAATATTACTTATCTATTTTTGTTCTCGCCCCCCCCCTGGAAAATTTCCTGGCGGCGCCCATGCATACATGTATATTTGCCCAACAGCTTTGGCAAAATAGAAAGCATAAATTAACGTTCTTTCGGTCGTTGTTAGCAAGAGATTTTTTTTAAAAAAAAACGCACTCCAAAAAAATCATCAAAAAGCTCATATTTAAAAAAAAATATTCGGTATACATAATATATCACGCAAGCTAATAACGGCTAAGAAGGCTATACGATTCAGTCGATATACGTCGTAATAGAAAACAGAAAAAAATATGTGTAACCATATTTATATTATACTTACCATATTAATAAATAAAATGATGCACTGACTCCCTAAATTGTTCGTAGGTACTGAAATGGAGAAAAAAATATTATATTTATTTTAACAACTAAGTACGCTAATATACCTTCCGTACACCTGTAAATTATATTATAATTATAATTATATTGTTATACTTTTAGTTTGGGAGTCAATTTTACCCCCACCATAAATGTAGTTCTTTTATATTCTTTGGGCGTATTGTTTTACACATTTTTTTAAACAAATCACAGAGATGTTCAAGGGATTCTTATCTGGAAGCTGTAAAAGTGTTTTTAATTGCTATCTACAATTATTGTAAAAGAATTATTCTAGCAGTTTACGTGTAGTATATTTGGGGTCAGCGTCATTATCTTGTTGAAAGATATAAGAATCTCTTAAACCCAATTTTGCAACACATTTTTCCAAATTCTCTTTTAAAATATGCAAAAAGCCCATTTTTCCATCAATAAAAATTAAGATTCCCAACCCTTCTGTACTCATACAGCCCCATACAAGCATAGAACCACATCCATATTCCACTGTTGGGCTTAATTTTTTCCATACAATAATTTCGCTCATCTGATCTAAAAAGGTTTATTTTAGTTTATCTGAAGCAATTACTGAGTTTCAGGGTGAGTTATATATTTCAAAAACAAAGCGCAAAGATATTTGTACGGAGACTAGTTGGTTTGAGTTTATATATAATTAATATATTTTGACGTTTCTAATAAAACCCAATATAACTCAATAAAAACCGGGACCCAGGTGGGTTTTTTTTTTGTGAAAAACTCGGGTTTTTCTCAACCCTACTAAAGTACCTCCGCCGTGCGCTGCTACTTCAGTGGTGGATTTGGGTAGATGTGGGAGTTTTGCTTTGGGATGTAGGGCGACGGGCCGATTTTTAGAAATACGAAGCAAGATTTTAAAAAAAATATGTCTAAAAACGGGCGCCATATTATAAGTTGCGGAAGGGCGCCATATGCCTTATTGTCGACCCTAGCTGATATTTATTTATTAGTAAATAAATTATCAACATAAATTTTCTATATTAAGGAAGATAAAATTAATTTTTAATATATTTTTCTAATACAATGATTTTGTATTAACTTATATTTTTTTGTTGTTTTTTATTGTTTATGGTTACTGACTTTCAAATTGATAGTGGGTTTTCCCGAAAGTAAAATTTTTAAACTAATATATATTGAAAATTAGTTTTAGGAAACAAATAAAATGTTCAGTATTTATAAACAAACAATGAAATTAATCTAAGAACAGGTTGTCATACGCTTATGTTCATTAAAAGAAAACATCACTGGGTGGTTTTCCTTTCACCTATTCGCGATGGATATTACAGTTGGCGGCGCTGATGTTATTTTCAAAATGGAGGACCACTGTAGTACTTTACTGACTTTAGTTGCGTTGTGAACGTGTGATTTTGTTTCATTTCAAAATTTATTATTATTATTTTATTCATGGCATAGTAAATTTACAAATTTATTATCAAGTTAACGTAGAAAAACAAAATAAAACATTCGAAAGGCAAGTAATATTATTTTATAATTTACAACAAATATTCAACAACAATATACAGACATGGCACCGACTAATCGAACACTGGTACACGCGAACATGTCAATATTATTATGAGTACATAAATAATACAATTGATTTAAATCTCAAGATACTGCTACCCATAGTTCAAAATTAACTATGCGGTCATTTGCCTTCCAAAATGGTGTGGTGCACCGTTATGTTTCATATTGGATCTACATACGAACAAGGTATAAGATAAGCGTCAAATTTAAATCGTAAATTTACTCTGCCATTAATGAATCTTTAATTCCTTGTAGATACGTAACTAGATAACTAGATAAAATAGAACCTATGTTACACTCTAAACGACCTCCCTAACCCTAACAAATTGTTAAAGTATGATATACTCGTTATGAATTACCTGTCTAGTACGTTCCCATTTTCTTCTCAATTTCACAAAAAATGGGAACACATTACATACATATAACTAGTCAAGAAAAAATTGAAAAATTAACAAAAATAAAAAAACTGATGTGCCCAACACATTACCTCCCGCCTCTGTAGTAATATATTCTATATATTAAACATAAATGTTTTCTTTTCATTGTAGTCCATGATTTTATACTTAGTTATTTAGATATACCGGTAGAAAATTCAAAATTTTATGTTTATTCTAACGTAATTTCTGAAAAATGGTATTTAGAGGTAAACCGGTTTAGAGCTTCAAGTAAAGTACTACATCCTGTAAACCAATTGTAGTCAAAATACCAAATATTATATTTGTTACATGCATCCTATTGACGTAATGTTAGACGAAAAATCGTCACAGACACACGGACACACACAACACACATCCATACTGACATCACTGTAAAAATAGTAATAGGATCCTAATTCGTGCTCATATGTGGAAAACTCAAACTCGAGAATTTTGACCAAAAACTATACCTTACTTATCTATATAATGATAGGGGGGAGGTAAAAACATAGAAAACAACATTTTAATCTGACAGTTGAGCTTTACGCTAAATGAAATCGTTTTTCGACAAACTGTAAGTAAACATTTATTTTCCGTAGTCCGTCTCTGTTCTCGCGTGCGAGCGATACAATGAAGAGCCACAAAAGTTCTTTTAAAAATACAAATTACGCGTAAATGATGAAGAATCGTCGAAACGCGTAAATGTGAAAAGATTGCCCGAGGCATTAACATGAAAATGGGTATTAAAGGAAAAAAGGCATTAGGCCAAAGTCTTGATTGAAGAAGCGGGAAATAAAGCAGCCCACCCCTGCAAAAACCAGAAAGAAAAGAAAGCGATAAGAAACAGAAAAGAGCACAGAACTTCCCCAGATATGTCAGGGAAATTTGAAATATTAATGCTTAGATTTTATCACTTGCTGAAAAGTATAAATGTATCTGACGACTGTGGTTCATATTATCACTTTTGCTTTTGCTGTGTATGCGTATTGAAGATGTTTCATCCTTTTATACTCAACACTTAAACTTCGAGATTTAATACCCAGTTTTCTTACAGTTATGATTCATTTAAATTCATAGAATTCTTAAATGGAAATAAAAGGTATCGCGATACAAATGCAAAATGTACAACAATGCGAAATATGAATAAAATTCGTAATATAAAAAGTTTAGCAATTTTAATAAAAGTACTCCTATACAATCTGCAGTACATTTCAAAGGGATAACTAAATAAACAAGAAGTCGCAATCTGAGTACTGATATAGTTATATTCTATCTCAAGTTATAATAAATTGGCTCTTCCTAATATTTACAGCAGACCAATTTCTTAAAAACTAATGATTACGGAATAGAGCCGTATTCGAATATTTAGTATTTACTGACGTTTTATTGTATTCTAACTAATCCATATTATATTATACTATATGATGCTTAGTCAGTTAAATTATATTGATTTATTATAGTGAGTAATTTTAAAATTACTACTTTTAATTTTGCTGACAAACAGTCCATTAAATTAAATTTAATTAAAATTGGTTGAATCAACACCCACTGCCCTTAGCTGTATTTTCAGTAGGGTAACTAAGGGGTAAATTAGCTGGGAACGCTCACCTACCTGTCAAGATTTTAAATATTTAGGCACCTTTTCAATCATTTTATTAAATCCATTAATATTATTTTTAAATTCATCACAACAAAATGTTGATTCAATGTGCTACCGATCTCGTCCTAGTATTTTTTTACTATGCTAATTTTAATAAATACATGTATTTAAAATGAAAAAATTCTCATCAATATAACTTTTAATTTTATATATTTTTTTACTTCATTATAGTTAAATAACTGTAATTCTATTAATCTAATATACAGGTTTATTTTATTTTGTCCACTATGTAGAAACTGATAAATTTAATACGCATTTTTCTCAACAAAAAAATGTTATCCAAGAGTATGCAAATATTATGTCACTGAATTTAGAATAAAATGGAGTATAGACCATTTTTTTCTTCCATTTTATGATTCTGTACAAAAAATAAAAATATCCGTATTTTGGTAATTCCGGAAAAAATCAATAATAAAATTTTGGAGAGGGGATATTTCACGTCACATAAGAGAATTAGATTGAGAATTTGAATTCATTCGATAAAAATCATCTATCATAGAATAATCTATATTTGGCAGATTACTGGAATCTGCTTTTAAGAACCCTGATTCCATTTTTAAAACGATGTATGTAAACTCTAAACAATCTTCGAAAAATCATATGACAATGACAGCGTTGACAGTTAACACTTCTATGCCAATCAAATTTACATCAATAGATCAATACAATCTGTTGCTTATTAATATCAAAATATTTTTATTTTATTCTACGAATTGCCCATATTGATATCTTATACAATGTTTCATAAATAGCTATGACTAATTTATGATTAATAACATTTATTCAATAGCATTAAGTAAAAAAATAAGGTTCAATAAATTCCCACTTTTAGCTTTGTAAACTGTTCTCTCATTCTCTTTCGTGACGTCAGAGATATGGCGCCGTTACGAAATTTGTTATTTCAAATGCTAATTTAAGTTATAACATATAGTTCTTGTCATTATTATGGATAGTCACAATGGTTAATGTTTAGTTTTTAAACTTTTTTTTAATTCGACAATGGTCATATAACTCATTCTCTATAGGTAGAATAAAGCAAGTAAAAAATATATAATCCAATTTAAAATAAGAAAGTATTGCTATAGATATTTAATATTTATATTAAACTATCATACACAGGTCATTTGATAAATGTCAAATATATTCATGTTATGCACAAGTGCAGTGCACTGGCGTATTTATACTTATGTCGCCTAGGGACTATCAGCAACTTGCGTCCCGAATATTTTTTTATTTCTAAATTTATCGTTAGGAGCAGTTATTATATGAAGGTGACATAAAATACAGACTTACTATTTTCTTGTTTATATCTAGTTCGGAATGTAATGATTTTTAGAGAAAATTCTGAAGCTGACCACAATTAGGGTTAGCATCTCTCCGGGTTTGATCCGGAGTATCGTACATAGTTCCAGACCGTATCTCCCGGTTAACCGAATGCATTTTTTCATATAATTTATGTATGTATAATCAAATTGAACTTTAATTTGTGTAAACTGCGTTATAGAAATTAGCGAAATCTATATCTCTTTACTTTCATACTACCTATTTCATATTTCGCTCCATATACGTTTGTAGCTTCCAAACAAATAAATGTTTTTACTCGTAAAATCAATTCAGAAATTTGTATCGTTTGTCATAGGACAATATACAGTGTGTGCAACGAAAATCGGAACATAGGACTTTAACATGAGATTTAAAAAAATTGAGGACATTCTTTCTCATGATAGATTTAGAGCAAATCTACAAAAGTATAAAATTTTAATATTATTTAAGTGAATTTCGATTATTTTTCTTAAATAATACATCATTATTACACAAATATAAAATGATATATAATTACATGTCATTAATTGTCTCATAGATATTTTCTTTTATTCTTATGGCTGTGTTACATGCAGATGCATTAATTGTGATCATTGTCTCAGTGGCGTAGGCAAGGGGGGGGGGTTTACGGGTTCGGACCCCCTCCTTGACGAATTTAAAATAAAGTATTCATATATATCCATTTATTTACATTTTCTTAATAAATAAATAGATATACAATACCTATGTATTAAGTAACCTAATCTAATTTTGAACCCCCCCCTTCCAAAATTCCTGGCTACGCCACTGCCTTGTCTGATGTAGAATTTAATTTTGAACAACTTTGTACTCTTGTAGTTTTACTCTAAGTCTATGTACATTCTTTCTTTAAGTTTATATTTCTGAAATAATTGTGACAATGGATACAGGTTCAGATCCCTCAAGAAAACGTAAGAGATTACCTGTCATCATTATATGAACGGAAATGGTTATGAGAACTGGTTAAAATGAAAAATGAAAATTGTTGTGACAAAACAGTAAACCAGTTATGTTTTTATGAAAAAAGATTTATTATTATTACTGAAAATTATGACAGAAAAAATATTCATTACTTTCCGCTTCCTGGGACACAATCTCCGGGTCACTAACTCTAAGAAGATAAATGGGGGCATAATTGTAACTTTCAATTATATTTTAAGTTATAATTATTTACATATTTACGATTAAAAAATATTTCACATATAATTTCAATCACGCAAAACTTCCCCATTATCGTTCTTTTACTAATAAAATTTTAGCCCAGCTCACTTTAAATTCATTTCACTTTAAACTACGGTGAGAAGGTGAGATGATGCAGATGACAAAAAATATGCTACTACTATTGTGTGTTTATTTCTTATTTTCAATAGCAAGCAGATTTTGTAGGTATATCATAAATCTAATGATAGCAGAGCAGGTAATGAATAATTTCTGTGGTGAAATGTGTGGAATCCGGGTCTGGAGGCCAGGAAGGCCCGGAACCTCAACGCGGTGCAACAGGCGAAATAATAGATAATGCAGGGCCGGAAGTACGTCATAATTTATGGAAATGTTGCATGTATTTTTCTCTCGTAGTTACAGCACATTTAATATTCGTTTAAAATTGCAGCGGCGGTAAAATAAGTTCGGCACGCCTCATTTAAAATTTAACTTTTGCAAACTATCGCGATGATAAATTATTTCGCGGCTCCGAAGGCATTTCTATTTTAAGAGCCGTCCCGGTTGTAAGATGCCGAGTTTAATGGCGATTAAAATGCCGCTTTTTCAGGAAATGAATTCCAGAGCCTTTCAGCTCCGTTTGCTTTTTCATATGCATTTCATATTGCAAATTTCAACGCCCGTTCATATAGAACGCCACATCTATTTCATTATAAATTCATCGCCTCTTACCTACAAATAACTTTACAATAAATTGAAAAGTTGACACTTCTGCTATATTTTACAATCAAATCTTTTTGGCATTTTAAAACTATATATTCCGCAAGTGGTATATTTTAAATAGGTTGTTGTTCTGACCAATATTTAACGGGGGAATTAAATTGGATGGAAGTTTTCTTTCAAGGAGTTAATGTCCAGGCTTTTTTTTTCTAAATCTTTTTTCAATAAAAGAGTATTTTTTATGCCAATTTTAATAGTCAACAATCAGAACAAGTTACTGAAATTCACTCGTATCATAACTCGAAGATGAAGATAGTTCTTATAGTTTTTATAATAACAACTACACAAGTTATTGATGGGATTTTCTGAGGATTTTATGATTTTATCCTTTATTCGTTTAATATATTTCTCCTTCATTGCTCCTTTTTTTTTTGTTTCAGTGCCGCCGAAGATTTTGCCGATCCAAGCAATGACCAACCTCCTACGAGAAGGTATGCGTGCTGCCATCTCGTGTCAGATCCTCGAAGGAGACCTCCCGATCACTTTCCGATGGGAAAGAAATGGCCGTCCTTTGGTCGGGAACACAGCTATTACAAGACGAATTGACGAATTTTCTGCTTCCTTGGTCATCGAGAAAGTTGCGTCGGCTCACTCTGGGAATTACACTTGCTTAGCAAGCAATGTGGCTGGCGAGGAAAAGTTCACGGTGCCGTTAACTGTCAATGGTGAGAAGGGAATTATTTTCAAATATTATTAAATTATTGTACCCCTAAGGTAGATGGCGAAACTTTCAAAAATATGCTTTAATTTTTTTTGTTTCTCTTCTTTCCTTTTCCATGTACGAAGTAAAGGAAGTAAAAACTATGTAATATTTTTATTTGAAAATAAATACATATAAAAATCAGAACATATGGAAACCCAAAGCCCCCTTTGCAGTTTATATTTTATGAAATATATTTTACTATATACTTACATAATTATAATTTTAAGTTAAATATTATTGACGTGAAATAGAAATGACTATCAAGAAATGTAGCTGGTGAATAACTAATGATATATTCAAAGTATTTCTAAATTTCGAAGAAAAAGATGAAATATGCGTGTTTCTAAAAATTGATTTTGATTCATTGAAGTGTTCATATATCACCGAAATGAAAAGACACAATCACCAGACATTCCGTGACGAAATTCAATAACTTGATATATTCCATCAGTCCACATGCATTCGTACGTAAATCACACTGCTGATGAAAAGAACATCAATCACCCTCAAGTGTTGACGTTAAGCAAGTCCGACTGGTTTTCCCACATCTGATTTGGATAAGGATCTGGTAAAAAGTTCTTAAGTTAATTTCGCGGTGTTCGGATCCAGACGAGTATTTAATCAAACTGTCATAACTCCCCAACTTCAATGATAACTTCTAAGATTGGAATTATGATGAGAGAATGCAGCAAGCGATTTCCAAGTGATAAGTACTTGAGAAGAAATGCCGGGGATTAAAACTAGGCCAGATTATTTTATATTCTTCACCAGCAATAAAAACAAAGTTTATAAACTAGTTTTTAATATCCTGTCATTATTTTGAATAACTGCGAATGCGATGCATTTTGTTTCAAAGGATTCAGAATTAGAGTTAGGTTTAGGCGAGTTCGAATTTTGAAATATAGATCTAGAAAATATCGATTTGGTTTCATTACAGCACTGCTTTACACACTAAAATTTTAAAAATAGGTTTGGGAAATTTTGATATTACAAAAGAAAATATAAATTTTGACGTAATTTTTCGCTTTCTCTACGAAGCGCGAAATACTTAAATTTGGGTATTTATAAGTTCTTAAACAATTAATGTATTGTAAAAAAATGTTTAATATAATACTATGTATTATTGTCAAACATTGATATTTATTTGATCAGTACAAAGTAGAAAATAACATACTATTTTCAAAAATAAGAACGTCATTGTTTCACTAAAGCGTATTGTTCAAAATATTTATTTCTGAATAGCTATTGCGCGTTTCAGCATTGTAAATAGACGGCACACATGTATGCGTATATAATTCTTTGAATTGAGTCTGATAATTATACGCCTCGTCCAAATAGTGCTCCGCATACCTCTGCCACGTCGTCTCCCTACCCCGGTATGACAAACAAAAAGCGAAAAACATTTCATTGCACATTACTAATAAAAACGTTATTAAAAATAAATGTACAATTTTTAAACAAAGAAATATTTTATTAAAAATATGTACCATATTCATAAACTTTGTCTCAAATAAGTATTAATAGCCGATTTGTTTTGGAATATAAGATGTTATGAATTATAAAACATTTTTATGTTTGTATTTTTGTAGTGCCGCCAAGATGGACTGTAGAACCATCAGATTCAAGTGTAGCAGCTGGTCAAGATGTCATTTTGCACTGTCAAGCTGATGGATACCCTACTCCTGTTATCACCTGGCGAAAAGCTGTTGGTAAGACTTTTTTTATATATTTTTTGGTAATAATTTACTTTTATATCAGTGGTGCAAATTTACAACCTGTGTTAAATATTTTATTGGTACCTGTTTTATTTGATTAATAGATTGTGGCACTTAGAAAGAAGTCCACGTTTTACTAAACTTGTAATCAAATACGTAATGTAATAAACTTATTTTTTTCTCTCTAGGAGAGCAACCGGGCGAATACAAAGACTTTCTGTTCGAACCTAACGTGCACCAATACCAAAACGGTTCATTATCATTCACACACATCGTTAAGGACAGTGAAGGACACTACTTATGCGAAGCAAAAAACAACATCGGTTCAGGTGTCAGCAAAGTAATCTTCCTTAAAGTTAACGGTGAGTCCAATTTACAAAACTTTACCAATATACGATATTAACCAATCGCTTACTCTATCGGAAACTTGCCAACTTTCATATTAAACTATTAAAGTCTGAAAGTCTATGCTGTACACTATGTTGCGCTATCTAAATAGACTTTTAAACAAGATTATGAAAGTGTATTAACTAAAGTTTTATTTTTTTATTAATATTGACGATGAGGAATAAATAGTTATTGAACTAAACTCATAAAATCTTAAATATATTGTAGCATCAATTTAATTTATTAATATTTTATTCAATGACTTGTTTTTTTTTTCATTAGCTCCTGCGTATTTTCCCCAAAAATCCAAACAAATGCAAGTGGTAAAAGGAGAGCAAGCGCACCTCCAATGCACAGCAATGGGTGACACCCCTATCGAAATAATGTGGAAAATGGGAGGCCAGCATATCGGCGATGGTTCCGACCAGCGGTACTCCATCCGAGAACAACTACTGGTTGGCAGCATGGTCTCAGAACTAGGCATCGCTCACACTGTGCGACAGGACACCGGTGTTTTCTCCTGTACAGCGAGCAATGCCTACGGACACGACGCTATGAATATCCAACTCATTGTGCAAGAGTTGCCTGAACCTCCAAGAAATATAAGGATAACGGATCAACAAGCGAGGGGCATTGGGTTATCCTGGACGCAGCCTTATGCAGGAAACAGCGCCATTACAAATTATATTGTGCAATACAAACATGGGATAGGTAAGAATAAAACATTTATAAATGTTTAAAGTATTGCAGCTTGTTACTCATTTATCTAGATAAGTATTAAATTAAAAAAAAAACATTGCTCATCAATCTAAAACTATCTGAATAAACCTATATATTTGTGTTTTATATTTTTATTATTAATGATTTTTTTATTGAGAACTGATTGCTTTTCCATGTATCTAAGCGGTAAGCTGTAGAACTTTCTAAAAAGTTTGTGTATTGCAACATTTATAAAATATTCTACATAATAAACAAGATCATAATTGTCTCAATCAAATTATGAAAATTTAACTGCATATTTTTACTGTTAATGTTTGGCTGTTTCCTCTTATATTACGCCATTGAACATTCCAGTAACTCTTATATATTAAGTAATTTGCAAAAAATTAGACAATAGACGGTCGTATTCAGAACAATAATTTGCGCATGCATAGCGTCGAGTTACAAAATTTCAAAAATATTGTTTATGTATTTAAGGAAATATTATGGAAACTTTTACAGATAGTAACTGGCCAACTCAACCAACAAAAGTAACGGTCTCAGGTTCCCAAGTGTCTGCAACAATACCTAATTTAAGACCTGCCACCGTGTACCATGTCCGAATTCTCGCCGAAAATAGACTAGGACTTAGTGAACCTAGTGAAATAGTTCAAGTTAGCACCTTAGAAGAAGGTATGAGATTTATTTTTATTAATAAATATAATTTATTGATTCATTTTTGTATTTTATGCCTTTTTAAATTCTTGTGTGCACGTTTTTATATTTGTCTTGTTAGTTCCCAGTGGAGCACCTGTGGACATCCGTGCTGAAGCAAAGAGTTCCACAGAGTTGGTAGTAACGTGGGAACCTCCGGCACAAGATTCCTGGAATGGTAACCTTTTGGGATACCACGTAGGCTACCAGGAACTCAATGGCAATGCTGCCAACCGTTCTGGATATACTTTTAAAACTGTAGAGGTGCGCGCGCACTTCGGTGGCGAGGCTACTCTGCAAGGTAATTTTATTCGTTTAAAAACAGCGAACAAGAAAAAAGATTATTTTTTCCCAGGTCTGTCAAAATATACGACGTATCAAGTGGTAGTCCAGGCATACAACAGTCGGGGTTCAGGCCCCGCGTCACCTCCTGTAACCGCCCGCACACTTGAGGATGCTCCTTCCTTACCCCCAGAGAACGTCCAATGCTCAGTCACCTCTGCGCAGTCGCTTCATGTCAGTTGGGAATCTCCCTTACCTGAAGGCCGCAACGGAAATATAAACGGATACAAAGTCACTCATCATTCGGTCTCTGATTGGATTGGTAAGTCAAATAAAATTAAAAATAACATAACAGAATAACATAATATTGTTGTAGATAAAGATGATCAACAAACTAAAATCACATCGATGCAACGAACAACGATTGGAGGTCTGCACAAATATACGAATTATAGCATAACTGTGTTAGCGTATACAAGTAGAGGAGATGGGGTTAGGTCCGAACCTATTTACTGCCATACAGATGAAGATGGTAAGTCATTATTATTTGTTAACAAAATGGAGATTTAATTTAAATTTCTTACTAGTGCCGTCCGCGCCAGGCGATATAAAAGCCCTTTTGAGCGCTCCCGACAAAATTCTAGTCTCTTGGTTGCCTCCCCGTTACAACAATGGCCCTTTAGTAGGCTATACCTTCTACATGTCTGTCGTTGAAGACGGTCGTGAAGAAGGCACCCACAAACGAAACTTAAACCCTGGAACCGAAATGCATGAAGCCGCAAGACTTCAACCCGGTGCTTCCTATCAATTCTGGGTCACTGCAAGCACTCGTGTTGGTGAAGGAGAGAGCACCAAAGTGGTTACAGTCATACCAACCAACACAATCCCTGCCAAAATAGCTTCATTTGGTAGAGAGGTCATAAGTGCTTGGAAACAAGACGTGACCCTTTCTTGTAAAAGAGTAGGAGTTCCGCTTCCGAAAGCACTTTGGCGTCAAAATTCAAAGTCCTTAGAAATGTCCGGAAGGCTTCAACTAACTTCAGATCAAAGCCTACAAATTCGCGATGTTCAAAGCAGTGATCAGGCTAACTACACCTGCAGTGTAGAAAACCAACATGGTAGAGACGAAATCACTTACAGTTTAAAAGTTCTTGTACCGCCCGAACCACCAGTTCTAGCTGTAGTAGAGTCGTTTACCGATAGCCTACATCTACACTGGACAGATAAAAGTAATGGAGGGAGTCCAATTTTAGGATATGTGATCAATTATAAAAGAGATGGCGGAGATTGGGAAGAATTGCAGATTGCAGCCAGAACTGATGCACATATGCTGAGAAATTTGTGGTGTGGGACGAGATATCAGTTGTATATTACAGCTTTTAATAGAATAGGGACTGGACTCCCTTGTGACATAGTCAACGCTTACACCAAAGGAACCGGTAAGTTAAAATACAATTCAGATTATTTGACCGTAGAGTAAAACTAAATATTTATTTCTATACCAATGTTTGATGATCTCTGATTTTAATTTTTCTCATTCCGGTACAAGCTATATGCTCAATTTATTGACTATACACATTTATTTATTTCCAATAATAAATTCTTAATATATATATATATATATATATATATATATATATATATATATATATATATATATATATTCTTTTGAAACATTAAATCGTAAATGTTTGTGTTTATTAAATTAACTCTACAAAATTTGGTCCAAATCGGTTCATAGGAGTGTATTGCGAACCAACAGACAAACGTTTTTTGAGTTTTTTGTATAAATCCGTAATTTTTTCCCTAGTTCCTGTGAAGCCGAAACAATCCCAGATGCTTACCCTGAACGCGACAACCGCAACAGTGTGGACCGACTCCTGGGGCGACGGCGGTTGTGGAATTCTTTACTTTGTGGTAGAATACCGCGCAGGGCGTTACGCTCCTTGGACTACAGTTTCCAATCATGTCAAACCTACAGAGCGGACATTCAGTGTAGCTGAGTTGTGGCCCTCTACAGAGTACCAATTGAAAATAACTGCGATTAACAACGCGGGAAACACTGTAGCGGTTTATAATTTCACAACCCTCACTGTTAATGGAGGTAAGAAAACAAAAAAGGTTTCATTTTTAAGACATAAAACAAAGTAATAATGTTTACTCCTCCAACACAAAAGTTTCAATTGAAATTTCCTAATTTTAATTTATTAAATAATATTTTTATTGTTTTTTAGTGGTTCCAGAACTAGCACCTCCCGTATCTCATTCTGGAGATCAACCATTCTACGCTAACGCCAGAGTTTTTGTGCCAATTATTTTATCAGTGTTGATTCTTTGTGGTTTGGTTGTTGCTGTTCTGCTCGTTCGAAGACGAAGTAAGTTTTATCAAATTATCTTTTATTCATATATTATTTTAATTTTATTATTGTAGGAAATACAAATGCCACATTTTCATAATTATTTAAAAACAAATATTTTATTAAAACTGTGCTAACAAATTAAAATATACTTACAAACTCCTGAAATTTATCTTGCATGCTGCTTGTTACTAACCCACTTCCTTAGAGCTCCACAGCGACCGAGACAGTCACTCTCGCCCGATGGGCGAATCCCCGTCGATGGCTCAAATCCAGAACAAGCAGAACCGCGACCAGCAATACCTAGCGGTACGCGTGTCACGAGCCCAACACCCGCTCACCATCGACTCGGACACGTACAAGGCTGAGTCAGCAGACTACATCGAAGACATCTGTCCGTACGCAACGTTCCAGCTCAAGCCGCAGGCCACGTACTCCGAGAGCTCCTACAGCGGGAATGTCTACTCCGGACCCTACCACTCGGTACGCGGGTCTTTCGTATACCATGATGTTAAACCCCCGCCTCTCACTGATAGGTTGAGATTACATGTGAGTAAGATTCGCACATTGGTTCAGTCATGCCAAGGACGTGAGTTGGGAGTTTCATAAGAAATCTCTTGATTGCTACACCACGTTTCACACCACTACAGAGTGCCATAAACAATTAATCATATCAAATTGGGATTATAACTTGTGCCAAATAGAACTGGGATTTGTAATCATAACACGATTGTTTTGTATCAATATTTTTCAAAAGAAAATGAAAGTTTTATTCGTCAAGTGGCTATGTATTTATATATTAATGCCTATATTTTCAAAGTGTTTATCAAATGACGTTAGTTTTCATACAAAATATTGCAAAAATATATTTGAATTTATGTTTATATAAATTGGATGAATCGATAATCAAACACATTTGGTAATTTGCTTTTGAGGTTTTTTCAATCAACAAAGTAGCCATCTATAATGGAATATATTTGAATATCTGTCAGTGACATATAAATGAAAATATAAAAAATAATATGCGTATATACATATTGCAGAATGCATAAACAAAACTGATTGATCCCAATTTGAAGTCTAAATGTGTAGTTTTCAAAGATGCATTGTTTCCTAATAACACATAAAAATAGTAGAAATCTGTACTAAAACATAATAAATACATACATAAAAGTATTAAACAGTTACAGATTCAGTAATTCACGTCTATTTTTATAACAATCAATAATATTTTGATTTAAAGAAAATTAACAAGCCAAGATTTACTCATTTATGTATGTAATGAAAACATTCACAATCATATCATGCTCAATACATCAGTAATATTTTACAACTATTTACTTTTTCAGACATTCGCACATAACAAAAAACATTCATCACATTCATCTCATTCAACATTGCTGAAACCTCGCCCCTATCATACACACACTTCAAGATTTTTGAAAATGGTACAGTACGAGTAGTAAAACAAAACAAATATGTTTTTATTATTTACTGTACATGTTATTATTTTTGCTGATACATATTTATAAATCAAGAGATTTCGATATTCGTTCATGACGTCTAAATTTATTACTGCTTACATGCAATACGTAGCTTTAACTTTTATCTTTATAGTTGCTATCTTCTGTCTTCTTCATATCCTTTCTATTATCATCTTTCATTCATTATAATATTTTAAAAACTTGAATAAATAATATGGAGTATAATAGTACTTTATATTATAAAATTAAAAAGACGTCAGTAATTCTTCACGTTCACAAATGCTATTGCTTTTTCACTCATTTTTTAATTATAGATAGATTTGTAATACGGTATATTTATTTTCAGAATAAAGAACCTGAATATACTAAAGTTAGAAGAAAAGGGGGCCGACTACGAGATCCTCACTCTGAAAGCCAAGGTAGGATAAATAAAGAAATGTATTTTAAAATTTTAACCACAAACAGTTCTTTGCAAACAAAAATTAATTGCATGAAAAATAAAACTGTTTTTAATTTATTTGATCGACTTTCTCATGAAAGGTAGGAAGAACTGTATTTTTGTAGTTTTTGTTGGTATTTCGTGGACTTTTAATTTGATTGATAATGTAGTAGATGTAGAGAGTTGTATTGTATTAACTATTTTGTCTTTGCGCCCAGGTTTGAGGGTACAGGTACATATTTTTGTATTGATGTTGTTGAGTATTGGCAGAAATTTAAACGTGAACGTTGTTGCGTTTCAGAATCGGACAACCTGGGCAGCACAGACTCTGAGGTAAAGAAGATTCTAACTCTGCACCTGCCTATTTCAGAGTACGACACGCTGGGCAGCGATTCGGAAGGCGATGCTGCTACTCACGCCAGTCAGGAACTGGTCAGCTTCCGGCATCGCATGCACCGAGGTAATACAAGTTTTTAAAATATACTTATATAGGTAAAAAAAATCTAAAGCCAGTCAGTATTTTGATCATTTATGTTTACTTTTACGAAGAATATAGTGGATCTATTGGTTTTATTACTATTTACATACTCAAAATATATGTTAAATTTGAATATTTGAATTTTATAAAGAGAAGATATATGTAGACACAGATAATACAGATAATGTAGATAAATAGCAAAAAATGGATTAATTTACTTGTATAATTTAGTCATTGTGTTTTAAATATTATATGCTCAAAGTTTTAGTTCAGTTTATCTTTCAATTTAAAAAATCATAAATCGAATACAGTACCATCCAAGAATGCCACACTCTAAAAAAGAAAAATACAATGAATTATCTCAATGTCAATTCATGTATATAACAAATTGTAAATACCAATAGTCTCGTTACATATATTGAAACGTCGTTTTTTTTTACAAAATAATTGTACAGAGGATTCATTTCATAATAATCGATTATCTCATTGGAAGAGTTGGACCACTCCTATGCGCATACGCTAGAAAGTATTTAATGGATCCAAAACGAAACTACATAGAAACTATTTCTACCTAGCGTACGAGTAGACGAGAGATGAAAATATTCGTCAGCGATCCTGCTGATCTGCTACAAAACTTCGTGTTTCCAACAAAATACGAAGTGCAAGAAATAAAATATTTTTGGCAATAAACTGGTTGTTAGAGTTCCGTAAAATATAAAACAATTATTATTTAGCACTAGTACCTCTTTGGGACAATCATTTTTTTTGTGTATTTGAGTAAAATTTATTTTGTTTTCGCAAATATTAGCGTTTTACAAGTTTATTCGAACTTTAAGCATTAAATACACAAATTAAAATTAAAGTTGTTCTTTAATATACCGAAGTTTCGATGCTATAATATAGTTAGAGTTGTTTTGAATCGATGTTTAGTAATGTTGGGATGTATGGCGTGTTCTGTGCGTAGACGTGTCGAAGTCGGGGGACACGGAGTCGAGCAGCAGCTCGCCGTCGCCGACAGGCCGCAAGCCGTACCCGTCGCGCAAGTCCAAGGCCAAGGCGGTGCTGGGCAAGCGCCACGTGCGCTCCAGCAGCGGGTACTCGTCGCACAACGACGAGACGACATTCAGCATCTCGCACGCGCCGTCCTTCAGCGAGCGCCTGCACCCGCCGTCCCGCTTCTCCGACCTGCCCCTCAGCGACCTGGAGCCCGACAAGCACAAGCTGCAGCGCAAGATCGCCCGCGAGGCCTTCCAGATCAATGTATGATGTGACCAGACCCTCTCTTCAATGTACCACTAAAACACGAGGCCCAAGATAACTAACAACTTTTCTTTTCTTTATTTAGTTGTTACGTTTATTTACTACACTTTACATAAACAGCAGAATTCACTATTCCATAAATAAGATTTCATCCATTGATCAACGCTGATAAATCAGTAATGTTTAGCTTCGTCATTAATCAATAAAATAATGATGAATTTGGAAAAATTAACATCTTTGAAATATTGCATAAAATATGTAATTGAGAGCATTGACAATAATTATTTTCCTTATATTTATTTGCAAATTAATAAAATATTCTATATATGTCCTTATTTATATTTAACAAGTATTTTCACGTACACAAAACGATCAAATTTTATTCATCTTCTTTGAAGTAATGCTCAAAACCATTTTTATTGTGTAAAGTAAAAACTTTTAAATTTCATAAATTTATTAAACCACATTAAATAATTAAGTTCCAAATTTAAGTCTGAATTTTACAATATTACCAGATAATTCATTCAGCAAATCAGCTCATTTGGAAAATATTTTGTTTCATATACGCTCTCTAAATTAGAAAATTATAAAAATTTATAAACCTACACTTAGAGCATGAAATTATTTTTTCAATCTCTACACATCGAACATTCTCGCAAAGGCATGTAGTACACCAAGATTATATTTATATATCATTTTTTATAATTTCTAATTGTTTTGTTTGTCATTTTATTTATTATGATCCTCGTATTTAATTTTGTTCCCTGGTACTTCCTTATTAACAAAAACTTTTCTAAAATTTCTATACTTTGTTCAAAAATAAAAATGTACCTATTAATAATTCAATAGAAATTCTTATTATGGTTTAAATCACTTTCATATTTCTTTTTTTAAATCCTTTACATAAATATAACAACACAGAATTACAAATTAAAACGTAAAAGCTGTTAATAAAGATCATTATCATTATATCATTTGCTTATAAAGTTTAATTTGTGATTTTCTTTGTTATCCAAGTGTAAGGGTTTAAAGTAAAAGATATTTTATGTAAGTTAAAATAACTCCAGACTCCGTAAAGGAAATAATATTCTCTTTCGCATTGAAGAGAAGGTTGTCCGCTAGACTGTAACTGGCCCAGCCAGTGTGCCTTGTGACTGCTGTAGTTGGTGCCCGTCTTCAGATCAGACTGCGTTTGCGTTGTGCCAAACATCCGCTCCTTGGGAACGGATGCAGTGTAGATACACGAGTGGATGTTATAGATTTTATAGATTTGTTATCTACTTGTTATAGACTGACAAGCAGTGAAGATTCTCAGGACAATAGCTTCGTGTATGGGACTCGATGCCACAATCATTTCAACATGTTTGTTTCACTAAGTCGTAAAGAAATGGTGCTTTCATTAACGACCATTTTAGTAAAATATGTTGAGTATGATTGTGCGTTGTCGACAGATAAAGAACTATTATTTGTACAGAATGGGTTCGATTTCGGTAGCTGCTTTAAATTGTTTCTCCGTAAATTTAATTTCTTGATACATACATACAAAACAATATATTTAGACCGATTCTTCAGTCACATAATCTGAAGGAAATAAATTTATTTATAAAATGAATTTATTTCCATGCAATGTGCAACCCAATGTTCTCCACAAATAATAGGTCGTTGTATAGATTTAAGGATATACTACACAGATGTATAGATATTGTACGTAAGATATATAAATCAGTTTACATCTCACTGCATACTATTGCTGTCACAGTGTAATCATGTCGAACATTCCATTCCTTTCCTCACTCAGAATTAAACCAAAATTGTGAAAATTTATCAAATGTACTGTTTTGGAAACACCTTTTTACTGTAATACTGTCAGATGTAATAATGTAAGAAAAATATAAAAATGTTGTGTTAAATTACACTATACATCCCTATTTCTATTCCTTGCTCTATAAATTCAATAATGCTTTTATTAAATACAGTACTGTCTAATTTGAAAAGAACCACCACTAGAGGAACAGTTTTTGACGCAGTGGATCATACAAAACAGTGAAGGTAATGTCCAGGGTGATAAACACGTTGGAATTTTTACCGAAAGGATCTGCACATAGAGAGATTTTTATTTCGCCCTCCAAAACATTTGTTGATTAACCTTTGTCCTTGTGAAAAAATGTTCACCCTATCATTCACAGTTTTTAAATACTAGAATGAAGTGTTAGATATTAGAAGCATTATGTATGTTTGCAAAACTTCTGCAGCTACAACCGATGATGGACCATCGCACCTACGGGACATCTTTGCGGATCTGGTGGATTGATGAACTCGACATTAATATATCTTTAAAATCAAATTATACATATTTTTACATGTCTATATTAAAAAAAAAAGTGATTTAGTTGTATTGTTAAATAACGACGGGATAGGAACATTTATTGAAAGCAAACGATTATTTCTGTACTTTCCAGTTTCGTTTTTATATTTAATTACTTTAATAAACAAAAACAGTTTAATAACTACATTTCCTATGACGGAAAAAATAACTATTTCTGTATTGTAGTCAAATTTAAAAAAAAAATATTAGATTGTAGGTCAATGATGAAAATTAGTATGGGATAGTGTGAACATATTAAAATAAAATGTCTATTTAACAATTTAGATAATAATAATTGTGAAATAAAATTATAATAATTATAAATGCTTATTGCCCAAGAGTCTCATGATCATTTACGGAAAAAAATAGAAACATTGCAGTAATTTAAACGAAGTACAAAGTAAAACAAATAATTAAGTACAAATACATATTAAGATTATTAATAGAGGTAGCAAGGGACATGTTACAAAAATCAATGTCAGAAGCTAAATTGTTACAATTTTTCAACATTACTGAAATAGGAGATTTTTGTAACATGTTTTATTATTTATGTAATGAAAAGATTGTACATGTCTGGCTGTCTGGCATGTTTTTTAGATACTAGGAAATTAATTTTGCTCAATCTATTATATTATTTAATCATTTAAATAGGAAAATTATGGAATTTTTGTACGTCTTGTTTTAAGTAACTCAAATTCTTTTTTAATATGAGTATGCCAGACCAATATTTCTGTTAATTCTGTCTATTTATTTGCATGATTTGGGTACTGGTTTTCCCTGTTGCGTGTTTATCATTTGTTTTAAGATTTAATTTTATTGGTGTTATTTGAGTCTTGATAAAATCCTATTGTATCCTGCGGTCATTTCCTTTTAAGTCTTCTGTTTCAGAACGGTTTCCTAATTTGTAATATTTAGTTCCGGAACAGATGGGCATTTTATGTAAATTTTGTAGTTGCTTTCTGTATACTCTTATATTCATCGATTGTCATTATTCCTAATTCTTTGTGTAGTTGTTTGTTTGTTATAAACCATGGGACGTTAACTGCTATTCGTAGTATTTTTTTTTTATGAGTTTGTATTTTTTAATGTGGGTTTTTAATTCTGTACACTATACTTCAAATTTGGCAGCCGTATGTCAGAAGTGGTCGTAGGATTGTCACGTATAATAGTTTGGTATATTCTGGTTTGAGTTACGAATTTTTAATTATTATTGATTATAACATCCCAAGTCTTTTTTTGGCTTCCTTTAATTCAATGTCAATGTGTTGCTTCCGAATTAATCGTTTGTCTATGTAGGTGTACTCCTAGATATTTCACTGCTGCATGATCTGGGTTTCATGGAATGTTTATATTGTAAATTTTTATATTTTCTGGTGTTTCATATTTCCTGAGAGAATATTTTTGCTTCGTATTCAGTTATGTTTAGTGTTATTTTTTGTGTATTGTACCAATTGTTTATTTCCTTCACTACAAAATTCTTGTTTTTGTATGATAAGTGCTGTGTCATCAGCATACATTGTTAAAGTTGTGTTGTTTGGTATTAGTATTAGTATATCATGCATATAAATATTGTACAGTATTTATTGTTGGCAGCACAGAACCTTGGGGAACTCCTGCTAGTATGTTCCTTTTTGTTGAGAGCGTGTTATTTATCTTTACGTTAAATGTGCCAACCGTGATAAAAGAGATTATGGCATTTGTAAGATACAGGGGCATATTTAAATTTATAATTTTGTTTTTGAGGTATTCCAACAAACCTTTTTCTATGCTTGTTTCACATCTAAAAAGCTTTAACCTATAACACTATGTTTCTTTTCTTCATATCCTCTATTTATTTTCTCCGTGATTCGGAGTAACTGGTGTGCCGTGGAGTGATTTTCTTTAAAGCCGAATTGAAAAGCTGGAATGATTTTCTTTTTCTTTATTACGTAGGCGCATTTTAATTATTTTTTCATAGTGTAACGAGCGAGACTTTATAGAATTTGAAAGGCTGTAGAATGTTCTAGAGATTAATTGGCGACGGGTATATAGGGCCGCATCGGGAGTTCAATAAGTTAGTATCGGTCAGAGTGTGCAGAGAGTCACTGAAGAAAGTCAGTGTCGGTTAGTGCATGTCAGCGACATGTAAAGTGATATAAATGAATACTTGGTGATATAAATAAATAGTTGGTGATATAAATATATAGTGGAAATAAATATTGTGTAGTTTTAGGTGTTTAAATAAATATTCATAGTGCTTTATTAATAATAATTATTTCTAAATTAGTGTTAATATTTGTTTATTTATATTGTTACTTACTTTTATTATCTTGTTATAATTTATTATTCGTTTATTAAACCTAGTTATATCAATATTCGTATTTCATTTATGTTTACACTTCACCTAAATAAATAAACGTTACAATATATTTTTGATAGAGATGGCAGGATTTGCTTCTTTTCTTTGTCTGGTTTGTTGAAAACTATAATTTCTGCATGTTTTCATACTGTTAGACATGTATTAAGGGTTGATGCTAGGAAGCCTATCGCTTTCTTTTTGATAGGTTCTTTAGGACTACATTCGGAATTCGATCGTCGTCGGAAGATTTTATATTGTTAAGTTTTATTTCAGGTTTTTGACTTCATTGGGATTGGTAAAATTTACCTGGTCGTGTTTCGTTTGTGCATTGGGCTGAATTATAATTTGCGTCATTTGATTTTCAATTAAAAACTTCTTCAAAGAAATCTGCAAAGGCTTATGTTTTTTCTTCTTCGGTGCAGTGTGTTTTCTCATTTATTGTTATTAGTGGTATTGTGTATTTTTGGTTTAATATTATTTTAGTTGCTGCTAAAGTAATATAATAATACATAGTTTTTATACTAGTTAATTCTATGTTTCTGTAATCCAATGTCTAAAGTGTCTTGAATTCCATGGTCCTAACATCCAATTCGTATCCGAATCGAAATACGGGAAGTGTGGCAAAGGGTACCTTATACGTCATTGCGACTTCAAAGAAGAAACGCACTGTGCCAACTGCGGGGGGAACCATCCCAGCAACGTCATATAGATGTAGGAAAAGACATTCCAAACCAGAAAGTGCCGAAGCAACGGACCCAGCAGAGGAACCCATCGAAACATCTTATTCGACCAATGAATTGAACATCAATAACATGCTCCGATTCTTCACAACTACACTACTTAATGCAATGACAGAACGAAGAGAGAGACTGCAAACTGTCATTAACAAGACAGCGAAGCAGTTCTTCAATAAAAGAATTAGCATGTACAGACACGTGTCTAAACCAAAGATGAAACAGCCAACAATCATTATATTTGGTTATAGATTTTAGACCGACAAGAATGGGAACTATTAACGTCAACGGTTGGCGGCATAAATCAACCTTAGTAGAAGCTATGCGATGAAGGAAGAAAAAGTAGGAGTCCTTAGCATTACAGAGACTAAAACGAAAGCACTGATCACAGTCTAAGGCTGTAGAACTTTCTATAAAAAGGCGATTGGAGTAGCGGCTGGTGGAGTAGTTTTGGGAGTATAACAAAACATAATTGCAGAAGAAGTCATCGTTGATGAACTGAAGGACCACCAAACTGTTGTCGTGAACCTGGAGCCAAGCAAATAGGTTCATTACTACGTTGTAGCCCTGTTCACCCCCCCTGGAAACGATATCCCGATTGACGTGTTCCTGTACGTTTCCAGAACACCTAGGACAATACTCATAGGAGACTTGAATGCTCGACACATCTTATTTTGCGACACTGATACTAATACTAAAGGCCGCGAATTGCTTCACCTCGACAATGATTTAAATCTGCAACGACAGGAAAACATCAACTTTACATTTGTTCGCCATAAAGGCTCCTCGATCAATGATCACGACGTACATACGCTGGACCTTAATTAAATTAAAGAATGCTTCATTGGGGCATGTGTCACAAGTGATCATCTGCCCCTGCTATTCGATGCTTCGATCCTGGGACCTCCATTACCACCACCTCCTTCAAGAGTCGTTGTGGACTATCATCGGGTCGATTGGAAAGCCTTTGCTCCCTCTGTCACATCAGCCCTTCCGGAAACCCTAGTTCTTCCCGAGACTGTGGACCAAGTCAATGACGCACTGGGAACAATTACAACTGCCATTCAATCCGCTATCTAGACTTCCATCCCTACCAAAACAGTCTAACAACGTCAAGCCATTCCGAAGTACATCCTTCATATGATTAAACTAAAACGCCATCTATACCGCTCCATTAAGTGTTACCCATTCTTAAGAAACAATGGAATTATTAGAACGCACGCATCAGAAGATAGCTCAGGAAAACAAATGGACTAAAACGTGCAAGGAATTGGATTGGATGGAAGCAAGTTTTGGTGTAAACTAAAGCCATAATCTGGACGAAGCAGCAGAAGTAACCTCCACTGCGAACAAATGAAGCTTTCCTGACAACGGAAGAAGATAAAGCCAATGCCTTTGCTGATATGATAAAGAAAGTCACACAAATCCCAATGGATGAGAAATTCGACGATGAATTCTACCAGGAGGTGACGGAAGACATCGGCCAAATCAATATGGCACCGCTCCAGCATATAACCCAGTATGTAGAGGATCCTGAAGGAGTAAGGCACACGACCGTGACGGAGGAAGAAGTAACATCGAAAATAAAAGTAGCAGCCAATAAATGTCCTGGGGAAGACGGTATCACATTCAAGGTACTAAAATACCTGCCGCCAGTAGCTATTTACCTTCTTAACACCTCCTGCCTTAAACTGGGGCATTACAACACACGGTGAAAAATGGCCAACATCATAATGATTCCTAAATCCGGCAAAAATCCTTCAAACCCTAATTCCTATCGTCCTATCAGCCTCCTCAATACCATGGGGAAAATCCTGGATCGCTAGATGCATGAACGTATTGAAGAATTCGCAAACAGCACTGACATCATCCCGGCGAGCCAGGCAGACATGCTTGCTGACACTATCTACGAACATCTCTTATGCCCTCAACAATGGCCTCTGCCACCTGTCTCTATTCCTAGATATTGACAAGGCATTCGACAGGGTGTGGCATGAGGGATTATTGTATAAGATGATCCTGCTTGGCTTTCCTATGTCGCTGATCCGACTTGTCCGCAACTTCCTTGTCAAAAGAAGAGCGTTCATCGCTTTCAAGGCTTTCAAATCACGACCGGTCGACCGTAAGACAGGAACTTCTCAGGGTTCTGTCATTTCACCGATTTTGTACAACATCGTCTCTGCAGACATTCTGCGGCCCACAATCGACAAGTCTTACCTGCTCCAGTGGCAGACGACACTGTTTATTCGGCGACAGGACGCAACGTTGAAGATGTTGTAGAAAGCCTGCAAGTCCAAGTCAGCAACCTTGAAAGCTGGATGGAGCTAACCCCACAGTCACAGCTTGTGCTCTTCTGACATCGCCATCATGGAAAAAGACATCGAGAAGAAAGAGTCAACGTGCACTTGTGGGGTACCAGAATACTTCCAACTCCATCGGCAAAATACCTTGGCGTGACATTTACCAGAACGTTCTTTCAGAGGCCCCTGATACTTGAAGCCCACAGGACTCTTCACAGACGGGCAAACCTTATCTACGTCCTGGCGGGGAGGTTACATGGATGTCATCATCATCAATGGCACAACATTCCTCTGTGGAACAAGGCCTCAAGTACCTGAAGTATTTGTTTCGTGACATGTTTTACTTGCATTTTAGAGATGCAGGTTGTCAGCCTACAGTCTCTGCAAGGCCAGCACACACCGAGCCGTTGTGCGGCAACCCATCCAATTGGACAGGGCGGGCTATGTTGCTTATCTACACGATCAGACAAGACACGCCACGACCACACAACCGTACTGGCTGACATGGTTACATGGATGTAGTAAGCGTATTCTACGCCACACATACACCACGTACGTATTTCACTCTAACCATGAGCAACGTCAAGGAACACCTCATTCAGCGGCTGTACGAAACGGAACGACGAGTGCTTAGACGCATATAGTCGAAAAACTAGACTCTGTCGGGTCTATTCTGTACACAAGTCACCAGTGTGAAAAAGTCACGATGGTGACATTTTGAAGCGCATTCTAGCGGCCAATATCAAATACTAACTATATATGACGTCAAATCAAGTGACTCGCTAGCCACCAGCTCTTTACGTCGTGACATAAACACTCACTCAATAGTGACTTGTCTCTTGTGTTGTGTTTTGTACATTTCGAATTGTTTTCCTGCTTTAGTTGGTGCGTGTTTTGCTGTTATATTTGTTTCTTCGGCGAGAAGAATAGTTAAAAATACTTATAACTTGTGTATAACTGATAAATTGGTGTTTTTATTTCTGATATTTTTATTAAATAAAAAATTTACGGGGCGTTAGTTGTAGTCGAAGAACTTGAAAATGAAGAACGTTTTTATGCCTTTCGTCTTTTTAGAAGATTTATTAGACAATATTATAAATATTTCTACGTCATTATCATATCTGTATAATTTAATAATTATAATAATTTATTATTCAAACTTGTAGTTATCTCACTATATATTAGAATTAAAAGGAAAATTTTTAAGAAAGCACCGTAAAACCAAAGGCAATAAAATATGCAAACACAGTTTAAAATCCACTAAATCATTACCAACATAGTTTTTGAACTCTAAAACCTAGTAACACTAATAGAACTAGACTACCACTCAAAAAATTACACGAGTTACGGGTTGCATACATCACAATTTTAAGTCACCATCGTGATAGTGATTTGTGCAGAATAAGGGTCCTGGCAATAAAAGTGTACATTTCGCAATTAAGATAAAGCGGCATATACCTTACTTTTTGCTGTATAATACTGTTTAGAAACGGCCCATTTTTGAGCCGCTCTATCCATGCATTAGATCTCTCGGCTACCTGCTATGTGTAGGAAAATAACCTTACGGTTCTTGAACATAAATTCTATTCTTGTTTGAAAAAATGTCTTATGGGAATGAAAACTGCATTACCAAAAATGTTTTCAAACTATTTGCAATACATGTTGTTAGGCAGATTTATGTTGTTAATACGGCGATATTTTCCGGAGTTGATGGTATGGTTTGAAAAAACGGTGTAATTATTTTTTTATTTTTTATTTTTATCCAAACTTGGGTTTAATAATAAGCTCTTAAGCTGTGTTGTCTTAAACTGTCTTCTGTTGGTGTTAACTTATCTATTGTCCTTCAAGTAGCTAACAATTCTCGATGGTAATTTAATGAAGAAATATTTTGATTTTTACTATATAATTTAATTATATTTTTTTTTTCTAAAAACATTTTCATTCAATTCATGTACTCCAAATTCTACCAACAATTGTAAATTTGTAAAATTTGCTCCAGCAAGTTTTTTCTCTATATTAGAAATTTGACTTGTTTATACTACATCCTATTAAAGCGCGAAATGCTGGCAAACTTTAAGAATTTGTTGATCAATTTTAAGGTCAAGAACAAGAATAAATCTAGAACCTATTTTTTTACCAATCTTCATTCAAATTTCTTTGGTTAAAAATTCTCTGAAGTGGCGTAGAAGGATTAAGACATCGCATTGTATCGTATTGTATCCATGTGTTTTAGCTGATAGAATATGCAACAAAATTCTAGTATCTGCCTCTTCATGATTTGGTGGTCAATAAATTCATCAATACATTGAAAATTACTTCTCTGTTATTAGATTTGAAAAAAAATCCACCGCTTGAAACAAATTCAAAATTCTGATTTTCAGAAAGTTTTGTCACCTCACACGATACAAAATTTGTTAACTGATATTTGTTGAATGTGGATTGTATAAATTTTTGAGGTAATAGTAATGATGGTGAGTCAGTTTTTTTTTTAATCGACTCAGTTGATCCTCACTTAATTGCAGTCTCCATGTAATGGTCTAAAACTAAATCTATTCTTTTGACAGTATATTTATTTTTAAAATTATACAGGCAAATGTTGTACTGACATGCCATCAATAATGTGATATATTTTATCATCTGTATTAAAATTTATCTCCTTTATTATTTAAATTATGGTTGGCAAATGGTGGACAAAATATAATTACTCCGATTTTTCAAACCATAACATCAACTCCGGAAAATATCGCCGTATTAACAACATTGGATGTAAAAAAGTAGCTATCAGAGAGGCATATACATATACAGGGTGAGTCTGGGAAGACGCCCCCCCTTTTAACTTTTTTATTATAAGTAATAGAAAAAAATGGCTCTTATAAAAGTTTTATTATTTTACATATACTAGTTGATGGCAGACGTAAATATTTTTTATAAAGTCAGGTTTACAAGATACGACTATTAACTTTTATTTTTCAAATGGCAACCTATAATTATTTTAATAAAATAGAAACCGCCATTTTTTTCTCTTTTCAACGATGTATTAACTTTTATTAATGTATTTGAAAAATTTCGAGAAAAATGAGATATTTAAAAATATTTGAAATAATTATTAAATAAATATTATAGGTGGCTATATGAAAATAAACAAAACGTAACAATGTAAAACAATTAAATTAATGTCAAAAATGTATACATTTGTTTGTTACTTACTGAGAAGGATGTTTACCCGATTTCGAGAAACATAGCCACCTATGATATTTGGTTAAAAATTATTTCTGACATTTCTAAATGATTTAATTTTTCTCGAAATTTTTCAAATACATTAATAAAAGTTAATACATCATTGAAAAGAGAAAAAAATGGTGGTTTCTATTTTATTAAAATAATTATAGGTTGTCATTTGAAAAATAAAAGTTGATAGTCGTATCTTGTAAACCTGACTTTATAAAAAATATCTAAATCAGCCATCAAATAGTATATGTAAAATTATAAAACTTTTATATGAGAAATTTTTTTCTATTACTTATAATAAAAAAAGTTAAGGGGGGGGGGGGGGGGCGTCTTCCCAGACTCACCCTGTATGTTATTAAATATAAACTATAATTTTCATAATAATAGATTGTCAAATGAAGTCTGGTAGTTGCAAGAAATACAAATTATCTTGCATTGAATTCTATATATGTATGGGTCAATACAATTGCCGCAATGTACACAACCAATTCAAAAATAACTCCTACAACCATCATCAGAAGAAATCAATGACTGTGACTGATAATTTCATTTCTATGATTTTTACAAATTATTTAAGTCTATTTCAAATAAAGTTTTGTTGATTCAGTAATTTTAATTTTTGATTCACTAATATTCTTAAAGTATCACATATATATTTCATATACATATAAATAATCAAAATATGATTTCATATAAGTAATAATACGTTATTTTGCCTTAGACATATATTTTATTATTATTTATGTTGAGTTGCTATGATTTCAGTTTGTTGGCAAAGGCATCGCGCGCGGTGGGTGACGTGAGGGGTAAGCAGCGAGCGATGCGGAGTCCCGCTCAAGATTAAAAGTGCAGTATTTCCTTAAAATTACTATTAAACGAAAACTGTTCGTACTAAAATTGTGGAACAAGTACGATTACAATGATAATAAATGAAGCTAAAACATTTTCAAATATCATTTTTTTAATTTAACCCTTACTTTTCGAGATATTTGTTGAGAAATGTGAAAAACTTGTAAAAAGATGCAATTTTTCTATAAGGTGGTGCGCAGGGCCCCCCGGTCTCCCCTGCGGCTGAAAAAGAAAAGAACAGCGGCCGCAGACAAAGGGAGAACACGGTGGAGGCCCTGCGACGCCACTGGGACCTACCCACCCCGGTAGTCGCCTGCATTTTCTTTTTCACTGTCATATTCGTATTCACCTTTTCTGGTTCAAACCTTTTATAATTCAATACTATTTTTTTATATATATTTTTTTCATTTTTAAAATAATTAATTCCATGTTTCTAACTTCGCGTTATATGGAAATAATGATAGTCTAACATAATTACATATATTTTCAAGATTACAAGAAGTTATAATATGACATACGTCACTTTGACATTTATTTATAAGTTCTCTCAAATAACAATGATTTCATAAATTATATCAGCATTGTTGAGAAATGTTTAATACTTCTTTGAGAAGGGCCAAATAAATGTAAGCTCTTCTTACTTCCTTATTTATATTTAATTTTAATGGAATCTTTGATTCGCTACAAATATTTACAAAGGTATTACAAAGTATTAGTACAATAATTTTACATAGTTGTTAATTCCTTACAATTGGTATATCCTTCCAAAGTATAATTTATATCTCTATTTTTTATATATTTAGATTTATTTATTATTTATTGACAAATTATATATTTATTTTTGTTTGTTTTTTATCACAAAACATTAACATAACGAGAAGCGAAACTCAATGGATCAAGTGGGCAGCACGGAGTTGCTGCCATCTGAAGTGTAATGGGTAGAGTTACTCACAACCTTCTTGATCATTAAATTTCGTATATGTCACATAAACGTCAAATGTAGCTGTCAATATTCATTTGTTTATTTACTACTAGATATTTTAATTTTAAATAAAAGATATAAATTAATTTTCATGAAATTTATTGCCTGCATAGGTATTACAAAATTATTCAAATCATTTAAATAAATTAATACGATTAGTGCAGAAACCGGAAGAGATGTTCTGTCGGCGAATTTTGTAGAAGTGATATTCTCTTGACGAAATGAGTAGATGTTTTCTCGGAGAAATATATAAGATGATTCTTCGGCGATATTCATGGAAGAGGTGTTCTCTGGGCGAATTTTGTAGAAGTGATGTTCTCTCGGCGGAATTTATTTATTTTTCTCGGTGTCCTTTATGGAAGAAATGTTCTTTCGCAGAAATTTGTTGCAGAGATGTTCTCTCAGCGGGATGAAATTTATAAGATATTCTCTCGGTGCCACTTGTGGAAAATATGTTCTGTCGGCAAATTTTGTAGAACTGATATTCTCTTGACGAAATTTGTGATGTTCTTTCAGAAAAACTTATAAGAAAGATGTTCTCTCGGAACCATCCGTGGAAGAATGTTCTTTCGCCGAAATTTGTGGAAGAAATGTCTTCTCCGCGAAATTTGTAGAAGAGATGTTCTCTCCACGAAATTTGTAAGAAGTTTTCTCTATAACATTCGTGGTAGTTTTCTTTGGTCGAAATTTGTAGGTCGAAGTAATGTATAAGATGTTTTCTCGGTGACATTCGTGGCACACTTCTTTGATAAAAATTCATACATCCCCAGATTCTAATTCGAAATTCGATTCTTGAAAATTCAATTAAATATCCACATTTGTAACGGAGTTTACAAAAAAAGTAAATGATAAATTTTAACTTGAATTAATTTTGCAGATTTTTTCAAATCTCACAATTCGGAAAATCTTTGATTGTAAATTTGTAAAAATATTTATTTTGTGGGCCTCTCATGTTCACTCTCCTTTTATTCCCGCTGGGGTATTTACAACCATGTTGATCTGCTGATCTATAAGTAATAAATATTGTAATTTATTTTTCATATAAGTAGATAAAATATGTAATATAATATTACTTACGGTGAATGCATTTTTGTTCAATTCAATATAATTTTATTCTTATTGTTTTACAATGTTGACAAGTTGACAATTATATTATAATTGTTTTAAATTGTTTCCCCAGTTTACTTTAGTTTAAATTTCAAACGAATATAAAACGATAATTAAAACCAAAAGTTACCAAATTTTTCCCCCAGATTCTGAGTACTACTAATGCCATCTAACCTGTAAAGGGTAGAGTTATTCCCAGCCTACTTTATGCTGCCAATTTCCCTATACAAGTTTCACCCGGGTGTTTTTTATCAATATGATGGACGCCAACTTTTTGAGTTTATTTTATTTTAAGTAGCGTCTGCGTCGTCAACACTCCTTCCTGGTAATTTTAGATCTTTAGGTTTAAAATTACCACAACTTTTCTTTACATCCAGCTTGGCAATTTTAGCTACTGGCCTCTCAAGTATTCCATTTTTTGTTTGTACGGTTACTCTTCGAATTTTGTTATCGTTACTCTTCTTTAGTTTGATGATTTTTCCTTTCAGCCATAAATTTCTTGGATTAGTTTCATCAACTATAATAACTATATCACCTTCTGCTAACGATTCAGTGTTATTATACCACGGGTGATAACAGGTAAATACTCCTTAATAAATCGTTTCCAAAACTGGTTTGCATACTGTTGCGATAACATCCAATTTTTTCTTAGATTTGTTCCATCCTCTATTTGTATTTCTCCGAGAGATTTTTTACCATTTGACGATCCCAATAAGATGTGGTTTGGGGTAAGAGCCTCTTCATTTTCTTCGTCTAATGGTACATAAGTTAATGGTCGTGAGTTTACCACTTTTTCCACTTCCATTAACATATTCCTCAGTAGTTCATCTGACGGATTTTTTTTTTTGATTGATGGAGTATAAAGTAGATTTTATTGCTCGAACGAGACGTTCCCAACTTCCCCCCATATGAGGAGCCGCGGGAGGTATAAAAGACCATTTGCATTCTGCGTTAACAAATGTCGCTGCGAGTTTGTTGGTTTCGAGATTTTTCGTGATATTTCGTAGCTCTCGTTCTGCGCCGTGGAAATTTGTGCCATTATCTGTGTAGATCTTTCGTGGAGTTCCTCTTCTTGCTATAAAATTTCTTATACACATTATACAGGAGTCTGTATTCAATGTGTGTGCAATTTCAATATGAATTGCCCTAATTGTTAGGCAAGTAAAAAGCACACCCCATCGCTTTTCGAGTCTTCGTCCAAGAACTACCGTAATTGGTCCAAAATAGTCTATACCTACGTAAGTAAATGGTCTAGTGAAAGTATCTAACCTTGCTGAGGGTAGTGGTGCCATTTCTGGTATGTTTGGTTTTGTTTTATTATTCTTACACAACTGACATTCTTTTCCGATTCGTTTTGCTAGTACTCGTAATTTTGGTATATAAAATTTTTGTCGTAATTCATTTACCACGGTTTCTGAGTTTTGGTGATGATATTGGCGATGGTAAAAATCTACGATCAATTCCGTTATTCGATTATTTTTAGGCATAATTATAGGTCTTTTCATATCATTACATATATTTTTGGCTGCATCTATTCGTCCATTAATGCGTAGAACTCCACTTTCGTCAATATATGGTGACAGTTTGAAAATTAAGCTCGACTTCTCGATATTTAAATTCTTCTTTTCCTGTAGAGTTGTCATTTCATCTGGAAATGAGTTCCATTGTGCTTGCCGGTACAGAAAAGACTCTGCACGTTGAAATTCTTCCGACTCTATTAATTTGTAGAATTTTGGTTTTCCGTTAATGAGAGATAATAGATTATAACAGAACCTCATGACATATATTTGGGCTCGTAAAATTCTTTCCCATTTTGAAAATCGCATTGGATCTAAAACTTGTGGAATTTTTATAACTTGGTGTGCTAAGTGTGGTCTCAATTCTTCCTTTATGGATATTTCTTTATATATATTCTCGGGTCATTGATCTTCCATTTCAAATAAAAAGGTAGGGCCATGAAACCATGCATTTGATTCTTTCCATGATGATAAATTTTTCCACTTTGTAGCTTTATCTGCGATGTTCATATCAGTTGGAATTTTTCTCCATTCTTGGATTTTGGATTTTTCTAAAATCTCCCCAATGCGGCAAGCCACAAACTGTCGATATTTTCGATGGTCTGAACTTATCCAGGATATAACAGTGTTTGAATCCGTCCAAAAATATATTTTGTTAACTTTAATTGAGTGTTTTTCTATAATATTTTCAGCAAATCTGGCGCCCAAGACTGCAGCTTCAAGTTCCAATCTCGGTATTGACAAGAATTTTAAGGGAGCTACACGCGTTTTTGATCCTATAAGTGCGCATTGGATTTCTGTTCCTTTACAAGAAAATACGCCACCGCAGCAAATGCTTCTTCACTTGCATCAACAAAAATATGCAATTGGATTTTGTATTCGTCTATTCTTTTATTTGGTAGGTAGCATCTTGGAATTCGTATGGATTCTATGTGTGGCAGTTGTTTAAGCCATTCCAACCACTTTTCGTATTGATTGTCGTTAATTTTTTCGTCCCATGAAATTGGCGATTTCCAAATATCTTGCATTAAAATTTTAATATGTATCAAGACATGTGAAATTAATCCTAATGGATCATATATTGACATTTGTGTTCGAAGTACTTCACGTTTTGTAGGTCTCCGATTCCCTGATAGAATATCTTTATTCGTCTTGTTGAATCGTAGAGAGTAAATAAAACAATCTGTGGTAGTACACCAAAACATTCCTAAAACCTTTTCACATTTGGAATCTATTTCAAGGTCCATATTTTTATTTAATGTTTCCAAGACTCTTCTGGAATTCGATGCCCAATTTCTGATTTCAAATCCAGCTTGTAAATGGACAAATTTAATTTCATTTGCTAATTGGATTGCATCTTCTTCTGTGTTTACGCTATCTAAAAGGTCGTCGACGTAGTGACTGTTCAAAATTGAATTAGTAGCACGAGGATATATTTCTATGAAGTTTTTTGCATTTTCATTTTTTACAAATTGAGCGCAGGTTGGTGAATAGGAGGCTCCAAATGTCATAACACACATGACGTAAATATCTGGTTTTCTTTTAAAGTCGCAATTTATCCATAAAAAACGTTGGGCATGTTGGTCTTGTTCACGAATTTTAACTTGATGGAACATTTCCTTTATGTCACCTACGACGGCTATTGCTCTTTCACGAAATCGATAAAGCACAGATATTAATGACGTAAGCAAGTCTGGTCCTTTTAGTAACATACTATTTAAAGAAATTCCCTCCGTTTTGGCTGCTGCATCCCAAACAATTCTCACTTTTCCGGGTTTATTAGGATTCGTGACAGTAAATATTGGTAAGTACCAAACATGCGAATGATTTTCCAATATTTCTTGGGGTTCTAATTTGCGGGCATACCCTTTTTTAACGTATTCTTGAATTTGTTTCTTTATATTTTCTGTCAACTCTGGATTCCGTGTTAATTTTCTTTCCAGACATAAAAGTCGATTTTTTGCCATACGATAACTGTCGGGAACTTCGAATGAATCGTATTTCCAAAGGAGCCCAATTTCGTATCTACTATCTACTAGTTTATTTAATGTATTTTCCATTAAAATCCGTGCTCGTCGATCATCTTCTGCTTCTATTTTCTTATTGTGATCACCTGGTTGAAAATCTAATATGTAGAATTGTTTTAGTAATTGTTGCAGTACATTGTCATTTTTTTCGCATTCACAAATATGAAAATTATGATACTGTATACATTCTGATGTTGATTCATCAAATTGGTTTTTTCCATAAATTGTCCAACCCAAACGAGTTTTTGCTGCTACTGGTTCGTTTTGTGCACCTTCACGACACTTGAGTGGTAGTGATAATTGTTTATATTGCTACTGGTTCGTTTTGTGCACCTTCACGGCACTTGAGTGGTAGTGATAATTTTATATTGTCCAATCCAATCAAAATTTGAGGTTTAGCATTTTTATAGGTGTGAATTGGGAGACTGTTCAGGTGTGCATATTTTGCTTGTAACTCTTGTGAAATTACGTTTTGTGTTGGTAAATCAAGAGACTTTACTGTGCGAGCATTAAAAATTCTGTACTGATTGTTTTCGTTTTCAACATCAGAAATTTGAAACGATACTCTTTTGGAGTTATTTTCTATTCTATGTGTATTTGCAGTCCATTTTAGACATAACGGTTCCGCTTCACCTTTTAAGTTAAGTTGTTCAGCAAGATTATTCTCCATTAATGTTAAAGATGAGCCTTCGTCGAAAAATGCAAATGTATTTATTTTCTTATTTTGTGAATAGACTGCAACTGGTAATATTCTAAATAGAATGGATTTACTTGTGATTTGGTGGACTTGACAACTACCTTCATTCCTTGTTACATAGTTGTGGAGTAGTTTGTGATGCTTAGCAGTACATCCATCAATACCACATACATTTTTTGTCATACATCGTCGATTACCGTGGTAGCCCAAACATGTTCGACAAAGGTTAAATTGTTTTATTGCATTCCACTTTTCGCTCCGAGGTAAATCAATGAACGTTTTACAGGTTTGTGTAGACGGACACGTATCTTTACAAATCCAGCATCTCCTCTTGTTATCATTTACATAACTTTTAAATTCTTGGGTGGTTGTTGGATTTTTGTTTCCAGTATGTGAATGGGTGTGAACTTCGCCTTCCCTGCTCCATCTCTTATAGTTCTTTGTTTCTCTTTCATGGGATTACGCATAAATTCCGGATACTTCATTTGCTGCCTGTGCTATTTCAAAGAGCCATGTGCCGAATATTTTAATTGTTCCAGTTTTTTGCAGTTTTTGTTTGTGCAATGCCCAATCCAATTTCAGTTGTGTAGGTAATCGACTGATTAATTCTTGTAGAAGTGTTGGATTACACATGTGTTCATGCATACCGGATGCTTCTATAGTGGCACATAAGTTTTGTACTGATAAGGCGAATGTGACAAGTGTTTTTAATTTTTCTGCTTTAATGGGTGGTTCAGAACGAATCTTTCTTATTAGATTTTCTATTATAAATTCTGGTCGTCCAAATAGCGTTTTAAGGGTAAAGATTATTTTTGGGACGTTTTCTGGTATAAGTAGTTGCCATCTTACTGCTTCGAGTGCTTTTCCACGGAGGCATTTTTGTAACCGTATTAGATTTTCGTCGTTGGTAAATCCACATGTAGCAGTAGATTTTTCAAAATTGCTAATAAATAGCGGCAAAATTTCAGGGTTGCCGTTGAAAATTGGTAGCTCTTTTGTTACGGCTTGCCTGGCTGTAATTTGTTGATTGTTTAATATCCTGTTTTCGGTTGGATCCCCGAAATTTTGTTCTTGTTGTACGTTTCTGTCCAAAGTAGCCATTAAGTCATTAGCCTTATAAATTTTGAGGGATTTTTTAATTTAGAAATTTCAGGTTGGTTAAATGAAACAGAATTATTAACCCACTTCTTAATATCTTCTTGACGATGTTTTTCAGACGACGAGCGCTTTTCGATATCAATGATACTAGCTTCGCTTTCATTTTCACTTAAATCCATCAAAATTTCATATTTTTTTGCTAAGTATTCCTCTTGAATTCGTTGTTGTTGTTTAAGGTGTTCCTCTTGTTGTTTAAGGTGTTCCTCTTGCATATGTCGTTGTTCTTCGAGGCGTTCTAGCTCCAATTTGATTCGTCTACTTGATTTTTTTGACGTTCCAGATGCTTTGACACTTTCTTTGTTTCCTGGTGCAGAAGTTGTTTCACATTCGTGGCATTTTCTTTTAGCATTTAAATTATCTATTAAAGCACCAAAACACGGGAAATGAAAATATAGTTTGCAGCTAATACACTGAATAATATCGTCCGTAATTGGAAATGAACATAGATGACATTTTTCAATATTCTTATTTGAATTTTGTTCACATTTAGTACATTTCCAGTCTTGATCTTGTACATCAGATGTAACTCCTACGCATATAAAATGAAACCATGCATCGCAAACATCGCATTGCACCATATCTAAATTGTCTGTCTGATTACATAGTAGACAATTTGATCTGTGCGAATTTTTATTGCCTGGTCGCTTTGCACTCATCTTATATATACAATTATATTTGTAGTGTTGAGAAATGTTTAATACTTCTTTGAGAAGGACCAAATAAATGTAAGCTCTTCTTACTTCCTTATTTATATTTAATTTTAATAGAATCTTTGATTCGCTACAAATATCTACAAAGGTATTACAAAGTATTAGTACAATAATTTTACATAGTTGTTAATTCCTTACAATTGGTATATCCTTCCAAAGTATAATTTATATATCTATTTTTTATATATTTAGATTTATTTATTATTTATTGACAAATTATATATTTATTTTTGTTTGTTTTTTATCAATATGATGGACGCCAACTTTTTGAGTTTATTTTATTTTGTCTGCGTTATATGGAAATAATGATAGTCTAACATAATTACATATATTTTCAAGATTACAAGAAGTTATAATATGACATACGTCACTTTGACATTTATTTATAAGTTCTCTCAAATAACAATGATTTCATAAATTATATCTATTGCGGATAGCATTAAAAGAAAAAGAAAATTATGAATACTAGATATTTTATAATGTAATAAATAATCAATTGTTTTTTGATGAGTAAAAATATATACGAGTATATAATTTTGACATGTGTTCTGTCATTTGTAATATAAATATAAATCTTATCTAAAAGAATATATAACGTTAATTGGTTATGGGCCCAGATTGCGCAAAGATTGAATTTTAAATAAATCATTCAAAAACTCCTACCCTTATAGTGCTCAGTTACAAAATATTAGTTGTAAACATGGCAGAAGGAATTAAACAAGGAGCAATTCCCCAAATAAATCATTTAGAAGATAAAAGTAATTGGGAGAATTGGAAGGCTAAAATAAGAATGGTTTTTAAAATGTTTCCACCTGCTCTCAGTATAGTTGACGGGTCTAAGACAAAACCAGAACCACCTGTAGATTTAGAAGATACAGATAAAGTGGCGAAATATGAAAAAGAATTAGAACTTTTCGAAAAAGCAGATAATTTTGCATTACTTATAATGTCTAGTAATATGAAAGAAGACATGTTTATGAAAGTAAGAAGGTATGAAACTTCTAGAGAAATGTGGCTTGCTCTATGTCAACTGTTCGATACAGTTTCTGAAGACAGAATATTTGATTTATATAATAATTTCTTTGACGATAAATGGCAGCCTGGTGACGATGTTATTGGCTTTATTACAAGATCAGCAAATAATTGGGAACGCTTAAAGGCAGAAGTTGAAAAACAACCGTCTGACAATAAGGATGTTGTTTTAATATGTAAAATTTTAAAATCACTACCTGAAAGATTCCAGTCGTTTACAGCAGGCTGCAGACTAATTAGCAAAGAAAACAGAAACTTAAAAACCTTAACTCAGAAATTATGCACATTTGAACATAATTTATTAGAAAATAAAAGAGAAGAAGCACTTAATACTCAAATAAGTAAATTTAATCAAAAGATTAATAATACCAATAAAAAATCAAACTTCAAAAAGAAGTGTGTGTATTGTGAAAAACAAGGGCATATGATTCATCAATGTCGGTTTTGGATTGCGGATGGTCGACCTCCAAAACCAGCTAAAGCAAAGTTTGTACAAAATACTACAAAAACAAGTAATTCTACCGAAGGAATCACATTAGTTGCAGTATCTGAAGAAGCCTTTAATGCTGAACAAGATGATGAAAATTGGTATGTAGACAATGGAGCCACAAGCCACATATCGAAAAACAGAGAAGTTTTTACCAAATTTGAGGAATTCAAAAGCCAAATGGTATACACGTGAAGGCAATTGGGAAAGGTACTATTTCAGTACAAGCTATGGTAGACGGAAAATGGAAAAACCGTGAATTAACCAACGCTTGGTATGTACCAGGTATTTCAAAGAATCTATTCTCGGTTCTTGCTGCTCAAGATCACAAACCAGAAAGTAAGTTTGAATCTACATATGATAAATGTAAATTAGTACTTGGTCAAGAAACTCTCGTTTCTGGAATTCGGGATAGATGTGGTGGTCTTTACAAGCTATCACTTAAAACTGTTCAACCAAATACAGCACAGGTAAACTTAACTTTTAAAAATAAAGACGAAATTTTACAAATTTATCATGAAAGATTAGGACATCAAAATAAACGCCACCTTAAAGAAGTAATTAAAAGAGAGCTAAATATAGATGTACCTTTAAATAGTGAAACATGTGAAGCATGTGTATATGGAAAAATTCATAGATTAAAATTTGGTCATCGAAAAAGAGAAGAAAAAGCAGGTAATTTAATTCATACCGATGTTTGTGGGCCGTTTATAGCTTCAAAAAGTGGATTTCAATATTTTGTTGTTTTCAAAGACGACTACTCAAGATTTCGAAAAATTTATTTTATGAAGCATAAATCAGAAGTAATATTGAAACTGAAAGAATTTTTAACAGAAGCTAAAAATATAGGTCACACTATTAAAACTCTATTAAGTGATAATGGAGGTGAGTTTGATAACCGTAAAGTTCATGAAGTTCTTCGCTACCAAGGAATTCAACCAAGATATACGATGCCATACACCCCTGAGCAAAATGGCTGTGCTGAAAGGGAAAATAGAACAATCGTAGAGATGGCTAGGACCTTAATGTATAGTCAGAAGGAAGCACTTAATAAACAATTATGGGCAGAATTAATAAATACATCAGCTCATATATTGAACAAAACTGGAGTCTCTTCTGAAAAAGGAAAATCACCATGGGAATTGTGGTTCGGAAAGAAACCCAATATTAAATATTTTAGAATAATTGGATCTAAATGTTGGGTGCATATTCCAAAGAAAAATCGAAGAAAATTTGATAAAAAGGCTCAGGAAGGTATACTCATTGGTTACGAAGATAATGGGTATAGAGTCATCTGCGGAAATAAACTGATACGTTCGAGAGACGTTATATTCAAAGAAGTTATTCATAAGCATTCAGAAACTGAGTGTAAAGAAATGAAACCCACACACGATGATATTAAGTTTAATATAGAAGATGAAACTGTAGAAGAAAATGTGGAGAATTTTAGTAATCCAGAAAATATTGAAGAAGAAATTGAAAATGAAAATATTGAAGAAGAAATTGAAAATGATAGTGTTGACGGAGATGAAGAAATAACTCTAAATCAGAGACTAAGAGATCGAAGTAATATTAATAAACCTTCATATTTGGAAGACTATATATGTACTGTCGAAAATGAAGGTATACCTAAAAACTATAATGAAGCGATTAATAGTAAAGAAGCCAAGATGTGGCAGCAAGCCATGGATAATGAAATGTCCTCTTTAATAGAAAATGGTACATGGACATTAGTAGATTTACCACAAGGAAAAAGGCCAATACCATTAAAATGGGTTTTTGTAAAGAAATATAGTGCAGATCGTACATTGGAACGATACAAAGCCAGATTGGTCGCTAAAGGGTTTATACAACGCAAAGGTTTTGATTATATGGAAACGTTTAGTACAGTGGCAAGAAGTACTACTATTAGGACAATTATTAGCGTAGCAGCTAATGAAAACTTGTATTTACACCAATTTGATGTTTCGACAGCTTTTTTAAATGGTTTTCTAAAAGAGAAGATTTATGTCTCACAACCCGAAGGTTATAATGATAATAGTGGAAAAGTTTGTCTCCTAAAGAAAAGTCTATATGGACTTAAACAGTCACCTAGATGTTGGAATTCAAGAATTAATAACTTTCTAATAAAATATGGTTTCAAAGTTAGCGAAGCTGATCCATGTTTGTATGTTTTGAAAAGAAATAATATAAAACTTCTATTAGGCCTATATGTGGATGATGGAATCGTAGCTGCGTCTTGCCAACGAGAAGCTATACTCTTAATAGAAAAACTTCAAGAAGAATTTAAAATTACATCCAAACCAGCAAGATATTATTTAGGCCTGGAAATTAATCAAAATGAAGAAGGAATTAAAATAACTCAATCAGCATACACTAGAAAAATTTTAGAAACATTTAATATGAATGAATGTAAACCAGTGATGACACCAATTATTAAAGAAGAGATTTTTGAACCAAGGAAGGCAACTGAAGTTGAAAGTACAAAACATAACACTAAATTTCCATATCGCGAAGCTGTTGGTTCATTGATGTACTTAATGACTGGTACTAGACCAGACATTGCATACGCTCTAGGCGTAGTTTCTCGAAATTTAGACAATTACACTGAAAATGACATACAAAAAGTGAAAAGAATTTTCAGATATTTACGTGGAACCACAGATTTGGGAATTACATATAAAAGAAATTTTAAGAAAGGAATTCTTGAAGGATATTCAGATGCAGATTTGGGTGGCGATACTCAAACTGGAAGATCAACTACAGGAGTGATTAACATATATTCTGGAGGTGCAATTTCCTGGATAAGTAAAAGACAGACGTCGGTTGCAATATCCACGACTGAGGCTGAAGTAGTCGCAGCTAGTGAAGGTGCCCGGGAAGGAATATGGTTAAAGAAGCTCTTGAGTGAAATCACTGACTTAAGATAGCAGAAAACCCTATATGGCACAAAAGAACCAAACATATCGCCATTAGACATTTTTTTATAAGAGAAAAAGTACAGGATGGTGAAATTTTTATAAGAAGAGTGTTATCTGAAGAACAATTAGCAGATGGGCTTACAAAGCCATTACTCGGTACAAGAATTAGAAAAGTGTCTGAGGCCTTTGGTTTAAATTAGTTTTCTTTCAATGAAGGAAGGTATTGCGGATAGCATTAAAAGAAAAAGAAAATTATGAATACTAGATATTTTATAATGTAATAAATAATCAATTGTTTTTTGATGAGTAAAAATATATATATATATAATTTTGACATGTGTTCTGTCATTTGTAATATAAATATAAATCTTATCTAAAAGAATATATAACGTTAATTATATCAGCATATAACATGGAAAATAAAAATTAATAAAAGAAAACCAGAATAATATATTAAGGTATAATTGTGTTTTTGTCAAAAGATTTTTATTTAAGATTTGTGCGAATAGAAAAAGTACTAGAATTGGAATTGGCGTTCACAAAATATTGTTTAATTTATTCTGAAATCTACAAAGATCGTACGTATTAAGATTCTGTTTTATCTTCAACATATTTATAATTTATTTAAACTAATACACAATTTCAAAATTAATTTTTGTACAAATTTATTAATTTATGTATTAAAACAATTTTTTTTAATTTATTAAATGATAATTTTACCTATATGTTTGTTTATTATAAGTTTTATGCTTAAAATAATTAATTTCATAATTCTAAAATTGCATAAAATAAAGAAGACAGATATTTAACATAATTTCGTAAATTACGAGAATGACAACTGCCATTTTGACATTTATTTCTTGATTTACAATCACATGGAAGTGTTTTAGAAATCTATTGATGATATTAAAAGGAAAAGTTATTAAAACTATATAAAAATGTGAAAGAATACTGTGTAATGTTGTAGAATAATATATAAACAAGCAATAAACATTGATAATTTTTTCCCAAATTTTTTTCAACTATTGCATGGTCTTTAGGTATGTATATTCTTTTATAGTAATGGTAAAAATTTATAATCCGGCTTGCATTTAATTTTGTTATTATTATACTTACAATAAGTTGTAACTTTAAATTAAAAATGCCGGAATTTTTGTAGAAACTGCATTAGGAAAAAGTATAAAATATTTTGTACATAGTTTCTTATATGGTTTTTATTTTATTTTAATAATAACAGTTGTTAATTAAATGTTAATGTAGATAAAAAAATATTAATTTGGAGTCACATAGTCGAAAGACTAATTCGAAATTTGATTTCTTGTTAATAAATTGACATTAACGACTGTTAGAATATATTTCGTGAGAAAATGTACGAAATATATGAAAATAATATCTCTTTTTTTGCAAGGTTTGCATATATTTGAGCTATGAATACTTAGAAGGGAAATTCGAAGATATGAAACGAATGGAGAATATTTTAAAAAATTATAAAGTCATGTGTTCAAAAATTTCTACATGCTCGTTCCAAAAATTTTGCAGCGACCCTCGTACCCCTCGTACGTATGTCGAAACGAAGATCAAAACAGAGAATCAAACCTAGATTCATGGAATACGACAGATCAGTGATCATTGACATTGATTATCTATCTGATAAGCTTGTTTCTAATGATGGATTGAATTGATTTTTATATCAAAGTAGCTAGCTGGATGAAGTCTTAAATTGGTAATGGTGAATTTCAAATAAGTGACTAATCTAGAATACAATAAGTCTAGGTATAATAATTTAAATGTTGTGTTAATAAAAAAATATTTTTATAATTAATTATTAATTATTTAATTTAATAAATATATAATAAAAAAATATATAAAAAAATGTTAATGTCCCATTGAAAATAATAATTAATATTGACAAAAAAATGTATATTCTGTCGGTAGGTAGCTAGGGGGTGCGAAGTACAACAGCATAAGAGGGGGTCTACAAGGTGGTGCGCAGGGCCCCCCGGTCTCCCCTGCGGCTGAAAAAGAAAAGAACAGCGGCCGCAGACAAAGGGAGAACACGATGGAGGCCCTGCGACGCCACTGGGACCTACCCACCCCGGTAGTCGCCTGCATTTTCTTTTTCACTGTCATATTCGTATTCACCTTTTCTGGTTCAAACTTTTTATAATTCAATACTATTTTTTTATATATATTTTTTTCATTTTTAAAATAATTAATTCCATGTTTCTAACATCGCGTTATATGGAAATAATGATAGTCTAACATAATTACATATATTTTCAAGATTACAAGAAGTTATAATATGACATACGTCACTTTGACATTTATTTATAAGTTCCCTCAAATAACAATGATTTCATAAATTATATCAGCATATAACATGGAAAATAAAAATTAATAAAAGAAAACCAGAATAATATATTAAGGTATAATTGTGTTTTTGTCAAAAGATTTCTATTTAAGAATTTGTGCGAATAGAAAAAATACTAGAATTGGAATTGGCGTTCACAAAATATTGTTTAATTTATTCTGAAATCTACAAAGATCGTACGTATTAAGATTCTGTTTTATCTTCAACATATTTATAATTTATTTAAACTAATACACAATTTCAAAATTAATTTTTGTACAAATTTATTAATTTATGTATTAAAACATTTTTTTTTAATTTATTAAATGATAATTTTACCTATATGTTTGTTTATTATAAGTTTTATGCTTAAAATAATTAATTTCATAATTCTAAAATTGCATAAAATAAAGAAGACAGCTATTTAACATAATTTCGTAAATTACGAGAATGACAACTGCCATTTTTTTTGATAATTTGAGAAAATAGTTTTTTGATAAAAAAAAATGTTATCAAGTTGTCACTGAAAATAATGTTAATGTTTGAGTTTTGTTTTAGTGTGGACTGTCAAGTTTTGTATAAGAAAATATTTATAAATAAATATAGTGTTCCTCAGTAGTTTGTGTTATCTATTATTACGTTCAACGCTAGTCTGGGAATTATTTTAAAGGTTATGGACCCAGGAGAAACGTATTGATACAAAGTGTGTTATTCGTAATTTTTGAAATGGAAGGAGAAAAAGTTCGTTCCATTCCTAAGTTCGATGGTAAAAATTTTGACAACTGGTTGTATCGAATGGAAATCAACTTGGAGGAGCATGATTTATTGAAGCATGTGACGTCACCGAATACTCCACTAACAGATTTGAAGGAGGAAGATATTCGAAAGAAAGGAGAGTTAAAATGTAAAAGAGAAATAGTCAACAACATTGCAGACAGTCATTTGGAATATGTCAAAAGTAAAACCAATCCCTATGATATGTGGAATACTCTAAAAGAAACATTTATCAAGAAGGGGATATCGTCCCAATTATCACTACGGAGGAAGTTACTCACTATGCAACTTGACCCAAAGGACTCGTTGGAAAATCATTTTTTGAAATTTGATTGTTTGGTGAGAGAACTGAAAAATGCTGGTGCAAAGTTAGATGAGGCGGATGTTGTGAGTCATTTATTACTAACATTGCCAAGTCCTTCATGTTATGATGTTGTTGTGACAGCTTTGGAAACTCTATCAAGTGACAAGTTAACTTTATCTTTTGTTAAGAAACGTCTGTTTGATGAAGAAACGAAAAGAAAAGAAGACAGCGCTCAATCGTTTGTTCCAGAAACTGCTTTTGCAAGTCCTGCAAATAATAAGAAGAATAAGAAGTACAAATGTTATTCGTGTGGTAAGTTAGGACACATAAAGAAGCATTGTTGGAAGAATAAAACGCATATAAACATTGCAAAGAAAGAGAATGAGGAAGAGTTCAATTTCGTGGCATTGACTACCAGTGTTCGAGACAATAGTACGTGGATTCTTGATTCTGGCGCATCAGAACATTTATCTGTTTCTCGAAAAGACATGGTGAACATAAGACGCTTGCCCACTCCTGCTAATATTCAAGTAGCCAAGTCAGGAATAAAGTTATCTGCGTTTGAATATGGTGATGTGAAGGTGAGTTCGACAGTCAATGGTCAAACATTCAATATTAGAATCCGTGACGTCCTTTTGGTTGAGGATCTAGAGATGAACTTACTCTCTGTACAAAAGTTGGAGTCTCAAGGACTTAAAGTAGTCTTTCACAATGGCGTAGGAAGAATATACAAGGGAGCTAATGTTCTTGCAGCAGCTCAAAGAACAAATAAATTGTACGAACTGAATTTTAATAAGAATGAATCGGCTAACTTATGCAACTTAAATGATTTGTGGCACAAAAGGTTAGGTCATCTTGGTGTAGATTATATGGTTAAGTTACCCAATCTCGTGGATGGAATGCCAACAAAAATCAAGTGTGAGCGCAGTGTCTGCTCCATATGTGTGGAAGGTAAGCAGACAAGACTTTCTTTTAATCAAACAAGAGTAAGAGCCAGAAGACCACTACAGCTCGTTCATAGTGACTTAATGGGACCCATTAATCCTATGTCTTATGATGGAAAACGATATGTACTTACTGTCGTTGACGACTACACTCATTTCACAGTAGTCTATTGTTTGAATGAAAAGAAAGAAGTATTCGACTACCTGAAGAAATATAAAGCCATGGCGGAAGCTCATTTCGGAAGTAAAATGAGTCGCTTTAGATGTGATAACGGCGGAGAATATATCTCACAACTGCTTCAGAAATATTTTGCCGATGAAGGAGTGCAATTCGAATATACAGTTCCCTACTCGCCGAGTCAGAATGGAGTAGCAGAACGAATGTTTCGAACATTAACCGAAAAGGCTAGATGCATGATATTAGAAGCCAAACTGGACAAGAATATCTGGTCAGAAGCAATAGCGGCTGCAGCTTATATTCTCAATAGATGTCCTACTTCAGCAGTGATAAAAGATGTTCCGGCTACCATGTGGTATGGAAAGAAAGCGTCAGTGAACAAGCTGAGAATTTTCGGTTCCCTCGTTTATCTGAAAATACCGAAACAGAAAATAAACGGCAAGTTCGATTCTCGATCAAAGAAATGCTATCTTATTGGATATGTAGCTAATGGTTACCGACTGTATGATCCCGTTGAAAACAAAATAATAATTGGTCGTGATGTAATTTTTGATGAGAATGCTAGGTATGAAAAAGAACAGTCACAAGATTATTCTGATATGTCATTCGACCATGTCGAAAATGAATCTGAAACATCAAGAGCTGAAACAGATAAAGTAAATCAGTTCGATGAAGACAAAGACAATGACGACAGTACTGATAAGGAGAAAAACAAGAAAACGACTTCGTCTGGAAGAGCCGTAAAGCTTCCAAATTATCTAAATGATTATGATGTTTACAATGCTTACTGTATGTTGACGAAAACGTCAGAACCCGAATCTTACAAGGAGGCAGTAACATCACCTGATTGGAAGAAAGCGGTGGATAATGAGTTGAAATCCCTTGAGCGTCTCAAAACTTGGACACCGGTGACACTACCAGAAGGTCAGGTGGCTATTGATACGAGATGGATCTTCAAACTAAAAGATGATGGTACTAAGAAGGCTCGCCTGGTGGCGAAAGGATTTCAAGTACCAACTGATAAGAAAACAACATTTATATATTCCCCGGTTTGTCGAATGTCTACGGTAAGATTAATTTTCTCGATTGCTGTTCAGAATAATTGGAATTTGAGACAAATAGATGTGCCTACCGCATTTTTAAATGGGATTTTAGAAGAGGATATATATATTAAAATTCCAGAAGGTGTGAAGGATAATGGCGGTGTATTGAAGCTAAACAGAGCTCTATACGGTCTCAAGGTATCTCCAAAGTGCTGGAACAATCGTTTTGATCAGTTGATGAAGAAAATCAAATTACGAAGATCTAATTATGATTTTTGTCTGTATTGCGGTCGAGATATCTACATTGTACTATTTGTAGATGACGCAATTATAACTGGTACTGACAGTGGAATTGAAGCCCTGATGAATGAACTGAAATATGAATTTCAAGTTAAAGACCTTGGGGAAGTTCGTAATTTCCTCGGAATGCAGATTGAAAGAAGTAAGGGACAGTTGTTTGTTAAACAAAAGAAAATGATCGAAAAAATACTTAACGACTTCAACATGGAAAAATGTCGTAAGGTATTAACTCCAATGGAAGTGGGCTTCAATATAGAAGACGGGGAGATTATAGAAAATGTGCCTTATCGTCGACTAATATGTAGTATTATGTATTTGGCTACCATATCAAGACCAGATTTAGCATTTTCTGTTACTTTGTTGAGCAGAGTTCTGGATAAGCCAACGTTACAAACATGGAAGGCGGCGAAGCGAGTTCTTCGATATCTCCACGACACTCAAGATTATCAACTTACTTTTTCACGATGTAGTAAGACAAGTCTGGAAATTTTTTCAGACTCCGATTGGGCTGGAGATAAAACAACAAGGCGCAGCGTAAGTGGATGCATCACGTTCTTTGGAGGAAACCCCATATCCTGGTTCTCTCGCAAGCAGAGTTGTGTAGCTTTGTCTACTGCAGAGAGCGAGTACATTGCGGCAGCAGCGGCAGCACAGGAGCTCATTCACTTACAAGGAATAATCTCCGAGTTTGGTAAAGTTGTGCCCGCAGTGCTTAAGGTTGACAATCTTAGTGCAATTTCAATGATGTGTTGTTTCGAGAATTCCGGAAGAAGCAAGCATATAGACATTAAATTACATTTTCTCAAGGATTTAATCACAAAAAAGGTATTTTGTGTAAATTATGTCGATTCTAAAAATAATATAGCTGACATTTTTACAAAACCCTTAAATGCTGAAACATTTTCTAGATTGAGAAATGTTATTTTTAATGTAAATCAAAATTAGAATCAATCATGTTATTAAATGTTAGTTCTTCAATTCGATTGATGTTTAGTAAATTTCTATATGTACTTGATATACGAAACTATCAATCGGGGGGGAGTTTTGATAATTTGAGAAAATAGTTTTTTGATAAAAAAAAATGTTATCAAGTTGTCACTGAAAATAATGTTAATGTTTGAGTTTTGTTTTAGTGTGGACTGTCAAGTTTTGTATAAGAAAATATTTATAAATAAATATAGTGTTCCTCAGTAGTTTGTGTTATCTATTATTACGTTCAACGCTAGTCTGGGAATTATTTAAAAATTTTGACATTTATTTCTTGATTTACAATCACATGGAAGTGTTTTAGAAATCTATTGATGATATTAAAAGGAAAAGTTATTAAAACTATATAAAAATGTGAAAGAATACTGTGTAATGTTGTAGAATAATATATAAACAAGCAATAAACATTCATAATTTTTTCCCAAATTTTTTTCAACTATTGCATGGTCTTTAGGTATGTATATTCTTTTATAGTAATGGTAAAAATTTATAATCCGGCTTGCATTTAATTTTGTTATTATTATACTTACAATAAGTTGTAACTTTAAATTAAAAATGCCGGAATTTTTGTAGAAACTGCATTAGGAAAAAGTATAAAATATTTTGTACATAGTTTCTTGAATATGGTTTTTATTTTATTTTAATAATAACAGTTGTTAATTAAATGTTAATGTAGGTAAAAAAATATTAATTTGGAGTCACATAGTCGAAAGACTAATTCGAAATTTGATTTCTTGTTAATAAATTGACATTAACGACTGTTAGAATATATTTCGTGAGAAAATGTACGAAATATATGAAAATAATATCTCTTTTTTTGCAAGGTTTGCATATATTTGAGCTATGAATACTTAGAAGGGAAATTCGAAGATATGAAACGAATGGAGAATATTTTAAAAAATTATAAAGTCATATGTTCAAAAATTTCTATATGCTCGTTCCAAAAATTTTGCAGCGACCCTCGTACCCCTCGTACGTATGTCGAAACGAAGATCAAAACAGAGAATCAAACCTAGATTCATGGAATACGACAGATCAGTGATCATTGACATTGATTATCTATCTGATAAGCTTGTTTCTAATGATGGATTGAATTGATTTTTATATCAAAGTAGCTAGCTGGATGAAGTCTTAAATTGGTAATGGTGAATTTCAAATAAAGTGACTAATCTAGAATACAATAAGTCTAGGTATAATAATTTAAATGTTGTGTTAATAAAAAAATATTTTTATAATTAATTATTAATTATTTAATTTAATAAATATATAATAAAAAAATATATAAAAAAATGTTAATGTCCCATTGAAAATAATAATTAATATTGACAAAAAAATGTATATTCTGTCGGTAGGTAGCTAGGGGGTGCGAAGTACAACAGCATAAGAGGGGGTCTACAAGGTGGTGCGCAGGGCCCCCCGGTCTCCCCTGCGGCTGAAAAAGAAAAGAACAGCGGCCGCAGACAAAGGGAGAACACGGTGGAGGCCCTGCGACGCCACTGGGACCTACCCACCCCAATAGTCGCCTGCATTTTCTTTTTCACTGTCATATTCGTATTCACCTTTTCTGGTTCAAACTTTTTATAATTCAATACTATTTTTTTATATATATTTTTTTCATTTTTAAAATAATTAATTCCATGTTTCTAACATCGCGTTATATGGAAATAATGATAGTCTAACATAATTACATATATTTTCAAGATTACAAGAAGTTATAATATGACATACGTCACTTTGACATTTATTTATAAGTTCCCTCAAATAACAATGATTTCATAAATTATATCAGCATATAACATGGAAAATAAAAATTAATAAAAGAAAACCAGAATAATATATTAAGGTATAATTGTGTTTTTGTCAAAAGATTTTTATTTAAGAATTTGTGCGAATAGAAAAAGTACTAGAATTGGAATTGGCGTTCACAAAATATTGTTTAATTTATTCTGAAATCTACAAAGATCGTACGTATTAAGATTCTGTTTTATCTTCAACATATTTATAATTTATTTAAACTAATACACAATTTCAAAATTAATTTTTGTACAAATTTATTAATTTATGTATTAAAACATTTTTTTTTAATTTATTAAATGATAATTTTACCTATATGTTTGTTTATTATAAGTTTTATGCTTAAAATAATTAATTTCATAATTCTAAAATTGCATAAAATAAAGAAGACAGATATTTAACATAATTTCGTAAATTACGAGAATGACAACTGCCATTTTGTCATTTATTTCTTGATTTACAATCACAAGGAAGTGTTTTAGAAATCTATTGATGATATTAAAAGGAAAAGTTATTAAAACTATATAAAAATGTGAAAGAATACTGTGTAATGTAGAATAATATATAAACAAGCAATAAAAATTTATAATTTTTTCCCAAATTTTTTTCAACTATTGCATGGTCTTTAGGTATGTATATTCTTTTATAGTAATGGTAAAAATTTATAATCCGGCTTGCATTTAATTTTGTTATTATTATACTTACAATAAGTTGTAACTTTAAATTAAAAATGCCGGAATTTTTGTAGAAACTGCATTAGGAAAAAGTATAAAATATTTTGTACATAGTTTCTTGAATATGGTTTTTATTTTATTTTAATAATAACAGTTGTTAATTAAATGTTAATGTAGGTAAAAAAATATTAATTTGGAGTCACATAGTCGAAAGACTAATTCGAAATTTGATTTCTTGTTAATAAATTGACATTAACGACTGTTAGAATATATTTCGTGAGAAAATGTACGAAATATATAAAAATAATATCTCTTTTTTTGCAAGGTTTGCATATATTTGAGCTATGAATACTTAGAAGGGAAATTCGAAGATATGAAACGAATGGAGAATATTTTAAAAAATTATAAAGTCATGTGTTCAAAAATTTCTATATGCTCGTTCCAAAAATTTTGCAGCGACCCTCGTACCCCTCGTACGTATGTCGAAACGAAGATCAAAACAGAGAATCAAACCTAGATTCATGGAATACGACAGATCAGTGATCATTGACATTGATTATCTATCTGATAAGCTTGTTTCTAATGATGGATTGAATTGATTTTTATATCAAAGTAGCTAGCTGGATGAAGTCTTAAATTGGTAATGGTGAATTTCAAATAAGTGACTAATCTAGAATACAATAAGTCTAGGTATAATAATTTAAATGTTGTGTTAATAAAAAAATATTTTTATAATTAATTATTAATTATTTAATTTAATAAATATATAATAAAAATATATATAAAAAAATGTTAATGTCCCATTGAAAATAATAATTAATATTGACAAAAAAATGTATATTCTGTCGGTAGGTAGCTAGGGGGTGCGAAGTACAACAGCATAAGAGGGGGTCTACAAGGTGGTGCGCAGGGCCCCCCGGTCTCCCCTGCGGCTAAAAAAGAAAAGAACAGCGGCCGCAGACAAAGGGAGAACACGGTGGAGGCCCTGCGACGCCACTGGGACCTACCCACCCCGGTAGTCGCCTGCATTTTCTTTTTCACTGTCATATTCGTATTCACCTTTTCTGGTTCAAACCTTTTACAATTCAATACTATTTTTTTATATATATATTTTTAATTTTTAAAATAATTAATTCCATGTTTCTAACATCGCGTTATATGGAAATAATGATAGTCTAACATAATTACATATATTTTCAAGATTACAAGAAGTTATAATATGACATACGTCACTTTGACATTTATTTATAAGTTCCCTCAAATAACAATGATTTCATAAATTATATCAGCATATAACATGGAAAATAAAAATTAATTAAAGAAAACCAGAATAATATATTAAGGTATAATTGTGTTTTTGTCAAAAGATTTTTATTTAAGAATTTGTGCGAATAGAAAAAGTACTAGAATTGGAATTGGCGTTCACAAAATATTGTTTAATTTATTCTGAAATCTACAAAGATCGTACGTATTAAGATTCTGTTTTATCTTCAACATATTTATAATTTATTTAAACTAATACACAATTTCAAAATAAATTTTTGTACAAATTTATTAATTTATGTATTAAAACATTTTTTTTTAATTTATTAAATGATAATTTTACCTATATGTTTGTTTATTATAAGTTTTATGCTTAAAATAATTAATTTCATAATTCTAAAATTGCATAAAATAAAGAAGACAGATATTTAACATAATTTCGTAAATTACGAGAATGACAACTGCCATTTTGACATTTATTTCTTGATTTACAATCACATGGAAGTGTTTTAGAAATCTATTGATGATATTAAAAGGAAAAGTTATTAAAACTATATAAAAATGTGAAAGAATACTGTGTAATGTTGTAGAATAATATATAAACAAGCAATAAACATTCATAATTTTTTCCCAAATTTTTTTCAACTATTGCATGGTCTTTAGGTATGTATATTCTTTTATAGTAATGGTAAAAATTTATAATCCGGCTTGCATTTAATTTTGTTATTATTATACTTACAATAAGTTGTAACTTTAAATTAAAAATGCCGGAATTTTTGTAGAAACTGCATTAGGAAAAGTATAAAATATTTTGTACATAGTTTCTTGAATATGGTTTTTATTTTATTTTAATAATAACAGTTGTTAATTAAATGTTAATGTAGGTAAAAAAATATTAATTTGGAGTCACATAGTCGAAAGACTAATTCGAAATTTGATTTCTTGTTAATAAATTGACATTAACGACTGTTAGAATATATTTCGTGAGAAAATGTACGAAATATATGAAAATAATATCTCTTTTTTTGCAAGGTTTGCATATATTTGAGCTATGAATACTTAGAAGGGAAATTCGAAGATATGAAACGAATGGAGAATATTTTAAAAAATTATAAAGTCATGTGTTCAAAAATTTCTATATGCTCGTTCCAAAAATTTTGCAGCGACCCTCGTACCCCTCGTACGTATGTCGAAACGAAGATCAAAACAGAGAATCAAACCTAGATTCATGGAATACGACAGATCAGTGATCATTGACATTGATTATCTATCTGATAAGCTTGTTTCTAATGATGGATTGAATTGATTTTTATATCAAAGTAGCTAGCTGGATGAAGTCTTAAATTGGTAATGGTGAATTTCAAATAAGTGACTAATCTAGAATACAATAAGTCTAGGTATAATAATTTAAATGTTGTGTTAATAAAAAAATATTTTTATAATTAATTATTAATTATTTAATTTAATAAATATATAATAAAAAAATATATAAAAAAATGTTAATGTCCCATTGAAAATAATAATTAATATTGACAAAAAAATGTATATTCTGTCGGTAGGTAGCTAGGGGGTGCGAAGTACAACAGCATAAGAGGGGGTCTACAAGGTGGTGCGCAGGGCCCCCCGGTCTCCCCTGCGGCTGAAAAAGAAAAGAACAGCGGCCGCAGACAAAGGGAGAACACGCTGGAGGCCCTGCGACGCCACTGGGACCTACCCACCCCGGTAGTCGCCTGCATTTTCTTTTTCACTGTCATATTCGTATTCACCTTTTCTGGTTCAAACCTTTTATAATTCAATACTATTTTTTTATATATATTTTTTTCATTTTTAAAATAATTAATTCCATGTTTCTAACATCGCGTTATATGGAAATAATGATAGTCTAACATAATTACATATATTTTCAAGATTACAAGAAGTTATAATATGACATACGTCACTTTGACATTTATTTATAAGTTCCCTCAAAAAACAAGATTTCATAAATTATATCAGCATATAACATGGAAAATAAAAATTAATAAAAGAAAACCAGAATAATATATTAAGGTATAATTGTGTTTTTGTCAAAAGATTTTTATTTAAGAATTTGTGCGAATAGAAAAAGTACTAGAATTGGAATTGGCGTTCACAAAATATTGTTTAATTTATTCTGAAATCTACAAAGATCGTACGTATTAAGATTCTGTTTTATCTTCAACATATTTATAATTTATTTAAACTAATACACAATTTCAAAATTAATTTTTGTACAAATTTATTAATTTATGTATTAAAACATTTCTTTTTTAATTTATTAAATGATAATTTTACCTATATGTTTGTTTATTATAAGTTTTATGCTTAAAATAATTAATTTCATAATTCTAAAATTGCATAAAATAAAGAAGACAGATATTTAACATAATTTCGTAAATTACGAGAATGACAACTGCCATTTTGACATTTATTTCTTGATTTACAATCACATGGAAGTGTTTTAGAAATCTATTGATGATATTAAAAGGAAAAGTTATTAAAACTATATAAAAATGTGAAAGAATACTGTGTAATGTTGTAGAATAATATATAAACAAGCAATAAACATTCATAATTTTTTCCCAAATTTTTTTCAACTATTGCATGGTCTTTAGGTATGTATATTCGTTTATAGTAATGGTAAAAATTTATAATCCGGCTTGCATTTAATTTTGTTATTATTATACTTACAATAAGTTGTAACTTTAAATTAAAAATGACGGAATTTTTGTAGAAACTGCATTAGGAAAAAGTATAAAATATTTTGTACATAGTTTCTTGAATATGGTTTTTATTTTATTTTAATAATAACAGTTGTTAATTAAATGTTAATGTAGGTAAAAAAATATTAATTTGGAGTCACATAGTCGAAAGACTAATTCGAAATTTGATTTCTTGTTAATAAATTGACATTAACGACTGTTAGAATATATTTCGTGAGAAAATGTACGAAATATATGAAAATAATATCTCTTTTTTTGCAAGGTTTGCATATATTTGAGCTATGAATACTTAGAAGGGAAATTCGAAGATATGAAACGAATGGAGAATATTTTAAAAAATTATAAAGTCATGTGTTCAAAAATTTCTATATGCTCGTTCCAAAAATTTTGCAGCGACCCTCGTACCCCTCGTACGTATGTCGAAACGAAGATCAAAACAGAGAATCAAACCTAGATTCATGGAATACGACAGATCAGTGATCATTGACATTGATTATCTATCTGATAAGCTTGTTTCTAATGATGGATTGAATTGATTTTTATATCAAAGTAGCTAGCTGGATGAAGTCTTAAATTGGTAATGGTGAATTTCAAATAAGTGACTAATCTAGAATACAATAAGTCTAGGTATAATAATTTAAATGTTGTGTTAATAAAAAAATATTTTTATAATTAATTATTAATTATTTAATTTAATAAATATATAATAAAAAAATATATAAAAAAATGTTAATGTCCTATTGAAAATAATAATTAATATTGACAAAAAATGTATATTCTGTCGGTAGGTAGCTAGGGGGTGCGAAGTACAACAGCATAAGAGGGGGTCTACAAGGTGGTGCGCAGGGCCCCCCGGTCTCCCCTGCGGCTGAAAAAGAAAAGAACAGCGGCCGCAGACAAAGGGAGAACACGGTGGAGGCCCTGCGACGCCACTGGGACCTACCCACCCCGGTAGTCGCCTGCATTTTCTTTTTCACTGTCATATTCGTATTCACCTTTTCTGGTTCAAACCTTTTATAATTCAATACTATTTTTTTATATATATTTTTTTCATTTTTAAAATAATTAATTCCATGTTTCTAACATCGCGTTATATGGAAATAATGATAGTCTAACATAATTACATATATTTTCAAGATTACAAGAAGTTATAATATGACATACGTCACTTTGACATTTATTTATAAGTTCCCTCAAATAACAATGATTTCATAAATTATATCAGCATATAACATGGAAAATAATAATTAATAAAAGAAAACCAGAATAATATATTAAGGTATAATTGTGTTTTTGTCAAAAGATTTTTATTTAAGAATTTGTGCGAATAGAAAAAGTACTAGAATTGGAATTGGCGTTCACAAAATATTGTTTAATTTATTCTGAAATCTACAAAGATCGTACGTATTAAGATTCTGTTTTATCTTCAACATATTTATAATTTATTTAAACTAATACACAATTTCAAAATTAATTTTTGTACAAATTTATTAATTTATGTATTAAAACATTTTTTTTTAATTTATTAAATGATAATTTTACCTATATGTTTGTTTATTATAAGTTTTATGCTTAAAATAATTAATTTCATAATTCTAAAATTGCATAAAATAAAGAAGACAGATATTTAACATAATTTCGTAAATTACGAGAATGACAACTGCCATTTTGACATTTATTTCTTGATTTACAATCACATGGAAGTGTTTTAGAAATCTATTGATGATATTAAAAGGAAAAGTTATTAAAACTATATAAAAATGTGAAAGAATACTGTGTAATGTTGTAGAATAATATATAAACAAGCAATAAACATTCATAATTTTTTCCCAAATTTTTTTCAACTATTGCATGGTCTTTAGGTATGTATATTCTTTTATAGTAATGGTAAAAATTTATAATCCGGCTTGCATTTAATTTTGTTATTATTATACTTACAATAAGTTGTAACTTTAAATTAAAAATGCCGGAATTTTTGTAGAAACTGCATTAGGAAAAAGTATAAAATATTTTGTACATAGTTTCTTGAATATGGTTTTTATTTTATTTTAATAATAACAGTTGTTAATTAAATGTTAATGTAGGTAAAAAAATATTAATTTGGAGTCACATAGTCGAAAGACTAATTCGAAATTTGATTTCTTGTTAATAAATTGACATTAACGACTGTTAGAATATATTTCGTGAGAAAATGTACGAAATATATGAAAATAATATCTCTTTTTTTGCAAGGTTTGCATATATTTGAGCTATGAATACTTAGAAGGGAAATTCGAAGATATGAAACGAATGGAGAATATTTTAAAAAATTATAAAGTCATATGTTCAAAAATTTCTATATGCTCGTTCCAAAAATTTTGCAGCGACCCTCGTACCCCTCGTACGTATGTCGAAACGAAGATCAAAACAGAGAATCAAACCTAGATTCATGGAATACGACAGATCAGTGATCATTGACATTGATTATCTATCTGATAAGCTTGTTTCTAATGATGGATTGAATTGATTTTTATATCAAAGTAGCTAGCTGGATGAAGTCTTAAATTGGTAATGGTGAATTTCAAATAAGTGACTAATCTAGAATACAATAAGTCTAGGTATAATAATTTAAATGTTGTGTTAATAAAAAAATATTTTTATAATTAATTATTAATTATTTAATTTAATAAATATATAATAAAAAAATATATAAAAAAATGTTAATGTCCTATTGAAAATAATAATTAATATTGACAAAAAATGTATATTCTGTCGGTAGGTAGCTAGGGGGTGCGAAGTACAACAGCATAAGAGGGGGTCTACAAGGTGGTGCGCAGGGCCCCCCGGTCTCCCCTGCGGCTGAAAAAGAAAAGAACAGCGGCCGCAGACAAAGGGAGAACACGCTGGAGGCCCTGCGACGCCACTGGGACCTACCCACCCCGGTAGTCGCCTGCATTTTCTTTTTCACTGTCATATTCGTATTCACCTTTTCTGGTTCAAACCTTTTATAATTCAATACTATTTTTTTATATATATTTTTTTCATTTTTAAAATAATTAATTCCATGTTTCTAACATCGCGTTATATGGAAATAATGATAGTCTAACATAATTACATATATTTTCAAGATTACAAGAAGTTATAATGTGACATACGTCACTTTGACATTTATTTATAAGTTCCCTCAAATAACAATGGCCCGTATTCACACCTTAATTTTAATTTTTAAAAGTAGAAATAAAAGTACGATTAGTACAATACCTATGCACACCTAATTTTTAAACGATAAAAATCACTTTTATTTACAAAAATAAAAGCAGATTTTAAAAGTGGATCGTACCACTACTAGCCGCTGTTTTATTTTGACATTTCATATGAAATGGCGGAATTTGTATATATTCCGGAATTACGTGAAATTAATTATGTGCGTGAAGTTTTAAATTTGCGTCAACATTTGCGAAGGTGCCGGAAAAGAGTAGATCCTTTTGAAATTTATAGTGAAAGATAATTTCGCCGGAGATATACGGTTAAACAAAAATACTGTTCAATTTGTGATTGATTTTCTGCAAGGAGAACTTCAAGTTTTTAAATTTGTTCGCAAGGATTCTATAAAATTTGTTATTTTAATTATTTTTCATTACGTATCTTTTACAAAACATAAAAATAATTTTGTACATAAAAAAGCAGAAAGCATGTAAAAGAAAGTTGTAAGTCAGAATCGAACTGAGAACCTTTGACTCTGTAGGCCGTTACTCTAACCTCAAAACCACGATTTGACAGGTGTTAAGTTGCGTGTATAGCAATAAAAATATGAGCGAATTTGTTTAATTTATTTTTTGTAAATATCATTGAAATATGCTATTAAAATGAAGTAATCTGTATTAAATAAAATGTAGAAATACATATAGTATTGTCCTGTACAATATAGTTAAATGATAAACACCAAATAACTGTATACTGCGCATGTGCAGTACGCATCAGTGCGACGTTGCCAAGCGTATTTTTCAATTGGCAATAATTTTATTAAAAGTAAGATAAAAATGAGGTGTGAATAGGTGTACTTTAAAAAGCATGTTTATTGTTACTAACACTTTTAAAAAAAGTAAAATTAAAAGTGATATTAAAATTGAGGTGTGAATACGGGCCAATGATTTCATAAATTATATCAGCATATAACATGGAAAATAAAAATTAATAAAAGAAAACCAGAATAATATATTAAGGTATAATTGTGTTTTTGTCAAAAGATTTTTATTTAAGAATTTGTGCGAATAGAAAAAGTACTAGAATTGGAATTGGCGTTCACAAAATATTGTTTAATTTATTCTGAAATCTACAAAGATCGTACGTATTAAGATTCTGTTTTATCTTCAACATATTTATAATTTATTTAAACTAATACACAATTTCAAAATTAATTTTTGTACAAATTTATTAATTTATGTATTAAAACATTTTTTTTAATTTATTAAATGATAATTTTACCTATATGTTTGTTTATTATAAGTTTTATGCTTAAAATAATTAATTTCATAATTCTAAAATTGCATAAAATAAAGAAGACAGATATTTAACATAATTTCGTAAATTACGAGAATGACAACTGCCATTTTGACATTTATTTCTTGATTTACAATCACATGGAAGTGTTTTAGAAATCTATTGATGATATTAAAAGGAAAAGTTAATAAAACTATATAAAAATGTGAAAGAATACTGTGTAATGTTGTAGAATAATATATAAACAAGCAATAAACATTCATAATTTTTTCCCAAATTTTTTTCAACTATTGCATGGTCTTTAGGTATGTATATTCTTTTATAGTAATGGTAAAAATTTATAATCCGGCCTGCATTTAATTTTGTTATTATTATACTTACAATAAGTTGTAACTTTAAATTAAAAATGCCGGAATTTTTGTAGAAACTGCATTAGGAAAAAGTATAAAATATTTTGTACATAGTTTCTTGAATATGGTTTTTATTTTATTTTAATAATAACAGTTGTTAATTAAATGTTAATGTAGGTAAAAAAATATTAATTTGGAGTCACATAGTCGAAAGACTAATTCGAAATTTGATTTCTTGTTAATAAATTGACATTAACGACTGTTAGAATATATTTCGTGAGAAAATGTACGAAATATATGAAAATAATATCTCTTTTTTTGCAAGGTTTGCATATATTTGAGCTATGAATACTTAGAAGGGAAATTCGAAGATATGAAACGAATGGAGAATATTTTAAAAAATTATAAAGTCATATGTTCAAAAATTTCTATATGCTCGTTCCAAAAATTTTGCAGCGACCCTCGTACCCCTCGTACGTATGTCGAAACGAAGATCAAAACAGAGAATCAAACCTAGATTCATGGAATACGACAGATCAGTGATCATTGACATTGATTATCTATCTGATAAGCTTGTTTCTAATGATGGATTGAATTGATTTTTATATCAAAGTAGCTAGCTGGATGAAGTCTTAAATTGGTAATGGTGAATTTCAAATAAAGTGACTAATCTAGAATACAATAAGTCTAGGTATAATAATTTAAATGTTGTGTTAATAAAAAAATATTTTTATAATTAATTATTAATTATTTAATTTAATAAATATATAATAAAAAAATATATAAAAAAATGTTAATGTCCCATTGAAAATAATAATTAATATTGACAAAAAAATGTATATTCTGTCGGTAGGTAGCTAGGGGGTGCGAAGTACAACAGCATAAGAGGGGGTCTACAAGGTGGTGCGCAGGGCCCCCCGGTCTCCCCTGCGGCTGAAAAAGAAAAGAACAGCGGCCGCAGACAAAGGGAGAACACGGTGGAGGCCCTGCGACGCCACTGGGACCTACCCACCCCAATAGTCGCCTGCATTTTCTTTTTCACTGTCATATTCGTATTCACCTTTTCTGGTTCAAACTTTTTATAATTCAATACTATTTTTTTATATATATTTTTTTCATTTTTAAAATAATTAATTCCATGTTTCTAACATCGCGTTATATGGAAATAATGATAGTCTAACATAATTACATATATTTTCAAGATTACAAGAAGTTATAATATGACATACGTCACTTTGACATTTATTTATAAGTTCCCTCAAATAACAATGATTTCATAAATTATATCAGCATATAACATGGAAAATAAAAATTAATAAAAGAAAACCAGAATAATATATTAAGGTATAATTGTGTTTTTGTCAAAAGATTTTTATTTAAGAATTTGTGCGAATAGAAAAAGTACTAGAATTGGAATTGGCGTTCACAAAATATTGTTTAATTTATTCTGAAATCTACAAAGATCGTACGTATTAAGATTCTGTTTTATCTTCAACATATTTATAATTTATTTAAACTAATACACAATTTCAAAATAAATTTTTGTACAAATTTATTAATTTATGTATTAAAACATTTTTTTTAAATTTATTAAATGATAATTTTACCTATATGTTTGTTTATTATAAGTTTTATGCTTAAAATAATTAATTTCATAATTCTAAAATTGCATAAAATAAAGAAGACAGATATTTAACATAATTTCGTAAATTACGAGAATGACAACTGCCATTTTGACATTTATTTCTTGATTTACAATCACATGGAAGTGTTTTAGAAATCTATTGATGATATTAAAAGGAAAAGTTATTAAAACTATATAAAAATGTGAAAGAATACTGTGTAATGTTGTAGAATAATATATAAACAAGCAATAAACATTCATAATTTTTTCCCAAATTTTTTTCAACTATTGCATGGTCTTTAGGTATGTATATTCTTTTATAGTAATGGTAAAAATTTATAATCCGGCTTGCATTTAATTTTGTTATTATTATACTTACAATAAGTTGTAACTTTAAATTAAAAATGCCGGAATTTTTGTAGAAACTGCATTAGGAAAAAGTATAAAATATTTTGTACATAGTTTCTTGAATATGGTTTTTATTTTATTTTAATAATAACAGTTGTTAATTAAATGTTAATGTAGGTAAAAAAATATTAATTTGGAGTCACATAGTCGAAAGACTAATTCGAAATTTGATTTCTTGTTAATAAATTGACATTAACGACTGTTAGAATATATTTCGTGAGAAAATGTACGAAATATATGAAAATAATATCTCTTTTTTTGCAAGGTTTGCATATATTTGAGCTATGAATACTTAGAAGGGAAATTCGAAGATATGAAACGAATGGAGAATATTTTAAAAAATTATAAAGTCATGTGTTCAAAAATTTCTATATGCTCGTTCCAAAAATTTTGCAGCGACCCTCGTACCCCTCGTACGTATGTCGAAACGAAGATCAAAACAGAGAATCAAACCTAGATTCATGGAATACGACAGATCAGTGATCATTGACATTGATTATCTATCTGATAAGCTTGTTTCTAATGATGGATTGAATTGATTTTTATATCAAAGTAGCTAGCTGGATGAAGTCTTAAATTGGTAATGGTGAATTTCAAATAAAGTGACTAATCTAGAATACAATAAGTCTAGGTATAATAATTTAAATGTTGTGTTAATAAAAAAATATTTTTATAATTAATTATTAATTATTTAATTCAATAAATATATAATAAAAAAATATATAAAAAAATGTTAATGTCCCATTGAAAATAATAATTAATATTGACAAAAAAATGTATATTCTGTCGGTAGGTAGCTAGGGGGTGCGAAGTACAACAGCATAAGAGGGGGTCTACAAGGTGGTGCGCAGGGCCCCCCGGTCTCCCCTGCGGCTGAAAAAGAAAAGAACAGCGGCCGCAGACAAAGGGAGAACACGGTGGAGGCCCTGCGACGCCACTGGGACCTACCCACCGCGGTAGTCGCCTGCATTTTCTTTTTCACTGTCATATTCGTATTCACCTTTTCTGGTTCAAACCTTTTATAATTCAATACTATTTTTTTATATATATTTTTTTCATTTTTAAAATAATTAATTCCATGTTTCTAACATCGCGTTATATGGAAATAATGATAGTCTAACATAATTACATATATTTTCAAGATTACAAGAAGTTATAATATGACATACGTCACTTTGACATTTATTTATAAGTTCCCTCAAATAACAATGATTTCATAAATTATATCAGCATATAACATGGAAAATAAAAATTAATAAAAGAAAACCAGAATAATATATTAAGGTATAATTGTGTTTTTGTCAAAAGATTTTTATTTAAGAATTTGTGCGAATAGAAAAAGTACTAGAATTGGAATTGGCGTTCACAAAATATTGTTTAATTTATTCTGAAATCTACAAAGATCGTACGTATTAAGATTCTGTTTTATCTTCAACATATTTATAATTTATTTAAACTAATACACAATTTCAAAATAAATTTTTGTACAAATTTATTAATTTATGTATTAAAACATTTTTTTTTAATTTATTAAATGATAATTTTACCTATATGTTTGTTTATTATAAGTTTTATGCTTAAAATAATTAATTTCATAATTCTAAAATTGCATAAAATAAAGAAGACAGATATTTAACATAATTTCGTAAATTACGAGAATGACAACTGCCATTTTGACATTTATTTCTTGATTTACAATCACATGGAAGTGTTTTAGAAATCTATTGATGATATTAAAAGGAAAAGTTATTAAAACTATATAAAAATGTGAAAGAATACTGTGTAATGTTGTAGAATAATATATAAACAAGCAATAAACATTCATAATTTTTTCTCAAATTTTTTTCAACTATTGCATGGTCTTTAGGTATGTATATTCTTTTATAGTAATGGTAAAAATTTATAATCCGGCTTGCATTTAATTTTGTTATTATTATACTTACAATAAGTTGTAACTTTAAATTAAAAATGCCGGAATTTTTGTAGAAACTGCATTAGGAAAAAGTATAAAATATTTTGTACATAGTTTCTTGAATATGGTTTTTATTTTATTTTAATAATAACAGTTGTTAATTAAATGTTAATGTAGGTAAAAAAATATTAATTTGGAGTCACATAGTCGAAAGACTAATTCGAAATTTGATTTCTTGTTAATAAATTGACATTAACGACTGTTAGAATATATTTCGTGAGAAAATGTACGAAATATATGAAAATAATATCTCTTTTTTTGCAAGGTTTGCATATATTTGAGCTATGAATACTTAGAAGGGATGTTAAATTTAAACACTTGGGTATGGATTAGGAAAACTGAGAGAGAAATATTCTGCTTCAACGACCTTTTTATTTCATATATTTAATATATGTACATGACACACAACACAATAACAAGTTGTCACTCAAAGCAAACTATATATACATTTTTTATATTGTTTTTACAATGACACTATGCATATAAATTTTACATCAAGTAACAAAAGGTATTAAAACATTATCAGAGAAAAACTAAATTAAACATATTTTACTTAACACTCCCACTTTTAATTTACTTTTTCTCGTAACTAATACTTGAACAAATGGACAACATATTACAATTAGCATTAAATTTTTCACGCGACAATGGTTTTGTTAAAAAGTCTGCTAACTGCTCGTTCGATGGTACATACACTGTTTCAATATCACCATTTTGAACTAGCTGCCGAATGTAATGATACTTCACATCTATATGCTTTGTCAACTTATGATGCTCCGTATTTCTTACAAGATTGAGAGCACTTTGATTGTCAATAAATAACTTTGTAGGTGATGCTCTTCCTTCTGTCTCGTTTAGGAACGCCCTCAGCCACATGGTTTCTTGCGCTGCGCTGGATGCTGCAACATATTCTGCTTCGGTGGTTGATCGTGCCACACACTTTTGTCTTTGCGAACACCATGTTACAGGTCCGTTGGCAAGCACGCTAACGTACCCTGTTGTTGACCTTCTTGTATCTTGGTCGCCTGCGAAGTCTGCGTCACTGTAGACCTTCAACTCGGTAGACTGTCCACTGTAGAGTATACCGACATCTTTGTTTCCTTGTAGGTACCTTAATATTCTTTTTACTGCTATCCAGTGAGATTTATTTGGATTGTTTAAGTATCTACTGACTTGTCCCACCGCATACATTATGTCGGGACGAGACACAACTGCAGCAAACATCAGACTTCCAACTGCTTCGCGGTATGGAATTTTTGTTTCTTCTGTATTTTCATACCCCTGAATATCTTCATTACTTGATAATATAGTAGTTGGATCTGCTGGAACTGCATTGGGTCTGCAGTTGTTCATGTTAAATTTCTCCAGCACTCTGTTAATATAGCTCTTCTGACTAATAAATATGGTTTTCTCTTGTCTGTTTCGTTTTATTTCCAGCCCAACAAAACACTCTGGATTGCTGACTTTGATTTCTACCATCGTACCCAGTTCTTTCAAAATTTTCTGAATAACTTCACCACTTTCTGACATGACGAGTCCATCGTCGACGTAAAGAGCGAGATAGACCACAACATCATCATAGATTGCCTTGTAGACACTTCTGTCGGATTCAAGTTGTGTGAAGTTGAAGTTATTGAGAAATTTCTTAAACTTCTCGTTCCAACAACGAGGAGCCTGTTTCAAACCATACAAACTTTTATTTAATTTGCATACTAACTCTGGATTGTTGCTGGTAAATCCTTCCGGCTGGCTCATAAATAAATTCTCTTCAAGGTCGCCATGGAGAAATGCCGTTTTTACATCAAACTGCTGCATCTCCCAGTCGTTGACTGCTGCTAAAGCTAAAAGTATACGTATAGAGTCATACCTGACTACTGGTGAAAAGGTCTCTCCGTAGTCTATGCCCTTCTTCTGAGTAAAGCCTTTAGCACACAACCTTGCTTTGTAGCGTTCAATTGATCCATCTATACGCCTTTTGATTTTGAACACCCACTTGCAGCCAATAGCTCTTCGATTTTCTGGTAGTGGTTGTAGAGTCCACGTATTATTAGCTTTTAGGGACTCTATTTCTTCGTTCATTGCTTGCCGCCATTGTTTCGCATCTTTTCGGGCTATCGCTTCATCAAATGTTTGTGGTTCTTCGTTGACTATCGCTGAACATGCGACATTACACTCTTCATCAGTATACCGGGATGGTCGACAAATTTTACTTCTGTCACGTAACTGTCGCCCATTTACTGCCTGATTTCTTTCTTCGTTTTCGCCACTGGCCTGGTCAGCTGAAGCGTTCTCGATGACTTCGTCACCATCTTGTATTTCTTGCTGCTTCTCTGCTTCCAATGGTTTAGTTTTGAAATAACATGTAAATGTGTCTTCAGCATCATTGTTGTGAATCTCTCTGTATTGCGTGTTTTCATTGAAGTTTACGTCATGCGTTACTACTATTTTCCCAGTATTCAGGTCAACCAAACGATAGTTAACGCTGTCGTTATCATAGCCAACCAGAACCATTTTCTTTGCCTTAGAGTCAAATTTTGTTCTGAATTGTTTTGGGACATGAACGTAACCCTCACAACCAAACTTACGCATATGCTTCAAATCAACAGTTTTCCCGGTCCATAGTTCGTGCGGTATCTTCTTGTCGAGACTGCGTGGCTTCCTATTCAAAATGTAGACACTTGTATTGACTGCTTCTGCCCAAAATTCTGGTTTAAGATTTGCTGCAATCAACATCGTTCTGGCACTTTCCACGATAGAACGGTTTTCTCTTTCGATTCTCCCGTTTTGCTCCGGTGTGTAAGGTGCAGTAAACTCTTGAATGATACCACTGTCTTTGAATAACCGTGCGAACTGTTCATTCCGAAATTCGAGACCATTGTCACTCCGGACACGTTTAATTTTATTTGACGTTTGATTTTCTACTAACTTTTTATATTCCAGGAACTTCGCGTATGTGTCACTTTTATGTTTAATAAAGTATACTGACCGATACGAAGTACAGTCATCCTTGAATAACAAGAAATAATTCGCACCACCGATTGATGGATGTGTCATCTTTCCACACAAATCCATATGCACGAATTCACCTGGTCTCGCTGCCCTTTCTTGTGCGTTCGTTTGAAACGGTCGTCGATGAAGTTTTCCAAATTGACATATTTCACAAAATAATCCGTCAATATTGTTTATTTTCAGTCCAGGAACAAGTCCCTTGTCCGCCATTTCTTTCAGTGTATGGTAGCTAATATGCCCCATTCTCTCGTGCCATAATCTAGCTGAGTCTCCCACTGTTGCGTTAGCCACCTCCTGTATTGTTTTTGGTTTAAACAACATTTTGTAACACTGGTTTCGCTGTCTGACACCAACAGCAATTACTTTTGAACTGCGAACTTCCAGTTTGTCATTAACAAACAACACTTTTAAATTTTTGCTTGTTAGCATATCGATTGACAGTAAATTTTTCTTTAACTCTGGGACAAATAGTACATTTTCAAGGGTTCTTGGCTCCCAATTACCATTCACCAATGCTTGTACGCGAACTGAACCGCACCCTTCGACTTTCAAGCGTGAATTGTCACCTATTTGTACCCAACTGTCATCTGCATATTTTTTAAATACGGTGAACCACTCTCGCCGATGGGACATATGCTTGGAAGCTGCACTATCCGCTAACCAATCTTCTTCACTGTTTGTAGCAGATAGATTTTTAGTCTCAATACACAGTGCTATATCATGTCTCTCATCACTGAGTTGTTTCTGTTTTGCTAATCTTGCTCGACACTCTGATTTGTAGTGTCCCTTTTTCTTGCAATAGAAACACTCAATATGTCGTTTGTCCTTAACATCGTTTTGCGACTCATTCTTCTTAAAACTCTTTTTAGGTGCTGATGATGCAAATCGTTTGCTTCTTATATTTACTGCCGCATACGCTGTTGCTACATCTTCTGATTGCGTTAACCTTAGTTCCTCTTTCAATAGTCGTGCTGTTAGATTATCGAAAGTTTGCTTGGTTTCGTCATATGAGTCCCAAGCTGTTACAAAAGCATTGTACTTATACGGTAAACCTCCAAGCAGTTTTGCCATCTTGTCAACGTCTTTTACCGGTTCGTCAACGTTTGCTAGCGCCTGCGCCAACTCTTCAACTTTGCTTATATGTTGTGCGATCGAGTCTGATTCTGCCATGTTGTAACTGAAAAATTGTTGTTTTAAAGCGATTTTATTCACTGACGATCTTTGTTCGTGTATTGTTTTCAGACGAGCCCACATGTCCGGAGCTGTCTTACATGTTACAACCGTCTGGAGTTGCTCTAATTCCATCCCTGATGAAATGAGTAGCATTGCTTTTGCGTTCAAGGTATCCCATGCTGTCCTCCCTGCCGCATCAATTGCCGCTGGACGTGCCGTGTTACCGTTTATTAAATCTTTCATACCTGGCTCTGCCTGAAAGATTATTTCTAGTTGGTACTTCCATAATTGAAAGTTTTTCCCGTTGAACTTCTGCAGATGAAAATGCTTGAGGATGTCCATGATTCCTGAGCTGCACGTAACTACTTATTCTTTCGTAAATTCCTGTGCGCTTCTACCACCACTTGACAACACTCGTATGATTCTCTCTTTTGTCAATTAATTCCCACTTGCGACACTGCGCCCATAACCTGTTAAATTTAAACACTTGGGTATGGATTAGGAAAACTGAGAGAGAAATATTCTGCTTCAACGACCTTTTTATTTCATATATTTAATATATGTACATGACACACAACACAATAACAAGTTGTCACTCAAAGCAAACTATATATACATTTTTTATATTGTTTTTACAATGACACTATGCATATAAATTTTACATCAAGTAACAAAAGGTATTAAAACATTATCAGAGAAAAACTAAATTAAACATATTTTACTTAACAAGGGAAATTCGAAGATATGAAACGAATGGAGAATATTTTAAAAAATTATAAAGTCATGTGTTCAAAAATTTCTATATGCTCGTTCCAAAAATTTTGCAGCGACCCTCGTACCCCTCGTACGTATGTCGAAACGAAGATCAAAACAGAGAATCAAACCTAGATTCATGGAATACGACAGATCAGTGATCATTGACATTGATTATCTATCTGATAAGCTTGTTTCTAATGATGGATTGAATTGATTTTTATATCAAAGTAGCTAGCTGGATGAAGTCTTAAATTGGTAATGGTGAATTTCAAATAAAGTGACTAATCTAGAATACAATAAGTCTAGGTATAATAATTTAAATGTTGTGTTAATAAAAAAATATTTTTATAATTAATTATTAATTATTTAATTTAATAAATATATAATAAAAAAATATATAAAAAAATGTTAATGTCCCATTGAAAATAATAATTAATATTGACAAAAAAATGTATATTCTGTCGGTAGGTAGCTAGGGGGTGCGAAGTACAACAGCATAAGAGGGGGTCTACAAGGTGGTGCGCAGGGCCCCCCGGTCTCCCCTGCGGCTGAAAAAGAAAAGAACAGCGGCCGCAGACGAAGGGAGAACACGGTGGAGGCCCTGCGACGCCACTGGGACCTACCCACCCCGGTAGTCGCCTGCATTTTCTTTTTCACTGTCATATTCGTATTCACCTTTTCTGGTTCAAACCTTTTATAATTCAATACTATTTTTTTATATATATTTTTTTCATTTTTAAAATAATTAATTCCATGTTTCTAACATCGCGTTATATGGAAATAATGATAGTCTAACATAATTACATATATTTTCAAGATTACAATAAGTTATAATATGACATACGTCACTTTGACATTTATTTATAAGTTCCCTCAAATAACAATGATTTCATAAATTATATCAGCATATAACATGGAAAATAAAAATTAATAAAAGAAAACCAGAATAATATATTAAGGTATAATTGTGTTTTTGTCAAAAGATTTTTATTTAAGAATTTGTGCGAATAGAAAAAGTACTAGAATTGGAATTGGCGTTCACAAAATATTGTTTAATTTATTCTGAAATCTACAAAGATCGTACGTATTAAGATTCTGTTTTATCTTCAACATATTTATAATTTATTTAAACTAATACACAATTTCAAAATAAATTTTTGTACAAATTTATTAATTTATGTATTAAAACATTTTTTTTTAATTTATTAAATGATAATTTTACCTATATGTTTGTTTATTATAAGTTTTATGCTTAAAATAATTAATTTCATAATTCTAAAATTGCATAAAATAAAGAAGACAGATATTTAACATAATTTCGTAAATTACGAGAATGACAACTGCCATTTTGACTTTTATTTCTTGATTTACAATCACATGGAAGTGTTTTAGAAATCTATTGATGATATTAAAAGGAAAAGTTATTAAAACTATATAAAAATGTGAAAGAATACTGTGTAATGTTGTAGAATAATATATAAACAAGCAATAAACATTCATAATTTTTTCCCAAATTTTTTTCAACTATTGCATGGTCTTTAGGTATGTATATTCTTTTATAGTAATAGTAAAAATTTATAATCCGGCTTGCATTTAATTTTGTTATTATTATACTTACAATAAGTTGTAACTTTAAATTAAAAATGCCGGAATTTTTGTAGAAACTGCATTAGGAAAAAGTATAAAATATTTTGTACATAGTTTCTTGAATATGGTTTTTATTTTATTTTAATAATAACAGTTGTTAATTAAATGTTAATGTAGGTAAAAAAATATTAATTTGGAGTCACATAGTTGAAAGACTAATTCGAAATTTGATTTCTTGTTAATAAATTGACATTAACGACTGTTAGAATATATTTCGTGAGAAAATGTACGAAATATATGAAAATAATATCTCTTTTTTTGCAAGGTTTGCATATATTTGAGCTATGAATACTTAGAAGGGAAATTCGAAGATATGAAACGAATGGAGAATATTTTAAAAAATTATAAAGTCATGTGTTCAAAAATTTCTATATGCTCGTTCCAAAAATTTTGCAGCGACCCTCGTACCCCTCGTACGTATGTCGAAACGAAGATCAAAACAGAGAATCAAACCTAGATTCATGGAATACGACAGATCAGTGATCATTGACATTGATTATCTATCTGATAAGCTTGTTTCTAATGATGGATTGAATTGATTTTTATATCAAAGTAGCTAGCTGGATGAAGTCTTAAATTGGTAATGGTGAATTTCAAATAAAGTGACTAATCTAGAATACAATAAGTCTAGGTATAATAATTTAAATGTTGTGTTAATAAAAAAATATTTTTATAATTAATTATTAATTATTTAATTTAATAAATATATAATAAAAAAATATATAAAAAAATGTTAATGTCCCATTGAAAATAATAATTAATATTGACAAAAAAATGTATATTCTGTCGGTAGGTAGCTAGGGGGTGCGAAGTACAACAGCATAAGAGGGGGTCTACAAGGTGGTGCGCAGGGCCCCCCGGTCTCCCCTGCGGCTGAAAAAGAAAAGAACAGCGGCCGCAGACAAAGGGAGAACACGGTGTTGAAGGATAATTTTAGATTTCAAGAATCAGAGAAGTCAGTGAAATTTTTTAATAGTTGTAAAAACATAAATATATATGTCAGTTGTCATTTTTCAATGTTATAATAAAAAATATTAAACCTTACTCGCACTGAGTTATTGATTTATTTTCTTAACTTTACATGGTAGCAGAGCGTAGTTGAGAAAAAAATAAAATAAAGTAAAAGTAAAAATGTCGAGTGAGGAAGTGCTGAATATTGAAAAATTAGTTGACAGTGAAAGCTATCCTACGTGGAAATTCCAAGTAACTGTTTTATTAAAAGCTAATGGAACATACGGAATCGTCACTGGTGATAATAAAATTCCGGAACTAGGACCTGAATCTGGGATAGAAAACGAACTAAAAAGAGAAACATGGCTAAGAAAAGATGCACAGGCGCAAAAAATAATAGTAACAACAATAGACAGAAAGTTAGTTAGTTATATCTTGACTTGCGAGACTTCTAAAGAAATGTTCAGTAAAATATGCAGTATATTCGATAGAGAAGCAGAGTTAAAAAAGTCAAAATTATTGCAAGATTTTTTCAATGTTAAGTACACAAAAGGACAAAATATGACATCCTTTATTTCTCAGATAGAAAATATGGTTTTTCAGTTAAAATCTTTAAAACAAAACATTGGAGATGATATGGTTATTTCCCGGATCATAGCTGCTCTACCTGAAAGCTATAATCACTTTGTGACAACATGGGACGCCACTTCTGTATCCGAAAAAACAATTGCCAATTTAACATCTAGATTACTGGCTGAAGAAGCACGGAATAAAAATGTAGAAGAAGACAAGACTGCTGTAGCATTTAAAATGAACACAAGAAAAAATTTTCAGCAAAATAGAAATAAAACAGAACGTGTAATAAAATGTTTTATATGTGAAGGTAATCATATAGCAAAATTTTGTCCTCAAAACAGAAATAACACTTCAGAATTTTGCAAGATATGCAAGAAAAATAATCACGTCGAGAAAGATTGTTTCTACAGAGCAAATCGAAAAAAATATAATCAAGCAAAAACAGCATTTTTGTCCTGCAAAGAAAATTTATCTGAAAAATTCGTGGTAGATTCAGGTTGTACCACTCATATGAGTAAGGATAAACATCTTTTTATCGAATTAAATCATGAAAGTTCGAATGTAATGACTGCTAAAAAATCTGATTCAATAAAATCGTATGGGACAGGTAAAATAGAAGCAGAAAATTTTGTACTACAAAAGACTTTATACGCACCAGATTTATCTGTGAATTTAATATCAGTAAATGCAATCACGGAAAATAATGGTGTAGTTGTATTTACAAAAGAAAAAGTAAAAATTATGAAAAATAAACAAACAGTAATAACAGGAGAAAAACAGAAAAACGGTCTTTATACAGTAAACGTCAATACTTCTAAAAATTCAGCTTTTGTTGCTAAAAATATCACTGCAATAGACATACATAAAAAATTAGGACATCCAAGTGCATCTACATTGAAGAAACTAATTCCACTTGTAGATGGAATCCAATTAAATGAAAAGGATGTAGATGAATTACCTTCTGTATGTAACATTTGTTTAAAAGCCAAACAGACACGATTTCCATTCAAAACTGTCAGGCAAAGAGCCGAAAGAATTCTACAAATCATACATTCAGATATAGTAACAATAGAATCAAGAACATGGGATAATAAAAAATATGTTTTATCTTTTATGGATGACTATACCCATTTCACGAAAGTTTATCTGCTAGAAAGAAAAAGTGAGCTATTCCAATTCTTAAAAGAATATGTAAATGAAGTGGAAGCAGAGAAGAATTTAAAAGTATCAAAATTGAGATGCGATAATGGAGGAGAATATTCCAGCAATGAAATGAAACAATGGGGTAAAAATAAAGGAATAATTTTTGATTATACTATTAGCCATACACCTCAGTTAAATGGAAAATCTGAAAGACTGGGAAGAACAATTATGGAGAAAGCACGGGCTCTGTTATATGATTCAGGACTCGATAACGAATTTTGGGGTGAAGCAGTATTGACAGCTGTGTATCTCATAAATCGCAGTCCTAGTAATGCAGTAAATGTAACCCCAGCAGAAAAATGGTTTGGTAAGAGACCTAATATATCTAACATTCAACGTTTTGGGTCAATAGCATACGTTAAAGTACTGGGATTTCTCAAAAAACTCCAACCTCGAAGTCAAAAATGTATATTTTTGGGTTACACATTGAATGGCTACCGATTATGGAATCAGAAAAACAGAAAAATTGTACTGGCAAGAGATGTAATTTTCACAAATAAATGTGAAAATGACGGAGAAGGTATTGAAGATCAGTTAAAACTCAGGACGAAAGATGACAGTAAAAAGATAAACAGACAAAGAAATGGAAGAGAAGATGAATTCGAAAGAGAAGAAGAAAATGATAATGAAGATCACACAGAAAAAAATTTAAACAAAGGAAATGAAAATGTAATCGAAGAAAACGAAAAAGAAAATGAAACGCAAGGATCCGAAAACATCGAAGAAAATGAAAAAGAAAATGAAACGCAAGGATCCGAAAACGAAGAAAATGACGAAAAATATGAAAAAGAAAATGAAATGCAGGGATCTGAAAATGAAACAAATGAAAAAGTAAACGAAGAAAATGAAACGCAGGGACCAATAAAAACGTCATCAGGAAGAAAAATAAAGCGACCTAAGAAGTTCGAAGATTATGTTATGCTGACTTACGAAGAAGCAGTGTCGGGAAGAGAAAGAGAGAAATGGTTGAAAGCAATAAAAGAGGAAAAAGATTCATTGAAAACCAATCAAACATGGGAACTTGTCGATGAAGATAAAGCAAAGGGCCACAAAATTCTTTCAAACAAATGGATATTTCGAGTTAAAGAAAATGGAAAATATAAAGCAAGACTGGTTGTACGTGGATGCGAACAAAAATGTGAAATGAATTATGAAGAAATATTCAGTCCTGTAGTAAATATGAGTTCACTCAGAATAATTTTTGCTATTGCAGCTGCTAGAAATTATCATATAATGAAATTTGACATAAAAACAGCGTTTTTGCATGGCGAAATTCACGAAGACATTTTCATGAAAGTGCCCAAAGGATATAATGGGGATGGTAAAGTTTGTAAACTTAAAAAAGCACTTTATGGGTTAAAACAAGCCCCTTTAGCTTGGAACAAAAAGTTTACAGATACAATGAAAGAAAAAGGATTTAAAGCAATGAAGAGTGAAAAATGCATTTTTAAATTTGATAATGTAATGATAGCTATTTACGTAGACGATGGACTAGTAGTTGGCCCTGATAAAGAAAAACTGCATAAAGTTATAGCGATATTAGAACAAGAATTTGAATTAAAAAAAGAAGAAAACCCAACTACATTTCTTGGAATGGAAATACGAAGAGATTCAAATGGAATAAAACTTTCTCAAGAAAATTATCTACAGAATATTCTTCAGAAATATCAAATGAAAGATGCAAAACCTATAAATACACCCGGAACTATTAATAAAAACGAAGATGTATCGACGGAAAAAATAAAATTTCCATATAAGGAAGCAGTGGGAAGTCTTCTTTATCTTTCGACTAGAACTCGGCCTGACATAGCTAATGCTGTCAATATAGCTAGCAGAAATACTGAGAACCCTAGCAAAGAAAATGTTGTTGCTGTAAAACGTATCTTCAAATACTTAGTAGGAAGTATGAAGAAAGGAATAAAATTCAATGCATATAGTGACGTTGAACAACTGGTAGTTTTCTGTGACTCGGACTACGCCGGGGATATAGAGACAAGAAGAAGCACTACAGGGTATGCTGTCATGTTTGCTGGTGGACCAATAAGTTGGAGCTCTCGACGTCAGCCGATTGTAGCAGTTTCATCAACAGAAGCAGAGTATATCGCTGCTGCTGATTGTTGTAAGGATGCTATATATTTAAAACACCTAATTGAAGAAATTAATGAAGTAAAGATTAAAGTACAACTGAACGTAGACAATCAGAGTTCAATAAATTTAATCAAAACGGGAATTATGAACAGAAGGAGCAAACATATCGATGTAAGATATCATTTTATACATGAGAAATATTTGCAAGGTGAAATTGATGTAATTTATTGTCCTACTGAATGTCAAGTGGCAGATATTTTAACAAAACCCTTAGGAAGAAACAAGTTTGAAGTTCACTGCAATGCGTTACTTAAATAATTTATTGTACTTTATTAAATTTTATTCTGTATTTAATCTAAGATTATTTGAAAATTGTAATTTTTGAAAAGAAATCTAAAATTAGGAGAAGGTGTTGAAGGATAATTTTAGATTTCAAGAATCAGAGAAGTCAGTGAAATTTTTTAATAGTTGTAAAAACATAAATATATATGTCAGTTTTATCTTCAATGTTATAATAAAAAATATTAAACCTTACTCGCACTGAGTTATTGATTTATTTTCTTAACTTTACACACGGTGGAGGCCCTGCGACGCCACTGGGACCTACCCACCCCGGTAGTCGCCTGCATTTTCTTTTTCACTGTCATATTCGTATTCACCTTTTCTGGTTCAAACCTTTTATAATTCAATACTATTTTTTTATATATATTTTTTTCATTTTTAAAATAATTAATTCCATGTTTCTAACATCGCGTTATATGGAAATAATGATAGTCTAACATAATTACATATATTTTCAAGATTACAAGAAGTTATAATATGACATACGTCACTTTGACATTTATTTATAAGTTCCCTCAAATAACAATGATTTCATAAATTATATCAGCATATAACATGGAAAATAAAAATTAATAAAAGAAAACCAGAATAATATATTAAGGTATAATTGTGTTTTTGTCAAAAGATTTTTATTTAAGAATTTGTGCGAATAGAAAAAGTACTAGAATTGGAATTGGCGTTCACAAAATATTGTTTAATTTATTCTGAAATCTACAAAGATCGTACGTATTAAGATTCTGTTTTATCTTCAACATATTTATAATTTATTTAAACTAATACACAATTTCAAAATAAATTTTTGTACAAATTTATTAATTTATGTATTAAAACATTTTTTTTTTAATTTATTAAATGATAATTTTACCTATATGTTTGTTTATTATAAGTTTTATGCTTAAAATAATTAATTTCATAATTCTAAAATTGCATAAAATAAAGAAGACAGATATTTAACATAATTTCGTAAATTACGAGAATGACAACTGCCATTTTGACATTTATTTCTTGATTTACAATCACATGGAAGTGTTTTAGAAATCTATTGATGATATTAAAAGGAAAAGTTATTAAAACTATATAAAAATGTGAAAGAATACTGTGTAATGTTGTAGAATAATATATAAACAAGCAATAAACATTCATAATTTTTTCCCAAATTTTTTTCAACTATTGCATGGTCTTTAGGTATGTATATTCTTTTATAGTAATGGTAAAAATTTATAATCCGGCTTGCATTTAATTTTGTTATTATTATACTTACAATAAGTTGTAACTTTAAATTAAAAATGCCGGAATTTTTGTAGAAACTGCATTAGGAAAAAGTATAAAATATTTTGTACATAGTTTCTTGAATATGGTTTTTATTTTATTTTAATAATAACAGTTGTTAATTAAATGTTAATGTAGGTAAAAAAATATTAATTTGGAGTCACATAGTCGAAAGACTAATTCGAAATTTGATTTCTTGTTAATAAATTGACATTAACGACTGTTAGAATATATTTCGTGAGAAAATGTACGAAATATATGAAAATAATATCTCTTTTTTTGCAAGGTTTGCATATATTTGAGCTATGAATACTTAGAAGGGAAATTCGAAGATATGAAACGAATGGAGAATATTTTAAAAAATTATAAAGTCATGTGTTCAAAAATTTCTATATGCTCGTTCCAAAATATTTGCAGCGACCCTCGTACCCCTCGTACGTATGTCGAAACGAAGATCAAAACAGAGAATCAAACCTAGATTCATGGAATACGACAGATCAGTGATCATTGACATTGATTATCTATCTGATAAGCTTGTTTCTAATGATGGATTGAATTGATTTTTATATCAAAGTAGCTAGCTGGATGAAGTCTTAAATTGGTAATGGTGAATTTCAAATAAAGTGACTAATCTAGAATACAATAAATCTAGGTATAATAATTTAAATGTTGTGTTAATAAAAAAATATTTTTATAATTAATTATTAATTATTTAATTTAATAAATATATAATAAAAAAATATATAAAAAAATGTTAATGTCCCATTGAAAATAATAATTAATATTGACAAAAAAATGTATATTCTGTCGGTAGGTAGCTAGGGGGTGCGAAGTACAACAGCATAAGAGGGGGTCTACAAGGTGGTGCGCAGGGCCCCCCGGTCTCCCCTGCGGCTGAAAAAGAAAAGAACAGCGGCCGCAGACAAAGGGAGAACACGCTGGAGGCCCTGCGACGCCACTGGGACCTACCCACCCCGGTAGTCGCCTGCATTTTCTTTTTCACTGTCATATTCGTATTCACCTTTTCTGGTTCAAACCTTTTATAATTCAATACTATTTTTTTATATATATTTTTTTCATTTTTAAAATAATTAATTCCATGTTTCTAACATCGCGTTATATGGAAATAATGATAGTCTAACATAATTACATATATTTTCAAGATTACAAGAAGTTATAATATGACATACGTCACTTTGACATTTATTTATAAGTTCCCTCAAATAACAATGATTTCATAAATTATATCAGCATATAACATGGAAAATAAAAATTAATAAAAGAAAACCAGAATAATATATTAAGGTATAATTGTGTTTTTGTCAAAAGATTTTTATTTAAGAATTTGTGCGAATAGAAAAAGTACTAGAATTGGAATTGGCGTTCACAAAGTATTGTTTAATTTATTCTGAAATCTACAAAGATCGTACGTATTAAGATTCTGTTTTATCTTCAACATATTTATAATTTATTTAAACTAATACACAATTTCAAAATAAATTTTTGTACAAATTTATTAATTTATGTATTAAAACATTTTTTTTTAATTTATTAAATGATAATTTTACCTATATGTTTGTTTATTATAAGTTTTATGCTTAAAATAATTAATTTCATAATTCTAAAATTGCATAAAATAAAGAAGACAGATATTTAACATAATTTCGTAAATTACGAGAATGACAACTGCCATTTTGACATTTATTTCTTGATTTACAATCACATGGAAGTGTTTTAGAAATCTATTGATGATATTAAAAGGAAAAGTTATTAAAACTATATAAAAATGTGAAAGAATACTGTGTAATGTTGTAGAATAATATATAAACAAGCAATAAACATTCATAATTTTTTCCCAAATTTTTTTCAACTATTGCATGGTCTTTAGGTATGTATATTCTTTTATAGTAATGGTAAAAATTTATAATCCGGCTTGCATTTAATTTTGTTATTATTATACTTACAATAAGTTGTAACTTTAAATTAAAAATGCCGGAATTTTTGTAGAAACTGCATTAGGAAAAAGTATAAAATATTTTGTACATAGTTTCTTGAATATGGTTTTTATTTTATTTTAATAATAACAGTTGTTAATTAAATGTTAATGTAGGTAAAAAAATATTAATTTGGAGTCACATAGTCGAAAGACTAATTCGAAATTTGATTTCTTGTTAATAAATTGACATTAACGACTGTTAGAATATATTTCGTGAGAAAATGTACGAAATATATGAAAATAATATCTCTTTTTTTGCAAGGTTTGCATATATTTGAGCTATGAATACTTAGAAGGGAAATTCGAAGATATGAAACGAATGGAGAATATTTTAAAAAATTATAAAGTCATATGTTCAAAAATTTCTATATGCTCGTTCCAAAAATTTTGCAGCGACCCTCGTACCCCTCGTACGTATGTCGAAACGAAGATCAAAACAGAGAATCAAACCTAGATTCATGGAATACGACAGATCAGTGATCATTGACATTGATTATCTATCTGATAAGCTTGTTTCTAATGATGGATTGAATTGATTTTTATATCAAAGTAGCTAGCTGGATGAAGTCTTAAATTGGTAATGGTGAATTTCAAATAAAGTGACTAATCTAGAATACAATAAGTCTAGGTATAATAATTTAAATGTTGTGTTAATAAAAAAATATTTTTATAATTAATTATTAATTATTTAATTTAATAAATATATAATAAAAAAATATATAAAAAAATGTTAATGTCCCATTGAAAATAATAATTAATATTGACAAAAAAATGTATATTCTGTCGGTAGGTAGCTAGGGGGTGCGAAGTACAACAGCATAAGAGGGGGTCTACAAGGTGGTGCGCAGGGCCCCCCGGTCTCCCCTGCGGCTGAAAAAGAAAAGAACAGCGGCCGCAGACAAAGGGAGAACACGGTGGAGGCCCTGCGACGCCACTGGGACCTACCCACCCCGGTAGTCGCCTGCATTTTCTTTTTCACTGTCATATTCGTATTCACCTTTTCTGGTTCAAACCTTTTATAATTCAATACTATTTTTTTATATATATTTTTTTCATTTTTAAAATAATTAATTCCATGTTTCTAACATCGCGTTATATGGAAATAATGATAGTCTAACATAATTACATATATTTTCAAGATTACAAGAAGTTATAATATGACATACGTCACTTTGACATTTATTTATAAGTTCCCTCAAATAACAATGATTTCATAAATTATATCAGCATATAACATGGAAAATAAAAATTAATAAAAGAAAACCAGAATAATATATTAAGGTATAATTGTGTTTTTGTCAAAAGATTTTTATTTAAGAATTTGTGCGAATAGAAAAAGTACTAGAATTGGAATTGGCGTTCACAAAATATTGTTTAATTTATTCTGAAATCTACAAAGATCGTACGTATTAAGATTCTGTTTTATCTTCAACATATTTATAATTTATTTAAACTAATACACAATTTCAAAATAAATTTTTGTACAAATTTATTAATTTATGTATTAAAACATTTTTTTTTAATTTATTAAATGATAATTTTACCTATATGTTTGTTTATTATAAGTTTTATGCTTAAAATAATTAATTTCATAATTCTAAAATTGCATAAAATAAAGAAGACAGATATTTAACATAATTTCGTAAATTACGAGAATGACAACTGCCATTTTGACATTTATTTCTTGATTTACAATCACATGGAAGTGTTTTAGAAATCTATTGATGATATTAAAAGGAAAAGTTATTAAAACTATATAAAAATGTGAAAGAATACTGTGTAATGTTGTAGAATAATATATAAACAAGCAATAAACATTCATAATTTTTTCCCAAATTTTTTTCAACTATTGCATGGTCTTTAGGTATGTATATTCTTTTATAGTAATGGTAAAAATTTATAATCCGGCTTGCATTTAATTTTGTTATTATTATACTTACAATAAGTTGTAACTTTAAATTAAAAATGCCGGAATTTTTGTAGAAACTGCATTAGGAAAAAGTATAAAATATTTTGTACATAGTTTCTTGAATATGGTTTTTATTTTATTTTAATAATAACAGTTGTTAATTAAATGTTAATGTAGGTAAAAAAATATTAATTTGGAGTCACATAGTCGAAAGACTAATTCGAAATTTGATTTCTTGTTAATAAATTGACATTAACGACTGTTAGAATATATTTCGTGAGAAAATGTACGAAATATATGAAAATAATATCTCTTTTTTTGCAAGGTTTGCATATATTTGAGCTATGAATACTTAGAAGGGAAATTCGAAGATATGAAACGAATGGAGAATATTTTAAAAAATTATAAAGTCATGTGTTCAAAAATTTCTATATGCTCGTTCCAAAAATTTTGCAGCGACCCTCGTACCCCTCGTACGTATGTCGAAACGAAGATCAAAACAGAGAATCAAACCTAGATTCATGGAATACGACAGATCAGTGATCATTGACATTGATTATCTATCTGATAAGCTTGTTTCTAATGATGGATTGAATTGATTTTTATATCAAAGTAGCTAGCTGGATGAAGTCTTAAATTGGTAATGGTGAATTTCAAATAAAGTGACTAATCTAGAATACAATAAGTCTAGGTATAATAATTTAAATGTTGTGTTAATAAAAAAATATTTTTATAATTAATTATTAATTATTTAATTTAATAAATATATAATAAAAAAATATATAAAAAAATGTTAATGTCCCATTGAAAATAATAATTAATATTGACAAAAAAATGTATATTCTGTCGGTAGGTAGCTAGGGGGTGCGAAGTACAACAGCATAAGAGGGGGTCTACAAGGTGGTGCGCAGGGCCCCCCGGTCTCCCCTGCGGCTGAAAAAGAAAAGAACAGCGGCCGCAGACAAAGGGAGAACACGCTGGAGGCCCTGCGACGCCACTGGGACCTACCCACCCCGGTAGTCGCCTGCATTTTCTTTTTCACTGTCATATTCGTATTCACCTTTTCTGGTTCAAACCTTTTATAATTCAATACTATTTTTTTATATATATTTTTTTCATTTTTAAAATAATTAATTCCATGTTTCTAACATCGCGTTATATGGAAATAATGATAGTCTAACATAATTACATATATTTTCAAGATTACAAGAAGTTATAATATGACATACGTCACTTTGACATTTATTTATAAGTTCCCTCAAATAACAATGATTTCATAAATTATATCAGCATATAACATGGAAAATAAAAATTAATAAAAGAAAACCAGAATAATATATTAAGGTATAATTGTGTTTTTGTCAAAAGATTTTTATTTAAGAATTTGTGCGAATAGAAAAAGTACTAGAATTGGAATTGGCGTTCACAAAATATTGTTTAATTTATTCTGAAATCTACAAAGATCGTACGTATTAAGATTCTGTTTTATCTTCAACATATTTATAATTTATTTAAACTAATACACAATTTCAAAATTAATTTTTGTACAAATTTATTAATTTATGTATTAAAACATTTATTTTAATTTATTAAATGATAATTTTACCTATATGTTTGTTTATTATAAGTTTTATGCTTAAAATAATTAATTTCATAATTCTAAAATTGCATAAAATAAAGAAGACAGATATTTAACATAATTTCGTAAATTACGAGAATGACAACTGCCATTTTGACATTTATTTCTTGATTTACAATCACATGGAAGTGTTTTAGAAATCTATTGATGATATTAAAAGGAAAAGTTATTAAAACTATATAAAAATGTGAAAGAATACTGTGTAATGTTGTAGAATAATATATAAACAAGCAATAAACATTCATAATTTTTTCCCAAATTTTTTTCAACTATTGCATGGTCTTTAGGTATGTATATTCTTTTATAGTAATGGTAAAAATTTATAATCCGGCTTGCATTTAATTTTGTTATTATTATACTTACAATAAGTTGTAACTTTAAATTAAAAATGCCGGAATTTTTGTAGAAACTGCATTAGGAAAAAGTATAAAATATTTTGTACATAGTTTCTTGAATATGGTTTTTATTTTATTTTAATAATAACAGTTGTTAATTAAATGTTAATGTAGGTAAAAAAATATTAATTTGGAGTCACATAGTCGAAAGACTAATTCGAAATTTGATTTCTTGTTAATAAATTGACATTAACGACTGTTAGAATATATTTCGTGAGAAAATGTACGAAATATATGAAAATAATCTCTTTTTTTGCAAGGTTTGCATATATTTGAGCTATGAATACTTAGAAGGGAAATTCGAAGATATGAAACGAATGGAGAATATTTTAAAAAATTATAAAGTCATATGTTCAAAAATTTCTATATGCTCGTTCCAAAAATTTTGCAGCGACCCTCGTACCCCTCGTACGTATGTCGAAACGAAGATCAAAACAAAGAATCAAACCTAGATTCATGGAATACGACAGATCAGTGATCATTGACATTGATTATCTATCTGATAAGCTTGTTTCTAATGATGGATTGAATTGATTTTTATATCAAAGTAGCTAGCTGGATGAAGTCTTAAATTGGTAATGGTGAATTTCAAATAAAGTGACTAATCTAGAATACAATAAGTCTAGGTATAATAATTTAAATGTTGTGTTAATAAAAAAATATTTTTATAATTAATTATTAATTATTTAATTTAATAAATATATAATAAAAAAATATATAAAAAAATGTTAATGTTCCATTGAAAATAATAATTAATATTGACAAAAAAATGTATATTCTGTCGGTAGGTAGCTAGGGGGTGCGAAGTACAACAGCATAAGAGGGGGTCTACAAGGTGGTGCGCAGGGCCCCCCGGTCTCCCCTGCGGCTGAAAAAGAAAAGAACAGCGGCCGCAGACAAAGGGAGAACACGATGGAGGCCCTGCGACGTCACTGGGACCTACCCACCCCGGTAGTCGCCTGCATTTTCTTTTTCACTGTCATATTCGTATTCACCTTTTCTGGTTCAAACCTTTTATAATTCAATACTATTTTTTTATATATATTTTTTTCATTTTTAAAATAATTAATTCCATGTTTCTAACATCGCGTTATATGGAAATAATGATAGTCTAACATAATTACATATATTTTCAAGATTACAAGAAGTTATAATATGACATACGTTACTTTGCATTTATTTATAAGTTCCCTCAAATAACAATGATTTCATAAATTATATCAGCATATAACATGGAAAATAAAAATTAATAAAAGAAAACCAGAATAATATATTAAGGTATAATTGTGTTTTTGTCAAAAGATTTTTATTTAAGAATTTGTGCGAATAGAAAAAGTACTAGAATTGGAATTGGCGTTCACAAAATATTGTTTAATTTATTCTGAAATCTACAAAGATCGTACGTATTAAGATTCTGTTTTATCTTCAACATATTTATAATTTATTTAAACTAATACACAATTTCAAAATAAATTTTTGTACAAATTTATTAATTTATGTATTAAAACATTTTTTTTAAATTTATTAAATGATAATTTTACCTATATGTTTGTTTATTATAAGTTTTATGCTTAAAATAATTAATTTCATAATTCTAAAATTGCATAAAATAAAGAAGACAGATATTTAACATAATTTCGTAAATTACGAGAATGACAACTGCCATTTTGACATTTATTTCTTGATTTACAATCACATGGAAGTGTTTTAGAAATCTATTGATGATATTAAAAGGAAAAGTTATTAAAACTATATAAAAATGTGAAAGAATACTGTGTAATGTTGTAGAATAATATATAAACAAGCAATAAACATTCATAATTTTTTCCCAAATTTTTTTCAACTATTGCATGGTCTTTAGGTATGTATATTCGTTTATAGTAATGGTAAAAATTTATAATCCGGCTTGCATTTAATTTTGTTATTATTATACTTACAATAAGTTGTAACTTTAAATTAAAAATGCCGGAATTTTTGTAGAAACTGCATTAGGAAAAAGTATAAAATATTTTGTACATAGTTTCTTGAATATGGTTTTTATTTTATTTTAATAATAACAGTTGTTAATTAAATGTTAATGTAGGTAAAAAAATATTAATTTGGAGTCACATAGTCGAAAGACTAATTCGAAATTTGATTTCTTGTTAATAAATTGACATTAACGACTGTTAGAATATATTTCGTGAGAAAATGTACGAAATATATGAAAATAATATCTCTTTTTTTGCAAGGTTTGCATATATTTGAGCTATGAATACTTAGAAGGGAAATTCGAAGATATGAAACGAATGGAGAATATTTTAAAAAATTATAAAGTCATGTGTTCAAAAATTTCAATATGCTCGTTCCAAAAATTTTGCAGCGACCCTCGTACCCCTCGTACGTATGTCGAAACGAAGATCAAAACAGAGAATCAAACCTAGATTCATGGAATACGACAGATCAGTGATCATTGACATTGATTATCTATCTGATAAGCTTGTTTCTAATGATGGATTGAATTGATTTTTATATCAAAGTAGCTAGCTGGATGAAGTCTTAAATTGGTAATGGTGAATTTCAAATAAAGTGACTAATCTAGAATACAATAAGTCTAGGTATAATAATTTAAATGTTGTGTTAATAAAAAAATATTTTTATAATTAATTATTATTTAATTTAATAAATATATAATAAAAAAATATATAAAAAAATGTTAATGTCCCATTGAAAATAATAATTAATATTGACAAAAAAATGTATATTCTGTCGGTAGGTAGCTAGGGGGTGCGAAGTACAACAGCATAAGAGGGGGTCTACAAGGTGGTGCGCAGGGCCCCCCGGTCTCCCCTGCGGCTGAAAAAGAAAAGAACAGCGGCCGCAGACAAAGGGAGAACACGGTGGAGGCCCTGCGACGCCACTGGGACCTACCCACCCCGGTAGTCGCCTGCATTTTCTTTTTCACTGTCATATTCGTATTCACCTTTTCTGGTTCAAACCTTTTATAATTCAATACTATTTTTTTATATATATTTTTTTCATTTTTAAAATAATTAATTCCATGTTTCTAACATCGCGTTATATGGAAATAATGATAGTCTAACATAATTACATATATTTTCAAGATTACAAGAAGTTATAATATGACATACGTCACTTTGACATTTATTTATAAGTTCCCTCAAATAACAATGATTTCATAAATTATATCAGCATATAACATGGAAAATAAAAATTAATAAAAGAAAACCAGAATAATATATTAAGGTATAATTGTGTTTTTGTCAAAAGATTTTTATTTAAGAATTTGTGCGAATAGAAAAAGTACTAGAATTGGAATTGGCGTTCACAAAATATTGTTTAATTTATTCTGAAATCTACAAAGATCGTACGTATTAAGATTCTGTTTTATCTTCAACATATTTATAATTTATTTAAACTAATACACAATTTCAAAATAAATTTTTGTACAAATTTATTAATTTATGTATTAAAACATTTTTTTTTAATTTATTAAATGATAATTTTACCTATATGTTTGTTTATTATAAGTTTTATGCTTAAAATAATTAATTTCATAATTCTAAAATTGCATAAAATAAAGAAGACAGATATTTAACATAATTTCGTAAATTACGAGAATGACAACTGCCATTTTGACATTTATTTCTTGATTTACAATCACATGGAAGTGTTTTAGAAATCTATTGATGATATTAAAAGGAAAAGTTATTAAAACTATATAAAAATGTGAAAGAATACTGTGTAATGTTGTAGAATAATATATAAACAAGCAATAAACATTCATAATTTTTTCCCAAATTTTTTTCAACTATTGCATGGTCTTTAGGTATGTATATTCTTTTATAGTAATGGTAAAAATTTATAATCCGGCTTGTATTTAGTTTTGTTATTATTATACTTACAATAAGTTGTAACTTTAAATTAAAAATGCCGGAATTTTTGTAGAAACTGCATTAGGAAAAAGTATAAAATATTTTGTACATAGTTTCTTGAATATGGTTTTTATTTTATTTTAATAATAACAGTTGCTAATTAAATGTTAATGTAGGTAAAAAAATATTAATTTGGAGTCACATAGTCGAAAGACTAATTCGAAATTTGATTTCTTGTTAATAAATTGACATTAACGACTGTTAGAATATATTTCGTGAGAAAATGTACGAAATATATGAAAATAATATCTCTTTTTTTGCAAGGTTTGCATATATTTGAGCTATGAATACTTAGAAGGGAAATTCGAAGATATGAAACGAATGGAGAATATTTTAAAAAATTATAAAGTCATGTGTTCAAAAATTTCTATATGCTCGTTCCAAAAATTTTGCAGCGACCCTCGTACCCCTCGTACGTATGTCGAAACGAAGATCAAAACAGAGAATCAAACCTAGATTCATGGAATACGACAGATCAGTGATCATTGACATTGATTATCTATCTGATAAGCTTGTTTCTAATGATGGATTGAATTGATTTTTATATCAAAGTAGCTAGCTGGATGAAGTCTTAAATTGGTAATGGTGAATTTCAAATAAAGTGACTAATCTAGAATACAATAAGTCTAGGTATAATAATTTAAATGTTGTGTAAATAAAAAAATATTTTTATAATTAATTATTAATTATTTAATTTAATAAATATATAATAAAAAAATATATAAAAAAATGTTAATGTCCCATTGAAAAAAATAATTAATATTGACAAAAAAATGTATATTCTGTCGGTAGGTAGCTAGGGGGTGCGAAGTACAACAGCATAAGAGGGGGTCTACAAGGTGGTGCGCAGGGCCCCCCGGTCTCCCCTGCGGCTGAAAAAGAAAAGAACAGCGGCCGCAGACAAAGGGAGAACACGGTGGAGGCCCTGCGACGCCACTGGGACCTACCCACCCCGGTAGTCGCCTGCATTTTCTTTTTCACTGTCATATTCGTATTCACCTTTTCTGGTTCAAACCTTTTATAATTCAATACTATTTTTTTATATATATTTTTTTCATTTTTAAAATAATTAATTCCATGTTTCTAACATCGCGTTATATGGAAATAATGATAGTCTAACATAATTACATATATTTTCAAGATTACAAGAAGTTATAATATGACATACGTCACTTTGACATTTATTTATAAGTTCCCTCAAATAACAATGATTTCATAAATTATATCAGCATATAACATGGAAAATAAAAATTAATAAAAGAAAACCAGAATAATATATTAAGGTATAATTGTGTTTTTGTCAAAAGATTTTTATTTAAGAATTTGTGCGAATAGAAAAAGTACTAGAATTGGAATTGGCGTTCACAAAATATTGTTTAATTTATTCTGAAATCTACAAAGATCGTACGTATTAAGATTCTGTTTTATCTTCAACATATTTATAATTTATTTAAACTAATACACAATTTCAAAATTAATTTTTGTACAAATTTATTAATTTATGTATTAAAACATTTTTTTTTAATTTATTAAATGATAATTTTACCTATATGTTTGTTTATTATAAGTTTTATGCTTAAAATAATTAATTTCATAATTCTAAAATTGCATAAAATAAAGAAGACAGATATTTAACATAATTTCGTAAATTACGAGAATGACAACTGCCATTTTGACATTTATTTCTTGATTTACAATCACATGGAAGTGTTTTAGAAATCTATTGATGATATTAAAAGGAAAAGTTATTAAAACTATATAAAAATGTGAAAGAATACTGTGTAATGTTGTAGAATAATATATAAACAAGCAATAAACATTCATAATTTTTTCCCAAATTTTTTTCAACTATTGCATGGTCTTTAGGTATGTATATTCTTTTATAGTAATGGTAAAAATTTATAATCCGGCTTGCATTTAGTTTTGTTATTATTATACTTACAATAAGTTGTAACTTTAAATTAAAAATGCCGGAATTTTTGTAGAAACTGCATTAGGAAAAAGTATAAAATATTTTGTACATAGTTTCTTGAATATGGTTTTTATTTTATTTTAATAATAACAGTTGCTAATTAAATGTTAATGTAGGTAAAAAAATATTAATTTGGAGTCACATAGTCGAAAGACTAATTCGAAATTTGATTTCTTGTTAATAAATTGACATTAACGACTGTTAGAATATATTTCGTGAGAAAATGTACGAAATATATGAAAATAATATCTCTTTTTTTGCAAGGTTTGCATATATTTGAGCTATGAATACTTAGAAGGGAAATTCGAAGATATGAAACGAATGGAGAATATTTTAAAAAATTATAAAGTCATATGTTCAAAAATTTCTATATGCTCGTTCCAAAAATTTTGCAGCGACCCTCGTACCCCTCGTACGTATGTCGAAACGAAGATCAAAACAGAGAATCAAACCTAGATTCATGGAATACGACAGATCAGTGATCATTGACATTGATTATCTATCTGATAAGCTTGTTTCTAATGATGGATTGAATTGATTTTTATATCAAAGTAGCTAGCTGGATGAAGTCTTAAATTGGTAATGGTGAATTTCAAATAAAGTGACTAATCTAGAATACAATAAGTCTAGGTATAATAATTTAAATGTTGTGTTAATAAAAAAATATTTTTATAATTAATTATTAATTATTTAATTTAATAAATATATAATAAAAAAATATATAAAAAAATGTTAATGTTCCATTGAAAATAATAATTAATATTGACAAAAAAATGTATATTCTGTCGGTAGGTAGCTAGGGGGTGCGAAGTACAACAGCATAAGAGGGGGTCTACAAGGTGGTGCGCAGGGCCCCCCGGTCTCCCCTGCGGCTGAAAAAGAAAAGAACAGCGGCCGCAGACAAAGGGAGAACACGCTGGAGGCCCTGCGACGCCACTGGGACCTACCCACCCCGGTAGTCGCCTGCATTTTCTTTTTCACTGTCATATTCGTATTCACCTTTTCTGGTTCAAACCTTTTATAATTCAATACTATTTTTTTATATATATTTTTTTCATTTTTAAAATAATTAATTCCATGTTTCTAACATCGCGTTATATGGAAATAATGATAGTCTAACATAATTACATATATTTTCAAGATTACAAGAAGTTATAATATGACATACGTCACTTTGACATTTATTTATAAGTTCCCTCAAATAACAATGATTTCATAAATTATATCAGCATATAACATGGAAAATAAAAATTAATAAAAGAAAACCAGAATAATATATTAAGGTATAATTGTGTTTTTGTCAAAAGATTTTTATTTAAGAATTTGTGCGAATAGAAAAAGTACTAGAATTGGAATTGGCGTTCACAAAATATTGTTTAATTTATTCTGAAATCTACAAAGATCGTACGTATTAAGATTCTGTTTTATCTTCAACATATTTATAATTTATTTAAACTAATACACAATTTCAAAATTAATTTTTGTACAAATTTATTAATTTATGTATTAAAACATTTTTTTTTAATTTATTAAATGATAATTTTACCTATATGTTTGTTTATTATAAGTTTTATGCTTAAAATAATTAATTTCATAATTCTAAAATTGCATAAAATAAAGAAGACAGATATTTAACATAATTTCGTAAATTACGAGAATGACAACTGCCATTTTGACATTTATTTCTTGATTTACAATCACATGGAAGTGTTTTAGAAATCTATTGATGATATTAAAAGGAAAAGTTATTAAAACTATATAAAAATGTGAAAGAATACTGTGTAATGTTGTAGAATAATATATAAACAAGCAATAAACATTCATAATTTTTTCCCAAATTTTTTTCAACTATTGCATGGTCTTTAGGTATGTATATTCTTTTATAGTAATGGTAAAAATTTATAATCCGGCTTGCATTTAATTTTGTTATTATTATACTTACAATAAGTTGTAACTTTAAATTAAAAATGCCGGAATTTTTGTAGAAACTGCATTAGGAAAAAGTATAAAATATTTTGTACATAGTTTCTTGAATATGGTTTTTATTTTATTTTAATAATAACAGTTGTTAATTAAATGTTAATGTAGGTAAAAAAATATTAATTTGGAGTCACATAGTCGAAAGACTAATTCGAAATTTGATTTCTTGTTAATAAATTGACATTAACGACTGTTAGAATATATTTCGTGAGAAAATGTACGAAATATATGAAAATAATATCTCTTTTTTTGCAAGGTTTGCATATATTTGAGCTATGAATACTTAGAAGGGAAATTCGAAGATATGAAACGAATGGAGAATATTTTAAAAAATTATAAAGTCATATGTTCAAAAATTTCTATATGCTCGTTCCAAAAATTTTGCAGCGACCCTCGTACCCCTCGTACGTATGTCGAAACGAAGATCAAAACAGAGAATCAAACCTAGATTCATGGAATACGACAGATCAGTGATCATTGACATTGATTATCTATCTGATAAGCTTGTTTCTAATGATGGATTGAATTGATTTTTATATCAAAGTAGCTAGCTGGATGAAGTCATAAATTGGTAATGGTGAATTTCAAATAAAGTGACTAATCTAGAATACAATAAGTCTAGGTATAATAATTTAAATGTTGTGTTAATAAAAAAATATTTTTATAATTAATTATTAATTATTTAATTTAATAAATATATAATAAAAAAATATATAAAAAAATGTTAATGTTCCATTGAAAATAATAATTAATATTGACAAAAAAATGTATATTCTGTCGGTAGGTAGCTAGGGGGTGCGAAGTACAACAGCATAAGAGGGGGTCTACAAGGTGGTGCGCAGGGCCCCCCGGTCTCCCCTGCGGCTGAAAAAGAAAAGAACAGCGGCCGCAGACAAAGGGAGAACACGGTGGAGGCCCTGCGACGCCACTGGGACCTACCCACCCCGGTAGTCGCCTGCATTTTCTTTTTCACTGTCATATTCGTATTCACCTTTTCTGGTTCAAACCTTTTATAATTCAATACTATTTTTTTATATATATTTTTTTCATTTTTAAAATAATTAATTCCATGTTTCTAACATCGCGTTATATGGAAATAATGATAGTCTAACATAATTACATATATTTTCAAGATTACAAGAAGTTATAATATGACATACGTCACTTTGACATTTATTTATAAGTTCCCTCAAATAACAATGATTTCATAAATTATATCAGCATATAACATGGAAAATAAAAATTAATAAAAGAAAACCAGAATAATATATTAAGGTATAATTGTGTTTTTGTCAAAAGATTTTTATTTAAGAATTTGTGCGAATAGAAAAAGTACTAGAATTGGAATTGGCGTTCACAAAATATTGTTTAATTTATTCTGAAATCTACAAAGATCGTACGTATTAAGATTCTGTTTTATCTTCAACATATTTATAATTTATTTAAACTAATACACAATTTCAAAATAAATTTTTGTACAAATTTATTAATTTATGTATTATAACATTTTTTTTTAATTTATTAAATGATAATTTTACCTATATGTTTGTTTATTATAAGTTTTATGCTTAAAATAATTAATTTCATAATTCTAAAATTGCATAAAATAAAGAAGACAGATATTTAACATAATTTCGTAAATTACGAGAATGACAACTGCCATTTTGACATTTATTTCTTGATTTACAATCACATGGAAGTGTTTTAGAAATCTATTGATGATATTAAAAGGAAAAGTTATTAAAACTATATAAAAATGTGAAAGAATACTGTGTAATGTTGTAGAATAATATATAAACAAGCAATAAACATTCATAATTTTTTCCCAAATATTTTTCAACTATTGCATGGTCTTTAGGTATGTATATTCTTTTATAGTTGTAACGATGATCAAGTATGTAAAGAGTATAATTGTGTAATCAAGTGTGCAAAATATATAATTGTAAAGATGATCGAAGTATTCACAAAAAATAAAAAAATAAACAAAAGGTATAAATTGAAAGAACCGACAGATACAAGCTAATTTATTAATCGCCAGATACAAGCTAATTATATTAATCGCAGTTAAATACAAAGTAAGAAATAAACCTGAATTAAATAATAAATATGATGAATTAACATATTAATTTTTATAGGAAATTTGAAGCTACCATAAGCTAATAAAAACTCACAAGCTAACAAGCTAACTAGCTAGCAACCTAACGAGCTAACTTCTTAACTAACTAACGATCTATTATTTATAATCTGAATACTCCGAACATTTATCTATAATACGATATTAATTGTAAAAGAAGAGGAATAAATATATAGATATATAGCTATCAAATTTACAACTGCTTTTAATATACTCAATTCCAATATTCTTCAAATTTCTTTTGGTGAAAAAAAAAAATACAAGCAATGGACGTTGATCAAGAAAGCATAATCCCTGAAAATATCAACGCAGGTCTGCAGCCAAATATTCATATGACACAAGCGAACCCGCAAGATATGATCTTAAATTTAGAAGAAGAATCAATATCTGGGACAGCACGCCAGAATGAATTGGCATCACACGGAAATATTAATAATTGTATTATTTGTAAACAGGCAGATACAGATGATATGGTGCAGTGCGATTCTTGCGACAAATGGTTTCATTTTGTATGTGTTAAAGTTGATGCCAGTATTGCTTATGTAGACTGGTCTTGTAAAAGATGCACATCAAAGGAAAAATTAAATATTAGAAAAAGCAAGTCATTCGCTTCAAGTTCTAAAAATAATGAAACTTCAAATAAAATTCATCTTGAACAAGAATTGGATGACAAACAATCAAGAATATCTGATGAATTATCAATAAATAATAAATACACTTCAGAATGGATAAAAGGAAAATGTCAATCAATTAAAAGTCAAAATTTCCATAATGACACTGACATTTTTAACAAAAATCATTCATTATCCCCTCAACAAATTGCTGCTAGACAAGTGTTGTCCCTAAAAAGTAATCTTCCAGTATTTTATGGAAATCCAGTAGATTGGCCTTTATTCTATTCAAATTTTCTTGAATCTACAAGAAGATGTGGTTACACAAATCAAGAAAATTTAGTACGTCTCCAACAAAGTTTAAGGGGAAAAGCGCTAGATATCGTCAGAAGCATGCTACTAATACCCGAAAATGTACCCATGGTTATAGAGAATTTAAAAATGCTATTTGGTCGACCGGAAATTATTATACAAAATTTAATAACAAAAATTAGAAATGAGAAACCAATAAGATTAGATAAAATAGACAGTTTAATTAACTTCGCAATGATGGTAAGAAATTTGGTTGCTACCATGGAGGCTTCCAAGCTAAGGGCTCATCTAAATAATCCTATTTTGCTGCAAGAGTTAATAACAAAATTACCAGCAAATATAAGATTAGATTGGGCTCGACATACTCTTGAAATTGAAGAAGTAAACTTGTCACATTTCAATGACTGGTTGTACCAACAAGCTCGCGCAGCGAGTAATATAAATATTTATATGGGAGATACATTTAGTTACAGTAGCAACAATGAAGAAAAATATAGTGTTAAAAAGACAACCAATAATTTTTTGCAAGCAAGTCATACAAATACTCAATTAACAAATAACAAAAATAAATGTTCCGTATGTGATTCTGAAGAACATGCGATAGAAAACTGTGCAAAATTTAATAATTTTACCAAGAATCAGAGATGGAAAATAGTAACAGAAAAGAAATTATGCAGGTTCTGTCTCAAATTTCATTATTCTTCAAGATGTAATTTAAAGAAAGTCTGCATGATCGACAATTGTGGACGTAATCACCATCCTTTATTACATAATCCCAACTTTGTCAACGTTACTACTCAAAATCCACAATCTTTAGAAGAAACCACAGAGGTTCAGTTTAATCATTCTCCAAATTCTCAATCTGTACTGTTTCGAATAATTCCTGTCTGTTTATACAACAAAAACATATGTATAGAAACATTCGCCTTTCTGGACGATGGTTCGTCGGTGACATTGATGGAAGAAAGCTTAGCAGATGAACTCAAGTTAGAAGGCCCAACAACAAGTTTATTTCTCAAGTGGACTAGTGAAATGTCAAGAAAAGAAAGTCAATCAAAAATATTGTCCTGTACAATCGGTGGAACGTCAAATGACTCAAAGAAATATTCTTTAACAAATGTAAGAACTGTGAAACATCTTGGCTTACCAACGCAAACATTTCAGTTCAATGAAAATGATGCACAACACAAATATTTGAGCGATCTATCTCTAAAAAATTTTGTAAATGCATCACCAAAATTATTAATTGGACTTGATAACTGGAAATTATGCGTGCCACTAGAAATACGAGAAGAACATGAAAACTATCCAATTGCTACAAGAACTCGTCTAGGCTGGGTTGTAAGTGGACCAAACTTCCAAAACAAAGAAACCAAAGTTCAAAAACGAGACTTCTACGACCCTTCCAGCAGTTCAAAAGACGCGTCAATTGAAGTCATCCTTGACCCAAGAGCCAAAAAGGTAGTAGCTGTAGTCGAAAATAGTCCAAGTGGACAAGCCATGTACGACTTGTCAGGTTGGAAAAATAAAGAAGAAGGATCTTCTTACAAATCAGATCAATTTGCACCAGGTACTCAACAAGAACAAGTTGTAAATTTAGTCTACCCTGCTGAAAGAACAGAACGAAAATACGCAACAGAATTCGGTACAAATACAGACTCAAAAATAGGCTTCAAAGAGAAAGAAGACACAAATAAAAGAAAACGAAATGCAGATTTAAAAAAAAAAGATTCAGATAAAAGAAGCATACAAGATAAAAAGCGAAAATCAGAACAAAAAGTTGACTCCAAACAAAAGGAATGTCCACCTCATAATACTCCATCCACTGGTGAATCTGAAAATAAAGAAAAGTTGAATTCAAACCCTGAAAAAGAAGTAAAACGAGACACCAGTCAATGGTCTTCAGAACAGCTTAGTGCCCTACGGAATTCTTTAAATAATGTTCAAGACACCAACGGTGAAGTCCAAAATCTTCGTAACATTCTTTCTAGCATGGGTCTTCTTGAAGATAGTGTAGAAAAAAAGCGAGAAACAGACGCCAAAGTAAACGAAAAACGTGACGATACCTCAAACAGTGATCTAAAAGAGAAAGAGAATGAAGATCTTAACCAAGACAACCTAGTCCTCAAACGGAACAACCGAGAAGCAAAAACCGAAGAACTATCTCCTGAAGAACCAATAGAAAAACGTGAAACTGAGGACGAGAACTATGAGGAAGAAATGAACGAAGAATTTGAGGACAAAAGCAACGTCAAAAGATCAAACACCGAAGCAGTAAAATTAGCAAAATTAGACGTTCTTGAGTAAGCCGATACATACGCATCGACTTACTAGAGGGGGAGAATGTAACGATGATCAAGTATGTAAAGAGTATAATTGTGTAATCAAGTGTGCAAAATATATAATTGTAAAGATGATCGAAGTATTCACAAAAAATAAAAAAATAAACAAAAGGTATAAATTGAAAGAACCGACAGATACAAGCTAATTTATTAATCGCCAGATACAAGCTAATTATATTAATCGCAGTTAAATACAAAGTAAGAAATAAACCTGAATTAAATAATAAATATGATGAATTAACATATTAATTTTTATAGGAAATTTGAAGCTACCATAAGCTAATAAAAACTCACAAGCTAACAAGCTAACTAGCTAGCAACCTAACGAGCTAACTTCTTAACTAACTAACGATCTATTATTTATAATCTGAATACTCCGAACATTTATCTATAATACGATATTAATTGTAAAAGAAGAGGAATAAATATATAGATATATAGCTATCAAATTTACAACTGCTTTTAATATACTCAATTCCAATAATAGTAATGGTAAAAATTTATAATCCGGCTTGCATTTAATTTTGTTATTATTATACTTACAATAAGTTGTAACTTTAAATTAAAAATGCCGGAATTTTTGTAGAAACTGCATTAGGAAAAAGTATAAAATATTTTGTACATAGTTTCTTGAATATGGTTTTTATTTTATTTTAATAATAACAGTTGTTAATTAAATGTTAATGTAGGTAAAAATATATTAATTTGGAGTCACATAGTCGAAAGACTAATTCGAAATTTGATTTCTTGTTAATAAATTGACATTAACGACTGTTAGAATATATTTCGTGAGAAAATGTACGAAATATATGAAAATAATATCTCTTTTTTTGCAAGGTTTGCAAATATTTGAGCTATGAATACTTAGAAGGGAAATTCGAAGATATGAAACGAATGGAGAATATTTTAAAAAATTATAAAGTCATATGTTCAAAAATTTCTATATGCTCGTTCCAAAAATTTTGCAGCGACCCTCGTACCCCTCGTACGTATGTCGAAACGAAGATCAAAACAGAGAATCAAACCTAGATTCATGGAATACGACAGATCAGTGATAATTGACATTGATTATCTATCTGATAAGCTTGTTTCTAATGATGGATTGAATTGATTTTTATATCAAAGTAGCTAGCTGGATGAAGTCTTAAATTGGTAATGGTGAATTTCAAATAAAGTGACTAATCTAGAATACAATAAGTCTAGGTATAATAATTTAAATGTTGTGTTAATAAAAAAATATTTTTATAATTAATTATTAATTATTTAATTTAATAAATATATAATAAAAAAATATATAAAAAAATGTTAATGTTCCATTGAAAATAATAATTAATATTGACAAAAAAATGTATATTCTGTCGGTAGGTAGCTAGGGGGTGCGAAGTACAACAGCATAAGAGGGGGTCTACAAGGTGATGCGCAGGGCCCCCCGGTCTCCCCTGCGGCTGAAAAAGAAAAGAACAGCGGCCGCAGACAAAGGGGGAACACGGTGGAGGCCCTGCGACGCCACTGGGACCTACCCACCCCGGTAGTCGCCTGCATTTTCTTTTTCACTGTCATATTCGTATTCACCTTTTCTGGTTCAAACCTTTTATAATTCAATACTATTTTTTTATATATATTTTTTTCATTTTTAAAATAATTAATTCCATGTTTCTAACATCGCGTTATATGGAAATAATGATAGTCTAACATAATTACATATATTTTCAAGATTACAAGAAGTTATAATATGACATACGTCACTTTGACATTTATTTATAAGTTCCCTCAAATAACAATGATTTCATAAATTATATCAGCATATAACATGGAAAATAAAAATTAATAAAAGAAAACCAGAATAATATATTAAGGTATAATTGTGTTTTTGTCAAAAGATTTTTATTTAAGAATTTGTGCGAATAGAAAAAGTACTAGAATTGGAATTGGCGTTCACAAAATATTGTTTAATTTATTCTGAAATCTACAAAGATCGTACGTATTAAGATTCTGTTTTATCTTCAACATATTTATAATTTATTTAAACTAATACACAATTTCAAAATTAATTTTTGTACAAATTTATTAATTTATGTATTAAAACATTTTTTTTAATTTATTAAATGATAATTTTACCTACATGTTTGTTTATTATAAGTTTTATGCTTAAAATAATTAATTTCATAATTCTAAAATTGCATAAAATAAAGAAGACAGATATTTAACATAATTTCGTAAATTACGAGAATGACAACTGCCATTTTGACATTTATTTCTTGATTTACAATCACATGGAAGTGTTTTAGAAATCTATTGATGATATTAAAAGGAAAAGTTATTAAAACTATATAAAAATGTGAAAGAATACTGTGTAATGTTGTAGAATAATATATAAACAAGCAATAAACATTCATAATTTTTTCCCAATTTTTTTTCAACTATTGCATGGTCTTTAGGTATGTATATTCTTTTATAGTAATGGTAAAAATTTATAATCCGGCTTGCATTTAATTTTGTTATTATTATACTTACAATAAGTTGTAACTTTAAATTAAAAATGCCGGAATTTTTGTAGAAACTGCATTAGGAAAAAGTATAAAATATTTTGTACATAGTTTCTTGAATATGGTTTTTATTTTATTTTAATAATAACAGTTGTTAATTAAATGTTAATGTAGGTAAAAAAATATTAATTTGGAGTCACATAGTCGAAAGACTAATTCGAAATTTGATTTCTTGTTAATAAATTGACATTAACGACTGTTAGAATATATTTCGTGAGAAAATGTACGAAATATATGAAAATAATATCTCTTTTTTTGCAAGGTTTGCATATATTTGAGCTATGAATACTTAGAAGGGAAATTCGAAGATATGAAACGAATGGAGAATATTTTAAAAAATTATAAAGTCATATGTTCAAAAATTTCTATATGCTCGTTCCAAAAATTTTGCAGCGACCCTCGTACCCCTCGTACGTATGTCGAAACGAAGATCAAAACAGAGAATCAAACCTAGATTCATGGAATACGACAGATCAGTGATCATTGACATTGATTATCTATCTGATAAGCTTGTTTCTAATGATGGATTGAATTGATTTTTATATCAAAGTAGCTAGCTGGATGAAGTCATAAATTGGTAATGGTGAATTTCAAATAAAGTGACTAATCTAGAATACAATAAGTCTAGGTATAATAATTTAAATGTTGTGTTAATAAAAAAATATTTTTATAATTAATTATTAATTATTTAATTTAATAAATATATAATAAAAAAATATATAAAAAAATGTTAATGTTCCATTGAAAATAGTAATTAATATTGACAAAAAAATGTATATTCTGTCGGTAGGTAGCTAGGGGGTGCGAAGTACAACAGCATAAGAGGGGGTCTACAAGGTGGTGCGCAGGGCCCTCCGGTCTCCCCTGCGGCTGAAAAAGAAAAGAACAGCGGCCGCAGACAAAGGGAGAACACGGTGGAGGCCCTGCGACGCCACTGGGACCTACCCACCCCGGTAGTCGCCTGCATTTTCTTTTTCACTGTCATATTCGTATTCACCTTTTCTGGTTCAAACCTTTTATAATTCAATACTATTTTTTTATATATATTTTTTTCATTTTTAAAATAATTAATTCCATGTTTCTAACATCGCGTTATATGGAAATAATGATAGTCTAACATAATTACATATATTTTCAAGATTACAAGAAGTTATAATATGACATACGTCACTTTGACATTTATTTATAAGTTCCCTCAAATAACAATGATTTCATAAATTATATCAGCATATAACATGGAAAATAAAAATTAATAAAAGAAAACCAGAATAATATATTAAGGTATAATTGTGTTTTTGTCAAAAGATTTTTATTTAAGAATTTGTGCGAATAGAAAAAGTACTAGAATTGGAATTGGCGTTCACAAAATATTGTTTAATTTATTCTGAAATCTACAAAGATCGTACGTATTAAGATTCTGTTTTATCTTCAACATATTTATAATTTATTTAAACTAATACACAATTTCAAAATTAATTTTTGTACAAATTTATTAATTTATGTATTAAAACATTTTTTTTTTAATTTATTAAATGATAATTTTACCTATATGTTTGTTTATTATAAGTTTTATGCTTAAAATAATTAATTTCATAATTCTAAAATTGCATAAAATAAAGAAGACAGATATTTAACATAATTTCGTAAATTACGAGAATGACAACTGCCATTTTGACATTTATTTCTTGATTTACAATCACATGGAAGTGTTTTAGAAATCTATTGATGATATTAAAAGGAAAAGTTATTAAAACTATATAAAAATGTGAAAGAATACTGTGTAATGTTGTAGAATAATATATAAACAAGCAATAAACATTCATAATTTTTTCCCAATTTTTTTTCAACTATTGCATGGTCTTTAGGTATGTATATTCTTTTATAGTAATGGTAAAAATTTATAATCCGGCTTGCATTTAATTTTGTTATTATTATACTTACAATAAGTTGTAACTTTAAATTAAAAATGCCGGAATTTTTGTAGAAACTGCATTAGGAAAAAGTATAAAATATTTTGTACATAGTTTCTTGAATATGGTTTTTATTTTATTTTAATAATAACAGTTGTTAATTAAATGTTAATGTAGGTAAAAAAATATTAATTTGGAGTCACATAGTCGAAAGACTAATTCGAAATTTGATTTCTTGTTAATAAATTGACATTAACGACTGTTAGAATATATTTCGTGAGAAAATGTACGAAATATATGAAAATAATATCTCTTTTTTTGCAAGGTTTGCATATATTTGAGCTATGAATACTTAGAAGGGAAATTCGAAGATATGAAACGAATGGAGAATATTTTAAAAAATTATAAAGTCATATGTTCAAAAATTTCTATATGCTCGTTCCAAAAATTTTGCGGCGACCCTCGTACCCCTCGTACGTATGTCGAAACGAAGATTAAAACAGAGAATCAAACCTAGATTCATGGAATACGACAGATCAGTGATCATTGACATTGATTATCTATCTGATAAGCTTGTTTCTAATGATGGATTGAATTGATTTTTATATCAAAGTAGCTAGCTGGATGAAGTCATAAATTGGTAATGGTGAATTTCAAATAAAGTGACTAATCTAGAATACAATAAGTCTAGGTATAATAATTTAAATGTTGTGTTAATAAAAAAATATTTTTATAATTAATTATTAATTATTTAATTTAATAAATATATAATAAAAAAATATATAAAAAAATGTTAATGTTCCATTGAAAATAATAATTAATATTGACAAAAAAATGTATATTCTGTCGGTAGGTAGCTAGGGGGTGCGGAGTACAACAGCATAAGAGGGGGTCTACAAGGTGGTGCGCAGGGCCCCCCGGTCTCCCCTGCGGCTGAAAAAGAAAAGAACAGCGGCCGCAAACAAAGGGAGAACACGGTGGAGGCCCTGCGACGCCACTGGGACCTACCCACCCCGGTAGTCGCCTGCATTTTCTTTTTCACTGTCATATTCGTATTCACCTTTTCTGGTTCAAACCTTTTATAATTCAATACTATTTTTTTATATATATTTTTTTCATTTTTAAAATAATTAATTCCATGTTTCTAACATCGCGTTATATGGAAATAATGATAGTCTAACATAATTACATATATTTTCAAGATTACAAGAAGTTATAATATGACATACGTCACTTTGACATTTATTTATAAGTTCCCTCAAATAACAATGATTTCATAAATTATATCAGCATATAACATGGAAAATAAAAATTAATAAAAGAAAACCAGAATAATATATTAAGGTATAATTGTGTTTTTGTCAAAAGATTTTTATTTAAGAATTTGTGCGAATAGAAAAAGTACTAGAATTGGAATTGGCGTTCACAAAATATTGTTTAATTTATTCTGAAATCTACAAAGATCGTACGTATTAAGATTCTGTTTTATCTTCAACATATTTATAATTTATTTAAACTAATACACAATTTCAAAATAAATTTTTGTACAAATTTATTAATTTATGTATTATAACATTTTTTTTTAATTTATTAAATGATAATTTTACCTATATGTTTGTTTATTATAAGTTTTATGCTTAAAATAATTAATTTCATAATTCTAAAATTGCATAAAATAAAGAAGACAGATATTTAACATAATTTCGTAAATTACGAGAATGACAACTGCCATTTTGACATTTATTTCTTGATTTACAATCACATGGAAGTGTTTTAGAAATCTATTGATGATATTAAAAGGAAAAGTTATTAAAACTATATAAAAATGTGAAAGAATACTGTGTAATGTTGTAGAATAATATATAAACAAGCAATAAACATTCATAATTTTTTCCCAAATATTTTTCAACTATTGCATGGTCTTTAGGTATGTATATTCTTTTATAGTAATGGTAAAAATTTATAATCCGGCTTGCATTTAATTTTGTTATTATTATACTTACAATAAGTTGTAACTTTAAATTAAAAATGCCGGAATTTTTGTAGAAACTGCATTAGGAAAAAGTATAAAATATTTTGTACATAGTTTCTTGAATATGGTTTTTATTTTATTTTAATAATAACAGTTGTTAATTAAATGTTAATGTAGGTAAAAATATATTAATTTGGAGTCACATAGTCGAAAGACTAATTCGAAATTTGATTTCTTGTTAATAAATTGACATTAACGACTGTTAGAATATATTTCGTGAGAAAATGTACGAAATATATGAAAATAATATCTCTTTTTTTGCAAGGTTTGCAAATATTTGAGCTATGAATACTTAGAAGGGAAATTCGAAGATATGAAACGAATGGAGAATATTTTAAAAAATTATAAAGTCATATGTTCAAAAATTTCTATATGCTCGTTCCAAAAATTTTGCAGCGACCCTCGTACCCCTCGTACGTATGTCGAAACGAAGATCAAAACAGAGAATCAAACCTAGATTCATGGAATACGACAGATCAGTGATAATTGACATTGATTATCTATCTGATAAGCTTGTTTCTAATGATGGATTGAATTGATTTTTATATCAAAGTAGCTAGCTGGATGAAGTCTTAAATTGGTAATGGTGAATTTCAAATAAAGTGACTAATCTAGAATACAATAAGTCTAGGTATAATAATTTAAATGTTGTGTTAATAAAAAAATATTTTTATAATTAATTATTAATTATTTAATTTAATAAATATATAATAAAAAAATATATAAAAAAATGTTAATGTTCCATTGAAAATAATAATTAATATTGACAAAAAAATGTATATTCTGTCGGTAGGTAGCTAGGGGGTGCGAAGTACAACAGCATAAGAGGGGGTCTACAAGGTGGTGCGCAGGGCCCCCCGGTCTCCCCTGCGGCTGAAAAAGAAAAGAACAGCGGCCGCAGACAAAGGGAGAACACGGTGGAGGCCCTGCGACGCCACTGGGACCTACCCACCCCGGTAGTCGCCTGCATTTTCTTTTTCACTGTCATATTCGTATTCACCTTTTCTGGTTCAAACCTTTTATAATTCAATACTATTTTTTTATATATATTTTTTTCATTTTTAAAATAATTAATTCCATGTTTCTAACATCGCGTTATATGGAAATAATGATAGTCTAACATAATTACATATATTTTCAAGATTACAAGAAGTTATAATATGACATACGTCACTTTGACATTTATTTATAAGTTCCCTCAAATAACAATGATTTCATAAATTATATCAGCATATAACATGGAAAATAAAAATTAATAAAAGAAAACCAGAATAATATATTAAGGTATAATTGTGTTTTTGTCAAAAGATTTTTATTTAAGAATTTGTGCGAATAGAAAAAGTACTAGAATTGGAATTGGCGTTCACAAAATATTGTTTAATTTATTCTGAAATCTACAAAGATCGTACGTATTAAGATTCTGTTTTATCTTCAACATATTTATAATTTATTTAAACTAATACACAATTTCAAAATTAATTTTTGTACAAATTTATTAATTTATGTATTAAAACATTTTTTTTTAATTTATTAAATGATAATTTTACCTATATGTTTGTTTATTATAAGTTTTATGCTTAAAATAATTAATTTCATAATTCTAAAATTGCATAAAATAAAGAAGACAGATATTTAACATAATTTCGTAAATTACGAGAATGACAACTGCCATTTTGACATTTATTTCTTGATTTACAATCACATGGAAGTGTTTTAGAAATCTATTGATGATATTAAAAGGAAAAGTTATTAAAACTATATAAAAATGTGAAAGAATACTGTGTAATGTTGTAGAATAATATATAAACAAGCAATAAACATTCATAATTTTTTCCCAATTTTTTTTCAACTATTGCATGGTCTTTAGGTATGTATATTCTTTTATAGTAATGGTAAAAATTTATAATCCGGCTTGCATTTAATTTTGTTATTATTATACTTACAATAAGTTGTAACTTTAAATTAAAAATGCCGGAATTTTTGTAGAAACTGCATTAGGAAAAAGTATAAAATATTTTGTACATAGTTTCTTGAATATGGTTTTTATTTTATTTTAATAATAACAGTTGTTAATTAAATGTTAATGTAGGTAAAAAAATATTAATTTGGAGTCACATAGTCGAAAGACTAATTCGAAATTTGATTTCTTGTTAATAAATTGACATTAACGACTGTTAGAATATATTTCGTGAGAAAATGTACGAAATATATGAAAATAATATCTCTTTTTTTGCAAGGTTTGCATATATTTGAGCTATGAATACTTAGAAGGGAAATTCGAAGATATGAAACGAATGGAGAATATTTTAAAAAATTATAAAGTCATATGTTCAAAAATTTCTATATGCTCGTTCCAAAAATTTTGCAGCGACCCTCGTACCCCTCGTACGTATGTCGAAACGAAGATCAAAACAGAGAATCAAACCTAGATTCATGGAATACGACAGATCAGTGATCATTGACATTGATTATCTATCTGATAAGCTTGTTTCTAATGATGGATTGAATTGATTTTTATATCAAAGTAGCTAGCTGGATGAAGTCATAAATTGGTAATGGTGAATTTCAAATAAAGTGACTAATCTAGAATACAATAAGTCTAGGTATAATAATTTAAATGTTGTGTTAATAAAAAAATATTTTTATAATTAATTATTAATTATTTAATTTAATAAATATATAATAAAAAAATATATAAAAAAATGTTAATGTTCCATTGAAAATAATAATTAATATTGACAAAAAAATGTATATTCTGTCGGTAGGTAGCTAGGGGGTGCGAAGTACAACAGCATAAGAGGGGGTCTACAAGGTGGTGCGCAGGGCCCTCCGGTCTCCCCTGCGGCTGAAAAAGAAAAGAACAGCGGCCGCAGACAAAGGGAGAACACGGTGGAGGCCCTGCGACGCCACTGGGACCTACCCACCCCGGTAGTCGCCTGCATTTTCTTTTTCACTGTCATATTCGTATTCACCTTTTCTGGTTCAAACCTTTTATAATTCAATACTATTTTTTTATATATATTTTTTTCATTTTTAAAATAATTAATTCCATGTTTCTAACATCGCGTTATATGGAAATAATGATAGTCTAACATAATTACATATATTTTCAAGATTACAAGAAGTTATAATATGACATACGTCACTTTGACATTTATTTATAAGTTCCCTCAAATAACAATGATTTCATAAATTATATCAGCATATAACATGGAAAATAAAAATTAATAAAAGAAAACCAGAATAATATATTAAGGTATAATTGTGTTTTTGTCAAAAGATTTTTATTTAAGAATTTGTGCGAATAGAAAAAGTACTAGAATTGGAATTGGCGTTCACAAAATATTGTTTAATTTATTCTGAAATCTACAAAGATCGTACGTATTAAGATTCTGTTTTATCTTCAACATATTTATAATTTATTTAAACTAATACACAATTTCAAAATAAATTTTTGTACAAATTTATTAATTTATGTATTATAACATTTTTTTTTAATTTATTAAATGATAATTTTACCTATATGTTTGTTTATTATAAGTTTTATGCTTAAAATAATTAATTTCATAATTCTAAAATTGCATAAAATAAAGAAGACAGATATTTAACATAATTTCGTAAATTACGAGAATGACAACTGCCATTTTGACATTTATTTCTTGATTTACAATCACATGGAAGTGTTTTAGAAATCTATTGATGATATTAAAAGGAAAAGTTATTAAAACTATATAAAAATGTGAAAGAATACTGTGTAATGTTGTAGAATAATATATAAACAAGCAATAAACATTCATAATTTTTTCCCAAATATTTTTCAACTATTGCATGGTCTTTAGGTATGTATATTCTTTTATAGTAATGGTAAAAATTTATAATCCGGCTTGCATTTAATTTTGTTATTATTATACTTACAATAAGTTGTAACTTTAAATTAAAAATGCCGGAATTTTTGTAGAAACTGCATTAGGAAAAAGTATAAAATATTTTGTACATAGTTTCTTGAATATGGTTTTTATTTTATTTTAATAATAACAGTTGTTAATTAAATGTTAATGTAGGTAAAAATATATTAATTTGGAGTCACATAGTCGAAAGACTAATTCGAAATTTGATTTCTTGTTAATAAATTGACATTAACGACTGTTAGAATATATTTCGTGAGAAAATGTACGAAATATATGAAAATAATATCTCTTTTTTTGCAAGGTTTGCAAATATTTGAGCTATGAATACTTAGAAGGGAAATTCGAAGATATGAAACGAATGGAGAATATTTTAAAAAATTATAAAGTCATATGTTCAAAAATTTCTATATGCTCGTTCCAAAAATTTTGCAGCGACCCTCGTACCCCTCGTACGTATGTCGAAACGAAGATCAAAACAGAGAATCAAACCTAGATTCATGGAATACGACAGATCAGTGATAATTGACATTGATTATCTATCTGATAAGCTTGTTTCTAATGATGGATTGAATTGATTTTTATATCAAAGTAGCTAGCTGGATGAAGTCTTAAATTGGTAATGGTGAATTTCAAATAAAGTGACTAATCTAGAATACAATAAGTCTAGGTATAATAATTTAAATGTTGTGTTAATAAAAAAATATTTTTATAATTAATTATTAATTATTTAATTTAATAAATATATAATAAAAAAATATATAAAAAAATGTTAATGTTCCATTGAAAATAATAATTAATATTGACAAAAAAATGTATATTCTGTCGGTAGGTAGCTAGGGGGTGCGAAGTACAACAGCATAAGAGGGGGTCTACAAGGTGGTGCGCAGGGCCCCCCGGTCTCCCCTGCGGCTGAAAAAGAAAAGAACAGCGGCCGCAGACAAAGGGAGAACACGGTGGAGGCCCTGCGACGCCACTGGGACCTACCCACCCCGGTAGTCGCCTGCATTTTCTTTTTCACTGTCATATTCGTATTCACCTTTTCTGGTTCAAACCTTTTATAATTCAATACTATTTTTTTATATATATTTTTTTCATTTTTAAAATAATTAATTCCATGTTTCTAACATCGCGTTATATGGAAATAATGATAGTCTAACATAATTACATATATTTTCAAGATTACAAGAAGTTATAATATGACATACGTCACTTTGACATTTATTTATAAGTTCCCTCAAATAACAATGATTTCATAAATTATATCAGCATATAACATGGAAAATAAAAATTAATAAAAGAAAACCAGAATAATATATTAAGGTATAATTGTGTTTTTGTCAAAAGATTTTTATTTAAGAATTTGTGCGAATAGAAAAAGTACTAGAATTGGAATTGGCGTTCACAAAATATTGTTTAATTTATTCTGAAATCTACAAAGATCGTACGTATTAAGATTCTGTTTTATCTTCAACATATTTATAATTTATTTAAACTAATACACAATTTCAAAATTAATTTTTGTACAAATTTATTAATTTATGTATTAAAACATTTTTTTTTAATTTATTAAATGATAATTTTACCTATATGTTTGTTTATTATAAGTTTTATGCTTAAAATAATTAATTTCATAATTCTAAAATTGCATAAAATAAAGAAGACAGATATTTAACATAATTTCGTAAATTACGAGAATGACAACTGCCATTTTGACATTTATTTCTTGATTTACAATCACATGGAAGTGTTTTAGAAATCTATTGATGATATTAAAAGGAAAAGTTATTAAAACTATATAAAAATGTGAAAGAATACTGTGTAATGTTGTAGAATAATATATAAACAAGCAATAAACATTCATAATTTTTTCCCAATTTTTTTTCAACTATTGCATGGTCTTTAGGTATGTATATTCTTTTATAGTAATGGTAAAAATTTATAATCCGGCTTGCATTTAATTTTGTTATTATTATACTTACAATAAGTTGTAACTTTAAATTAAAAATGCCGGAATTTTTGTAGAAACTGCATTAGGAAAAAGTATAAAATATTTTGTACATAGTTTCTTGAATATGGTTTTTATTTTATTTTAATAATAACAGTTGTTAATTAAATGTTAATGTAGGTAAAAAAATATTAATTTGGAGTCACATAGTCGAAAGACTAATTCGAAATTTGATTTCTTGTTAATAAATTGACATTAACGACTGTTAGAATATATTTCGTGAGAAAATGTACGAAATATATGAAAATAATATCTCTTTTTTTGCAAGGTTTGCATATATTTGAGCTATGAATACTTAGAAGGGAAATTCGAAGATATGAAACGAATGGAGAATATTTTAAAAAATTATAAAGTCATATGTTCAAAAATTTCTATATGCTCGTTCCAAAAATTTTGCAGCGACCCTCGTACCCCTCGTACGTATGTCGAAACGAAGATCAAAACAGAGAATCAAACCTAGATTCATGGAATACGACAGATCAGTGATCATTGACATTGATTATCTATCTGATAAGCTTGTTTCTAATGATGGATTGAATTGATTTTTATATCAAAGTAGCTAGCTGGATGAAGTCTTAAATTGGTAATGGTGAATTTCAAATAAAGTGACTAATCTAGAATACAATAAGTCTAGGTATAATAATTTAAATGTTGTGTTAATAAAAAAATATTTTTATAATTAATTATTAATTATTTAATTTAATAAATATATAATAAAAAAATATATAAAAAAATGTTAATGTTCCATTGAAAATAATAATTAATATTGACAAAAAAATGTATATTCTGTCGGTAGGTAGCTAGGGGGTGCGAAGTACAACAGCATAAGAGGGGGTCTACAAGGTGGTGCGCAGGGCCCCCCGGTCTCCCCTGCGGCTGAAAAAGAAAAGAACAGCGGCCGCAGACAAAGGGAGAACACGCTGGAGGCCCTGCGACGCCACTGGGACCTACCCACCCCGGTAGTCGCCTGCATTTTCTTTTTCACTGTCATATTCGTATTCACCTTTTCTGGTTCAAACCTTTTATAATTCAATACTATTTTTTTATATATATTTTTTTCATTTTTAAAATAATTAATTCCATGTTTCTAACATCGCGTTATATGGAAATAATGATAGTCTAACATAATTACATATATTTTCAAGATTACAAGAAGTTATAATATGACATACGTCACTTTGACATTTATTTATAAGTTCCCTCAAATAACAATGATTTCATAAATTATATCAGCATATAACATGGAAAATAAAAATTAATAAAAGAAAACCAGAATAATATATTAAGGTATAATTGTGTTTTTGTCAAAAGATTTTTATTTAAGAATTTGTGCGAATAGAAAAAGTACTAGAATTGGAATTGGCGTTCACAAAATATTGTTTAATTTATTCTGAAATCTACAAAGATCGTACGTATTAAGATTCTGTTTTATCTTCAACATATTTATAATTTATTTAAACTAATACACAATTTCAAAATTAATTTTTGTACAAATTTATTAATTTATGTATTAAAACATTTTTTTTTAATTTATTAAATGATAATTTTACCTATATGTTTGTTTATTATAAGTTTTATGCTTAAAATAATTAATTTCATAATTCTAAAATTGCATAAAATAAAGAAGACAGATATTTAACATAATTTCGTAAATTACGAGAATGACAACTGCCATTTTGACATTTATTTCTTGATTTACAATCACATGGAAGTGTTTTAGAAATCTATTGATGATATTAAAAGGAAAAGTTATTAAAACTATATAAAAATGTGAAAGAATACTGTGTAATGTTGTAGAATAATATATAAACAAGCAATAAACATTCATAATTTTTTCCCAAATTTTTTTCAACTATTGCATGGTCTTTAGGTATGTATATTCTTTTATAGTAATGGTAAAAATTTATAATCCGGCTTGCATTTAATTTTGTTATTATTATACTTACAATAAGTTGTAACTTTAAATTAAAAATGCCGGAATTTTTGTAGAAACTGCATTAGGAAAAAGTATAAAATATTTTGTACATAGTTTCTTGAATATGGTTTTTATTTTATTTTAATAATAACAGTTGCTAATTAAATGTTAATGTAGGTAAAAAAATATTAATTTGGAGTCACATAGTCGAAAGACTAATTCGAAATTTGATTTCTTGTTAATAAATTGACATTAACGACTGTTAGAATATATTTCGTGAGAAAATGTACGAAATATATGAAAATAATATCTCTTTTTTTGCAAGGTTTGCATATATTTGAGCTATGAATACTTAGAAGGGAAATTCGAAGATATGAAACGAATGGAGAATATTTTAAAAAATTATAAAGTCATATGTTCAAAAATTTCTATATGCTCGTTCCAAAAATTTTGCAGCGACCCTCGTACCCCTCGTACGTATGTCGAAACGAAGATCAAAACAGAGAATCAAACCTAGATTCATGGAATACGACAGATCAGTGATCATTGACATTGATTATCTATCTGATAAGCTTGTTTCTAATGATGGATTGAATTGATTTTTATATCAAAGTAGCTAGCTGGATGAAGTCTTAAATTGGTAATGGTGAATTTCAAATAAAGTGACTAATCTAGAATACAATAAGTCTAGGTATAATAATTTAAATGTTGTGTTAATATAAAAATATCTTTATAATTAATTATTAATTATTTAATTTAATAAATATATAATAAAAAAATATATAAAAAAATGTTAATGTCCCATTGAAAATAATAATTAATATTGACAAAAAAATGTATATTCTGTCGGTAGGTAGCTAGGGGGTGCGAAGTACAAAAGCATAAGAGGGGGTCTACAAGGTGGTGCGCAGGGCCCTCCGGTCTCCCCTGCGGCTGAAAAAGAAAAGAACAGCGGCCGCAGACAAAGGGAGAACACGCTGGAGGCCCTGCGACGCCACTGGGACCTACCCACCCCGGTAGTCGCCTGCATTTTCTTTTTCACTGTCATATTCGTATTCACCTTTTCTGGTTCAAACCTTTTATAATTCAATACTATTTTTTTATATATATTTTTTTTCATTTTTAAAATAATTAATTCCATGTTTCTAACATCGCGTTATATGGAAATAATGATAGTCTAACATAATTACATATATTTTCAAGATTACAAGAAGTTATAATATGACATACGTCACTTTGACATTTATTTATAAGTTCCCTCAAATAACAATGATTTCATAAATTATATCAGCATATAACATGGAAAATAAAAATTAATAAAAGAAAACCAGAATAATATATTAAGGTATAATTGTGTTTTTGTCAAAAGATTTTTATTTAAGAATTTGTGCGAATAGAAAAAGTACTAGAATTGGAATTGGCGTTCACAAAATATTGTTTAATTTATTCTGAAATCTACAAAGATCGTACGTATTAAGATTCTGTTTTATCTTCAACATATTTATAATTTATTTAAACTAATACACAATTTCAAAATTAATTTTTGTACAAATTTATTAATTTATGTATTAAAACATTTTTTTTTAATTTATTAAATGATAATTTTACCTATATGTTTGTTTATTATAAGTTTTATGCTTAAAATAATTAATTTCATAATTCTAAAATTGCATAAAATAAAGAAGACAGATATTTAACATAATTTCGTAAATTACGAGAATGACAACTGCCATTTTGACATTTATTTCTTGATTTACAATCACATGGAAGTGTTTTAGAAATCTATTGATGATATTAAAAGGAAAAGTTATTAAAACTATATAAAAATGTGAAAGAATACTGTGTAATGTTGTAGAATAATATATAAACAAGCAATAAACATTCATAATTTTTTCCCAAATTTTTTTCAACTATTGCATGGTCTTTAGGTATGTATATTCTTTTATAGTAATGGTAAAAATTTATAATCCGGCTTGCATTTAATTTTATTATTATTATACTTACAATAAGTTGTAACTTTAAATTAAAAATGCCGGAATTTTTGTAGAAACTGCATTAGGAAAAAGTATAAAATATTTTGTACATAGTTTCTTGAATATGGTTTTTATTTTATTTTAATAATAACAGTTGTTAATTAAATGTTAATGTAGGTAAAAAAATATTAATTTGGAGTCACATAGTCGAAAGACTAATTCGAAATTTGATTTCTTGTTAATAAATTGACATTAACGACTGTTAGAATATATTTCGTGAGAAAATGTACGAAATATATGAAAATAATATCTCTTTTTTTGCAAGGTTTGCATATATTTGAGCTATGAATACTTAGAAGGGAAATTCGAAGATATGAAACGAATGGAGAATATTTTAAAAAATTATAAAGTCATATGTTCAAAAATTTCTATATGCTCGTTCCAAAAATTTTGCAGCGACCCTCGTACCCCTCGTACGTATGTCGAAACGAAGATCAAAACAGAGAATCAAACCTAGATTCATGGAATACGACAGATCAGTGATCATTGACATTGATTATCTATCTGATAAGCTTGTTTCTAATGATGGATTGAATTGATTTTTATATCAAAGTAGCTAGCTGGATGAAGTCTTAAATTGGTAATGGTGAATTTCAAATAAAGTGACTAATCTAGAATACAATAAGTCTAGGTATAATAATTTAAATGTTGTGTTAATAAAAAAATATTTTTATAATTAATTATTAATTATTTAATTTAATAAATATATAATAAAAAAATATATAAAAAAATGTTAATGTTCCATTGAAAATAATAATTAATATTGACAAAAAAATGTATATTCTGTCGGTAGGTAGCTAGGGGGTGCGAAGTACAACAGCATAAGAGGGGGTCTACAAGGTGGTGCGCAGGGCCCCCCGGTCTCCCCTGCGGCTGAAAAAGAAAAGAACAGCGGCCGCAGACAAAGGGAGAACACGGTGGAGGCCCTGCGACGCCACTGGGACCTACCCACCCCGGTAGTCGCCTGCATTTTCTTTTTCACTGTCATATTCGTATTCACCTTTTCTGGTTCAAACCTTTTATAATTCAATACTATTTTTTTATATATATTTTTTTCATTTTTAAAATAATTAATTCCATGTTTCTAACATCGCGTTATATGGAAATAATGATAGTCTAACATAATTACATATATTTTCAAGATTACAAGAAGTTATAATATGACATACGTCACTTTGACATTTATTTATAAGTTCCCTCAAATAACAATGATTTCATAAATTATATCAGCATATAACATGGAAAATAAAAATTAATAAAAGAAAACCAGAATAATATATTAAGGTATAATTGTGTTTTTGTCAAAAGATTTTTATTTAAGAATTTGTGCGAATAGAAAAAGTACTAGAATTGGAATTGGCGTTCACAAAATATTGTTTAATTTATTCTGAAATCTACAAAGATCGTACGTATTAAGATTCTGTTTTATCTTCAACATATTTATAATTTATTTAAACTAATACACAATTTCAAAATTAATTTTTGTACAAATTTATTAATTTATGTATTAAAACATTTTTTTTTAATTTATTAAATGATAATTTTACCTATATGTTTGTTTATTATAAGTTTTATGCTTAAAATAATTAATTTCATAATTCTAAAATTGCATAAAATAAAGAAGACAGATATTTAACATAATTTCGTAAATTACGAGAATGACAACTGCCATTTTGACATTTATTTCTTGATTTACAATCACATGGAAGTGTTTTAGAAATCTATTGATGATATTAAAAGGAAAAGTTATTAAAACTATATAAAAATGTGAAAGAATACTGTGTAATGTTGTAGAATAATATATAAACAAGCAATAAACATTCATAATTTTTTCCCAAATTTTTTTCAACTATTGCATGGTCTTTAGGTATGTATATTCTTTTATAGTAATGGTAAAAATTTATAATCCGGCTTGCATTTAATTTTGTTATTATTATACTTACAATAAGTTGTAACTTTAAATTAAAAATGCCGGAATTTTTGTAGAAACTGCATTAGGAAAAAGTATAAAATATTTTGTACATAGTTTCTTGAATATGGTTTTTATTTTATTTTAATAATAACAGTTGCTAATTAAATGTTAATGTAGGTAAAAAAATATTAATTTGGAGTCACATAGTCGAAAGACTAATTCGAAATTTGATTTCTTGTTAATAAATTGACATTAACGACTGTTAGAATATATTTCGTGAGAAAATGTACGAAATATATGAAAATAATATCTCTTTTTTTGCAAGGTTTGCATATATTTGAGCTATGAATACTTAGAAGGGAAATTCGAAGATATGAAACGAATGGAGAATATTTTAAAAAATTATAAAGTCATATGTTCAAAAATTTCTATATGCTCGTTCCAAAAATTTTGCAGCGACCCTCGTACCCCTCGTACGTATGTCGAAACGAAGATCAAAACAGAGAATCAAACCTAGATTCATGGAATACGACAGATCAGTGATCATTGACATTGATTATCTATCTGATAAGCTTGTTTCTAATGATGGATTGAATTGATTTTTATATCAAAGTAGCTAGCTGGATGAAGTCTTAAATTGGTAATGGTGAATTTCAAATAAAGTGACTAATCTAGAATACAATAAGTCTAGGTATAATAATTTAAATGTTGTGTTAATAAAAAAATATCTTTATAATTAATTATTAATTATTTAATTTAATAAATATATAATAAAAAAATATATAAAAAAATGTTAATGTCCCATTGAAAATAATAATTAATATTGACAAAAAAATGTATATTCTGTCGGTAGGTAGCTAGGGGGTGCGAAGTACAAAAGCATAAGAGGGGGTCTACAAGGTGGTGCGCAGGGCCCCCCGGTCTCCCCTGCGGCTGAAAAAGAAAAGAACAGCGGCCGCAGACAAAGGGAGAACACGCTGGAGGCCCTGCGACGCCACTGGGACCTACCCACCCCGGTAGTCGCCTGCATTTTCTTTTTCACTGTCATATTCGTATTCACCTTTTCTGGTTCAAACCTTTTATAATTCAATACTATTTTTTTATATATATTTTTTTTCATTTTTAAAATAATTAATTCCATGTTTCTAACATCGCGTTATATGGAAATAATGATAGTCTAACATAATTACATATATTTTCAAGATTACAAGAAGTTATAATATGACATACGTCACTTTGACATTTATTTATAAATTCCCTCAAATAACAATGATTTCATAAATTATATCAGCATATAACATGGAAAATAAAAATTAATAAAAGAAAACCAGAATAATATATTAAGGTATAATTGTGTTTTTGTCAAAAGATTTTTATTTAAGAATTTGTGCGAATAGAAAAAGTACTAGAATTGGAATTGGCGTTCACAAAATATTGTTTAATTTATTCTGAAATCTACAAAGATCGTACGTATTAAGATTCTGTTTTATCTTCAACATATTTATAATTTATTTAAACTAATACACAATTTCAAAATTAATTTTTGTACAAATTTATTAATTTATGTATTAAAACATTTTTTTTTAATTTATTAAATGATAATTTTACCTATATGTTTGTTTATTATAAGTTTTATGCTTAAAATAATTAATTTCATAATTCTAAAATTGCATAAAATAAAGAAGACAGATATTTAACATAATTTCGTAAATTACGAGAATGACAACTGCCATTTTGACATTTATTTCTTGATTTACAATCACATGGAAGTGTTTTAGAAATCTATTGATGATATTAAAAGGAAAAGTTATTAAAACTATATAAAAATGTGAAAGAATACTGTGTAATGTTGTAGAATAATATATAAACAAGCAATAAACATTCATAATTTTTTCCCAAATTTTTTTCAACTATTGCATGGTCTTTAGGTATGTATATTCTTTTATAGTAATGGTAAAAATTTATAATCCGGCTTGCATTTAATTTTATTATTATTATACTTACAATAAGTTGTAACTTTAAATTAAAAATGCCGGAATTTTTGTAGAAACTGCATTAGGAAAAAGTATAAAATATTTTGTACATAGTTTCTTGAATATGGTTTTTATTTTATTTTAATAATAACAGTTGTTAATTAAATGTTAATGTAGGTAAAAAAATATTAATTTGGAGTCACATAGTCGAAAGACTAATTCGAAATTTGATTTCTTGTTAATAAATTGACATTAACGACTGTTAGAATATATTTCGTGAGAAAATGTACGAAATATATGAAAATAATATCTCTTTTTTTGCAAGGTTTGCATATATTTGAGCTATGAATACTTAGAAGGGAAATTCGAAGATATGAAACGAATGGAGAATATTTTAAAAAATTATAAAGTCATATGTTCAAAAATTTCTATATGCTCGTTCCAAAAATTTTGCAGCGACCCTCGTACCCCTCGTACGTATGTCGAAACGAAGATCAAAACAGAGAATCAAACCTAGATTCATGGAATACGACAGATCAGTGATCATTGACATTGATTATCTATCTGATAAGCTTGTTTCTAATGATGGATTGAATTGATTTTTATATCAAAGTAGCTAGCTGGATGAAGTCTTAAATTGGTAATGGTGAATTTCAAATAAAGTGACTAATCTAGAATACAATAAGTCTAGGTATAATAATTTAAATGTTGTGTTAATAAAAAAATATTTTTATAATTAATTATTAATTATTTAATTTAATAAATATATAATAAAAAAATATATAAAAAAATGTTAATGTTCCATTGAAAATAATAATTAATATTGACAAAAAAATGTATATTCTGTCGGTAGGTAGCTAGGGGGTGCGAAGTACAACAGCATAAGAGGGGGTCTACAAGGTGGTGCGCAGGGCCCCCCGGTCTCCCCTGCGGCTGAAAAAGAAAAGAACAGCGGCCGCAGACAAAGGGAGAACACGGTGGAGGCCCTGCGACGCCACTGGGACCTACCCACCCCGGTAGTCGCCTGCATTTTCTTTTTCACTGTCATATTCGTATTCACCTTTTCTGGTTCAAACCTTTTATAATTCAATACTATTTTTTTATATATATTTTTTTCATTTTTAAAATAATTAATTCCATGTTTCTAACATCGCGTTATATGGAAATAATGATAGTCTAACATAATTACATATATTTTCAAGATTACAAGAAGTTATAATATGACATACGTCACTTTGACATTTATTTATAAGTTCCCTCAAATAACAATGATTTCATAAATTATATCAGCATATAACATGGAAAATAAAAATTAATAAAAGAAAACCAGAATAATATATTAAGGTATAATTGTGTTTTTGTCAAAAGATTTTTATTTAAGAATTTGTGCGAATAGAAAAAGTACTAGAATTGGAATTGGCGTTCACAAAATATTGTTTAATTTATTCTGAAATCTACAAAGATCGTACGTATTAAGATTCTGTTTTATCTTCAACATATTTATAATTTATTTAAACTAATACACAATTTCAAAATTAATTTTTGTACAAATTTATTAATTTATGTATTAAAACATTTTTTTTTAATTTATTAAATGATAATTTTACCTATATGTTTGTTTATTATAAGTTTTATGCTTAAAATAATTAATTTCATAATTCTAAAATTGCATAAAATAAAGAAGACAGATATTTAACATAATTTCGTAAATTACGAGAATGACAACTGCCATTTTGACATTTATTTCTTGATTTACAATCACATGGAAGTGTTTTAGAAATCTATTGATGATATTAAAAGGAAAAGTTATTAAAACTATATAAAAATGTGAAAGAATACTGTGTAATGTTGTAGAATAATATATAAACAAGCAATAAACATTCATAATTTTTTCCCAAATTTTTTTCAACTATTGCATGGTCTTTAGGTATGTATATTCTTTTATAGTAATGGTAAAAATTTATAATCCGGCTTGCATTTAATTTTGTTATTATTATACTTACAATAAGTTGTAACTTTAAATTAAAAATGCCGGAATTTTTGTAGAAACTGCATTAGGAAAAAGTATAAAATATTTTGTACATAGTTTCTTGAATATGGTTTTTATTTTATTTTAATAATAACAGTTGTTAATTAAATGTTAATGTAGGTAAAAAAATATTAATTTGGAGTCACATAGTCGAAAGACTAATTCGAAATTTGATTTCTTGTTAATAAATTGACATTAACGACTGTTAGAATATATTTCGTGAGAAAATGTACGAAATATATGAAAATAATATCTCTTTTTTTGCAAGGTTTGCATATATTTGAGCTATGAATACTTAGAAGGGAAATTCGAAGATATGAAACGAATGGAGAATATTTTAAAAAATTATAAAGTCATATGTTCAAAAATTTCTATATGCTCGTTCCAAAAATTTTGCAGCGACCCTCGTACCCCTCGTACGTATGTCGAAACGAAGATCAAAACAGAGAATCAAACCTAGATTCATGGAATACGACAGATCAGTGATCATTGACATTGATTGTCTATCTGATAAGCTTGTTTCTAATGATGGATTGAATTGATTTTTATATCAAAGTAGCTAGCTGGATGAAGTCTTAAATTGGTAATGGTGAATTTCAAATAAAGTGACTAATCTAGAATACAATAAGTCTAGGTATAATAATTTAAATGTTGTGTTAATAAAAAAATATTTTTATAATTAATTATTAATTATTTAATTTAATAAATATATAATAAAAAAATATATAAAAAAATGTTAATGTTCCATTGAAAATAATAATTAATATTGACAAAAAAATGTATATTCTGTCGGTAGGTAGCTAGGGGGTGCGAAGTACAACAGCATAAGAGGGGGTCTACAAGGTGGTGCGCAGGGCCCCCCGGTCTCCCCTGCGGCTGAAAAAGAAAAGAACAGCGGCCGCAGACAAAGGGAGAACACGGTGGAGGCCCTGCGACGCCACTGGGACCTACCCACCCCGGTAGTCGCCTGCATTTTCTTTTTCACTGTCATATTCGTATTCACCTTTTCTGGTTCAAACCTTTTATAATTCAATACTATTCTTTTATATATATTTTTTTCATTTTTAAAATAATTAATTCCATGTTTCTAACATCGCGTTATATGGAAATAATGATAGTCTAACATAATTACATATATTTTCAAGATTACAAGAAGTTATAATATGACATACGTCACTTTGACATTTATTTATAAGTTCCCTCAAATAACAATGATTTCATAAATTATATCAGCATATAACATGGAAAATAAAAATTAATAAAAGAAAACCAGAATAATATATTAAGGTATAATTGTGTTTTTGTCAAAAGATTTTTATTTAAGAATTTGTGCGAATAGAAAAAGTACTAGAATTGGAATTGGCGTTCACAAAATATTGTTTAATTTATTCTGAAATCTACAAAGATCGTACGTATTAAGATTCTGTTTTATCTTCAACATATTTATAATTTATTTAAACTAATACACAATTTCAAAATTAATTTTTGTACAAATTTATTAATTTATGTATTAAAACATTTTTTTTTAATTTATTAAATGATAATTTTACCTATATGTTTGTTTATTATAAGTTTTATGCTTAAAATAATTAATTTCATAATTCTAAAATTGCATAAAATAAAGAAGACAGATATTTAACATAATTTCGTAAATTACGAGAATGACAACTGCCATTTTGACATTTATTTCTTGATTTACAATCACATGGAAGTGTTTTAGAAATCTATTGATGATATTAAAAGGAAAAGTTATTAAAACTATATAAAAATGTGAAAGAATACTGTGTAATGTTGTAGAATAATATATAAACAAGCAATAAACATTCATAATTTTTTCCCAAATTTTTTTCAACTATTGCATGGTCTTTAGGTATGTATATTCTTTTATAGTAATGGTAAAAATTTATAATCCGGCTTGCATTTAATTTTGTTATTATTATACTTACAATAAGTTGTAACTTTAAATTAAAAATGCCGGAATTTTTGTAGAAACTGCATTAGGAAAAAGTATAAAATATTTTGTACATAGTTTCTTGAATATGGTTTTTATTTTATTTTAATAATAACAGTTGTTAATTAAATGTTAATGTAGGTAAAAAAATATTAATTTGGAGTCACATAGTCGAAAGACTAATTCGAAATTTGATTTCTTGTTAATAAATTGACATTAACGACTGTTAGAATATATTTCGTGAGAAAATGTACGAAATATATGAAAATAATATCTCTTTTTTTGCAAGGTTTGCATATATTTGAGCTATGAATACTTAGAAGGGAAATTCGAAGATATGAAACGAATGGAGAATATTTTAAAAAATTATAAAGTCATATGTTCAAAAATTTCTATATGCTCGTTCCAAAAATTTTGCAGCGACCCTCGTACCCCTCGTACGTATGTCGAAACGAAGATCAAAACAGAGAATCAAACCTAGATTCATGGAATACGACAGATCAGTGATCATTGACATTGATTATCTATCTGATAAGCTTGTTTCTAATGATGGATTGAATTGATTTTTATATCAAAGTAGCTAGCTGGATGAAGTCTTAAATTGGTAATGGTGAATTTCAAATAAAGTGACTAATCTAGAATACAATAAGTCTAGGTATAATAATTTAAATGTTGTGTTAATAAAAAAATATTTTTATAATTAATTATTAATTATTTAATTTAATAAATATATAATAAAAAAATATATAAAAAAATGTTAATGTTCCATTGAAAATAATAATTAATATTGACAAAAAAATGTATATTCTGTCGGTAGGTAGCTAGGGGGTGCGAAGTACAACAGCATAAGAGGGGGTCTACAAGGTGGTGCGCAGGGCCCCCCGGTCTCCCCTGCGGCTGAAAAAGAAAAGAACAGCGGCCGCAGACAAAGGGAGAACACGGTGGAGGCCCTGCGACGCCACTGGGACCTACCCACCCCGGTAGTCGCCTGCATTTTCTTTTTCACTGTCATATTCTGTTAGCTATAATATATTATGTATTAGAATGTTTTCAAGGATAGAGCCCAAGACACTTTGTATGTTTCTAATCAGGTGATCTCTGTTTGATATGTAAAAATAATAGTGTGCTCTATGTATGGTATTGTTTTTTACTTATTATGATATGTCATTTAGTTTGACCCAGTGTATTTAACTTTGTACTACATTTAATTATCAAATAAATGTGTTTAATATATTAGTCAAGTGTCTAATAAATAATTTCATGACCTACGAACCTCAACAGGTTATGGGCCCAGGCATTTTGGAATTATTTTAGTACAAAAGTCAAAGAAACGTGCCTCTCACCTGTGAATAAAAAGCTGAGAAATGGCAGACGAAAACGTAGTGAAAAATGTTGTAAAATTTGATGGAACAAATTTCCAATTATGGAAGTTCCAATTAAAAACAATTTTCAATATGTACGGAATCACAAATATAGTGACTGGTGCGGAAGTACAACCAGCCGAACCGGACAGTCAAGCTGGAAAGAAATGGGTCAAGGAAAATGCCCGTGCAATGTGCCTGATCTCGTCAGCAGTGGATCACACTCAGTTAGAATATCTAATCACATGCGTGAGTGCTAAAGAAATGTGGGAAAAACTAGCGCTTATTCATGAGCAGAAATCAGAGTCAAATAAATTGACTCTGATGAAAAGGTTTCACAGCTACACGATGAACACTAATGATTCGGTAGTGCATCACGTATCAAGGGTGATTAATATGGCGAGTCAGCTGAAAGATGTAGGCGAGAACGTATCAGATCTGGCCATCATGGCAAAGGTCCTGGGGAGCCTGCCATCTAAATATCATCCTCTAGCAACGGCGTGGGACAATGTCCCAGCGGCGGACCAGACAGTTGAAAGACTGCAGGAGCGACTCATCGCAGAAGAGAGAAGGCTCAAGGACATGGAGGAAGCGACATCAGCATTGGCAGCGGTTACCATAGGCAGACCGCAGAAAAGCATGGAAAGAGAGAAACAAAAAGCTGAGAAGAAGACTCTCATAAAAAGGAAGGTGAAATGTTACAACTGTGGAAAAATAGGTCACGTAGCTAAGGTATGTTGGCATAAAAATCAAAAAAGGAGGGATGAAAAATCAGATGACGACACCGTTAATGCGTTTATTGTTACCGAAGAGAAAGTCGACAAATTACCGACAGAGAGAGCAGTAAAGGCCGCGATATTAGCAGCTGATATTGCTGATATTTGGGTGACTGACAGTGGTGCCTCACGTCACATAACTTATCGACGAGAGTGGTTTAACGAATTTAATCCCTGTGTAAATATAAACATAACCTTAGGTGACAATTCGACGTGTGAAGTCCTGGGGATAGGAACAATCAACATCATGAAGTTTGTCAACAATCGTTGGGAAATCGGGAAAATTGAAAATGTGTTATTTGTTCCTAAACTTAAAAAGAATCTGTTTTCAGTTGGTGTTATTACATCTCGAGGATATCAGGTAAATTTTTACAAAGATGAAGTAGAAATCCTAGAAGATAATGTCGCTGTGGGACAAGGAGTTAAACAACACAACGAACTCTTCCGGATGCTGTTCATTGTAAAAATGAAATGTGATGCAAACGTTGCAGTTACAAACAATCTTCGAACCTGGCATGAGAGGTTAGGACACATCAACGTCAAGACAATTCTGAAGCTAGCCTCCACAGGGTTAATCAAGGGACTCAAGACAGGGCAGGAAAATGGATTTTTCTGTGAATCATGCCAAATAGGAAAATCACATAGGAATGTGGTGCCAAAAAGTGTCGAAAAGAGGACATGTCAACCAGGCGACATGATCTATACCGACCTCTGTGGGCCGATGCAGGTCGATTCATTAGGTGGAGCTAGATACATGTTGACATTTAGAGATGAAGCCACAACATATAGGTATGCCTACTTTATTAAACATAAATCAGATGTGTTTGACAAGTTTAAGGTATTTGCTGCCATGGTGAAGAATAAGACGGGACATTCGATTCGAATTCTACGAGTGGACCGAGGAACTGAATTTACGAACTCCAATATGAAGACGTTTTTGGAGTCAATGGGTACTCAGCTAGAGACAACTGCACCGTATTCTCCACATCAAAATGGTAAGGCTGAACGCGATAATCGCACAATAATAGAGAGTGCTAGAACAATGCTGACAGCCAAGGATTTACCAAAGATGTTGTGGGCAGAGGCAGCAAATACTGCAATTTATGTGTTGAACAGATCAACACTAAATGAACACAACAAGACACCATATGAATCATGGACGAGAAAGAAGCCTAAAATTACACATCTGAGAACATTTGGAGCAAACGCATACGTGCACATCCCAAATATTCATCGAAGAAAATTAGATGACAAGGCTAAGAAAATGATTATGGTAGGCTACCAAGGAGAGTCATCAAACTATAGATTGTTTGATCCAGACAAGAGAAAGATTGTGGAATCCAGAGACGTCACATTCGACGAGAGTAACTTGGATCTCTCGAAACCACTTCAAAAAGAAGACTATACACATTTCTGGAATGTAACAGAAGGAAGTGAAGAGAAAGAAGAAGAATGCGAAGAAGAGCAAAGAGAAGATGTGGCTCAACCAGAGGGAGCTGAAGAATGCGAAGAAGATCAAATAGAAGATGTAGTCCAACCAGAGGGAGCTGCGCGCAATCTTCGAGACAGGACACTTCTGAGAAGACCTTCGAGGTTTGATGTAAATTTTGTTGAGTTCCAGGAACCAGAAACTTTCCAGGAAGCTATATCCAGATCCGATAGCAAATTATGGTCACAGGCAATAGAAGAAGAGTTGAAAGCACACGAGATCAACAAAACTTGGACAATTGTGCCAAATCAAGGACAGAAGTTAATAGATTCTAAATGGGTCTTCAAGATTCAAGAAAAAGGGGGCGGAAGAAGATATAAAGCTAGACTATGCGCAAGGGGCTTCACCCAAAGAGCAGGTCTTGACTTTAAGGAAACCTTCTCCCCAGTTGTGAGGTATGACTCGGTGAGAATGCTGTTGGCTTTAGCTGCTAAAATGGACTACGATATGCTGCAGTTTGACGTTAAAACTGCATTTCTGTACGGCAAAGTAGAAGAGGACTTGTACATGTCCATCCCCGAAGGTATAAAAGGAAATGTAAATAGAAATAAATTTATTTGTAAGTTAGAAAAGTCATTATATGGTCTCAAACAAGCACCTAGGTGCTGGAACCAAACGTTTGTAAATTTTCTAGCCAGATTTGAACTAACAGTAATCGACGCTGACGCTTGTATTTTCTACAGATCTAAAGGTACTACTGATGTGTTAATTCTTGCTCTTTTTGTAGATGACGGGTTGCTGGTAGGCAGGAACAGAGAGACCATTAACGAGCTTATACGTGTGATGAAATTAGAATTTACTATCAGAGTAATGAAAGTAGAAAATTTTTGCGGGATGGAAATTGTTAGGGATCGGACAGCTGGGACGTTGTTTATCCATCAAACAAACTACGCCAAGAAAATTGTTAAACGCTTCAATTTACAGGAAGCTAAGTCTCTATCTATACCAGCTGATCCAAATGCAAAACTTGTTACACCCAATGAAAATGAAGTTGTAAAATTTCCATTCCGTGAGGCTGTGGGGTCACTCCTGTTCCTGGCTACAGTGAGCAGACCCGACATAATGTATGCAGTCAGCACGGTTAGTAAGTTCCTAAATAACTTTAACTTAACACACTGTGAAGCAGTGAAAAGAATACTTCGCTATATCTCAGGTACCAGAAATTATGGTTTGATCTACAAATCACAGAATTTTGTAAATCCCAACCTGATTGGATATAGTGACGCGGACTTTGCAGGAGATTGTGAAACTCGTCGTTCAACGACAGGGTATATTTTTATGTTTAATGGAGGTCCGGTTACTTGGTGCTCACAAAGACAGAAAATGGTGACACTAAGTACTACGGAGGCAGAATACGTTGCAGCAAGCATGACAGTTAGAGAGGCTGTGTGGCTAAATAAATTCTTAAAGGGAATCAAATATCCTTATGCTGGTTCTATTGAAATATTAATTGATAATCAAAGTGCCATCAAGCTAGTCAAGAACCCCGAGTTCCATAAACGAACTAAGCATGTGGACATTCGATACCACTTTATAAGAGAGAAATATGAATCCAAAGAAATAGACATTAAATATGTTCCTACTGAGTTACAATATGCTGACATCTTAACAAAACCATTGTGTAAAGAAAAGTTTGTAAGAATGAGAGATCTCATCAGGGTTGTAGAACAGAAAAGTGCTTGAGCAGAGGGAGTGTTAGCTATAATATATTATGTATTAGAATGTTTTCAAGGATAGAGCCCAAGACACTTTGTATGTTTCTAATCAGGTGATCTCTGTTTGATATGTAAAAATAATAGTGTGCTCTATGTATGGTATTGTTTTTTACTTATTATGATATGTCATTTAGTTTGACCCAGTGTATTTAACTTTGTACTACATTTAATTATCAAATAAATGTGTTTAATATATTAGTCAAGTGTCTAATAAATAATTTCATGACCTACGAACCTCAACATATTCGTATTCACCTTTTCTGGTTCAAACCTTTTATAATTCAATACTATTTTTTTATATATATTTTTTTCATTTTTAAAATAATTAATTCCATGTTTCTAACATCGCGTTATATGGAAATAATGATAGTCTAACATAATTACATATATTTTCAAGATTACAAGAAGTTATAATATGACATACGTCACTTTGACATTTATTTATAAGTTCCCTCAAATAACAATGATTTCATAAATTATATCAGCATATAACATGGAAAATAAAAATTAATAAAAGAAAACCAGAATAATATATTAAGGTATAATTGTGTTTTTGTCAAAAGATTTTTATTTAAGAATTTGTGCGAATAGAAAAAGTACTAGAATTGGAATTGGCGTTCACAAAATATTGTTTAATTTATTCTGAAATCTACAAAGATCGTACGTATTAAGATTCTGTTTTATCTTCAACATATTTATAATTTATTTAAACTAATACACAATTTCAAAATTAATTTTTGTACAAATTTATTAATTTATGTATTAAAACATTTTTTTTTAATTTATTTGTTGGCAACCTGATCCAAAATATGAAATAAATAAAAAAAACAATGTAATAAAAATATATAAATACAAGTGTCAGTCATAAATTGTATATATTTAATAAATCAATTATTTTGTTATATTTGTCTAATTCATTTGACCACCTCAAAATATAACAAATTGGCGACGAGGATTGTAAACCTGTGGACTATCTAAAATGGAACAGATTTTAGAAAGAGTTTTACTTCAAATGCAGGAAAATCAACGTCAACAACAAGATTTGTTTGCAGAGTTACTTTCAAACATCACTAAAGAAAAATCTTCCGCAAATAACGTTGAATTAGTAATAGAATCATTGTCCAAAAGTATCCAACAATTTGTTTACGACCCAGATAATGGTTTGACATTTGATAAATGGTACGAACGTTATGAAGATGTTATTAAAGCAGAGACAAATAAATTAGATGATTCTGCTAAAGTAAGATTGTTACTGCGCAAGTTAGATCTGAAATCACATAATAAATATGTTAATTATATTTTACCAAAACCACCGAAAGATAATAATTTGGAAACAACGGTAAAAAATCTTAAACAAATTTTATGTCCACAAATAAGTATTTTTAATAAGCGATTTAATTGCTTGCAAATTAAGAAGAAAGAATATGATGATTATATTACTTATGCAGGTATTGTTAATCGTGCTTGTGAAGAATTTGAATTTGGTAATTTATCCTTGGAGCATTTTAAATGTTTAATGTTTATATGTGGTTTAAAATCACCAAAGGATTTTGAAGTACGTACTCGTTTGTTACAAGTATTAGATAAATGTAGTGAAGCAAATGAAGTTACATTAAATACACTTATAAACGAATGTCAACGTTTGGCTTCAATTAAAATGGATACAGCGTTAGTTGAAAATTCATCGAAACCAAATGTCAACAAAGTACAATATCAACCAAAACAGGATCAGAAAAGTAAGTCTGATGAAACTATAAACAAAAGCAAACCAAAATATCCATGTTGGTATTGCGGTCAAATGCATTTTGCTAAAGAGTGCAATTTTCGTATTCATAAATGCAAAGATTGTAATCAAATTGGTCATAAAGAAGGATATTGTCGTAGTGCTTCAAATTCAAAATCAAAGAATAAAAATAAAAGCCAATATAATCAGGTAAACAAAAATAATCAATATGCTAAATCACAAGTTGTTATTTCAGTAAATAGAGTAAATCATGAAGACGATCGCAAATTTATTCAGGTAGAAATCAATAATCACTTAATACAATTACAGTTAGATACAGCAAGTGATATATCAATTATTAGCGAAGAAATGTGGGAACGAATTGGTAAACCAATCAAAACACCTACAACTTTTGCAGCTAGTAGTGCTACCGGTCATCGTTTAGAAATTACAGATGAATTTAAATGTGACATCAAATTAAATGGAATTACAAAACAAGGAAATTGTTATGTTACAAAAATTCCAAATTTGAATTTATTTGGAATTAAATGGATCAAATTATTTGATTTATGGTCAATTCCATTTAATTCAGTATGTAATTCGGTCACATCATTATCATCATCATTATCGAATGATTATACAAAACGATTGATTGAAAAATTTCCAAATATTTTTAGTAATGCTTTAGGTTTATGTACAAAAACTAAAGTAAAATTACATATGAAACCTGATGCAAAGCCAGTATATATTAAAAAACGTCCAGTATCATATGCTGCATTACCCAAAATCGATTGTGAATTTACCAGTCATATATTTAAAGAATTTTGTGACAAAAATGGTATAGAACATTTAAAAATACCACCTTATCACCCGCAGTCGAATGGACAAGCAGAAGTGTTTGTTGATATTTTCAAAAGAGCACTTTTGAAGTTAAAGGGGGAAGAAGGATTAGAGGAAGCTTTAAATACATTTTTAAGTACATATCGGTATACACCAAATAAATATATAAATAATAAGTCACCTGCCGAAATAATGCTTGGACGAAAAATTCGAACAATTTTAGATTTATTGCATCCAAGTGAAATAAAAAATAAAATAACAAACTACAAACAAAATTTGCAGTTCAACAAAAAACATGGAGCTGTAGAAAAATTGTTTGAAAAAGGTGACAAAATTTATACAAAAATATATTCAAAAAATTCTTGGGAATGGTATCCTGGTACCATCATAGAAAAGGTAGGAAATACCATTTATAACGTCTTCTTAGACGCAGCGCACAAGAACCAGCTTATTCGTTCCCATGCAAACCAATTAATTAAAAGATATGATAACACCAACGAAAATTCAGAGTCACAATTAAGTTTGAATATGTTATTAGAAGAATTTAATATAGTTCCAAAAAAACAAATTGAAGATGACAACAACAATATTGATGAATCTTTATTTAACAATTTCAGCCCTGAAATTAGTTTAGATTGTCATCCAGAATCTACTAGTCAGAATCGTCCAAGAAGAAACACAAATCTTCCAACCCGATTTCGAAATGACTACGTATTTTATTAAAACGGAAAGATGTTGGCAACCTGATAAAAAATATGAAATAAATAAAAAAAACAATGTAATAAAAATATATAAATACAAGTGTCAGTCATAAATTGTATATATTTAATAAATCAATTATTTTGTTATATTTGTCTAATTCATTTGACCACCTCAAAATATAACATTATTAAATGATAATTTTACCTATATGTTTGTTTATTATAAGTTTTATGCTTAAAATAATTAATTTCATAATTCTAAAATTGCATAAAATAAAGAAGACAGATATTTAACATAATTTCGTAAATTACGAGAATGACAACTGCCATTTTGACATTTATTTCTTGATTTACAATCACATGGAAGTGTTTTAGAAATCTATTGATGATATTAAAAGGAAAAGTTATTAAAACTATATAAAAATGTGAAAGAATACTGTGTAATGTTGTAGAATAATATATAAACAAGCAATAAACATTCATAATTTTTTCCCAAATTTTTTTCAACTATTGCATGGTCTTTAGGTATGTATATTCTTTTATAGTAATGGTAAAAATTTATAATCCGGCTTGCATTTAATTTTGTTATTATTATACTTACAATAAGTTGTAACTTTAAATTAAAAATGCCGGAATTTTTGTAGAAACTGCATTAGGAAAAAGTATAAAATATTTTGTACATAGTTTCTTGAATATGGTTTTTATTTTATTTTAATAATAACAGTTGTTAATTAAATGTTAATGTAGGTAAAAAAATATTAATTTGGAGTCACATAGTCGAAAGACTAATTCGAAATTTGATTTCTTGTTAATAAATTGACATTAACGACTGTTAGAATATATTTCGTGAGAAAATGTACGAAATATATGAAAATAATATCTCTTTTTTTGCAAGGTTTGCATATATTTGAGCTATGAATACTTAGAAGGGAAATTCGAAGATATGAAACGAATGGAGAATATTTTAAAAAATTATAAAGTCATATGTTCAAAAATTTCTATATGCTCGTTCCAAAAATTTTGCAGCGACCCTCGTACCCCTCGTACGTATGTCGAAACGAAGATCAAAACAGAGAATCAAACCTAGATTCATGGAATACGACAGATCAGTGATCATTGACATTGATTATCTATCTGATAAGCTTGTTTCTAATGATGGATTGAATTGATTTTTATATCAAAGTAGCTAGCTGGATGAAGTCTTAAATTGGTAATGGTGAATTTCAAATAAAGTGACTAATCTAGAATACAATAAGTCTAGGTATAATAATTTAAATGTTGTGTTAATAAAAAAATATTTTTATAATTAATTATTAATTATTTAATTTAATAAATATATAATAAAAAAATATATAAAAAAATGTTAATGTTCCATTGAAAATAATAATTAATATTGACAAAAAAATGTATATTCTGTCGGTAGGTAGCTAGGGGGTGCGAAGTACAACAGCATAAGAGGGGGTCTACAAGGTGGTGCGCAGGGCCCCCCGGTCTCCCCTGCGGCTGAAAAAGAAAAGAACAGCGGCCGCAGACAAAGGGAGAACACGGTGGAGGCCCTGCGACGCCACTGGGACCTACCCACCCCGGTAGTCGCCTGCATTTTCTTTTTCACTGTCATATTCGTATTCACCTTTTCTGGTTCAAACCTTTTATAATTCAATACTATTTTTTTATATATATTTTTTTCATTTTTAAAATAATTAATTCCATGTTTCTAACATCGCGTTATATGGAAATAATGATAGTCTAACATAATTACATATATTTTCAAGATTACAAGAAGTTATAATATGACATACGTCACTTTGACATTTATTTATAAGTTCCCTCAAATAACAATGATTTCATAAATTATATCAGCATATAACATGGAAAATAAAAATTAATAAAAGAAAACCAGAATAATATATTAAGGTATAATTGTGTTTTTGTCAAAAGATTTTTATTTAAGAATTTGTGCGAATAGAAAAAGTACTAGAATTGGAATTGGCGTTCACAAAATATTGTTTAATTTATTCTGAAATCTACAAAGATCGTACGTATTAAGATTCTGTTTTATCTTCAACATATTTATAATTTATTTAAACTAATACACAATTTCAAAATTAATTTTTGTACAAATTTATTAATTTATGTATTAAAACATTTTTTTTTAATTTATTAAATGATAATTTTACCTATATGTTTGTTTATTATAAGTTTTATGATTAAAATAATTAATTTCATAATTCTAAAATTGCATAAAATAAAGAATACAGATATTTAACATAATTTCGTAAATTACGAGAATGACAACTGCCATTTTGACATTTATTTCTTGATTTACAATCACATGGAAGTGTTTTAGAAATCTATTGATGATATTAAAAGGAAAAGTTATTAAAACTATATAAAAATGTGAAAGAATACTGTGTAATGTTGTAGAATAATATATAAACAAGCAATAAACATTCATAATTTTTTCCCAAATTTTTTTCAACTATTGCATGGTCTTTAGGTATGTATATTCTTTTATAGTAATGGTAAAAATTTATAATCCGGCTTGCATTTAATTTTGTTATTATTATACTTACAATAAGTTGTAACTTTAAATTAAAAATGCCGGAATTTTTGTAGAAACTGCATTAGGAAAAAGTATAAAATATTTTGTACATAGTTTCTTGAATATGGTTTTTATTTTATTTTAATAATAACAGTTGTTAATTAAATGTTAATGTAGGTAAAAAAATATTAATTTGGAGTCACATAGTCGAAAGACTAATTCGAAATTTGATTTCTTGTTAATAAATTGACATTAACGACTGTTAGAATATATTTCGTGAGAAAATGTACGAAATATATGAAAATAATATCTCTTTTTTTGCAAGGTTTGCATATATTTGAGCTATGAATACTTAGAAGAGAAATTCGAAGATATGAAACGAATGGAGAATATTTTAAAAAATTATAAAGTCATGTGTTCAAAAATTTCTATATGCTCGTTCCAAAAATTTTGCAGCGACCCTCGTACCCCTCGTACGTATGTCGAAACGAAGATCAAAACAGAGAATCAAACCTAGATTCATGGAATACGACAGATCAGTGATCATTGACATTGATTATCTATCTGATAAGCTTGTTTCTAATGATGGATTGAATTGATTTTTATATCAAAGTAGCTAGCTGGATGAAGTCTTAAATTGGTAATGGTGAATTTCAAATAAAGTGACTAATCTAGAATACAATAAGTCTAGGTATAATAATTTAAATGTTGTGTTAATAAAAAAATATTTTTATAATTAATTATTAATTATTTAATTTAATAAATATATAATAAAAATATATATAAAAAAATGTTAATGTTCCATTGAAAATAATAATTAATATTGACAAAAAAATGTATATTCTGTCGGTAGGTAGCTAGGGGGTGCGAAGTACAACAGCATAAGAGGGGGTCTACAAGGTGGTGCGCAGGGCCCCCCGGTCTCCCCTGCGGCTGAAAAAGAAAAGAACAGCGGCCGCAGACAAAGGGAGAACACGGTGGAGGCCCTGCGACGCCACTGGGACCTACCCACCCCGGTAGTCGCCTGCATTTTCTTTTTCACTGTCATATTCGTATTCACCTTTTCTGGTTCAAACCTTTTATAATTCAATACTATTTTTTTATATATATTTTTTTCATTTTTAAAATAATTAATTCCATGTTTCTAACATCGCGTTATATGGAAATAATGATAGTCTAACATAATTACATATATTTTCAAGATTACAAGAAGTTATAATATGACATACGTCACTTTGACATTTATTTATAAGTTCCCTCAAATAACAATGATTTCATAAATTATATCAGCATATAACATGGAAAATAAAAATTAATAAAAGAAAACCAGAATAATATATTAAGGTATAATTGTGTTTTTGTCAAAAGATTTTTATTTAAGAATTTGTGCGAATAGAAAAAGTACTAGAATTGGAATTGGCGTTCACAAAATATTGTTTAATTTATTCTGAAATCTACAAAGATCGTACGTATTAAGATTCTGTTTTATCTTCAACATATTTATAATTTATTTAAACTAATACACAATTTCAAAATTAATTTTTGTACAAATTTATTAATTTATGTATTAAAACATTTTTTTTTAATTTATTAAATGATAATTTTACCTATATGTTTGTTTATTATAACTTTTATGCTTAAAATAATTAATTTCATAATTCTAAAATTGCATAAAATAAAGAAGACAGATATTTAACATAATTTCGTAAATTACGAGAATGACAACTGCCATTTTGACATTTATTTCTTGATTTACAATCACATGGAAGTGTTTTAGAAATCTATTGATGATATTAAAAGGAAAAGTTATTAAAACTATATAAAAATGTGAAAGAATACTGTGTAATGTTGTAGAATAATATATAAACAAGCAATAAACATTCATAATTTTTTCCCAAATTTTTTTCAACTATTGCATGGTCTTTAGGTATGTATATTCTTTTATAGTAATGGTAAAAATTTATAATCCGGCTTGCATTTAATTTTGTTATTATTATACTTACAATAAGTTGTAACTTTAAATTAAAAATGCCGGAATTTTTGTAGAAACTGCATTAGGAAAAAGTATAAAATATTTTGTACATAGTTTCTTGAATATGGTTTTTATTTTATTTTAATAATAACAGTTGTTAATTAAATGTTAATGTAGGTAAAAAAATATTAATTTGGAGTCACATAGTCGAAAGACTAATTCGAAATTTGATTTCTTGTTAATAAATTGACATTAACGACTGTTAGAATATATTTCGTGAGAAAATGTACGAAATATATGAAAATAATATCTCTTTTTTTGCAAGGTTTGCATATATTTGAGCTATGAATACTTAGAAGGGAAATTCGAAGATATGAAACGAATGGAGAATATTTTAAAAAATTATAAAGTCATATGTTCAAAAATTTCTATATGCTCGTTCCAAAAATTTTGCAGCGACCCTCGTACCCCTCGTACGTATGTCGAAACGAAGATCAAAACAGAGAATCAAACCTAGATTCATGGAATACGACAGATCAGTGATCATTGACATTGATTATCTATCTGATAAGCTTGTTTCTAATGATGGATTGAATTAATTTTTATATCAAAGTAGCTAGCTGGATGAAGTCTTAAATTGGTAATGGTGAATTTCTGTTAGAATGAATTGTCATTGACATCACAAGATGACAGGTGACACTGACATATATTGTAACAGTTAAAATAATATAATTGTAACTGAAGTTGTTTTTCTAATAAAGTGCTGAAATCATTTTCATTTAATTATATTTTTATAATATATATAAAAATATCATCAGGTTATGGGCCCAGGACGTAGTGGTTCATGTTAAAGTTAATGAAGATAACGTCAGCAAATTAATTTGAAGAAAACATACAATTTTCACCCAAAGCTTCAATATGTCAAATTTGAACTCTGTTCCCAGCAGTTTTGAAAAATTGAAAGGAATATCGAATTATCGAGAGTGGAAGTATTCAATTAAGTTACATCTCGATGATCGTGATTTACTTGCATGTATAAATGGAACTGAAGAAGATGTTACAAAACTCCGTTATGCAAAAACCGCTCTCGGTAGCAGTGTTGCTTCACATATTATTGGTGAAATTGAAATGTGTGAAACAGCTAAAGATATTTGGGATCGATTAGCCACTCTGTATGAAGAAACTAATCCCAATCGAATGGTATTTATAATCCGTGAAATAATACATACTAAACCAGAAAACTGCAGAAATTTAGAAGATTATGTAACTAAGATGAAAAATCTTTGTCGCCGTTTACGGACAATGGTAAACAGTTACCCTGAAGAAGCTCTTGCAGGTTTTATATTAATGAATTTGCCTTCACGATTTGATTCTATGATTATGGCATTGGAAAATTCAACAACAAAATTAACTATGGATCTTGTTTGTGAACGAATTTTGCATTCTGAAATACGTCAGGACAATGCAAGCAAGGCATTTGTTACGAATGTATTTAAATCAAAACGATTTAATGGAACCTGTAATTTTTGTAAGAAATACGGTCACAAGGCTTCGGATTGCAGGAAACGAATCAATAATGCCAAACAGCAAAACAAGAAATCTGAAATGAAAGAAGAAAAGAGCGAAAAATCTTCTTTAGCGCTCACTGTTATCGCATTTGCAACCAAACCAATAGTCTGTGATTCATTTCAATGGATTATGGACTCAGGAGCATCGCGCCATATGACACCACATAGATCCTGGTTCACGTCCTTCAAAGAAACGACGCCTGTTCCGATAGTTACCGGTAGCAACATCATTTGGTCAGCTGGTGAAGGGACAGTTACAATTCCTACTGTTTGTAATAACAAAGTAACAGATATTACATTTTCTGGTGTTTATTACGTCCCCGATTTGACTGCGAATTTATTATCAGTTTCGTATTTAGTCAAGCAGTTTCATTTGGAAGCCGTGTTTCGTGAAGATAGAGCAGTTATATACAGACAAGGTCAAGAAATAATAGAAGCATTCCCAACAGGCCACGATGAATCATATTTATTAAATATGACAATTAATCAAGCAATGTTTAACTTGAAAAGAGTACCCACTGATCTTTGGCATCAACGATTGGCACATTTGCAAGAGAATAGTATGAAAAAATTGGCAACAATGGCTGATGGTATGGAATTAATAACAGAAATTACACCATGCGCATCCTGTGTTAAAGGCAAACATGCACGTAACCCATTTCCAGTAGGCAAATCCAAACGAGCCAAAGAAGTACTTCAGATTATTCATTCCGATCTGTGTGGACCAATCCATGTGTCGTCGATTGGAGGAGCGAAATATATTTTAACCTTCATAGATGATTTTTCACGTTTTTCATTTGTATATTTTTTGCAGCATAAAGACGATGTGACAGAACGATTCAAACAATTTAAGAGTTTCGTAGAAACACAAACAGAGAAAAGAATAAAGATCTTACGCACAGATCGCGGCACTGAGTATGTAAATGATCGCTTAAATGAATTTTTAAAGCATCACGGCATCCAACATCAACTAACTATAGCACATACACCGCAGCAAAACGGAGTCGCCGAACGGTTAAACCGAACACTCATCGAACGAGCAAGATCGGTGCTAATTGACTCGAAACTAGATCGATCATATTGGGCAGAAGCAGTCAACACAGTTAACTATTGCCGAAATCGTTCGCCGACTGTTGCATTGAACAATAAGACACCATTTGAAGTTTGGAACAACGAACGCCCAAATTTATCTCATTTACGACGTTTTGGATGTCGCGCATTTGCTCAAATCCCAAAAGCAAATCGTAAGAAGCTGGATGATGTATCACGTGAACTTATTTTTGTTGGCTATTTGTCTGATAGCAAAGGCTATCGTTTATTTGACACGACTACAAACAAAATCGTAGAATCACGAGATGTTATATTTTTCGAAGAAGAAAATTCTTCAAAAACTGATATTGATTCTAACAATTTTAATCTTTTAGATGAAGATGACAACGTCACCACTACGCAAAATACATTGTCGCAAAACGTTACTACAGATATCGTTCAAGAACATCCGGAAGTTACTGCAGATATTGACATACGACCGCACAGAAACATTCGTGTTCCAAGACATTTAATGGATTATGACTTATCTGATGGTATTGACGTTCATTATTCTCATGTAGCCGAGCACCTTGAAATTGAATCCGACAATGATTCGCCGAAAACTTATACTGAAGCTATATCAGGTAAAAATTCCATCCATTGGCAACGAGCAATTACTGAAGAATTGGAATCGCATCGTTCCAATAAGACTTGGAACATAGTTTCTCTACCAGCCGATAAGAAACCTGTAAAATCCAAGTGGGTATTTAAAGTAAAACGTCATGCCGATGGAACGATTGAACGTTACAAAGCACGTTTAGTAGCGAAAGGTTATTCACAATGTCAGGGCATTGATTATACTGAAACATTTTCGCCTGTGGTTCGTTATGATACTCTTCGTGCCCTCATAGCTCTGGCTGCAGCCAAAGGTTGGAATATGGAACAAATGGATGCCATAGCTGCATACATTCAAGGAGAAATCCAAGAAGAACTCTACATGACCATTCCAGAAGGCCTATCCTTATCCTGCAAACAGGGGGAGGAAACGAACAAACTTGTTTGCCGGTTAAAAAAGGCCATATATGGTCTAAAGCAATCTGGGAGGTGTTGGTACGAGAAGTTGATTCATTGTTTGCAACAATTTAAATTTACTTGTTCTTCTTTCGACTGTTGCGTTTACTACAAGAAAGAGAAAACGCAAGTTCTAATCGTAGGTATTTACGTTGACGATTTAATTTTGATTTTTAATTGTAATCAACTACGAGACCACTTCAAGAAACAATTAACAACTGAATTCAAGATGAAGGATCTTGGCAGTTTACATTACTGTCTTGGCATCGAAATAGTACGAGAGGAAGAGAGTGGTGCAATCTTGTTAAGGCAACAAAAATATATAGAAGAAACACTACGAAATTTCAACATGCACGATTCGAAATCAATATCTACTCCTTTTGATTGTAACCTGTCATTATCTAAATTCACAGGTTCAGAAACAGAAGAATCAGAAAATCTGAAAATAGTGTACCAGTCCGCAATTGGAAGTTTGCTGTATTTGGCCAAAGCTACACGTCCGGACATAGCACAGGCCATAAGCTACTTGTGTCAGTTTTGCTCTAAACCACGCAAGGCTCATTGGACTGCATTAAAAAGAGTAATGCGTTATTTAAGAGGCACCAGCAACGTAGGATTGAGGTATGAGAAAAATGAACATTTTAAAATAACCGGATATTGTGACGCTAACTATGCTGGAAATCCCGATGATAGAAAATCTACGACAGGTTTTGTTTTCTTATTCGGTAATACAGCTATAACTTGGCAATCAAGAAAACAACCTACTGTTGCTACATCTACTACTGAGGCGGAATATATGGCTTTGTCTTTAGCTGGAAAAGAAGCAATATGGTTGCGAAAATTTTGCCTTGAATTCAATTTATTATCTGAAAATGAGAAAATAACCATATATTGCGATAATAAAGGCGCAATTGATCTTTCTAAAAATGAAGTATTTCATGCTCGTACTAAACAAATTGAAGTACAACATCATTTCATACGAGAAGCCGTCAGAAATGGAAAAATAGAAGTAAAGAAGATCAAAACAGAAGAGATGGTGGCAGATACATTAACAAAACCTTTACCCAGTACAAAATTTAATTGGTGTATTAAAAACATGGGTTTAAACGTTTGAATATTTATTTTATATGTACTTTTCATCCTTGTGATTTCAATGAGGGGAGGTGTTAGAATGAATTGTCATTGACATCACAAGATGACAGGTGACACTGACATATATTGTAACAGTTAAAATAATATAATTGTAACTGAAGTTGTTTTTCTAATAAAGTGCTGAAATCATTTTCATTTAATTATATTTTTATAATATATATAAAAATATCATCAATTTCAAATAAAGTGACTAATCTAGAATACAATAAGTCTAGGTATAATAATTTAAATGTTGTGTTAATAAAAAAATATTTTTATAATTAATTATTAATTATTTAATTTAATAAATATATAATAAAAAAATATATAAAAAAATGTTAATGTTCCATTGAAAATAATAATTAATATTGACAAAAAAATGTATATTCTGTCGGTAGGTAGCTAGGGGGTGCGAAGTACAACAGCATAAGAGGGGGTCTACAAGGTGGTGCGCAGGGCCCCCCGGTCTCCCCTGCGGCTGAAAAAGAAAAGAACAGCGGCCGCAGACAAAGGGAGAACACGGTGGAGGCCCTGCGACGCCACTGGGACCTACCCACCCCGGTAGTCGCCTGCATTTTCTTTTTCACTGTCATATTCGTATTCACCTTTTCTGGTTCAAACCTTTTATAATTCAATACTATTTTTTTATATATATTTTTTTCATTTTTAAAATAATTAATTCCATGTTTCTAACATCGCGTTATATGGAAATAATGATAGTCTAACATAATTACATATATTTTCAAGATTACAAGAAGTTATAATATGACATACGTCACTTTGACATTTATTTATAAGTTCCCTCAAATAACAATGATTTCATAAATTATATCAGCATATAACATGGAAAATAAAAATTAATAAAAGAAAACCAGAATAATATATTAAGGTATAATTGTGTTTTTGTCAAAAGATTTTTATTTAAGAATTTGTGCGAATAGAAAAAGTACTAGAATTGGAATTGGCGTTCACAAAATATTGTTTAATTTATTCTGAAATCTACAAAGATCGTACGTATTAAGATTCTGTTTTATCTTCAACATATTTATAATTTATTTAAACTAATACACAATTTCAAAATTAATTTTTGTACAAATTTATTAATTTATGTATTAAAACATTTTTTTTTAATTTATTAAATGATAATTTTACCTATATGTTTGTTTATTATAAGTTTTATGCTTAAAATAATTAATTTCATAATTCTAAAATTGCATAAAATAAAGAAGACAGATATTTAACATAATTTCGTAAATTACGAGAATGACAACTGCCATTTTGACATTTATTTCTTGATTTACAATCACATGGAAGTGTTTTAGAAATCTATTGATGATATTAAAAGGAAAAGTTATTAAAACTATATAAAAATGTGAAAGAATACTGTGTAATGTTGTAGAATAATATATAAACAAGCAATAAACATTCATAATTTTTTCCCAAATTTTTTTCAACTATTGCATGGTCTTTAGGTATGTATATTCTTTTATAGTAATGGTAAAAATTTATAATCCGGCTTGCATTTAATTTTGTTATTATTATACTTACAATAAGTTGTAACTTTAAATTAAAAATGCCGGAATTTTTGTAGAAACTGCATTAGGAAAAAGTATAAAATATTTTGTACATAGTTTCTTGAATATGGTTTTTATTTTATTTTAATAATAACAGTTGTTAATTAAATGTTAATGTAGGTAAAAAAATATTAATTTGAAGTCACATAGTCGAAAGACTAATTCGAAATTTGATTTCTTGTTAATAAATTGACATTAACGACTGTTAGAATATATTTCGTGAGAAAATGTACGAAATATATGAAAATAATATCTCTTTTTTTGCAAGGTTTGCATATATTTGAGCTATGAATACTTAGAAGGGAAATTCGAAGATATGAAACGAATGGAGAATATTTTAAAAAATTATAAAGTCATATGTTCAAAAATTTCTATATGCTCGTTCCAAAAATTTTGCAGCGACCCTCGTACCCCTCGTACGTATGTCAAAACGAAGATCAAAACAGAGAATCAAACCTAGATTCATGGAATACGACAGATCAGTGATCATTGACATTGATTATCTATCTGATAAGCTTGTTTCTAATGATGGATTGAATTGATTTTTATATCAAAGTAGCTAGCTGGATGAAGTCTTAAATTGGTAATGGTGAATTTCAAATAAAGTGACTAATCTAGAATACAATAAGTCTAGGTATAATAATTTAAATGTTGTGTTAATAAAAAAATATTTTTATAATTAATTATTAATTATTTAATTTAATAAATATATAATAAAAAAATATATAAAAAAATGTTAATGTTCCATTGAAAATAATAATTAATATTGACAAAAAAATGTATATTCTGTCGGTAGGTAGCTAGGGGGTGCGAAGTACAACAGCATAAGAGGGGGTCTACAAGGTGGTGCGCAGGGCCCCCCGGTCTCCCCTGCGGCTGAAAAAGAAAAGAACAGCGACCGCAGACAAAGGGAGAACACGGTGGAGGCCCTGCGACGCCACTGGGACCTACCCACCCCGGTAGTCGCCTGCATTTTTTTTTCACTGTCATATTCGTATTCACCTTTTCTGGTTCAAACCTTTTATAATTCAATACTATTTTTTTATATATATTTTTTTCATTTTTAAAATAATTAATTCCATGTTTCTAACATCGCGTTATATGGAAATAATGATAGTCTAACATAATTACATATATTTTCAAGATTACAAGAAGTTATAATATGACATACGTCACTTTGACATTTATTTATAAGTTCCCTCAAATAACAATGATTTCATAAATTATATCAGCATATAACATGGAAAATAAAAATTAATAAAAGAAAACCAGAATAATATATTAAGGTATAATTGTGTTTTTGTCAAAAGATTTTTATTTAAGAATTTGTGCGAATAGAAAAAGTACTAGAATTGGAATTGGCGTTCACAAAATATTGTTTAATTTATTCTGAAATCTACAAAGATCGTACGTATTAAGATTCTGTTTTATCTTCAACATATTTATAATTTATTTAAACTAATACACAATTTCAAAATTAATTTTTGTACAAATTTATTAATTTATGTATTAAAACATTTTTTTTAATTTATTAAATGATAATTTTACCTATATGTTTGTTTATTATAACTTTTATGCTTAAAATAATTAATTTCATAATTCTAAAATTGCATAAAATAAAGAAGACAGATATTTAACATAATTTCGTAAATTACGAGAATGACAACTGCCATTTTGACATTTATTTCTTGATTTACAATCACATGGAAGTGTTTTAGAAATCTATTGATGATATTAAAAGGAAAAGTTATTAAAACTATATAAAAATGTGAAAGAATACTGTGTAATGTTGTAGAATAATATATAAACAAGCAATAAACATTCATAATTTTTTCCCAAATTTTTTTCAACTATTGCATGGTCTTTAGGTATGTATATTCTTTTATAGTAATGGTAAAAATTTATAATCCGGCTTGCATTTAATTTTGTTATTATTATACTTACAATAAGTTGTAACTTTAAATTAAAAATGCCGGAATTTTTGTAGAAACTGCATTAGGAAAAAGTATAAAATATTTTGTACATAGTTTCTTGAATATGGTTTTTATTTTATTTTAATAATAACAGTTGTTAATTAAATGTTAATGTAGGTAAAAAAATATTAATTTGAAGTCACATAGTCGAAAGACTAATTCGAAATTTGATTTCTTGTTAATAAATTGACATTAACGACTGTTAGAATATATTTCGTGAGAAAATGTACGAAATATATGAAAATAATATCTCTTTTTTTGCAAGGTTTGCATATATTTGAGCTATGAATACTTAGAAGGGAAATTCGAAGATATGAAACGAATGGAGAATATTTTAAAAAATTATAAAGTCATATGTTCAAAAATTTCTATATGCTCGTTCCAAAAATTTTGCAGCGACCCTCGTACCCCTCGTACGTATGTCGAAACGAAGATCAAAACAGAGAATCAAACCTAGATTCATGGAATACGACAGATCAGTGATCATTGACATTGATTATCTATCTGATAAGCTTGTTTCTAATGATGGATTGAATTGATTTTTATATCAAAGTAGCTAGCTGGATGAAGTCTTAAATTGGTAATGGTGAATTTCAAATAAAGTGACTAATCTAGAATACAATAAGTCTAGGTATAATAATTTAAATGTTGTGTTAATAAAAAAATATTTTTATAATTAATTATTAATTATTTAATTTAATAAATATATAATAAAAAAATATATAAAAAAATGTTAATGTTCCATTGAAAATAATAATTAATATTGACAAAAAAATGTATATTCTGTCGGTAGGTAGCTAGGGGGTGCGAAGTACAACAGCATAAGAGGGGGTCTACAAGGTGGTGCGCAGGGCCCCCCGGTCTCCCCTGCGGCTGAAAAAGAAAAGAACAGCGGCCGCAGACAAAGGGAGAACACGGTGGAGGCCCTGCGACGCCACTGGGACCTACCCACCCCGGTAGTCGCCTGCATTTTCTTTTTCACTGTCATATTCGTATTCACCTTTTCTGGTTCAAACCTTTTATAATTCAATACTATTTTTTTATATATATTTTTTTCATTTTTAAAATAATTAATTCCATGTTTCTAACATCGCGTTATATGGAAATAATGATAGTCTAACATAATTACATATATTTTCAAGATTACAAGAAGTTATAATATGACATACGTCACTTTGACATTTATTTATAAGTTCCCTCAAATAACAATGATTTCATAAATTATATCAGCATATAACATGGAAAATAAAAATTAATAAAAGAAAACCAGAATAATATATTAAGGTATAATTGTGTTTTTGTCAAAAGATTTTTATTTAAGAATTTGTGCGTATAGAAAAAGTACTAGAATTGGAATTGGCGTTCACAAAATATTGTTTAATTTATTCTGAAATCTACAAAGATCGTACGTATTAAGATTCTGTTTTATCTTCAACATATTTATAATTTATTTAAACTAATACACAATTTCAAAATTAATTTTTGTACAAATTTATTAATTTATGTATTAAAACATTTTTTTTAATTTATTAAATGATAATTTTACCTATATGTTTGTTTATTATAAGTTTTATGCTTAAAATAATTAATTTCATAATTCTAAAATTGCATAAAATAAAGAAGACAGATATTTAACATAATTTCGTAAATTACGAGAATGACAACTGCCATTTTGACATTTATTTCTTGATTTACAATCACATGGAAGTGTTTTAGAAATCTATTGATGATATTAAAAGGAAAAGTTATTAAAACTATATAAAAATGTGAAAGAATACTGTGTAATGTTGTAGAATAATATATAAACAAGCAATAAACATTCATAATTTTTTCCCAAATTTTTTTCAACTATTGCATGGTCTTTAGGTATGTATATTCTTTTATAGTAATGGTAAAAATTTATAATCCGGCTTGCATTTAATTTTGTTATTATTATACTTACAATAAGTTGTAACTTTAAATTAAAAATGCCGGAATTTTTGTAGAAACTGCATTAGGAAAAAGTATAAAATATTTTGTACATAGTTTCTTGAATATGGTTTTTATTTTATTTTAATAATAACAGTTGTTAATTAAATGTTAATGTAGGTAAAAAAATATTAATTTGGGGTCACATAGTCGAAAGACTAATTCGAAATTTGATTTCTTGTTAATAAATTGACATTAACGACTGTTAGAATATATTTCGTGAGAAAATGTACGAAATATATGAAAATAATATCTCTTTTTTTGCAAGGTTTGCATATATTTGAGCTATGAATACTTAGAAGGGAAATTCGAAGATATGAAACGAATGGAGAATATTTTAAAAAATTATAAAGTCATATGTTCAAAAATTTCTATATGCTCGTTCCAAAAATTTTGCAGCGACCCTCGTACCCCTCGTACGTATGTCGAAACGAAGATCAAAACAGAGAATCAAACCTAGATTCATGGAATACGACAGATCAGTGATCATTGACATTGATTATCTATCTGATAAGCTTGTTTCTAATGATGGATTGAATTGATTTTTATATCAAAGTAGCTAGCTGGATGAAATCTTAAATTGGTAATGGTGAATTTCAAATAAAGTGACTAATCTAGAATACAATAAGTCTAGGTATAATAATTTAAATGTTGTGTTAATAAAAAAATATTTTTATAATTAATTATTAATTATTTAATTTAATAAATATATAATAAAAAAATATATAAAAAAATGTTAATGTTCCATTGAAAATAATAATTAATATTGACAAAAAAATGTATATTCTGTCGGTAGGTAGCTAGGGGGTGCGAAGTACAACAGCATAAGAGGGGGTCTACAAGGTGGTGCGCAGGGCCCCCCGGTCTCCCCTGCGGCTGAAAAAGAAAAGAACAGCGGCCGCAGACAAAGGGAGAACACGGTGGAGGCCCTGCGACGCCACTGGGACCTACCCACCCCGGTAGTCGCCTGCATTTTCTTTTTCACTGTCATATTCGTATTCACCTTTTCTGGTTCAAACCTTTTATAATTCAATACTATTTTTTTATATATATTTTTTTCATTTTTAAAATAATTAATTCCATGTTTCTAACATCGCGTTATATGGAAATAATGATAGTCTAACATAATTACATATATTTTCAAGATTACAAGAAGTTATAATATGACATACGTCACTTTGACATTTATTTATAAGTTCCCTCAAATAACAATGATTTCATAAATTATATCAGCATATAACATGGAAAATAAAAATTAATAAAAGAATACCAGAATAATATATTAAGGTATAATTGTGTTTTTGTCAAAAGATTTTTATTTAAGAATTTGTGCGAATAGAAAAAGTACTAGAATTGGAATTGGCGTTCACAAAATATTGTTTAATTTATTCTGAAATCTACAAAGATCGTACGTATTAAGATTCTGTTTTATCTTCAACATATTTATAATTTATTTAAACTAATACACAATTTCAAAATTAATTTTTGTACAAATTTATTAATTTATGTATTAAAACATTTTTTTTTAATTTATTAAATGATAATTTTACCTATATGTTTGTTTATTATAAGTTTTATGCTTAAAATAATTAATTTCATAATTCTAAAATTGCATAAAATAAAGAAGACAGATATTTAACATAATTTCGTAAATTACGAGAATGACAACTGCCATTTTGACATTTATTTCTTGATTTACAATCACATGGAAGTGTTTTAGAAATCTATTGATGATATTAAAAGGAAAAGTTATTAAAACTATATAAAAATGTGAAAGAATATTGTGTAATGTTGTAGAATAATATATAAACAAGCAATAAACATTCATAATTTTTTCCCAAATTTTTTTCAACTATTGCATGGTCTTTAGGTATGTATATTCTTTTATAGTAATGGTAAAAATTTATAATCCGGCTTGCATTTAATTTTGTTATTATTATACTTACAATAAGTTGTAACTTTAAATTAAAAATGCCGGAATTTTTGTAGAAACTGCATTAGGAAAAAGTATAAAATATTTTGTACATAGTTTCTTGAATATGGTTTTTATTTTATTTTAATAATAACAGTTGTTAATTAAATGTTAATGTAGGTAAAAAAATATTAATTTGGAGTCACATAGTCGAAAGACTAATTCGAAATTTGATTTCTTGTTAATAAATTGACATTAACGACTGTTAGAATATATTTCGTGAGAAAATGTACGAAATATATGAAAATAATATCTCTTTTTTTGCAAGGTTTGCATATATTTGAGCTATGAATACTTAGAAGGGAAATTCGAAGATATGAAACGAATGGAGAATATTTTAAAAAATTATAAAGTCATATGTTCAAAAATTTCTATATGCTCGTTCCAAAAATTTTGCAGCGACCCTCGTACCCCTCGTACGTATGTCGAAACGAAGATCAAAACAGAGAATCAAACCTAGATTCATGGAATACGACAGATCAGTGATCATTGACATTGATTATCTATCTGATAAGCTTGTTTCTAATGATGGATTGAATTGATTTTTATATCAAAGTAGCTAGCTGGATGAAGTCTTAAATTGGTAATGGTGAATTTCAAATAAGTGACTAATCTAGAATACAATAAGTCTAGGTATAAAAATTTAAATGTTGTGTTAATAAAAAAATATTTTTATAATTAATTATTAATTATTTAATTTAATAAATATATAATAAAAAAATATATAAAAAAATGTTAATGTTCCATTGAAAATAATAATTAATATTGACAAAAAAATGTATATTCTGTCGGTAGGTAGCTAGGGGGTGCGAAGTACAACAGCATAAGAGGGGGTCTACAAGGTGGTGCGCAGGGCCCCCCGGTCTCCCCTGCGGCTGAAAAAGAAAAGAACAGCGGCCGCAGACAAAGGGAGAACACGGTGGAGGCCCTGCGACGCCACTGGGACCTACCCACCCCGGTAGTCGCCTGCATTTTCTTTTTCACTGTCATATTCGTATTCACCTTTTCTGGTTCAAACCTTTTATAATTCAATACTATTTTTTTATATATATTTTTTTCATTTTTAAAATAATTAATTCCATGTTTCTAACATCGCGTTATATGGAAATAATGATAGTCTAACATAATTACATATATTTTCAAGATTACAAGAAGTTATAATATGACATACGTCACTTTGACATTTATTTATAAGTTCCCTCAAATAACAATGATTTCATAAATTATATCAGCATATAACATGGAAAATAAAAATTAATAAAAGAAAACCAGAATAATATATTAAGGTATAATTGTGTTTTTGTCAAAAGATTTTTATTTAAGAATTTGTGCGAATAGAAAAAGTACTAGAATTGGAATTGGCGTTCACAAAATATTGTTTAATTTATTCTGAAATCTACAAAGATCGTACGTATTAAGATTCTGTTTTATCTTCAACATATTTATAATTTATTTAAACTAATACACAATTTCAAAATTAATTTTTGTACAAATTTATTAATTTATGTATTAAAACATTTTTTTTTAATTTATTAAATGATAATTTTACCTATATGTTTGTTTATTATAAGTTTTATGCTTAAAATAATTAATTTCATAATTCTAAAATTGCATAAAATAAAGAAGACAGATATTTAACATAATTTCGTAAAATACGATAATGACAACTGCCATTTTGACATTTATTTCTTGATTTACAATCACATGGAAGTGTTTTAGAAATCTATTGATGATATTAAAAGGAAAAGTTATTAAAACTATATAAAAATGTGAAAGAATACTGTGTAATGTTGTAGAATAATATATAAACAAGCAATAAACATTCATAATTTTTTCCCAAATTTTTTTCAACTATTGCATGGTCTTTAGGTATGTATATTCTTTTATAGTAATGGTAAAAATTTATAATCCGGCTTGCATTTAATTTTGTTATTATTATACTTACAATAAGTTGTAACTTTAAATTAAAAATGCCGGAATTTTTGTAGAAACTGCATTAGGAAAAAGTATAAAATATTTTGTACATAGTTTCTTGAATATGGTTTTTATTTTATTTTAATAATAACAGTTGTTAATTAAATGTTAATGTAGGTAAAAAAATATTAATTTGGAGTCACATAGTCGAAAGACTAATTCGAAATTTGATTTCTTGTTAATAAATTGACATTAACGACTGTTAGAATATATTTCGTGAGAAAATGTACGAAATATATGAAAATAATATCTCTTTTTTTGCAAGGTTTGCATATATTTGAGCAATGAATACTTAGAAGGGAAATTCGAAGATATGAAACGAATGGAGAATATTTTAAAAAATTATAAAGTCATATGTTCAAAAATTTCTATATGCTCGTTCCAAAAATTTTGCAGCGACCCTCGTACCCCTCGTACGTATGTCGAAACGAAGATCAAAACAGAGAATCAAACCTAGATTCATGGAATACGACAGATCAGTGATCATTGACATTGATTATCTATCTGATAAGCTTGTTTCTAATGATGGATTGAATTGATTTTTATATCAAAGTAGCTAGCTGGATGAAGTCTTAAATTGGTAATGGTGAATTTCAAATAAAGTGACTAATCTAGAATACAATAAGTCTAGGTATAATAATTTAAATGTTGTGTTAATAAAAAAATATTTTTATAATTAATTATTAATTATTTAATTTAATAAATATATAATAAAAAAATATATAAAAAAATGTTAATGTTCCATTGAAAATAATAATTAATATTGACAAAAAAATGTATATTCTGTCGGTAGGTAGCTAGGGGGTGCGAAGTACAACAGCATAAGAGGGGGTCTACAAGGTGGTGCGCAGGGCCCCCCGGTCTCCCCTGCGGCTGAAAAAGAAAAGAACAGCGGCCGCAGACAAAGGGAGAACACGGTGGAGGCCCTGCGACGCCACTGGGACCTACCCACCCCGGTAGTCGCCTGCATTTTCTTTTTCACTGTCATATTCGTATTCACCTTTTCTGGTTCAAACCTTTTATAATTCAATACTATTTTTTTATATATATTTTTTTCATTTTTAAAATAATTAATTCCATGTTTCTAACATCGCGTTATATGGAAATAATGATAGTCTAACATAATTACATATATTTTCAAGATTACAAGAAGTTATAATATGACATACGTCACTTTGACATTTATTTATAAGTTCCCTCAAATAACAATGATTTCATAAATTATATCAGCATATAACATGGAAAATAAAAAATTAATAAAAGAAAACCAGAATAATATATTAAGATATAATTGTGTTTTTGTCAAAAGATTTTTATTTAAGAATTTGTGCGAATAGAAAAAGTACTAGAATTGGAATTGGCGTTCACAAAATATTGTTTAATTTATTCTGAAATCTACAAAGATCGTACGTATTAAGATTCTGTTTTATCTTCAACATATTTATAATTTATTTAAACTAATACACAATTTCAAAATTAATTTTTGTACAAATTTATTAATTTATGTATTAAAACATTTTTTTTTAATTTATTAAATGATAATTTTACCTATATGTTTGTTTATTATAAGTTTTATGCTTAAAATAATTAATTTCATAATTCTAAAATTGCATAAAATAAAGAAGACAGATATTTAACATAATTTCGTAAAATACGAGAATGACAACTGCCATTTTGACATTTATTTCTTGATTTACAATCACATGGAAGTGTTTTAGAAATCTATTGATGATATTAAAAGGAAAAGTTATTAAAACTATATAAAAATGTGAAAGAATACTGTGTAATGTTGTAGAATAATATATAAACAAGCAATAAACATTCATAATTTTTTCCCAAATTTTTTTCAACTATTGCATGGTCTTTAGGTATGTATATTCTTTTATAGTAATGGTAAAAATTTATAATCCGGCTTGCATTTAATTTTGTTATTATTATACTTACAATAAGTTGTAACTTTAAATTAAAAATGCCGGAATTTTTGTAGAAACTGCATTAGGAAAAAGTATAAAATATTTTGTACATAGTTTCTTGAATATGTAAAGTTAAGAAAATAAATCAATAACTCAGTGCGAGTAAGGTTTAATATTTTTTATTATAACATTGAAAAATGACAACTGACTTATCTATTTATGTTTTTACAACTATTAAAAAATTTCACTGACTTCTCTGATTCTTGAAATCTAAAATTATCCTTCAACACCTTCTCCTAATTTTAGATTTCTTTTCAAAAATTACAATTTTCAAATAATCTTAGATTAAATACAGAATAAAATTTAATAAAGTACAATAAATTATTTAAGTAACGCATTGCAGTGAACTTCAAACTTGTTTCTTCCTAAGGGTTTTGTTACAATATCTGCCACTTGACATTCAGTAGGACAATAAATTACATCAATTTCACCTTGCAAATATTTCTCATGTATAAAATGATATCTTACATCGATATGTTTGCTCCTTCTGTTCATAATTCCCGTTTTGATTAAATTTATTGAACTCTGATTGTCTACGTTCAGTTGTACTTTAATCTTTACTTCATTAATTTCTTCAATTAGGTGTTTTAAATATATAGCATCCTTACAACAATCAGCAGCAGCGATATACTCTGCTTCTGTTGATGAAACTGCTACAATCGGCTGACGTCGAGAGCTCCAACTTATTGGTCCACCAGCAAACATGACAGCATACCCTGTAGTGCTTCTTCTTGTCTCTATATCCCCGGCGTAGTCCGAGTCACAGAAAACTACCAGTTGTTCAACGTCACTATATGCATTGAATTTTATTCCTTTCTTCATACTTCCTACTAAGTATTTGAAGATACGTTTTACAGCAACAACATTTTCTTTGCTAGGGTTCTCAGTATTTCTGCTAGCTATATTGACAGCATTAGCTATGTCAGGCCGAGTTCTAGTCGAAAGATAAAGAAGACTTCCCACTGCTTCCTTATATGGAAATTTTATTTTTTCCGTCGATACATCTTCGTTTTTATTAATAGTTCCGGGTGTATTTATAGGTTTTGCATCTTTCATTTGATATTTCTGAAGAATATTCTGTAGATAATTTTCTTGAGAAAGTTTTATTCCATTTGAATCTCTTCGTATTTCCATTCCAAGAAATGTAGTTGGGTTTTCTTCTTTTTTTAATTCAAATTCTTGTTCTAATATCGCTATAACTTTATGCAGTTTTTCTTTATCAGGGCCAACTACTAGTCCATCGTCTACGTAAATAGCTATCATTACATTATCAAATTTAAAAATGCATTTTTCACTCTTCATTGCTTTAAATCCTTTTTCTTTCATTGTATCTGTAAACTTTTTGTTCCAAGCTAAAGGGGCTTGTTTTAACCCATAAAGTGCTTTTTTAAGTTTACAAACTTTACCATCCCCATTATATCCTTTGGGCACTTTCATGAAAATGTCTTCGTGAATTTCGCCATGCAAAAACGCTGTTTTTATGTCAAATTTCATTATATGATAATTTCTAGCAGCTGCAATAGCAAAAATTATTCTGAGTGAACTCATATTTACTACAGGACTGAATATTTCTTCATAATTCATTTCACATTTTTGTTCGCATCCACGTACAACCAGTCTTGCTTTATATTTTCCATTTTCTTTAACTCGAAATATCCATTTGTTTGAAAGAATTTTGTGGCCCTTTGCTTTATCTTCATCGACAAGTTCCCATGTTTGATTGGTTTTCAATGAATCTTTTTCCTCTTTTATTGCTTTCAACCATTTCTCTCTTTCTCTTCCCGACACTGCTTCTTCGTAAGTCAGCATAACATAATCTTCGAACTTCTTAGGTCGCTTTATTTTTCTTCCTGATGACGTTTTTATTGGTCCCTGCGTTTCATTTTCTTCGTTTACTTTTTCATTTGTTTCATTTTCAGATCCCTGCATTTCATTTTCTTTTTCATATTTTTCGTCATTTTCTTCGTTTTCGGATCCTTGCGTTTCATTTTCTTTTTCATTTTCTTCGATGTTTTCGGATCCTTGCGTTTCATTTTCTTTTTCGTTTTCTTCGATTACATTTTCATTTCCTTTGTTTAAATTTTTTTCTGTGTGATCTTCATTATCATTTTCTTCTTCTCTTTCGAATTCATCTTCTCTTCCATTTCTTTGTCTGTTTATCTTTTTACTGTCATCTTTCGTCCTGAGTTTTAACTGATCTTCAATACCTTCTCCGTCATTTTCACATTTATTTGTGAAAATTACATCTCTTGCCAGTACAATTTTTCTGTTTTTCTGATTCCATAATCGGTAGCCATTCAATGTGTAACCCAAAAATATACATTTTTGACTTCGAGGTTGGAGTTTTTTGAGAAATCCCAGTACTTTAACGTATGCTATTGACCCAAAACGTTGAATGTTAGATATATTAGGTCTCTTACCAAACCATTTTTCTGCTGGGGTTACATTTACTGCATTACTAGGACTGCGATTTATGAGATACACAGCTGTCAATACTGCTTCACCCCAAAATTCGTTATCGAGTCCTGAATCATATAACAGAGCCCGTGCTTTCTCCATAATTGTTCTTCCCAGTCTTTCAGATTTTCCATTTAACTGAGGTGTATGGCTAATAGTATAATCAAAAATTATTCCTTTATTTTTACCCCATTGTTTCATTTCATTGCTGGAATATTCTCCTCCATTATCGCATCTCAATTTTGATACTTTTAAATTCTTCTCTGCTTCCACTTCATTTACATATTCTTTTAAGAATTGGAATAGCTCACTTTTTCTTTCTAGCAGATAAACTTTCGTGAAATGGGTATAGTCATCCATAAAAGATAAAACATATTTTTTATTATCCCATGTTCTTGATTCTATTGTTACTATATCTGAATGTATGATTTGTAGAATTCTTTCGGCTCTTTGCCTGACAGTTTTGAATGGAAATCGTGTCTGTTTGGCTTTTAAACAAATGTTACATACAGAAGGTAATTCATCTACATCCTTTTCATTTAATTGGATTCCATCTACAAGTGGAATTAGTTTCTTCAATGTAGATGCACTTGGATGTCCTAATTTTTTATGTATGTCTATTGCAGTGATATTTTTAGCAACAAAAGCTGAATTTTTAGAAGTATTGACGTTTACTGTATAAAGACCGTTTTTCTGTTTTTCTCCTGTTATTACTGTTTGTTTATTTTTCATAATTTTTACTTTTTCTTTTGTAAATACAACTACACCATTATTTTCCGTGATTGCATTTACTGATATTAAATTCACAGATAAATCTGGTGCGTATAAAGTCTTTTGTAGTACAAAATTTTCTGCTTCTATTTTACCTGTCCCATACGATTTTATTGAATCAGATTTTTTAGCAGTCATTACATTCGAACTTTCATTATTTAATTCGATAAAAAGATGTTTATCCTTACTCATATGAGTGGTACAACCTGAATCTACCACGAATTTTTCAGATAAATTTTCTTTGCAGGACAAAAATGCTGTTTTTGCTTGATTATATTTTTTTCGATTTGCTCTGTAGAAACAATCTTTTTCGACGTGATTATTTTTCTTGCATATCTTGCAAAATTCTGAAGTGTTATTTCTGTTTTGAGGACAAAATTTTGCTATATGATTACCTTCACATATAAAACATTTTATTACACGTTCTGTTTTATTTCTATTTTGTTGAAAATTTTTTCTTGAGTTCATTTTAAATGCTACAGCAGTCTTGTCTTCTTCTTCATTTTTATTCCGTGCTTCTTCAGCCAGTAATCTAGATGTTAAATTGGCAATTGTTTTTTCGGATACAGAAGTGGCGTCCCATGTTGTCACAAAGTGATTATAGCTTTCAGGTAGAGCAGCTATGATCCGGGAAATAACCATGTCATCTCCAATGTTTTGTTTTAAAGATTTTAACTGAAAAACCATATTTTCTATCTGAGAAATGAAGGATGTCATATTTTGTCCTTTCGTGTACTTAAAATTGAAAAAATCTTGCAATAATTTTGACTTTTTTAACTCTGCTTCTCTATCGAATATACTGCATATTTTACTGAACATTTCTTTAGAAGTCTCGCAAGTCAAGATATAACTAACTAACTTTCTGTCTATTGTTGTTACTATTATTTTTTGCGCCTGTGCATCTTTTCTTAGCCATGTTTCTCTTTTTAGTTCGTTTTCTATCCCAGATTCAGGTCCTAGTTCCGGAATTTTATTATCACCAGTGACGATTCCGTATGTTCCATTAGCTTTTAATAAAACAGTTACTTGGAATTTCCACGTAGGATAGCTTTCACTGTCAACTAATTTTTCAATATTCAGCACTTCCTCACTCGACATTTTTACTTTTACTTTATTTTATTTTTTTCTCAACTACGCTCTGCTACCATGTAAAGTTAAGAAAATAAATCAATAACTCAGTGCGAGTAAGGTTTAATATTTTTTATTATAACATTGAAAAATGACAACTGACTTATCTATTTATGTTTTTACAACTATTAAAAAATTTCACTGACTTCTCTGATTCTTGAAATCTAAAATTATCCTTCAACAGAATATGGTTTTTATTTTATTTTAATAATAACAGTTGTTAATTAAATGTTAATGTAGGTAAAAAAATATTAATTTGGAGTCACATAGTCGAAAGACTAATTCGAAATTTGATTTCTTGTTAATAAATTGACATTAACGACTGTTAGAATATATTTCGTGAGAAAATGTACGAAATATATGAAAATAATATCTCTTTTTTTGCAAGGTTTGCATATATTTGAGCTATGAATACTTAGAAGGGAAATTCGAAGATATGAAACGAATGGAGAATATTTTAAAAAATTATAAAGTCATATGTTCAAAAATTTCTATATGCTCGTTCCAAAAATTTTGCAGCGACCCTCGTACCCCTCGTACGTATGTCGAAACGAAGATCAAAACAGAGAATCAAACCTAGATTCATGGAATACGACAGATCAGTGATCATTGACATTGATTATCTATCTGATAAGCTTGTTTCTAATAATGGATTGAATTGATTTTTATATCAAAGTAGCTAGCTGGATGAAGTCTTAAATTGGTAATGGTGAATTTCAAATAAAGTGACTAATCTAGAATACAATAAGTCTAGGTATAATAATTTAAATGTTGTGTTAATAAAAAAATATTTTTATAATTAATTATTTATTATTTAATTTAATAAATATATAATAAAAAAATATATAAAAAAATGTTAATGTTCCATTGAAAATAATAATTAATATTGACAAAAAAATGTATATTCTGTCGGTAGGTAGCTAGGGGGTGCGAAGTACAACAGCATAAGAGGGGGTCTACAAGGTGGTGCGCAGGGCCCCCCGGTCTCCCCTGCGGCTGAAAAAGAAAAGAACAGCGGCCGCAGACAAAGGGAGAACACGGTGGAGGCCCTGCGACGCCACTGGGACCTACCCACCCCGGTAGTCGCCTGCATTTTCTTTTTCACTGTCATATTCGTATTCACCTTTTCTGGTTCAAACCTTTTATAATTCAATACTATTTTTTTATATATATTTTTTTAATTTTTAAAATAATTAATTCCATGTTTCTAACATCGCGTTATATGGAAATAATGATAGTCTAACATAATTACATATATTTTCAAGATTACAAGAAGTTATAATATGACATAGGTCACTTTGACATTTATTTATAAGTTCCCTCAAATAACAATGATTTCATAAATTATATCAGCATATAACATGGAAAATAAAAATTAATAAAAGAAAACCAGAATAATATATTAAGGTATAATTGTGTTTTTGTCAAAAGATTTTTATTTAAGAATTTGTGCGAATAGAAAAAGTACTAGAATTGGAATTGGCGTTCACAAAATATTGTTTAATTTATTCTGAAATCTACAAAGATCGTACGTATTAAGATTCTGTTTTATCTTCAACATATTTATAATTTATTTAAACTAATACACAATTTCAAAATTAATTTTTGTACAAATTTATTAATTTATGTATTAAAACATTTTTTTAAATTTATTAAATGATAATTTTACCTATATGTTTGTTTATTATAAGTTTTATGCTTAAAATAATTAATTTCATAATTCTAAAATTGCATAAAATAAAGAAGACAGATATTTAACATAATTTCGTAAATTACGAGAATGACAACTGCCATTTTGACATTTATTTCTTGATTTACAATCACATGGAAGTGTTTTAGAAATCTATTGATGATATTAAAAGGAAAAGTTATTAAAACTATATAAAAATGTGAAAGAATACTGTGTAATGTTGTAGAATAATATATAAACAAGCAATAAACATTCATAATTTTTTCCCAAATTTTTTTCAACTATTGCATGGTCTTTAGGTATGTATATTCTTTTATAGTAATGGTAAAAATTTATAATCCGGCTTGCATTTAATTTTGTTATTATTATACTTACAATAAGTTGTAACTTTAAATTAAAAATGCCGGAATTTTTGTAGAAACTGCATTAGGAAAAAGTATAAAATATTTTGTACATAGTTTCTTGAATATGGTTTTTATTTTATTTTAATAATAACAGTTGTTAATTAAATGTTAATGTCACCCGGGTGAAACTTGTATAGGGAAATTGGCAGCATAAAGTAGGCTGGGAATAACTCTACCCTTTACAGGTTAGATGGCATTAGTAGTACTCAGAGTCTGGGGGAAAAATTTGGTAACTTTTGGTTTTAATTTTCATTTTATATTCGTTTGAAATTTATAATAAAGTAAACTGGGGAAACAATTTAAAACAATTTTAATATAATTGTCAAATTGTCAGCATGGTATAAGAATAAAATGATATTGAATTGAACAAAAATGCATTCACCGTAAGTAATATTATTTTACATATTTTATCTACTTATATGAAAAATAAATTACAATATTTATTAGTTATAGATCAGCAGATCAACCTGGTTGTAAATACCCCAGCGGGAATAAAAGGAGAGTGAACGTGAGAGGCCCACAAAATAAACATTTTTACAAATTTACAATCAAAGATTGGCCGAATTGTGAGATTTAAAAAAATCTGCAAAATTAATTCAAGTGAAAATTTATTATTTACTTTTTTTGTAAGGATCATTTTGATATTATTTTTTGTATAACGCATCAAATCACCGATTATTAAAAAGTGGAGTGCCAACAATTCATTCTGGTTCTCAGACACTTTTAAACTCCGTTACAAATGTGGATATTTAATTGAATTTTCAAGAATCGAATTTCGAATTAGAATCTATACCGGGTGTCCCAGCTTGACCGACACATGGGAGTTTTACATGGGAAATCAGTTAATTATGAATAGTATCTCCCCAGTACAAGATATTAACTTGAAATTTTGTATACTTATCGGAGAATATTAATTCTATGGATCACACTTATTTGAAATATGTAATTTCGTCTGCAGGGCGAGATTTATTAAATTTAAAATCTAATATTTTCGTTCAAAATCAGACAGCCATGGAAATAAAAGAAAATATTTATCTGACAGTTTAGTGAAATATCACTGATTTTAATTTTTATTCCCTGTATTTTAATATTATTTAAGTTGAATTTAGTCTCTTTTTGTTAGATAATATACCAATATTACAGAAATATAAATATCTACAATGGCATGTCATTAACTGTCAGAACTGTCACATAGACATTTTCTTTTATTTCCATGGCTGACTGATTCTGAACGAAAATATTGGATTTTAAATTTAATAAATCTCGCCCTGCATACGAAATTGCATATTTAAAATAAATGTGATCTATAGAATTAATATTCACCTATAAGTATACAAAATTTCAAGTTAATATCTTGCACTGGGGAGATACTATTCATAATTAACTGATTTCCCATGTAAAACTCCCATGTGTCGGTCGAGCTGGGACACCCGGTATGTACAAATTTTGATCAAAGAACTGCGACGAATGTCACCGAGAAAACATCTTATACATTTCTTCGAGAGAACATCCCTGCTACAAATTTCGACCAAAGAAAACTACCACGAATGTTATCGAGAAAACATCTTACAAATTTCGTAGAGAGGACATCTCTTCTACAAATTTCGCGGAGAAGACATTTCTTCCACAAATTTCGGCGAAAGAACATTCTTCCACGGATGGTTCCGAGAGAACATCTTATAAGTTTTTCTGAAAGAACATCACAAATTTCGTCAAGAGAATATCAATTCTACAAAATTTGCCGACAGAACATATTTTCCACAAGTGGCACCGAGAGAATATCTTATAAATTTCATCTGACTGTGAGAACATCTCTGCTACAAATTTCGGCGAAAGAACATTTCTTCCATAAAGAACACCGAGAAAAATAAATAAATTCCGCCGAGAGAACATCACTTCTACAAAATTCGCCCAGAGAACACCTCTTCCATGAATATCGCCGAAGAATCATCTTATATATATCTCCGAGAAAACATCTACTCATTTCGTCAAGAGAATATCACTTCTACAAAATTCGCCGACAGAACATCTCTTCCGGTTTCTGCACTAATCGTATTAATTTATTTTAAATGATTTGAATAATTTTGTAATACCAATGCAGGCAATAAATTTCTTGAAAATTAATTTATATCTTTTATTTAAAATTAAAATATCTAGTAGTAAATAAACAATTGAATATTGACAGATACATTTGACGTTTATGTGACATATACCAAATTTAATGATCAAGAAGGTTGTGAGTAACTCTACCCATTACACTTCAGATGGCAGCAACTCCGTGCTGCCCACTTGATCCATTGAGTTTCGCTTCTCGTTATGTTAATGTTTTGTGGTTAATGTAGGTAAAAAAATATTAATTTGGAGTCACATAGTCGAAAGACTAATTCGAAATTTGATTTCTTGTTAATAAATTGACATTAACGACTGTTAGAATATATTTCGTGAGAAAATGTACGAAATATATGAAAATAATATCTCTTTTTTTGCAAGGTTTGCATATATTTGAGCTATGAATACTTAGAAGGGAAATTCGAAGATATGAAACGAATGGAGAATATTTTAAAAAATTATAAAGTCATATGTTCAAAAATTTCTATATGCTCGTTCCAAAAATTTTGCAGCGACCCTCGTACCCCTCGTACGTATGTCGAAACGAAGATCAAAACAGAGAATCAAACCTAGATTCATGGAATACGACAGATCAGTGATCATTGACATTGATTATCTATCTGATAAGCTTGTTTCTAATGATGGATTGAATTGATTTTTATATCAAAGTAGCTAGCTGGATGAAGTCTTAAATTGGTAATGGTGAATTTCAAATAAGTGACTAATCTAGAATACAATAAGTCTAGGTATAAAAATTTAAATGTTGTGTTAATAAAAAAATATTTTTATAATTAATTATTAATTATTTAATTTAATAAATATATAATAAAAAAATATATAAAAAAATGTTAATGTTCCATTGAAAATAATAATTAATATTGACAAAAAAATGTATATTCTGTCGGTAGGTAGCTAGGGGGTGCGAAGTACAACAGCATAAGAGGGGGTCTACAAGGTGGTGCGCAGGGCCCCCCGGTCTCCCCTGCGGCTGAAAAAGAAAAGAACAGCGGCCGCAGACAAAGGGAGAACACGGTGGAGGCCCTGCGACGCCACTGGGACCTACCCACCCCGGTAGTCGCCTGCATTTTCTTTTTCACTGTCATATTCGTATTCACCTTTTCTGGTTCAAACCTTTTATAATTCAATACTATTTTTTTATATATATTTTTTTCATTTTTAAAATAATTAATTCCATGTTTCTAACATCGCGTTATATGGAAATAATGATAGTCTAACATAATTACATATATTTTCAAGATTACAAGAAGTTATAATATGACATACGTCACTTTGACATTTATTTATAAGTTCCCTCAAATAACAATGATTTCATAAATTATATCAGCATATAACATGGAAAATAAAAATTAATAAAAGAAAACCAGAATAATATATTAAGGTATAATTGTGTTTTTGTCAAAAGATTTTTATTTAAGAATTTGTGCGAATAGAAAAAGTACTAGAATTGGAATTGGCGTTCACAAAATATTGTTTAATTTATTCTGAAATCTACAAAGATCGTACGTATTAAGATTCTGTTTTATCTTCAACATATTTATAATTTATTTAAACTAATACACAATTTCAAAATTAATTTTTGTACAAATTTATTAATTTATGTATTAAAACATTTTTTTTTAATTTATTAAATGATAATTTTACCTATATGTTTGTTTATTATAAGTTTTATGCTTAAAATAATTAATTTCATAATTCTAAAATTGCATAAAATAAAGAAGACAGATATTTAACATAATTTCGTAAAATACGATAATGACAACTGCCATTTTGACATTTATTTCTTGATTTACAATCACATGGAAGTGTTTTAGAAATCTATTGATGATATTAAAAGGAAAAGTTATTAAAACTATATAAAAATGTGAAAGAATACTGTGTAATGTTGTAGAATAATATATAAACAAGCAATAAACATTCATAATTTTTTCCCAAATTTTTTTCAACTATTGCATGGTCTTTAGGTATGTATATTCTTTTATAGTAATGGTAAAAATTTATAATCCGGCTTGCATTTAATTTTGTTATTATTATACTTACAATAAGTTGTAACTTTAAATTTAAAATGCCGGAATTTTTGTAGAAACTGCATTAGGAAAAAGTATAAAATATTTTGTACATAGTTTCTTGAATATGGTTTTTATTTTATTTTAATAATAACAGTTGTTAATTAAATGTTAATGTAGGTAAAAAAATATTAATTTGGAGTCACATAGTCGAAAGACTAATTCGAAATTTGATTTCTTGTTAATAAATTGACATTAACGACTGTTAGAATATATTTCGTGAGAAAATGTACGAAATATATGAAAATAATATCTCTTTTTTTGCAAGGTTTGCATATATTTGAGCAATGAATACTTAGAAGGGAAATTCGAAGATATGAAACGAATGGAGAATATTTTAAAAAATTATAAAGTCATATGTTCAAAAATTTCTATATGCTCGTTCCAAAAATTTTGCAGCGACCCTCGTACCCCTCGTACGTATGTCGAAACGAAGATCAAAACAGAGAATCAAACCTAGATTCATGGAATACGACAGATCAGTGATCATTGACATTGATTATCTATCTGATAAGCTTGTTTCTAATGATGGATTGAATTGATTTTTATATCAAAGTAGCTAGCTGGATGAAGTCTTAAATTGGTAATGGTGAATTTCAAATAAAGTGACTAATCTAGAATACAATAAGTCTAGGTATAATAATTTAAATGTTGTGTTAATAAAAAAATATTTTTATAATTAATTATTAATTATTTAATTTAATAAATATATAATAAAAAAATATATAAAAAAATGTTAATGTTCCATTGAAAATAATAATTAATATTGACAAAAAAATGTATATTCTGTCGGTAGGTAGCTAGGGGGTGCGAAGTACAACAGCATAAGAGGGGGTCTACAAGGTGGTGCGCAGGGCCCCCCGGTCTCCCCTGCGGCTGAAAAAGAAAAGAACAGCGGCCGCAGACAAAGGGAGAACACGGTGGAGGCCCTGCGACGCCACTGGGACCTACCCACCCCGGTAGTCGCCTGCATTTTCTTTTTCACTGTCATATTCGTATTCACCTTTTCTGGTTCAAACCTTTTATAATTCAATACTATTTTTTATATATATTTTTTTCATTTTTAAAATAATTAATTCCATGTTTCTAACATCGCGTTATATGGAAATAATGATAGTCTAACATAATTACATATATTTTCAAGATTACAAGAAGTTATAATATGACATACGTCACTTTGACATTTATTTATAAGTTCCCTCAAATAACAATGATTTCATAAATTATATCAGCATATAACATGGAAAATAAAAATTAATAAAAGAAAACCAGAATAATATATTAAGGTATAATTGTGTTTTTGTCAAAAGATTTTTATTTAAGAATTTGTGCGAATAGAAAAAGTACTAGAATTGGAATTGGCGTTCACAAAATATTGTTTAATTTATTCTGAAATCTACAAAGATCGTACGTATTAAGATTCTGTTTTATCTTCAACATATTTATAATTTATTTAAACTAATACACAATTTCAAAATTAATTTTTGTACAAATTTATTAATTTATGTATTAAAACATTTTTTTTTAATTTATTAAATGATAATTTTACCTATATGTTTGTTTATTATAAGTTTTATGCTTAAAATAATTAATTTCATAATTCTAAAATTGCATAAAATAAAGAAGACAGATATTTAACATAATTTCGTAAAATACGAGAATGACAACTGCCATTTTGACATTTATTTCTTAATTTACAATCACATGGAAGTGTTTTAGAAATCTATTGATGATATTAAAAGGAAAAGTTATTAAAACTATATAAAAATGTGAAAGAATACTGTGTAATGTTGTAGAATAATATATAAACAAGCAATAAACATTCATAATTTTTTCCCAAATTTTTTTCAACTATTGCATGGTCTTTAGGTATGTATATTCTTTTATAGTAATGGTAAAAATTTATAATCCGGCTTGCATTTAATTTTGTTATTATTATACTTACAATAAGTTGTAACTTTAAATTAAAAATGCCGGAATTTTTGTAGAAACTGCATTAGGAAAAAGTATAAAATATTTTGTACATAGTTTCTTGAATATGGTTTTTATTTTATTTTAATAATAACAGTTGTTAATTAAATGTTAATGTAGGTAAAAAAATATTAATTTGGAGTCACATAGTCGAAAGACTAATTCGAAATTTCATTTCTTGTTAATAAATTGACATTAACGACTGTTAGAATATATTTCGTGAGAAAATGTACGAAATATATGAAAATAATATCTCTTTTTTTGCAAGGTTTGCATATATTTGAGCTATGAATACTTAGAAGGGAAATTCGAAGATATGAAACGAATGGAGAATATTTTAAAAAATTATAAAGTCATATGTTCAAAAATTTCTATATGCTCGTTCCAAAAATTTTGCAGCGACCCTCGTACCCCTCGTACGTATGTCGAAACGAAGATCAAAACAGAGAATAGACCTAGATTCATGGAATACGACAGATCAGTGATCATTGACATTGATTATCTATCTGATAAGCTTGTTTCTAATGATGGATTGAATTGATTTTTATATCAAAGTAGCTAGCTGGATAAAGTCTTAAATTGGTAATGGTGAATTTCAAATAAAGTGACTAATCTAGAATACAATAAGTCTAGGTATAATAATTTAAATGTTGTGTTAATAAAAAAATATTTTTATAATTAATTATTAATTATTTAATTTAATAAATATATAATAAAAAAATATATAAAAAAATGTTAATGTTCCATTGAAAATAATAATTAATATTGACAAAAAAATGTATATTCTGTCGGTAGGTAGCTAGGGGGTGCGAAGTACAACAGCATAAGAGGGGGTCTACAAGGTGGTGCGCAGGGCCCCCCGGTCTCCCCTGCGGCTGAAAAAGAAAAGAACAGCGGCCGCAGACAAAGGGAGAACACGGTGGAGGCCCTGCGACGCCACTGGGACCTACCCACCCCGGTAGTCGCCTGCATTTTCTTTTTCACTGTCATATTCGTATTCACCTTTTCTGGTTCAAACCTTTTATAATTCAATACTATTTTTTATATATATTTTTTTCATTTTTAAAATAATTAATTCCATGTTTCTAACATCGCGTTATATGGAAATAATGATAGTCTAACATAATTACATATATTTTCAAGATTACAAGAAGTTATAATATGACATACGTCACTTTGACATTTATTTATAAGTTCCCTCAAATAACAATGATTTCATAAATTATATCAGCATATAACATGGAAAATAAAAATTAATAAAAGAAAACCAGAATAATATATTAAGGTATAATTGTGTTTTTGTCAAAAGATTTTTATTTAAGAATTTGTGCGAATAGAAAAAGTACTAGAATTGGAATTGGCGTTCACAAAATATTGTTTAATTTATTCTGAAATCTACAAAGATCGTACGTATTAAGATTCTGTTTTATCTTCAACATATTTATAATTTATTTAAACTAATACACAATTTCAAAATTAATTTTTGTACAAATTTATTAATTTATGTATTAAAACATTTTTTTTTAATTTATTAAATGATAATTTTACCTATATGTTTGTTTATTATAAGTTTTATGCATAAAATAATTAATTTCATAATTCTAAAATTGCATAAAATAAAGAAGACAGATATTTAACATAATTTCGTAAATTACGAGAATGACAACTGCCATTTTGACATTTATTTCTTGATTTACAATCACATGGAAGTGTTTTAGAAATCTATTGATGATATTAAAAGGAAAAGTTATTAAAACTATATAAAAATGTGAAAGAATACTGTGTAATGTTGTAGAATAATATATAAACAAGCAATAAACATTCATAATTTTTTCCCAAATTTTTTTCAACTATTGCATGGTCTTTAGGTATGTATATTCTTTTATAGTAATGGTAAAAATTTATAATCCGGCTTGCATTTAATTTTGTTATTATTATACTTACAATAAATTGTAACTTTAAATTAAAAATGCCGGAATTTTTGTAGAAACTGCATTAGGAAAAAGTATAAAATATTTTGTACATAGTTTCTTGAATATGGTTTTTATTTTATTTTAATAATAACAGTTGTTAATTAAATGTTAATGTAGGTAAAAAAATATTAATTTGGAGTCACATAGTCGAAAGACTAATTCGAAATTTGATTTCTTGTTAATAAATTGACATTAACGACTGTTAGAATATATTTCGTGAGAAAATGTACGAAATATATGAAAATAATATCTCTTTTTTTGCAAGGTTTGCATATATTTGAGCTATGAATACTTAGAAGGGAAATTCGAAGATATGAAACGAATGGAGAATATTTTAAAAAATTATAAAGTCATGTGTTCAAAAATTTCTATATGCTCGTTCCAAAAATTTTGCAGCGACCCTCGTACCCCTCGTACGTATGTCGAAACGAAGATCAAAACAGAGAATCAAACCTAGATTCATGGAATACGACAGATCAGTGATCATTGACATTGATTATCTATCTGATAAGCTTGTTTCTAATGATGGATTGAATTGATTTTTATATCAAAGTAGCTAGCTGGATGAAGTCTTAAATTGGTAATGGTGAATTTCAAATAAAGTGACTAATCTAGAATACAATAAGTCTAGGTATAATAATTTAAATGTTGTGTCAATAAAAAAATATTTTTATAATTAATTATTAATTATTTAATTTAATAAATATATAATAAAAAAATATATAAAAAAATGTTAATGTTCCATTGAAAATAATAATTAATATTGACAAAAAAATGTATATTCTGTCGGTAGGTAGCTAGGGGGTGCGAAGTACAACAGCATAAGAGGGGGTCTACAAGGTGGTGCGCAGGGCCCCCCGGTCTCCCCTGCGGCTGAAAAAGAAAAGAACAGCGGCCGCAGACAAAGGGAGAACACGCTGGAGGCCCTGCGACGCCACTGGGACCTACCCACCCCGGTAGTCGCCTGCATTTTCTTTTTCACTGTCATATTCGTATTCACCTTTTCTGGTTCAAACCTTTTATAATTTAATACTATTTTTTTATATATATTTTTTTCATTTTTAAAATAATTAATTCCATGTTTCTAACATCGCGTTATATGGAAATAATGATAGTCTAACATAATTACATATATTTTCAAGATTACAAGAAGTTATAATATGACATACGTCACTTTGACATTTATTTATAAGTTCCCTCAAATAACAATGATTTCATAAATTATATCAGCATATAACATGGAAAATAAAAATTAATAAAAGAAAACCAGAATAATATATTAAGGTATAATTGTGTTTTTGTCAAAAGATTTTTATTTAAGAATTTGTGCGAATAGAAAAAGTACTAGAATTGGAATTGGCGTTCACAAAATATTGTTTAATTTATTCTGAAATCTACAAAGATCGTACGTATTAAGATTCTGTTTTATCTTCAACATATTTATAATTTATTTAAACTAATACACAATTTCAAAATTAATTTTTGTACAAATTTATTAATTTATGTATTAAAACATTTTTTTAAATTTATTAAATGATAATTTTACCTATATGTTTGTTTATTATAAGTTTTATGCTTAAAATAATTAATTTCATAATTCTAAAATTGCATAAAATAAAGAAGACAGATATTTAACATAATTTCGTAAATTACGAGAATGACAACTGCCATTTTGACATTTATTTCTTGATTTACAATCACATGGAAGTGTTTTAGAAATCTATTGATGATATTAAAAGGAAAAGTTATTAAAACTATATAAAAATGTGAAAGAATACTGTGTAATGTTGTAGAATAATATATAAACAAGCAATAAACATTCATAATTTTTTCCCAAATTTTTTTCAACTATTGCATGGTCTTTAGGTATGTATATTCTTTTATAGTAATGGTAAAAATTTATAATCCGGCTTGCATTTAATTTTGTTATTATTATACTTACAATAAGTTGTAACTTTAAATTAAAAATGCCGGAATTTTTGTAGAAACTGCATTAGGAAAAAGTATAAAATATTTTGTACATAGTTTCTTGAATATGGTTTTTATTTTATTTTAATAATAACAGTTGTTAATTAAATGTTAATGTAGGTAAAAAAATATTAATTTGGAGTCACATAGTCGAAAGACTAATTCGAAATTTGATTTCTTGTTAATAAATTGACATTAACGACTGTTAGAATATATTTCGTGAGAAAATGTACGAAATATATGAAAATAATATCTCTTTTTTTGCAAGGTTTGCATATATTTGAGCTATGAATACTTAGAAGGGAAATTCGAAGATATGAAACGAATGGAGAATATTTTAAAAAATTATAAAGTCATATGTTCGAAAATTTCTATATGCTCGTTCCAAAAATTTTGCAGCGACCCTCGTACCCCTCGTACGTATGTCGAAACGAAGATCAAAACAGAGAATCAAACCTAGATTCATGGAATACGACAGATCAGTGATCATTGACATTGATTATCTATCTGATAAGCTTGTTTCTAATGATGGATTGAATTGATTTTTATATCAAAGTAGCTAGCTGGATGAAGTCTGAAATTGGTAATGGTGAATTTCAAATAAGTGACTAATCTAGAATACAATAAGTCTAGGTATAATAATTTAAATGTTGTGTTAATAAAAAAATATTTTTATAATTAATTATTAATTATTTAATTTAATAAATATATAATAAAAATATATATAAAAAAATGTTAATGTCCCATTGAAAATAATAATTAATATTGACAAAAAAATGTATATTCTGTCGGTAGGTAGCTAGGGGGTGCGAAGTACAACAGCATAAGAGGGGGTCTACAAGGTGGTGCGCAGGGCCCCCCGGTCTCCCCTGCGGCTAAAAAAGAAAAGAACAGCGGCCGCAGACAAAGGGAGAACACGGTGGAGGCCCTGCGACGCCACTGGGACCTACCCACCCCGGTAGTCGCCTGCATTTTCTTTTTCACTGTCATATTCGTATTCACCTTTTCTGGTTCAAACCTTTTACAATTCAATACTATTTTTTTATATATATATTTTTCATTTTTAAAATAATTAATTCCATGTTTCTAACATCGCGTTATATGGAAATAATGATAGTCTAACATAATTACATATATTTTCAAGATTACAAGAAGTTATAATATGACATACGTCACTTTGACATTTATTTATAAGTTCCCTCAAATAACAATGATTTCATAAATTATATCAGCATATAACATGGAAAATAAAAATTAATAAAAGAAAACCAGAATAATATATTAAGGTATAATTGTGTTTTTGTCAAAAGATTTTTATTTAAGAATTTGTGCGAATAGAAAAAGTACTAGAATTGGAATTGGCGTTCACAAAATATTGTTTAATTTATTCTGAAATCTACAAAGATCGTACGTATTAAGATTCTGTTTTATCTTCAACATATTTATAATTTATTTAAACTAATACACAATTTCAAAATTAATTTTTGTACAAATTTATTAATTTATGTATTAAAACATTTTTTTAAATTTATTAAATGATAATTTTACCTATATGTTTGTTTATTATAAGTTTTATGCTTAAAATAATTAATTTCATAATTCTAAAATTGCATAAAATAAAGAAGACAGATATTTAACATAATTTCGTAAATTACGAGAATGACAACTGCCATTTTGACATTTATTTCTTGATTTACAATCACATGGAAGTGTTTTAGAAATCTATTGATGATATTAAAAGGAAAAGTTATTAAAACTATATAAAAATGTGAAAGAATACTGTGTAATGTTGTAGAATAATATATAAACAAGCAATAAACATTCATAATTTTTTCCCAAATTTTTTTCAACTATTGCATGGTCTTTAGGTATGTATATTCTTTTATAGTAATGGTAAAAATTTATAATCCGGCTTGCATTTAATTTTGTTATTATTATACTTACAATAAGTTGTAACTTTAAATTAAAAATGCCGGAATTTTTGTAGAAACTGCATTAGGAAAAAGTATAAAATATTTTGTACATAGTTTCTTGAATATGGTTTTTATTTTATTTTAATAATAACAGTTGTTAATTAAATGTTAATGTAGGTAAAAAAATATTAATTTGGAGTCACATAGTCGAAAGACTAATTCGAAATTTGATTTCTTGTTAATAAATTGACATTAACGACTGTTAGAATATATTTCGTGAGAAAATGTACGAAATATATGAAAATAATATCTCTTTTTTTGCAAGGTTTGCATATATTTGAGCTATGAATACTTAGAAGGGAAATTCGAAGATATGAAACGAATGGAGAATATTTTAAAAAATTATAAAGTCATATGTTCAAAAATTTCTATATGCTCGTTCCAAAAATTTTGCAGCGACCCTCGTACCCCTCGTACGTATGTCGAAACGAAGATCAAAACAGAGAATCAAACCTAGATTCATGGAATACGACAGATCAGTGATCATTGACATTGATTATCTATCTGATAAGCTTGTTTCTAATGATGGATTGAATTGATTTTTATATCAAAGTAGCTAGCTGGATGAAGTCTTAAATTGGTAATGGTGAATTTCAAATAAAGTGACTAATCTAGAATACAATAAGTCTAGGTATAATAATTTAAATGTTGTGTTAATAAAAAAATATTTTTATAATTAATTATTAATTATTTAATTTAATAAATATATAATAAAAAAATATATAAAAAAATGTTAATGTTCCATTGAAAATAATAATTAATATTGACAAAAAAATGTATATTCTGTCGGTAGGTAGCTAGGGGGTGCGAAGTACAACAGCATAAGAGGGGGTCTACAAGGTGGTGCGCAGGGCCCCCCGGTCTCCCCTGCGGCTGAAAAAGAAAAGAACAGCGGCCGCAGACAAAGGGAGAACACGGTGGAGGCCCTGCGACGCCACTGGGACCTACCCACCCCGGTAGTCGCCTGCATTTTCTTTTTCACTGTTATATTCGTATTCACCTTTTCTGGTTCAAACCTTTTATAATTCAATACTATTTTTTTATATATATTTTTTTCATTTTTAAAATAATTAATTCCATGTTTCTAACATCGCGTTATATGGAAATAATGATAGTCTAACATAATTACATATATTTTCAAGATTACAAGAAGTTATAATATGACATACGTCACTTTGACATTTATTTATAAGTTCCCTCAAATAACAATGATTTCATAAATTATATCAGCATATAACATGGAAAATAAAAATTAATAAAAGAAAACCAGAATAATATATTAAGGTATAATTGTGTTTTTGTCAAAAGATTTTTATTTAAGAATTTGTGCGAATAGAAAAAGTACTAGAATTGGAATTGGCGTTCACAAAATATTGTTTAATTTATTCTGAAATCTACAAAGATCGTACGTATTAAGATTCTGTTTTATCTTCAACATATTTATAATTTATTTAAACTAATACACAATTTCAAAATTAATTTTTGTACAAATTTATTAATTTATGTATTAAAACATTTTTTTAAATTTATTAAATGATAATTTTACCTATATGTTTGTTTATTATAAGTTTTATGCTTAAAATAATTAATTTCATAATTCTAAAATTGCATAAAATAAAGAAGACAGATATTTAACATAATTTCGTAAATTACGAGAATGACAACTGCCATTTTGACATTTATTTCTTGATTTACAATCACATGGAAGTGTTTTAGAAATCTATTGATGATATTAAAAGGAAAAGTTATTAAAACTATATAAAAATGTGAAAGAATACTGTGTAATGTTGTAGAATAATATATAAACAAGCAATAAACATTCATAATTTTTTCCCAAATTTTTTTCAACTATTGCATGGTCTTTAGGTATGTATATTCTTTTATAGTAATGGTAAAAATTTATAATCCGGCTTGCATTTAATTTTGTTATTATTATACTTACAATAAGTTGTAACTTTAAATTAAAAATGCCGGAATTTTTGTAGAAACTGCATTAGGAAAAAGTATAAAATATTTTGTACATAGTTTCTTGAATATGGTTTTTATTTTATTTTAATAATAACAGTTGTTAATTAAATGTTAATGTAGGTAAAAAAATATTAATTTGGAGTCACATAGTCGAAAGACTAATTCGAAATTTGATTTCTTGTTAATAAATTGACATTAACGACTGTTAGAATATATTTCGTGAGAAAATGTACGAAATATATGAAAATAATATCTCTTTTTTTGCAAGGTTTGCATATATTTGAGCTATGAATACTTAGAAGGGAAATTCGAAGATATGAAACGAATGGAGAATATTTTAAAAAATTATAAAGTCATATGTTCAAAAATTTCTATATGCTCGTTCCAAAAATTTTGCAGCGACCCTCGTACCCCTCGTACGTATGTCGAAACGAAGATCAAAACAGAGAATCAAACCTAGATTCATGGAATACGACAGATCAGTGATCATTGACATTGATTATCTATCTGATAAGCTTGTTTCTAATGATGGATTGAATTGATTTTTATATCAAAGTAGCTAGCTGGATGAAGTCTTAAATTGGTAATGGTGAATTTCAAATAAAGTGACTAATCTAGAATACAATAAGTCTAGGTATAATAATTTAAATGTTGTGTTAATAAAAAAATATTTTTATAATTAATTATTAATTATTTAATTTAATAAATATATAATAAAAAAATATATAAAAAAATGTTAATGTTCCATTGAAAATAATAATTAATATTGACAAAAAAATGTATATTCTGTCGGTAGGTAGCTAGGGGGTGCGAAGTACAACAGCATAAGAGGGGGTCTACAAGGTGGTGCGCAGGGCCCCCCGATCTCCCCTGCGGCTGAAAAAGAAAAGAACAGCGGCCGCAGACAAAGGGAGAACACGTTGGAGGCCCTGCGACGCCACTTGGACCTACCCACCCCGGTAGTCGCCTGCATTTTCTTTTTCACTGTCATATTCGTATTCACCTTTTCTGGTTCAAATCTTTTATAATTCAATACTATTTTTTTATATATATTTTTTTCATTTTTAAAATAATTAATTCCATGTTTCTAACATCGCGTTATATGGAAATAATGATAGTCTAACATAATTACATATATTTTCAAGATTACAAGAAGTTATAATATGACATACGTCACTTTGACATTTATTTATAAGTTCCCTCAAATAACAATGATTTCATAAATTATATCAGCATATAACATGGAAAATAAAAATTAATAAAAGAAAACCAGAATAATATATTAAGGTATAATTGTGTTTTTGTCAAAAGATTTTTATTTAAGAATTTGTGCGAATAGAAAAAGTACTAGAATTGGAATTGGCGTTCACAAAATATTGTTTAATTTATTCTGAAATCTACAAAGATCGTACGTATTAAGATTTTGTTTTATCTTCAACATATTTATAATTTATTTAAACTAATACACAATTTCAAAATTAATTTTTGTACAAATTTATTAATTTATGTATTAAAACATTTTTTTTTAATTTATTAAATGATAATTTTACCTATATGTTTGTTTATTATAAGTTTTATGCTTAAAATAATTAATTTCATAATTCTAAAATTGCATAAAATAAAGAAGACAGATATTTAACATAATTTCGTAAATTACGAGAATGACAACTGCCATTTTGACATTTATTTCTTGATTTACAATCACATGGAAGTGTTTTAGAAATCTATTGATGATATTAAAAGGAAAAGTTATTAAAACTATATAAAAATGTGAAAGAATACTGTGTAATGTTGTAGAATAATATATAAACAAGCAATAAACATTCATAATTTTTTCCCAATTTTTTTTCAACTATTGCATGGTCTTTAGGTATGTATATTCTTTTATAGTAATGGTAAAAATTTATAATCCGGCTTGCATTTAATTTTGTTATTATTATACTTACAATAAGTTGTAACTTTAAATTAAAAATGCCGGAATTTTTGTAGAAACTGCATTAGGAAAAAGTATAAAATATTTTGTACATAGTTTCTTGAATATGGTTTTTATTTTATTTTAATAATAACAGTTGTTAATTAAATGTTAATGTAGGTAAAAAAATATTAATTTGGAGTCACATAGTCGAAAGACTAATTCGAAATTTGATTTCTTGTTAATAAATTGACATTAACGACTGTTAGAATATATTTCGTGAGAAAATGTACGAAATATATGAAAATAATATCTCTTTTTTTGCAAGGTTTGCATATATTTGAGCTATGAATACTTAGAAGGGAAATTCGAAGATATGAAACGAATGGAAAATATTTTAAAAAATTATAAAGTCATGTGTTCAAAAATTTCTATATGCTCGTTCCAAAAATTTTGCAGCGACCCTCGTACCCCTCGTACGTATGTCGAAACGAAGATCAAAACAGAGAATCAAACCTAGATTCATGGAATACGACAGATCAGTGATCATTGACATTGATTATCTATCTGATAAGCTTGTTTCTAATGATGGATTGAATTGATTTTTATATCAAAGTAGCTAGCTGGATGAAGTCTTAAATTGGTAATGGTGAATTTCAAATAAGTGACTAATCTAGAATACAATAAGTCTAGGTATAATAATTTAAATGTTGTGTTAATAAAAAAATATTTTTATAATTAATTATTAATTATTTAATTTAATAAATATATAATAAAAAAATATATAAAAAAATGTTAATGTCCCATTGAAAATAATAATTAATATTGACAAAAAATGTATATTCTGTCGGTAGGTAGCTAGGGGGTGCGAAGTACAACAGCATAAGAGGGGGTCTACAAGGTGGTGCGCAGGGCCCCCCGGTCTCCCCTGCGGATGAAAAAGAAAAGAACAGCGGCCGCAGACAAAGGGAGAACACGGTGGAGGCCCTGCGACGCCACTGGGACCTACCCACCCCGGTTGTCGCCTGCATTTTCTTTTTAACTGTCATATTCGTATTCACCTTTTCTGGTTCAAACCTTTTATAATTCAATACTATTTTTTTATATATATTTTTTTCATTTTTAAAATAATTAATTCCATGTTTCTAACATCGCGTTATATGGAAATAATGATAGTCTAACATAATTACATATATTTTCAAGATTACAAGAAGTTATAATATGACATACGTCACTTTGACATTTATTTATAAGTTCCCTCAAATAACAATGATTTCATAAATTATATCAGCATATTGTTAAAATAAAATACTGATATATGTATCATGTACTGTCACTATATACCTACATACTTGATCTTTTTGTATTTTAATGTAAATCGATCAGATGTTTTTAAGTAGTTATGAAAAAGAGTGTGTATTATAATTTTTGACAATAAAACAGGTTTATATTTGTGCTCTCATGATTAATAATTTAAAATCCATGAAAATATAGAATACTAACACGTTATCAGCACGAATGCATCTCTATTAAAGACGAAGAAGGATCATTTTTATTATTAGAAACACGAAGTAAAGAAAATAAAAATGTCACACGAAGAATACAAAATTCCGAAATTGAATGGTGAAAATTATCATGCATGGAGTATTCGCGCAAGAGCTGCGTTAGTACAAAAACGCTGTTGGGAAGCAATTGAACCTGGATATGGCGCTGAAATGGCAGAAAATGAAAGAAGAAGAAATGAAGAAGCACTCACGTTTCTATTTTTAATTGTTGATGATACATTTCTTGATGATATTGGAGAATGTCTACGTGCAGCCGAAGCATGGGATTTTTTGAAGAAATTAAATACCCAGTACGGACTTCTCCACATACTTCAATTAATGCGTGATTTTTTCAATATTTTAATGAAGTCTGGTGAATCAATAAAAGATTATTTAGGAAGACTTATGGAAATCCATAGAAAACTTGCAAGCGGAGGATATGCGTTTACCGACAGAGAAGTTGCCCTTGTAATGCTCATGGGTTTACCAAAGGACTATGAATCGTTAATTATAAATCTTGAAAAAGATGAAGAAAATCTAACAACACAATTTGTAAAAGCTAGATTAATTGTAGAAGAAAAGAGACTTTCTCGGAAAACAGAAATCTCTACTGAAAATCCAGAGGAAAGAGCACTAACTACGAAGAACCCTAAAACAACAAATAAATATTTCAATAAGTGGAATGTTAACAAAAATAAAAATAATTTTGATACAAGAAATGACACAAATAGAAGAAAAACAGTTCGTTGTTTCTCGTGTGGAGAGTGGGGCCACATCTCCAAGTTTTGTGAAGAAGCCAAGACAAGGAACCAAAATACGGTAAAGAAAATCGTAAGTGAAGAAACTCATCAAGCCTTATCAGTTAAGAATTCAAGAAATGACAAATCAAATTTATGGATTCTTGACAGTGGAGCGACAGAACATATGTCATCATATCAAAATAATTTTTTAAATCTGAAGCCTACATATTCGAAAGTTGAAGTCGCTAATTCAGAAAAAGTTGAAGTTATAGGAGTTGGAGACATTTTACTTAATCCAAATGAAGAATACGGCCCAGAAAAATTAATATTAAAAAATGTCTTATATGTTCCTGATCTCGGTGGTAATTTACTCTCAGTCGGCCGAATAGAGCAGAAAGGATATGAAATTAGTTTCAAAGAAGGAAAGGGAATTATATATAAAAATAAAAATGAAGATCCAATTTTAACTGCATATCGACGAGGAAGACTATACCATATAGAAGAAAGAACAGAAACATCTTATATAACTAAATCCGACAATGAAGAATTATGGCATAGAAGATTAGGTCATCTTCATCTGGAAGCTATGAAGAAAATAGGCAAAGTAGAAGAACAAAATGAATTATGTACAACATGTCTTCTGGGAAAAATGAAGAAATCCAAGTTTCCTACAAAAGGAGCAGAGCGAGCTACAAAACCCTTAGAAATTATCCATTCAGATGTCATTGGACCTGTCACACCAATGTCAAAAGGTGGGTCAAATTACTTAGTTACTTTTGTAGATGATTTTTCCCGATACACAGTTGTCAAACCGATGAAGTCTAAAAACCAAGTTTTAGAAAAATTCGACGAATATAGACGAAAGGCAGAGAACTTTCATGGAACCAGAATTAAGTTTCTACGTAGCGATAACGGCGGAGAATACAAGAACAAACTATTTGATGAATATTTGAACAAACATGGAATTCATCGTCAATCGACTGTCCCACGAACTCCTCAGCAAAATGGTGTCGCCGAACGAATGAATCAAACTCTTTTTGACATGACGCGATGTTTATTGATACAATCAGAAGTGCCAAATTACCTTTGGGCTGACGCAGTAAATACAGCTTGTTTTTTACGAAACAAATGTCCATCTACAGCAATAAATGGTAATATACCAGAAGAACTTTGGACAGGTAAAAATTCAAACATCGACCATCTGCGAGTATTTGGTTGCAAGGTACTATCTAGACTTGACAGTACACAAATAAAGGGAAAATTAGCACCACGAGCAGAAGAATGTGTTATGGTTGGATATGTAGAAGGAGTTAAAGGATATAAACTATGGAATATAGAGAAAGATAAATTCTTTGTGAGCAGAAATGTAAAATTTGAAGAAAATGTTTTTCCTTTCAAAGAAAAATTAAATACCCAAAAGGTTGAACCAAAAGAAGATTTTACAATTCATGTATATAACGAAGATACTAACTACGATGAAATTGAAGAAGATGAAACAAATGAAAATGAAGAAGATGAAGAAATTAGTCATGAAGAAGTCGAAACAGTAGAACTTGAAGAAGAAATAAATGAAGCAAATCAATTGAGAAGAAGTAACAGAACTCGACAAATTCCAAATTATTTAAATGATTACGTTCTATACAAGGTGAAGGAAGATACCCAAAAAGAAGAAAATGATCCTACAAGTTTTAATGAAGCAATGAAACTACCTGATGCAGAAAAATGGAGAGAAGCCATCAAAGAAGAAATAAACAATTTGCAAAGAAATCAAACATGGGAGTTAGTCCCAAAACCTCCGAACTATAGAGTTATAGGATCAAAGTGGATATTTCGAAGAAAATATGATGAAAAAGGAAATATTTCAAAGTATAAAGCAAGACTAGTCGCGAAGGGATATTCACAAGTTCATGGAATTGATTTTAAAGAAACATTCTCACCTGTTATAAAAATAAAATCTATTCGTATCCTACTAGCAATAGCAGTTGAATTAGATTATAAAATACATCAAATGGATATAACCGCAGCATATTTAAATGGTACATTGAACGAAGACGTTTATATGAAACAACCTGAGGGATTTTCTGAAGAAGGAAGAGAACATCTCATTTGTCACCTAAAAAGAAGTCTATACGGTTTACGACAATCAGGCCTTGAATGGAATAAATGTTTAGACAAATTTTTAAAACAGTTTGGTCTAAAACGTTCAATTGCAGATCCATGTATTTATTATGACAACCAAAGAAAAATCATAGTAGGTGTGTATGTGGACGATCTACTTATCCTCGGAGAAACAGAAGAAATTATTGACATTTTCAAAAAAGACATAAAGAAACGTTTTGAAGCAAAAGATTTGGGCGAAGCAAATTATATATTATCTATGAAAATAAATAGAAAAACTGATGGATCATTGACGTTGGATCAATCATCATATATTAATGAAGTCCTGAAGACATTCAAGATGGAAAATGCTAAAGGTGCGTCAACTCCATTGGATCCTGGCATAAAATATAAGTCGTCATCAGGTCAAGACAATGAAAGAATAAATGTTCCCTATAGGCAAGCAGTTGGAAGTTTACTATATTTAGCCTGTGGTACGCGCCCAGATTTAGCATATCCAACGACCTATTTGAGTCAATTCAATGAACATTATTCTGAAGAGCACTGGAGAGGAATCAAACACATATTAAGATATCTACAGATGACCAAAGATCAACAATTGATATTCAAGAAAACTGGTAAGAAATTAAAAATATTTTCTGACGCAGATTGGGGCGGTGATCGAGTTGATCGTAAGTCGTTCAGCGGATACGTCATGGTATTAGCAGGAGCAGCTATCTCATGGAGCAGCAAGAAGCAAAATTGTACTGCACTCTCATCGTCAGAAGCAGAATATATTGCAATGTGTCACACAGCTAAAGAATTTATGTGGATTCGAAATCTGTTAGGTGAACTGCAAATGACTAATTTTATAGACAAGCCCCAACAAGTATTTGTTGACAATCAAGGAGCAATGTGTTTAGCGAAGAATCAAGAAACATCGGAGAGAAGTAAACACATTGACTTAAGACACTTTTTCCTACGTGATCTTGTAGCAAATGACATTTTGACATTTATTTACATCCCGTCAAAAGAAAATGTTGCTGACATATTCACAAAATCAGTCTCCAAGAGAATTTTATGGTCACTGAAAAAATGTATTGGGATTTAAATAATCTTTGTAAGGTACATATATCAGCAAGGGGGAGTGTTAAAATAAAATACTGATATATGTATCATGTACTGTCACTATATACCTACATACTTGATCTTTTTGTATTTTAATGTAAATCGATCAGATGTTTTTAAGTAGTTATGAAAAAGAGTGTGTATTATAATTTTTGACAATAAAACAGGTTTATATTTGTGCTCTCATGATTAATAATTTAAAATCCATGAAAATATAGAATACTAACACATATAACATGGAAAATAAAAATTAATAAAAGAAAACCAGAATAATATATTAAGGTATAATTGTGTTTTTGTCAAAAGATTTTTATTTAAGAATTTGTGCGAATAGAAAAAGTACTAGAATTGGAATTGGCGTTCACAAAATATTGTTTAATTTATTCTGAAATCTACAAAGATCGTACGTATTAAGATTCTGTTTTATCTTCAACATATTTATAATTTATTTAAACTAATACACAATTTCAAAATTAATTTTTGTACAAATTTATTAATTTATGTATTAAAACATTTTTTTTAATTTATTAAATGATAATTTTACCTATATGTTTGTTTATTATAAGTTTTATGCATATAATAATTAATTTCATAATTCTAAAATTGCATAAAATAAAGAAGACAGATATTTAACATAATTTCGTAAATTACGAGAATGACAACTGCCATTTTGACATTTATTTCTTGATTTACAATCACATGGAAGTGTTTTAGAAATCTATTGATGATATTAAAAGGAAAAGTTATTAAAACTATATAAAAATGTGAAAGAATACTGTGTAATGTTGTAGAATAATATATAAACAAGCAATAAACATTCATAATTTTTTCCCAAATTTTTTTCAACTATTGCATGGTCTTTAGGTATGTATATTCTTTTATAGTAATGGTAAAAATTTATAATCCGGCTTGCATTTAATTTTGTTATTATTATACTTACAATAAGTTGTAACTTTAAATTAAAAATGCCGGAATTTTTGTAGAAACTGCATTAGGAAAAAGTATAAAATATTTTGTACATAGTTTCTTGAATATGGTTTTTATTTTATTTTAATAATAACAGTTGTTAATTAAATGTTAATGTAGGTAAAAAAATATTAATTTGGAGTCACATAGTCGAAAGACTAATTCGAAATTTGATTTCTTGTTAATAAATTGACATTAACGACTGTTAGAATATATTTCGTGAGAAAATGTACGAAATATATGAAAATAATATCTCTTTTTTGCAAGGTTTGCATATATTTGAGCTATGAATACTTAGAAGGGAAATTCGAAGATATGAAACGAATGGAGAATATTTTAAAAAATTATAAAGTCATATGTTCAAAAATTTCTATATGCTCGTTCCAAAAATTTTGCAGCGACCCTCGTACCCCTCGTACGTATGTCGAAACGAAGATCAAAACAGAGAATCAAACCTAGATTCATGGAATACGACAGATCAGTGATCATTGACATTGATTATCTATCTGATAAGCTTGTTTCTAATGATGGATTGAATTGATTTTTATATCAAAGTAGCTAGCTGGATGAAGTCTTAAATTGGTAATGGTGAATTTCAAATAAAGTGACTAATCTAGAATACAATAAGTCTAGGTATAATAATTTAAATGTTGTGTTAATAAAAAAATATTTTTATAATTAATTATTAATTATTTAATTTAATAAATATATAATAAAAAAATATATAAAAAAATGTTAATGTTCCATTGAAAATAATAATTAATATTGACAAAAAAATGTATATTCTGTCGGTAGGTAGCTAGGGGGTGCGAAGTACAACAGCATAAGAGGGGGTCTACAAGGTGGTGCGCAGGGCCCCCCGGTCTCCCCTGCGGCTGAAAAAGAAAAGAACAGCGGCCGCAGACAAATATTTATTTGAACTTAGTTGAAAATCAATTCGAAAGAAGATTAAAAATTCTTATGTCAGATAATGGAAAAGAAATTAAAAATGTCAGAAGTAAAAATATCTTTGAGCAACTGGGTATATTTAATGAACGATCAGTTTCTTATACACCACAACAAAATGGCAGAATTGAAAGAGAAATGCGTACCATGGTTGAAGCAGCTCGAGCAGAAATTTACGCCAAAGATCTTGGACCATTTTTGTGGGCAGAAGCATTGAATTATTCAGTTTTCACTATTAATCAAACTGGAAATAGTAATGTTATTGGTAAAACGCCTGCTGAATTATGGTTTGGTCGTCGAATTAGTCTGAAGTCCATGAAAAGTTTTGGTTGTGAATGCTACATGATGATCCCAGATTGTCAACGTCAGAAGCTTGATAAGAAGAGCAAGAAAGGAATTTTCGTTGGTTACGATGTTGAAGAACATGGCTATCGTATCTACCTACCAAATGAACGACGTGTTGAAGTATCATGTAATGTCATATTTGATGAAAAAGTTGGCCCAGAACATGGCTATACTGAGATAAATTGTGGGACTATTGAAGAAAGACATGAAGAAGTAGAAGCGGTTGGTGATGAGTCATCTGAGTCTGAAAATGACAAAGGTCAGGAGGAGTACAATGAAAATTGCGAGAACGTTGAATTAGAGCAAAATGAAGAGATAAATGAAAATGTACCGAAATATAATCTAAGAGATCGTCAGAACATCAAGCAACCGTTGAGATATGTTGACTACGTCATGATTGGTGAAGTTGAAGATATTTCAATCAAGAATGCATTGAAAGATCCTGGATGGAAAAGAGCAATGCAAGACGAAATTGATGCTTTAAATCGTATGGAAGTTTGGGAGCTAGTAGAATTACCTACAGGTCGAAAACCGTTAACATGTAAATGGGTATTACGCGAGAAAGCAGATGGACGTTTGAAAGCTCGTGTTGTCGCCCGAGGTTTTGATCAAAGATTTGGAATAGATTACAATGAAACTTTTGCACCTGTGATTAGATATGCTAGTATTCGATTGTTATTAAGTCATGCAGCAAGTGAAAAATTACAAATTCGTATATTTGACATCAATACTGCATTTCTAAATGGGAATCTATCAGAGGAAATATTTATGTTACAACCAGAAGGTTTTGATGACAATACTGGAAGGGTTTGTCGTCTTAAAAGGAGCTTATATGGGTTGAAGCAAGCTCCAAAAGCATGGAATGCAATATTTACCGAAGAATTACAGAAATTGGGATTCAAAGACACTGACGATGATCCATGTATTTTCTACAACAAAGACAGATCAATTAAAATTGGAATATTTGTAGATGTTGGAATTGTAATTAGTCGTGATAACGAGATGATAAATCGAGTATTATCTGAATTAGGTAAAAGGTTTCAAATGAAGACCACGAGTCCAGAAGAAGGAAAATTATTTTATCTTGGAATGGAAATTAATCAAAAGGAAAATGGTATACTAATTACACAACAAAGATATACACGCAAAATACTATCTCAATTTGGTTTTGAAGGAGCATATTCAGTTGCAACACCTATTGAGCCTGGAATGTTAACTGACAAGAAAGTAAATGACAAACTACTCAAAAACAAACCATACCGTGAAGTCATCGGAAGTCTATTGTACTTGTCAACTATAACAAGACCAGACATTAGTTTCACTGTAAATTATCTGAGTCGTCAAGTATGTAATCCAAGTCTCAGTCATTGGAAAATGATTGAACGTGTATTTAGATATCTACGAGGAACAGAACACTTTGGAATATTTTTTGATGGCAAGACTGAGTTACAACTATATACAGATTCAGATTATGGTGGCACAGAGTCAAATATGATTTCTACCAGTGGAGTTTTGATTAACTATGGAGGTCCAATTGTCTGGATGGCACAGAAACAGTCAGTAATAGCAATTTCTTCAGCTGAGGCAGAGTATCGTGCTGCAGTCAGTGGAATACAAGAAATTTGTTGGGTTCGTAGAGTACTAAAGGAGTTGAAAATAAGCAATATAACGGAACCAACTGACATGTTCATTGATAATAAGGCAGCGATTCATATGCTGGAGAATGCAGATGAAGGGAAGATAACTAAAGGAAAAAAACACATTGAAATACGACGCAAATTTATAAATCAACACATTGGTAAGACTGTGCGTTTAGTGTACATAAATACAAAGCAGCAAATTGCAGACATATTTACAAAAGCTTTAGGAAAGAAGATATTTGAAGATTTACGTTTGAAGCTGCTTAAGGAGGAGTGTTGGAGATAAGCAGATTCAAAATATGAAATAAAATAAATAAATAATCGTAGGTTGTAAAATAATAAAAAAAAATTGTTATGTTGTCAGTTAGATGTCAGAAGTTAACATTGATGTACAAATCACATGTTTATGTATTTAATTCATAATAAAATAATATTTCACTGAGACTAGCACTCTGCAACAATCTTCAACATATTTATAATTTATTTAAACTAATACACAATTTCAAAATTAATTTTTGTACAAATTTATTAATTTATGTATTAAAACATTTTTTTTAATTTATTAAATGATAATTTTACCTATATGTTTGTTTATTATAAGTTTTATGCTTAAAATAATTAATTTCATAATTCTAAAATTGCATAAAATAAAGAAGACAGATATTTAACATAATTTCGTAAATTACGAGAATGACAACTGCCATTTTGACATTTATTTCTTGATTTACAATCACATGGAAGTGTTTTAGAAATCTATTGATGATATTAAAAGGAAAAGTTATTAAAACTATATAAAAATGTGAAAGAATACTGTGTAATGTTGTAGAATAATATATAAACAAGCAATAAACATTCATAATTTTTTCCCAAATTTTTTTCAACTATTGCATGGTCTTTAGGTATGTATACTCTTTTATAGTAATGGTAAAAATTTATAATCCGGCTTGCATTTAATTTTGTTATTATTATACTTACAATAAGTTGTAACTTTAAATTAAAAATGCCGGAATTTTTGTAGAAACTGCATTAGGAAAAAGTATAAAATATTTTGTACATAGTTTCTTGAATATGGTTTTTATTTTATTTTAATAATAACAGTTGTTAATTAAATGTTAATGTAGGTAAAAAAATATTAATTTGGAGTCACATAGTCGAAAGACTAATTCGAAATTTGATTTCTTGTTAATAAATTGACATTAACGACTGTTAGAATATATTTCGTGAGAAAATGTACGAAATATATGAAAATAATATCTCTTTTTTTGCAAGGTTTGCATATATTTGAGCTATGAATACTTAGAAGGGAAATTCGAAGATATGAAACGAATGGAGAATATTTTAAAAAATTATAAAGTCATATGTTCAAAAATTTCTATATGCTCGTTCCAAAAATTTTGCAGCGACCCTCGTACCCCTCGTACGTATGTCGAAACGAAGATCAAAACAGAGAATCAAACCTAGATTCATGGAATACGACAGATCAGTGATCATTGACATTGATTATCTATCTGATAAGCTTGTTTCTAATGATGGATTGAATTGATTTTTATATCAAAGTAGCTAGCTGGATGAAGTCTTAAATTGGTAATGGTGAATTTCAAATAAAGTGACTAATCTAGAATACAATAAGTCTAGGTATAATAATTTAAATGTTGTGTTAATAAAAAAATATTTTTATAATTAATTATTAATTATTTAATTTAATAAATATATAATAAAAAAATATATAAAAAAATGTTAATGTTCCATTGAAAATAATAATTAATATTGACAAAAAAATGTATATTCTGTCGGTAGGTAGCTAGGGGGTGCGAAGTACAACAGCATAAGAGGGGGTCTACAAGGTGGTGCGCAGGGCCCCCCGGTCTCCCCTGCGGCTGAAAAAGAAAAGAACAGCGGCCGCAGACAAAGGGAGAACACGGTGGAGGCCCTGCGACGCCACTGGGACCTACCCACCCCGGTAGTCGCCTGCATTTTCTTTTTCACTGTCATATTCGTATTCACCTTTTCTGGTTCAAACCTTTTATAATTCAATACTATTTTTTATATATATATTTTTTTCATTTTTAAAATAATTAATTCCATGTTTCTAACATCGCGTTATATGGAAATAATGATAGTCTAACATAATTACATATATTTTCAAGATTACAAGAAGTTATAATATGACATACGTCACTTTGACATTTATTTATAAGTTCCCTCAAATAACAATGATTTCATAAATTATATCAGCATATAACATGGAAAATAAAAATTAATAAAAGAAAACCAGAATAATATATTAAGGTATAATTGTGTTTTTGTCAAAAGATTTTTATTTAAGAATTTGTGCGAATAGAAAAAGTACTAGAATTGGAATTGGCGTTCACAAAATATTGTTTAATTTATTCTGAAATCTACAAAGATCGTACGTATTAAGATTCTGTTTTATCTTCAACATATTTATAATTTATTTAAACTAATACACAATTTCAAAATTAATTTTTGTACAAATTTATTAATTTATGTATTAAAACATTTTTTTTAATTTATTAAATGATAATTTTACCTATATGTTTGTTTATTATAAGTTTTATGCTTAAAATAATTAATTTCATAATTCTAAAATTGCATAAAATAAAGAAGACAGATATTTAACATAATTTCGTAAATTACGAGAATGACAACTGCCATTTTGACATTTATTTCTTGATTTACAATCACATGGAAGTGTTTTAGAAATCTATTGATGATATTAAAAGGAAAAGTTATTAAAACTATATAAAAATGTGAAAGAATACTGTGTAATGTTGTAGAATAATATATAAACAAGCAATAAACATTCATAATTTTTTCCCAAATTTTTTTCAACTATTGCATGGTCTTTAGGTATGTATATTCTTTTATAGTAATGGTAAAAATTTATAATCCGGCTTGCATTTAATTTTGTTATTATTATACTTACAATAAGTTGTAACTTTAAATTAAAAATGCCGGAATTTTTGTAGAAACTGCATTAGGAAAAAGTATAAAATATTTTGTACATAGTTTCTTGAATATGGTTTTTATTTTATTTTAATAATAACAGTTGTTAATTAAATGTTAATGTAGGTAAAAAAATATTAATTTGGAGTCACATAGTCGAAAGACTAATTCGAAATTTGATTTCTTGTTAATAAATTGACATTAACGACTGTTAGAATATATTTCGTGAGAAAATGTACGAAATATATGAAAATAATATCTCTTTTTTTGCAAGGTTTGCATATATTTGAGCTATGAATACTTAGAAGGGAAATTCGAAGATATGAAACGAATGGAGAATATTTTAAAAAATTATAAAGTCATATGTTCAAAAATTTCTATATGCTCGTTCCAAAAATTTTGCAGCGACCCTCGTACCCCTCGTACGTATGTCGAAACGAAGATCAAAACAGAGAATCAAACCTAGATTCATGGAATACGACAGATCAGTGATCATTGACATTGATTATCTATCTGATAAGCTTGTTTCTAATGATGGATTGAATTGATTTTTATATCAAAGTAGCTAGCTGGATGAAGTCTTAAATTGGTAATGGTGAATTTCAAATAAAGTGACTAATCTAGAATACAATAAGTCTAGGTATAATAATTTAAATGTTGTGTTAATAAAAAAATATTTTTATAATTAATTATTAATTATTTAATTTAATAAATATATAATAAAAAAATATATAAAAAAATGTTAATGTTCCATTGAAAATAATAATTAATATTGACAAAAAAATTTATATTCTGTCGGTAGGTAGCTAGGGGGTGCGAAGTACAACAGCATAAGAGGGGGTCTACAAGGTGGTGCGCAGGGCCCCCCGGTCTCCCCTGCGGCTGAAAAAGAAAAGAACAGCGGCCGCAGACAAAGGGAGAACACGGTGGAGGCCCTGCGACGCCACTGGGACCTACCCACCCCGGTAGTCGCCTGCATTTTCTTTTTCACTGTCATATTCGTATTCACCTTTTCTGGTTCAAACCTTTTATAATTCAATACTATTTTTTTATATATATTTTTTTCATTTTTAAAATAATTAATTCCATGTTTCTAACATCGCGTTATATGGAAATAATGATAGTCTAACATAATTACATATATTTTCAAGATTACAAGAAGTTATAATATGACATACGTCACTTTGACATTTATTTATAAGTTCCCTCAAATAACAATGATTTCATAAATTATATCAGCATATAACATGGAAAATAAAAATTAATAAAAGAAAACCAGAATAATATATTAAGGTATAATTGTGTTTTTGTCAAAAGATTTTTATTTAAGAATTTGTGCGAATAGAAAAAGTACTAGAATTGGAATTGGCGTTCACAAAATATTGTTTAATTTATTCTGAAATCTACAAAGATCGTACGTATTAAGATTCTGTTTTATCTTCAACATATTTATAATTTATTTAAACTAATACACAATTTCAAAATTAATTTTTGTACAAATTTATTAATTTATGTATTAAAACATTTTTTTAAATTTATTAAATGATAATTTTACCTATATGTTTGTTTATTATAAGTTTTATGCTTAAAATAATTAATTTCATAATTCTAAAATTGCATAAAATAAAGAAGACAGATATTTAACATAATTTCGTAAATTACGAGAATGACAACTGCCATTTTGACATTTATTTCTTGATTTACAATCACATGGAAGTGTTTTAGAAATCTATTGATGATATTAAAAGGAAAAGTTATTAAAACTATATAAAAATGTGAAAGAATACTGTGTAATGTTGTAGAATAATATATAAACAAGCAATAAACATTCATAATTTTTTCCCAAATTTTTTTCAACTATTGCATGGTCTTTAGGTATGTATATTCTTTTATAGTAATGGTAAAAATTTATAATCCGGCTTGCATTTAATTTTGTTATTATTATACTTACAATAAGTTGTAACTTTAAATTAAAAATGCCGGAATTTTTGTAGAAACTGCATTAGGAAAAAGTATAAAATATTTTGTACATAGTTTCTTGAATATGGTTTTTATTTTATTTTAATAATAACAGTTGTTAATTAAATGTTAATGTAGGTAAAAAAATATTAATTTGGAGTCACATAGTCGAAAGACTAATTCGAAATTTGATTTCTTGTTAATAAATTGACATTAACGACTGTTAGAATATATTTCGTGAGAAAATGTACGAAATATATGAAAATAATATCTCTTTTTTTGCAAGGTTTGCATATATTTGAGCTATGAATACTTAGAAGGGAAATTCGAAGATATGAAACGAATGGAGAATATTTTAAAAAATTATAAAGTCATATGTTCAAAAATTTCTATATGCTCGTTCCAAAAATTTTGCAGCGACCCTCGTACCCCTCGTACGTATGTCGAAACGAAGATCAAAACAGAGAATCAAACCTAGATTCATGGAATACGACAGATCAGTGATCATTGACATTGATTATCTATCTGATAAGCTTGTTTCTAATGATGGATTGAATTGATTTTTATATCAAAGTAGCTAGCTGGATGAAGTCTTAAATTGGTAATGGTGAATTTCAAATAAAGTGACTAATCTAGAATACAATAAGTCTAGGTATAATAATTTAAATGTTGTGTTAATAAAAAAATATTTTTATAATTAATTATTAATTATTTAATTTAATAAATATATAATAAAAAAATATATAAAAAAATGTTAATGTTCCATTGAAAATAATAATTAATATTGACAAAAAAATTTATATTCTGTCGGTAGGTAGCTAGGGGGTGCGAAGTACAACAGCATAAGAGGGGGTCTACAAGGTGGTGCGCAGGGCCCCCCGGTCTCCCCTGCGGCTGAAAAAGAAAAGAACAGCGGCCGCAGACAAAGGGAGAACACGGTGGAGGCCCTGCGACGCCACTGGGACCTACCCACCCCGGTAGTCGCCTGCATTTTCTTTTTCACTGTCATATTCGTATTCACCTTTTCTGGTTCAAACCTTTTATAATTCAATACTATTTTTTTATATATATTTTTTTCATTTTTAAAATAATTAATTCCATGTTTCTAACATCGCGTTATATGGAAATAATGATAGTCTAACATAATTACATATATTTTCAAGATTACAAGAAGTTATAATATGACATACGTCACTTTGACATTTATTTATAAGTTCCCTCAAATAACAATGATTTCATAAATTATATCAGCATATAACATGGAAAATAAAAATTAATAAAAGAAAACCAGAATAATATATTAAGGTATAATTGTGTTTTTGTCAAAAGATTTTTATTTAAGAATTTGTGCGAATAGAAAAAGTACTAGAATTGGAATTGGTGTTCACAAAATATTGTTTAATTTATTCTGAAATCTACAAAGATCGTACGTATTAAGATTCTGTTTTATCTTCAACATATTTATAATTTATTTAAACTAATACACAATTTCAAAATTAATTTTTGTACAAATTTATTAATTTATGTATTAAAACATTTTTTTTAATTTATTAAATGATAATTTTACCTATATGTTTGTTTATTATAAGTTTTATGCTTAAAATAATTAATTTCATAATTCTAAAATTGCATAAAATAAAGAAGACAGATATTTAACATAATTTCGTAAATTACGAGAATGACAACTGCCATTTTGACATTTATTTCTTGATTTACAATCACATGGAAGTGTTTTAGAAATCTATTGATGATATTAAAAGGAAAAGTTATTAAAACTATATAAAAATGTGAAAGAATACTGTGTAATGTTGTAGAATAATATATAAACAAGCAATAAACATTCATAATTTTTTCCCAAATTTTTTTCAACTATTGCATGGTCTTTAGGTATGTATATTCTTTTATAGTAATGGTAAAAATTTATAATCCGGCTTGCATTTAATTTTGTTATTATTATACTTACAATAAGTTGTAACTTTAAATTAAAAATGCCGGAATTTTTGTAGAAACTGCATTAGGAAAAAGTATAAAATATTTTGTACATAGTTTCTTGAATATGGTTTTTATTTTATTTTAATAATAACAGTTGTTAATTAAATGTTAATGTAGGTAAAAAAATATTAATTTGGAGTCACATAGTCGAAAGACTAATTCGAAATTTGATTTCTTGTTAATAAATTGACATTAACGACTGTTAGAATATATTTCGTGAGAAAATGTACGAAATATATGAAAATAATATCTCTTTTTTTGCAAGGTTTGCATATATTTGAGCTATGAATACTTAGAAGGGAAATTCGAAGATATGAAACGAATGGAGAATATTTTAAAAAATTATAAAGTCATATGTTCAAAAATTTCTATATGCTCGTTCCAAAAATTTTGCAGCGACCCTCGTACCCCTCGTACGTATGTCGAAACGAAGATCAAAACAGAGAATCAAACCTAGATTCATGGAATACGACAGATCAGTGATCATTGACATTGATTATCTATCTGATAAGCTTGTTTCTAATGATGGATTGAATTGATTTTTATATCAAAGTAGCTAGCTGGATGAAGTCTTAAATTGGTAATGGTGAATTTCAAATAAAGTGACTAATCTAGAATACAATAAGTCTAGGTATAATAATTTAAATGTTGTGTTAATAAAAAAATATTTTTATAATTAATTATTAATTATTTAATTTAATAAATATATAATAAAAAAATATATAAAAAAATGTTAATGTTCCATTGAAAATAATAATTAATATTGACAAAAAAATTTATATTCTGTCGGTAGGTAGCTAGGGGGTGCGAAGTACAACAGCATAAGAGGGGGTCTACAAGGTGGTGCGCAGGGCCCCCCGGTCTCCCCTGCGGCTGAAAAAGAAAAGAACAGCGGCCGCAGACAAAGGGAGAACACGGTGGAGGCCCTGCGACGCCACTGGGACCTACCCACCCCGGTAGTCGCCTGCATTTTCTTTTTCACTGTCATATTCGTATTCACCTTTTCTGGTTCAAACCTTTTATAATTCAATACTATTTTTTTATATATATTTTTTTCATTTTTAAAATAATTAATTCCATGTTTCTAACATCGCGTTATATGGAAATAATGATAGTCTAACATAATTACATATATTTTCAAGATTACAAGAAGTTATAATATGACATACGTCACTTTGACATTTATTTATAAGTTCCCTCAAATAACAATGATTTCATAAATTATATCAGCATATAACATGGAAAATAAAAATTAATAAAAGAAAACCAGAATAATATATTAAGGTATAATTGTGTTTTTGTCAAAAGATTTTTATTTAAGAATTTGTGCGAATAGAAAAAGTACTAGAATTGGAATTGGCGTTCACAAAATATTGTTTAATTTATTCTGAAATCTACAAAGATCGTACGTATTAAGATTCTGTTTTATCTTCAACATATTTATAATTTATTTAAACTAATACACAATTTCAAAATTAATTTTTGTACAAATTTATTAATTTATGTATTAAAACATTTTTTTAAATTTATTAAATGATAATTTTACCTATATGTTTGTTTATTATAAGTTTTATGCTTAAAATAATTAATTTCATAATTCTAAAATTGCATAAAATAAAGAAGACAGATATTTAACATAATTTCGTAAATTACGAGAATGACAACTGCCATTTTGACATTTATTTCTTGATTTACAATCACATGGAAGTGTTTTAGAAATCTATTGATGATATTAAAAGGAAAAGTTATTAAAACTATATAAAAATGTGAAAGAATACTGTGTAATGTTGTAGAATAATATATAAACAAGCAATAAACATTCATAATTTTTTCCCAAATTTTTTTCAACTATTGCATGGTCTTTAGGTATGTATATTCTTTTATAGTAATGGTAAAAATTTATAATCCGGCTTGCATTTAATTTTGTTATTATTATACTTACAATAAGTTGTAACTTTAAATTAAAAATGCCGGAATTTTTGTAGAAACTGCATTAGGAAAAAGTATAAAATATTTTGTACATAGTTTCTTGAATATGGTTTTTATTTTATTTTAATAATAACAGTTGTTAATTAAATGTTAATGTAGGTAAAAAAATATTAATTTGGAGTCACATAGTCGAAAGACTAATTCGAAATTTGATTTCTTGTTAATAAATTGACATTAACGACTGTTAGAATATATTTCGTGAGAAAATGTACGAAATATATGAAAATAATATCTCTTTTTTTGCAAGGTTTGCATATATTTGAGCTATGAATACTTAGAAGGGAAATTCGAAGATATGAAACGAATGGAGAATATTTTAAAAAATTATAAAGTCATATGTTCAAAAATTTCTATATGCTCGTTCCAAAAATTTTGCAGCGACCCTCGTACCCCTCGTACGTATGTCGAAACGAAGATCAAAACAGAGAATCAAACCTAGATTCATGGAATACGACAGATCAGTGATCATTGACATTGATTATCTATCTGATAAGCTTGTTTCTAATGATGGATTGAATTGATTTTTATATCAAAGTAGCTAGCTGGATGAAGTCTTAAATTGGTAATGGTGAATTTCAAATAAAGTGACTAATCTAGAATACAATAAGTCTAGGTATAATAATTTAAATGTTGTGTTAATAAAAAAATATTTTTATAATTAATTATTAATTATTTAATTTAATAAATATATAATAAAAAAATATATAAAAAAATGTTAATGTTCCATTGAAAATAATAATTAATATTGACAAAAAAATTTATATTCTGTCGGTAGGTAGCTAGGGGGTGCGAAGTACAACAGCATAAGAGGGGGTCTACAAGGTGGTGCGCAGGGCCCCCCGGTCTCCCCTGCGGCTGAAAAAGAAAAGAACAGCGGCCGCAGACAAAGGGAGAACACGGTGGAGGCCCTGCGACGCCACTGGGACCTACCCACCCCGGTAGTCGCCTGCATTTTCTTTTTCACTGTCATATTCGTATTCACCTTTTCTGGTTCAAACCTTTTATAATTCAATACTATTTTTTTATATATATTTTTTTCATTTTTAAAATAATTAATTCCATGTTTCTAACATCGCGTTATATGGAAATAATGATAGTCTAACATAATTACATATATTTTCAAGATTACAAGAAGTTATAATATGACATACGTCACTTTGACATTTATTTATAAGTTCCCTCAAATAACAATGATTTCATAAATTATATCAGCATATAACATGGAAAATAAAAATTAATAAAAGAAAACCAGAATAATATATTAAGGTATAATTGTGTTTTTGTCAAAAGATTTTTATTTAAGAATTTGTGCGAATAGAAAAAGTACTAGAATTGGAATTGGCGTTCACAAAATATTGTTTAATTTATTCTGAAATCTACAAAGATCGTACGTATTAAGATTCTGTTTTATCTTCAACATATTTATAATTTATTTAAACTAATACACAATTTCAAAATTAATTTTTGTACAAATTTATTAATTTATGTATTAAAACATTTTTTTAAATTTATTAAATGATAATTTTACCTATATGTTTGTTTATTATAAGTTTTATGCTTAAAATAATTAATTTCATAATTCTAAAATTGCATAAAATAAAGAAGACAGATATTTAACATAATTTCGTAAATTACGAGAATGACAACTGCCATTTTGACATTTATTTCTTGATTTACAATCACATGGAAGTGTTTTAGAAATCTATTGATGATATTAAAAGGAAAAGTTATTAAAACTATATAAAAATGTGAAAGAATACTGTGTAATGTTGTAGAATAATATATAAACAAGCAATAAACATTCATAATTTTTTCCCAAATTTTTTTCAACTATTGCATGGTCTTTAGGTATGTATATTCTTTTATAGTAATGGTAAAAATTTATAATCCGGCTTGCATTTAATTTTGTTATTATTATACTTACAATAAGTTGTAACTTTAAATTAAAAATGCCGGAATTTTTGTAGAAACTGCATTAGGAAAAAGTATAAAATATTTTGTACATAGTTTCTTGAATATGGTTTTTATTTTATTTTAATAATAACAGTTGTTAATTAAATGTTAATGTAGGTAAAAAAATATTAATTTGGAGTCACATAGTCGAAAGACTAATTCGAAATTTGATTTCTTGTTAATAAATTGACATTAACGACTGTTAGAATATATTTCGTGAGAAAATGTACGAAATATATGAAAATAATATCTCTTTTTTTGCAAGGTTTGCATATATTTGAGCTATGAATACTTAGAAGGGAAATTCGAAGATATGAAACGAATGGAGAATATTTTAAAAAATTATAAAGTCATATGTTCAAAAATTTCTATATGCTCGTTCCAAAAATTTTGCAGCGACCCTCGTACCCCTCGTACGTATTTCGAAACGAAGATCAAAACAGAGAATCAAACCTAGATTCATGGAATACGACAGATCAGTGATCATTGACATTGATTATCTATCTGATAAGCTTGTTTCTAATGATGGATTGAATTGATTTTTATATCAAAGTAGCTAGCTGGATGAAGTCTTAAATTGGTAATGGTGAATTTCAAATAAAGTGACTAATCTAGAATACAATAAGTCTAGGTATAATAATTTAAATGTTGTGTTAATAAAAAAATATTTTTATAATTAATTATTAATTATTTAATTTAATAAATATATAATAAAAAAATATATAAAAAAATGTTAATGTTCCATTGAAAATAATAATTAATATTGACAAAAAAATTTATATTCTGTCGGTAGGTAGCTAGGGGGTGCGAAGTACAACAGCATAAGAGGGGGTCTACAAGGTGGTGCGCAGGGCCCCCCGGTCTCCCCTGCGGCTGAAAAAGAAAAGAACAGCGGCCGCAGACAAAGGGAGAACACGGTGGAGGCCCTGCGACGCCACTGGGACCTACCCACCCCGGTAGTCGCTGTTGTATATAAAAATATGATCTAGAATGTATATTAGAAAAACAATAGTTGTTATAATTTTGACTTATGAAAATACACATTCAAGTTAATATAAAATATTATAAAATATACTGTGTCTTATTGTGTGAGTACATAACATGGCGCTGCGGCTCGCAAGATTAGAAAAGAACTGTTAAATATTAAATATTGTGCAGCATGCCTGAAGAAAATAAAAATATTCCAAAATATGGATCATTGGGATTAAAACCCCCAGGATATCTCGCAGATATGACTGCTGAAGGTTTCAAGAGGTGGAAACAACGTTTTCAGATTTATTGCGTAGCATCAGGAGTAGCAATGTTAGATAAAGAAGTTCAAGTAGCTATACTTCTGCATAGTATTGGTGACTCTTGTATAGATATTTTCAATACATTTACCTTCACAGAAGAGGAAAAACAAAATTATGAAACTGTATTACAACGATTTGAAGATTATTTTGTACCCGTTAAAAATGAAAGTGTGAATTCTCATATATTTTTCACACGTAATCAGCAACAAGGAGAATCATTTGATTCTTATATAACAGAATTGAAAAAACTAAGTGCAGATTGTAACTTTGGTGACATTCGAGAAAGACTTATTCGAGATCGAATAATAGCAGGAATTATAGATAAAAGATTGAAAGATCGATTGCTTCGAGAACCTGATTTAACGCTACAAAAAACAATTCAGATATGTAAAGCTGCGGAACTGGCTGAACAACAAGTAAAGAAGTTTGAAAACAATGTAGAAGTTATGGCTATACAAGAAAAGAAGAATACTTCAGAGGCCGAGAGAAGAAAATATCAGAAACCAAGACATATGCAAGCTGAAAAAGAAAACAGAAAACATGCGACATGTCAGAAGTGTGGTTACACACACAAGTTTAGAGAATGTCCAGCTTTTGGAAAAAGTTGTAAGGTATGCGGTAGAGCTAATCATTTCGCAAAAATGTGTAGACAAAAGAAATATGTTAAAGTAGTAAATGCTGATGAAGGTCAAGTAACCCAAACAATTAATGATTTTTCAGAATTATTTGTAGATATTATTTACATTGATACTATAGATTCACGAAAAGATTGGCTCCAGGAATTGTGTTTTATTGACTACAATAATATGAAAATAAATTTTAAAATAGATACAGGTGCACAATGCAATGTTATTCCGGTGAATGTATTAAATAAATTAGGTGTTAAAAATATTGAAAATTCCAATGTAATTTTATCTAATTACAATGGTGAAAAATTGAAAACGTTAGGTAAAGTTACATTAAAATGTAAACTAGATAACATTGAGAAACCAATAGAATTTCAAGTTTTTGAGGGTAATGCTGTACCTGTGATTGGTCTTGTAACTTCTTGTAACTTTAATTTGATAAAAAGAATAAAACCAGAAGAAAAAGTAGTAATTTCAACAATAGACAAATACCAGTGGAATAAAATTCTAACTGAATATCAGAGTGTTTTTAAAGGAATAGGAAAAATTAAAGATTTTGAATATAAAATAGAATTAAAAGATGATGCTATAGGTAAGATTGAAGCATGTAGGCATGTACCATTTAAATTAATAAACAAATTAAAAAATGAGTTAGATAAAATGGAAAGTTTAGATATAATAAGTAAAATTGAAAAGCCAACAAATTATGTAAGTTCTCTTGTAATAGTAGGTAAACCAGATGGTAGTTTACGTGTTTGTTTAGATCCACAGCATGTTAATAAATCAATCAGAAGAGAACATTTACAACTACCTACAGTTGACGAAATTGCAACGAAATTAAATGGTGCAAAACATTTTGCAATATTGGATGCAAGTAAAGCATTTTGGCAAATTGCGCTAACTAAAGATACTCGTGAGTTAACCACATTTAACACTCCATTTGGTAGATATCATTTTAATCGACTTCCGTACGGTTTAAGTTCAAGTCCAGAAGTTTTTCATCGAGTTTTTAGTGGAATATTTAGTGATATAAAAAATGTTGCAATTTATATAGATGATATTGTAGTATGGGCGAAATCAGAGATAGAACTTTATATAACATTACAGAAAATATTTAAGAAAGCTCAAGAATATAATATAAAATTCAATTTAGATAAATGTAAATTTAATTTAAATGAGGTACGTTATTTAGGACACATATTTTCAGGAAAAGGTGTACAAATAGATTCTAAAAAAATAAATGCTGTAAAGGAAATGAAAATACCAACTAATAAAAAAGAACTGTTAAGATTTTTAGGTATGACTAATTATCTATCAAAATTTATTCCAAATTATTCGCAAATTACTGCCAGTTTGAGAGAAATCATAAAAAAAGATGTGATTTTTTTATGGAGTAAGACTCAACAAGAAGCTTATGATAAATTAAAAGAATTATTATGTAAAGCACCAGTTCTTGCGTACTTTGATGTAAATAAACCAATATTACTTAGTGTAGATGCTTCAAGTGAAGGTTTGGGCTACGTAATATTTCAAGAAAATAAACCAATAGCTTATGGCTCCAGAGCACTCACGCAAACCGAAAAATTATATAGCCAAATAGAAAAAGAGTGTCTAGCTATTTTACAAGGTTGCAAAAAATTTTATCAATATTTATATGGACAAAAATTTATGGTTGAAACAGATCATAGACCTTTAATTACAATTTTTAAAAAGCCAATGAATAAATGTCCTCCGAGGTTACAAAGAATGCGTTTAGCACTACATGATTTTGATTTTGAACTGGTTCATAAACCAGGAAAAGAAATTGTAGTTGCAGATCATTTAAGTAGATCATATTTACCAGAAGTGATAGATACAAACATGGAAGAAATCAATATAAAAGCATTTGTTGCAATGATAGAAGAAAATTTAAGTTTCTCAGATCAAAGAATAGAAAAGATAAAGAAAGAAACAAAAGAAGATAAAGAATTGCAGGTGGTATTAACTTATATTAGAGAAGGATGGCCAGAAAACAAATTTAAACTAAATTCATTAGCCAAATCATATTTTTCTTTCAAAGATGAGTTAAGTGAAAGTAAAGGAATAATTTTTAAAGAAACTAAAATTGTAATTCCCAGATCAAGTAGATCTGAAATGTTAGCTAAAATTCATTATGCACATTTAGGTATAGGAAAATGTAAGGCATTAGCAAGAAAATCATTATTTTGGCCCGGAATGAATAAACACATAGAAGATTACATTGGAAACTGTGACACATGTAGAAGATACGCAAATTCAAATACAAAGGAACCAATGATACAAAAAGAAATACCTAAAGAACCATGGGAAATATTGTCTACTGATATTTTTTATCTCATGGGTAAAAAATATATAATTATAGTTGATTCGTTTAGCAAATTTGTTGAAATTGATTTACTAAATGACATCACTTCGGAAAACGTAATAAAATCATTAAAGAAAATATTTTCTCGACATGGAGTTCCAAAACTTTTATACTCAGATTCAGGTACTCAGTATACTAGTTTAAACTTTAAAAAATTTGCAGCTCTTTGGGGATTTCAACATATTATAGTAACACCGAAACATCATCAATCTAATGGTTTAGCAGAAAGATATATTCAAACAATAAAGAAAATTTTAAAGAAAATAATTGAAGAAGGAAAAGATAAAGAGATGGCATTATTGCAATATAGAAACACACCTATAGATGATAGTGGTATAACACCGGCAGAATTGTTATATGGAAGAACAGTAAAACATTTCATTCCAGTTATAGGAAAAGAAAAAATAGAAAGGAAACATTTTAACAGAATATTAGAAAATAGACAACGTAAACAAAAGTTTTACTTTGATAAAGGTTCAAAATTATTGAAAGATCTTAAAATAGGAGACAAAATAAAAATACATGATGAAAAAAGAAATACGCCTCATGCATCGGGTATGATAATAGGAAGAGGTCAAAATCCAAGATCATATAAAGTTAAGACAGAAGAAGGACAAGTATTATTAAGAAATAGAAAAGCTTTGACAAGTGGAGTTAAATTTGAAGAGAAATTAAATTCATATGATGATAACATTACATTAAAACAACAAAATCAAATAAATGATACAGCCTCTTCACAGTCAGAAATTTCTAATAAATCTTTAAATTCTTCTAATCAATTAGTTACTACCAGATCAGGTAGAGTAATTAGAAAACCTGAATATTTAAAAAATTATGTTTGTATTATCAATGACATCTAGTAAAAAAAAAAATGTATTGTTGTTCCTTTTGATTCTGTTTGATGTTTTACTACCTTGAAAAAGGGAGATGTTGTATATAAAAATATGATCTAGAATGTATATTAGAAAAACAATAGTTGTTATAATTTTGACTTATGAAAATACACATTCAAGTTAATATAAAATATTATAAAATATACTGTGTCTTATTGTGTGAGTACATAACAGTCGCCTGCATTTTCTTTTTCACTGTCATATTCGTATTCACCTTTTCTGGTTCAAACCTTTTATAATTCAATACTATTCTTTTATATATATTTTTTTCATTTTTAAAATAATTAATTCCATGTTTCTAACATCGCGTTATATGGAAATAATGATAGTCTAACATAATTACATATATTTTCAAGATTACAAGAAGTTATAATATGACATACGTCACTTTGACATTTATTTATAAGTTCCCTCAAATAACAATGATTTCATAAATTATATCAGCATATAACATGGAAAATAAAAATTAATAAAAGAAAACCAGAATAATATATTAAGGTATAATTGTGTTTTTGTCAAAAGATTTTTATTTAAGAATTTGTGCGAATAGAAAAAGTACTAGAATTGGAATTGGCGTTCACAAAATATTGTTTAATTTATTCTGAAATCTACAAAGATCGTACGTATTAAGATTCTGTTTTATCTTCAACATATTTATAATTTATTTAAACTAATACACAATTTCAAAATTAATTTTTGTACAAATTTATTAATTTATGTATTAAAACATTTTTTTTAATTTATTAAATGATAATTTTACCTATATGTTTGTTTATTATAAGTTTTATGCTTAAAATAATTAATTTCATAATTCTAAAATTGCATAAAATAAAGAAGACAGATATTTAACATAATTTCGTAAATTACGAGAATGACAACTGCCATTTTGACATTTATTTCTTGATTTACAATCACATGGAAGTGTTTTAGAAATCTATTGATGATATTAAAAGGAAAAGTTATTAAAACTATATAAAAATGTGAAAGAATACTGTGTAATGTTGTAGAATAATATATAAACAAGCAATAAACATTCATAATTTTTTCCCAAATTTTTTTCAACTATTGCATGGTCTTTAGGTATGTATATTCTTTTATAGTAATGGTAAAAATTTATAATCCGGCTTGCATTTAATTTTGTTATTATTATACTTACAATAAGTTGTAACTTTAAATTAAAAATGCCGGAATTTTTGTAGAAACTGCATTAGGAAAAAGTATAAAATATTTTGTACATAGTTTCTTGAATATGGTTTTTATTTTATTTTAATAATAACAGTTGTTAATTAAATGTTAATGTAGGTAAAAAAATATTAATTTGGAGTCACATAGTCGAAAGACTAATTCGAAATTTGATTTCTTGTTAATAAATTGACATTAACGACTGTTAGAATATATTTCGTGAGAAAATGTACGAAATATATGAAAATAATATCTCTTTTTTTGCAAGGTTTGCATATATTTGAGCTATGAATACTTAGAAGGGAAATTCGAAGATATGAAACGAATGGAGAATATTTTAAAAAATTATAAAGTCATATGTTCAAAAATTTCTATATGCTCGTTCCAAAAATTTTGCAGCGACCCTCGTACCCCTCGTACGTATGTCGAAACGAAGATCAAAACAGAGAATCAAACCTAGATTCATGGAATACGACAGATCAGTGATCATTGACATTGATTATCTATCTGATAAGCTTGTTTCTAATGATGGATTGAATTGATTTTTATATCAAAGTAGCTAGCTGGATGAAGTCTTAAATTGGTAATGGTGAATTTCAAATAAAGTGACTAATCTAGAATACAATAAGTCTAGGTATAATAATTTAAATGTTGTGTTAATAAAAAAATATTTTTATAATTAATTATTAATTATTTAATTTAATAAATATATAATAAAAAAATATATAAAAAAATGTTAATGTTCCATTGAAAATAATAATTAATATTGACAAAAAAATTTATATTCTGTCGGTAGGTAGCTAGGGGGTGCGAAGTACAACAGCATAAGAGGGGGTCTACAAGGTGGTGCGCAGGGCCCCCCGGTCTCCCCTGCGGCTGAAAAAGAAAAGAACAGCGGCCGCAGACAAAGGGAGAACACGGTGGAGGCCCTGCGACGCCACTGGGACCTACCCACCCCGGTAGTCGCCTGCATTTTCTTTTTCACTGTCATATTCGTATTCACCTTTTCTGGTTCAAACCTTTTATAATTCAATACTATTTTTTTATATATATTTTTTTCATTTTTAAAATAATTAATTCCATGTTTCTAACATCGCGTTATATGGAAATAATGATAGTCTAACATAATTACATATATTTTCAAGATTACAAGAAGTTATAATATGACATACGTCACTTTGACATTTATTTATAAGTTCCCTCAAATAACAATGATTTCATAAATTATATCAGCATATAACATGGAAAATAAAAATTAATAAAAGAAAACCAGAATAATATATTAAGGTATAATTGTGTTTTTGTCAAAAGATTTTTATTTAAGAATTTGTGCGAATAGAAAAAGTACTAGAATTGGAATTGGCGTTCACAAAATATTGTTTAATTTATTCTGAAATCTACAAAGATCGTACGTATTAAGATTCTGTTTTATCTTCAACATATTTATAATTTATTTAAACTAATACACAATTTCAAAATTAATTTTTGTACAAATTTATTAATTTATGTATTAAAACATTTTTTTTAATTTATTAAATGATAATTTTACCTATATGTTTGTTTATTATAAGTTTTATGCTTAAAATAATTAATTTCATAATTCTAAAATTGCATAAAATAAAGAAGACAGATATTTAACATAATTTCGTAAATTACGAGAATGACAACTGCCATTTTGACATTTATTTCTTGATTTACAATCACATGGAAGTGTTTTAGAAATCTATTGATGATATTAAAAGGAAAAGTTATTAAAACTATATAAAAATGTGAAAGAATACTGTGTAATGTTGTAGAATAATATATAAACAAGCAATAAACATTCATAATTTTTTCCCAAATTTTTTTCTACTATTGCATGGTCTTTAGGTATGTATATTCTTTTATAGTAATGGTAAAAATTTATAATCCGGCTTGCATTTAATTTTGTTATTATTATACTTACAATAAGTTGTAACTTTAAATTAAAAATGCCGGAATTTTTGTAGAAACTGCATTAGGAAAAAGTATAAAATATTTTGTACATAGTTTCTTGAATATGGTTTTTATTTTATTTTAATAATAACAGTTGTTAATTAAATGTTAATGTAGGTAAAAAAATATTAATTTGGAGTCACATAGTCGAAAGAGTAATTCGAAATTTGATTTCTTGTTAATAAATTGACATTAACGACTGTTAGAATATATTTCGTGAGAAAATGTACGAAATATATGAAAATAATATCTCTTTTTTTGCAAGGTTTGCATATATTTGAGCTATGAATACTTAGAAGGGAAATTCGAAGATATGAAACGAATGGAGAATATTTTAAAAAATTATAAAGTCATATGTTCAAAAATTTCTATATGCTCGTTCCAAAAATTTTGCAGCGACCCTCGTACCCCTCGTACGTATGTCGAAACGAAGATCAAAACAGAGAATCAAACCTAGATTCATGGAATACGACAGATCAGTGATCATTGACATTGATTATCTATCTGATAAGCTTGTTTCTAATGATGGATTGAATTGATTTTTATATCAAAGTAGCTAGCTGGATGAAGTCTTAAATTGGTAATGGTGAATTTCAAATAAAGTGACTAATCTAGAATACAATAAGTCTAGGTATAATAATTTAAATGTTGTGTTAATAAAAAAATATTTTTATAATTAATTATTAATTATTTAATTTAATAAATATATAATAAAAAAATATATAAAAAAATGTTAATGTTCCATTGAAAATAATAATTAATATTGACAAAAAAATGTATATTCTGTCGGTAGGTAGCTAGGGGGTGCGAAGTACAACAGCATAAGAGGGGGTCTACAAGGTGGTGCGCAGGGCCCCCCGGTCTCCCCTGCGGCTGAAAAAGAAAAGAACAGCGGCCGCAGACAAAGGGAGAACACGGTGGAGGCCCTGCGACGCCACTGGGACCTACCCACCCCGGTAGTCGCCTGCATTTTCTTTTTCACTGTCATATTCGTATTCACCTTTTCTGGTTCAAACCTTTTATAATTCAATACTATTTTTTTATATATATTTTTTTCATTTTTAAAATAATTAATTCCATGTTTCTAACATCGCGTTATATGGAAATAATGATAGTCTAACATAATTACATATATTTTCAAGATTACAAGAAGTTATAATATGACATACGTCACTTTGACATTTATTTATAAGTTCCCTCAAATAACAATGATTTCATAAATTATATCAGCACATAACATGGAAAATAAAAATTAATAAAAGAAAACCAGAATAATATATTAAGGTATAATTGTGTTTTTGTCAAAAGATTTTTATTTAAGAATTTGTGCGAATAGAAAAAGTACTAGAATTGGAATTGGCGTTCACAAAATATTGTTTAATTTATTCTGAAATCTACAAAGATCGTACGTATTAAGATTCTGTTTTATCTTCAACATATTTATAATTTATTTAAACTAATACACAATTTCAAAATTAATTTTTGTACAAATTTATTAATTTATGTATTAAAACATTTTTTTTAATTTATTAAATGATAATTTTACCTATATGTTTGTTTATTATAAGTTTTATGCTTAAAATAATTAATTTCATAATTCTAAAATTGCATAAAATAAAGAAGACAGATATTTAACATAATTTCGTAAATTACGAGAATGACAACTGCCATTTTGACATTTATTTCTTGATTTACAATCACATGGAAGTGTTTTAGAAATCTATTGATGATATTAAAAGGAAAAGTTATTAAAACTATATAAAAATGTGAAAGAATACTGTGTAATGTTGTAGAATAATATATAAACAAGCAATAAACATTCATAATTTTTTCCCAAATTTTTTTCAACTATTGCATGGTCTTTAGGTATGTATATTCTTTTATAGTAATGGTAAAAATTTATAATCCGGCTTGCATTTAATTTTGTTATTATTATACTTACAATTAGTTGTAACTTTAAATTAAAAATGCCGGAATTTTTGTAGAAACTGCATTAGGAAAAAGTATAAAATATTTTGTACATAGTTTCTTGAATATGGTTTTTATTTTATTTTAATAATAACAGTTGTTAATTAAATGTTAATGTAGGTAAAAAAATATTAATTTGGAGTCACATAGTCGAAAGACTAATTCGAAATTTGATTTCTTGTTAATAAATTGACATTAACGACTGTTAGAATATATTTCGTGAGAAAATGTACGAAATATATGAAAATAATATCTCTTTTTTTGCAAGGTTTGCATATATTTGAGCTATGAATACTTAGAAGGGAAATTCGAAGATATGAAACGAATGGAGAATATTTTAAAAAATTATAAAGTCATATGTTCAAAAATTTCTATATGCTCGTTCCAAAAATTTTGCAGCGACCCTCGTACCCCTCGTACGTATGTCGAAACGAAGATCAAAACAGAGAATCAAACCTAGATTCATGGAATACGACAGATCAATGATCATTGACATTGATTATCTATCTGATAAGCTTGTTTCTAATGATGGATTGAATTGATTTTTATATCAAAGTAGCTAGCTGGATGAAGTCTTAAATTGGTAATGGTGAATTTCAAATAAAGTGACTAATCTAGAATACAATAAGTCTAGGTATAATAATTTAAATGTTGTGTTAATAAAAAAATATTTTTATAATTAATTATTAATTATTTAATTTAATAAATATATAATAAAAAAATATATAAAAAAATGTTAATGTTCCATTGAAAATAATAATTAATATTGACAAAAAAATTTATATTCTGTCGGTAGGTAGCTAGGGGGTGCGAAGTACAACAGCATAAGAGGGGGTCTACAAGGTGGTGCGCAGGGCCCCCCGGTCTCCCCTGCGGCTGAAAAAGAAAAGAACAGCGGCCGCAGACAAAGGGAGAACACGGTGGAGGCCCTGCGACGCCACTGGGACCTACCCACCCCGGTAGTCGCCTGCATTTTCTTTTTCACTGTCATATTCGTATTCACCTTTTCTGGTTCAAACCTTTTATAATTCAATACTATTTTTTTATATATATTTTTTTCATTTTTAAAATAATTAATTCCATGTTTCTAACATCGCGTTATATGGAAATAATGATAGTCTAACATAATTACATATATTTTCAAGATTACAAGAAGTTATAATATGACATACGTCACTTTGACATTTATTTATAAGTTCCCTCAAATAACAATGATTTCATAAATTATATCAGCATATAACATGGAAAATAAAAATTAATAAAAGAAAACCAGAATAATATATTAAGGTATAATTGTGTTTTTGTCAAAAGATTTTTATTTAAGAATTTGTGCGAATAGAAAAAGTACTAGAATTGGAATTGGCGTTCACAAAATATTGTTTAATTTATTCTGAAATCTACAAAGATCGTACGTATTAAGATTCTGTTTTATCTTCAACATATTTATAATTTATTTAAACTAATACACAATTTCAAAATTAATTTTTGTACAAATTTATTAATTTATGTATTAAAACATTTTTTTTAATTTATTAAATGATAATTTTACCTATATGTTTGTTTATTATAAGTTTTATGCTTAAAATAATTAATTTCATAATTCTAAAATTGCATAAAATAAAGAAGACAGATATTTAACATAATTTCGTAAATTACGAGAATGACAACTGCCATTTTGACATTTATTTCTTGATTTACAATCACATGGAAGTGTTTTAGAAATCTATTGATGATATTAAAAGGAAAAGTTATTAAAACTATATAAAAATGTGAAAGAATACTGTGTAATGTTGTAGAATAATATATAAACAAGCAATAAACATTCATAATTTTTTCCCAAATTTTTTTCAACTATTGCATGGTCTTTAGGTATGTATATTCTTTTTTCTTCAAACGTCATAAAAGTGACATCTTCTGTGACGTGATTGACAAGGTTAAAGTTTAATTTCTATGCCAACGTAATATAATTTTTTATTCTAGCCGCCGTATAATATTGTCGCCGCCGTATAATATTGTCGCCGCCGTATAGCCAATAAGAAGTAACTTATAATATTGTCGCCGCCGTATAGCCAATAAGAAGTAACTTGTACAATAGAAATCTGTAATATCGCCCTAAATGTCACTATAAAAACTAGATAACCTAAGAATAAAGTTACTAAAAATTATGAATAACTGACAGGTAACCTACATATTAAACGTCAAATAGTAATTTATTTTTTAAAATTTCTAAGTTTGAAGAAAAAATAGCATGTGTTATTCAGAGTAAAAGTGTCTTTGTGTGCCTCGCATGCAATTGTCCGACTCGCTTCGCTCGTCGTGCAAACTTCCATGCTCGCCACACAAAGTATCACTTTTACTCTTAATAACACAATATACTATTATAGTAATGGTAAAAATTTATAATCCGGCTTGCATTTAATTTTGTTATTATTATACTTACAATAAGTTGTAACTTTAAATTAAAAATGCCGGAATTTTTGTAGAAACTGCATTAGGAAAAAGTATAAAATATTTTGTACATAGTTTCTTGAATATGGTTTTTATTTTATTTTAATAATAACAGTTGTTAATTAAATGTTAATGTAGGTAAAAAAATATTAATTTGGAGTCACATAGTCGAAAGACTAATTCGAAATTTGATTTCTTGTTAATAAATTGACATTAACGACTGTTAGAATATATTTCGTGAGAAAATGTACGAAATATATGAAAATAATATCTCTTTTTTTGCAAGGTTTGCATATATTTGAGCTATGAATACTTAGAAGGGAAATTCGAAGATATGAAACGAATGGAGAATATTTTAAAAAATTATAAAGTCATATGTTCAAAAATTTCTATATGCTCGTTCCAAAAATTTTGCAGCAACCCTCGTACCCCTCGTACGTATGTCGAAACGAAGATCAAAACAGAGAATCAAACCTAGATTCATGGAATACGACAGATCAGTGATCATTGACATTGATTATCTATCTGATAAGCTTGTTTCTAATGATGGATTGAATTGATTTTTATATCAAAGTAGCTAGCTGGATGAAGTCTTAAATTGGTAATGGTGAATTTCAAATAAAGTGACTAATCTAGAATACAATAAGTCTAGGTATAATAATTTAAATGTTGTGTTAATAAAAAAATATTTTTATAATTAATTATTAATTATTTAATTTAATAAATATATAATAAAAAAATATATAAAAAAATGTTAATGTTCCATTGAAAATAATAATTAATATTGACAAAAAAATTTATATTCTGTCGGTAGGTAGCTAGGGGGTGCGAAGTACAACAGCATAAGAGGGGGTCTACAAGGTGGTGCGCAGGGCCCCCCGGTCTCCCCTGCGGCTGAAAAAGAAAAGAACAGCGGCCGCAGACAAAGGGAGAACACGGTGGAGGCCCTGCGACGCCACTGGGACCTACCCACCCCGGTAGTCGCCTGCATTTTCTTTTTCACTGTCATATTCGTATTCACCTTTTCTGGTTCAAACCTTTTATAATTCAATACTATTTTTTTATATATATTTTTTTCATTTTTAAAATAATTAATTCCATGTTTCTAACATCGCGTTATATGGAAATAATGATAGTCTAACATAATTACATATATTTTCAAGATTACAAGAAGTTATAATATGACATACGTCACTTTGACATTTATTTATAAGTTCCCTCAAATAACAATGATTTCATAAATTATATCAGCATATAACATGGAAAATAAAAATTAATAAAAGAAAACCAGAATAATATATTAAGGTATAATTGTGTTTTTGTCAAAAGATTTTTATTTAAGAATTTGTGCGAATAGAAAAAGTACTAGAATTGGAATTGGCGTTCACAAAATATTGTTTAATTTATTCTGAAATCTACAAAGATCGTACGTATTAAGATTCTGTTTTATCTTCAACATATTTATAATTTATTTAAACTAATACACAATTTCAAAATTAATTTTTGTACAAATTTATTAATTTATGTATTAAAACATTTTTTTTAATTTATTAAATGATAATTTTACCTATATGTTTGTTTATTATAAGTTTTATGCTTAAAATAATTAATTTCATAATTCTAAAATTGCATAAAATAAAGAAGACAGATATTTAACATAATTTCGTAAATTACGAGAATGACAACTGCCATTTTGACATTTATTTCTTGATTTACAATCACATGGAAGTGTTTTAGAAATCTATTGATGATATTAAAAGGAAAAGTTATTAAAACTATATAAAAATGTGAAAGAATACTGTGTAATGTTGTAGAATAATATATAAACAAGCAATAAACATTCATAATTTTTTCCCAAATTTTTTTCAACTATTGCATGGTCTTTAGGTATGTATATTCTTTTATAGTAATGGTAAAAATTTATAATCCGGCTTGCATTTAATTTTGTTATTATTATACTTACAATAAGTTGTAACTTTAAATTAAAAATGCCGGAATTTTTGTAGAAACTGCATTAGGAAAAAGTATAAAATATTTTGTACATAGTTTCTTGAATATGGTTTTTATTTTATTTTAATAATAACAGTTGTTAATTAAATGTTAATGTAGGTAAAAAAATATTAATTTGGAGTCACATAGTCGAAAGACTAATTCGAAATTTGATTTCTTGTTAATAAATTGACATTAACGACTGTTAGAATATATTTCGTGAGAAAATGTACGAAATATATGAAAATAATATCTCTTTTTTTGCAAGGTTTGCATATATTTGAGCTATGAATACTTAGAAGGGAAATTCGAAGATATGAAACGAATGGAGAATATTTTAAAAAATTATAAAGTCATATGTTCAAAAATTTCTATATGCTCGTTCCAAAAATTTTGCAGCAACCCTCGTACCCCTCGTACGTATGTCGAAACGAAGATCAAAACAGAGAATCAAACCTAGATTCATGGAATACGACAGATCAGTGATCATTGACATTGATTATCTATCTGATAAGCTTGTTTCTAATGATGGATTGAATTGATTTTTATATCAAAGTAGCTAGCTGGATGAAGTCTTAAATTGGTAATGGTGAATTTCAAATAAAGTGACTAATCTAGAATACAATAAGTCTAGGTATAATAATTTAAATGTTGTGTTAATAAAAAAATATTTTTATAATTAATTATTAATTATTTAATTTAATAAATATATAATAAAAAAATATATAAAAAAATGTTAATGTTCCATTGAAAATAATAATTAATATTGACAAAAAAATTTATATTCTGTCGGTAGGTAGCTAGGGGGTGCGAAGTACAACAGCATAAGAGGGGGTCTACAAGGTGGTGCGCAGGGCCCCCCGGTCTCCCCTGCGGCTGAAAAAGAAAAGAACAGCGGCCGCAGACAAAGGGAGAACACGGTGGAGGCCCTGCGACGCCACTGGGACCTACCCACCCCGGTAGTCGCCTGCATTTTCTTTTTCACTGTCATATTCGTATTCACCTTTTCTGGTTCAAACCTTTTATAATTCAATACTATTTTTTTATATATATTTTTTTCATTTTTAAAATAATTAATTCCATGTTTCTAACATCGCGTTATATGGAAATAATGATAGTCTAACATAATTACATATATTTTCAAGATTACAAGAAGTTATAATATGACATACGTCACTTTGACATTTATTTATAAGTTCCCTCAAATAACAATGATTTCATAAATTATATCAGCATATAACATGGAAAATAAAAATTAATAAAAGAAAACCAGAATAATATATTAAGGTATAATTGTGTTTTTGTCAAAAGATTTTTATTTAAGAATTTGTGCGAATAGAAAAAGTACTAGAATTGGAATTGGCGTTCACAAAATATTGTTTAATTTATTCTGAAATCTACAAAGATCGTACGTATTAAGATTCTGTTTTATCTTCAACATATTTATAATTTATTTAAACTAATACACAATTTCAAAATTAATTTTTGTACAAATTTATTAATTTATGTATTAAAACATTTTTTTAAATTTATTAAATGATAATTTTACCTATATGTTTGTTTATTATAAGTTTTATGCTTAAAATAATTAATTTCATAATTCTAAAATTGCATAAAATAAAGAAGACAGATATTTAACATAATTTCGTAAATTACGAGAATGACAACTGCCATTTTGACATTTATTTCTTGATTTACAATCACATGGAAGTGTTTTAGAAATCTATTGATGATATTAAAAGGAAAAGTTATTAAAACTATATAAAAATGTGAAAGAATACTGTGTAATGTTGTAGAATAATATATAAACAAGCAATAAACATTCATAATTTTTTCCCAAATTTTTTTCAACTATTGCATGGTCTTTAGGTATGTATATTCTTTTATAGTAATGGTAAAAATTTATAATCCGGCTTGCATTTAATTTTGTTATTATTATACTTACAATAAGTTGTAACTTTAAATTAAAAATGCCGGAATTTTTGTAGAAACTGCATTAGGAAAAAGTATAAAATATTTTGTACATAGTTTCTTGAATATGGTTTTTATTTTATTTTAATAATAACAGTTGTTAATTAAATGTTAATGTAGGTAAAAAAATATTAATTTGGAGTCACATAGTCGAAAGACTAATTCGAAATTTGATTTCTTGTTAATAAATTGACATTAACGACTGTTAGAATATATTTCGTGAGAAAATGTACGAAATATATGAAAATAATATCTCTTTTTTTGCAAGGTTTGCATATATTTGAGCTATGAATACTTAGAAGGGAAATTCGAAGATATGAAACGAATGGAGAATATTTTAAAAAATTATAAAGTCATATGTTCAAAAATTTCTATATGCTCGTTCCAAAAATTTTGCAGCAACCCTCGTACCCCTCGTACGTATGTCGAAACGAAGATCAAAACAGAGAATCAAACCTAGATTCATGGAATACGACAGATCAGTGATCATTGACATTGATTATCTATCTGATAAGCTTGTTTCTAATGATGGATTGAATTGATTTTTATATCAAAGTAGCTAGCTGGATGAAGTCTTAAATTGGTAATGGTGAATTTCAAATAAAGTGACTAATCTAGAATACAATAAGTCTAGGTATAATAATTTAAATGTTGTGTTAATAAAAAAATATTTTTATAATTAATTATTAATTATTTAATTTAATAAATATATAATAAAAAAATATATAAAAAAATGTTAATGTTCCATTGAAAATAATAATTAATATTGACAAAAAAATTTATATTCTGTCGGTAGGTAGCTAGGGGGTGCGAAGTACAACAGCATAAGAGGGGGTCTACAAGGTGGTGCGCAGGGCCCCCCGGTCTCCCCTGCGGCTGAAAAAGAAAAGAACAGCGGCCGCAGACAAAGGGAGAACACGGTGGAGGCCCTGCGACGCCACTGGGACCTACCCACCCCGGTAGTCGCCTGCATTTTCTTTTTCACTGTCATATTCGTATTCACCTTTTCTGGTTCAAACCTTTTATAATTCAATACTATTTTTTTATATATATTTTTTTCATTTTTAAAATAATTAATTCCATGTTTCTAACATCGCGTTATATGGAAATAATGATAGTCTAACATAATTACATATATTTTCAAGATTACAAGAAGTTATAATATGACATACGTCACTTTGACATTTATTTATAAGTTCCCTCAAATAACAATGATTTCATAAATTATATCAGCATATAACATGGAAAATAAAAATTAATAAAAGAAAACCAGAATAATATATTAAGGTATAATTGTGTTTTTGTCAAAAGATTTTTATTTAAGAATTTGTGCGAATAGAAAAAGTACTAGAATTGGAATTGGCGTTCACAAAATATTGTTTAATTTATTCTGAAATCTACAAAGATCGTACGTATTAAGATTCTGTTTTATCTTCAACATATTTATAATTTATTTAAACTAATACACAATTTCAAAATTAATTTTTGTACAAATTTATTAATTTATGTATTAAAACATTTTTTTTAATTTATTAAATGATAATTTTACCTATATGTTTGTTTATTATAAGTTTTATGCTTAAAATAATTAATTTCATAATTCTAAAATTGCATAAAATAAAGAAGACAGATATTTAACATAATTTCGTAAATTACGAGAATGACAACTGCCATTTTGACATTTATTTCTTGATTTACAATCACATGGAAGTGTTTTAGAAATCTATTGATGATATTAAAAGGAAAAGTTATTAAAACTATATAAAAATGTGAAAGAATACTGTGTAATGTTGTAGAATAATATATAAACAAGCAATAAACATTCATAATTTTTTCCCAAATTTTTTTCAACTATTGCATGGTCTTTAGGTATGTATATTCTTTTATAGTAATGGTAAAAATTTATAATCCGGCTTGCATTTAATTTTGTTATTATTATACTTACAATAAGTTGTAACTTTAAATTAAAAATGCCGGAATTTTTGTAGAAACTGCATTAGGAAAAAGTATAAAATATTTTGTACATAGTTTCTTGAATATGGTTTTTATTTTATTTTAATAATAACAGTTGTTAATTAAATGTTAATGTAGGTAAAAAAATATTAATTTGGAGTCACATAGTCGAAAGACTAATTCGAAATTTGATTTCTTGTTAATAAATTGACATTAACGACTGTTAGAATATATTTCGTGAGAAAATGTACGAAATATATGAAAATAATATCTCTTTTTTTGCAAGGTTTGCATATATTTGAGCTATGAATACTTAGAAGGGAAATTCGAAGATATGAAACGAATGGAGAATATTTTAAAAAATTATAAAGTCATATGTTCAAAAATTTCTATATGCTCGTTCCAAAAATTTTGCAGCAACCCTCGTACCCCTCGTACGTATGTCGAAACGAAGATCAAAACAGAGAATCAAACCTAGATTCATGGAATACGACAGATCAGTGATCATTGACATTGATTATCTATCTGATAAGCTTGTTTCTAATGATGGATTGAATTGATTTTTATATCAAAGTAGCTAGCTGGATGAAGTCTTAAATTGGTAATGGTGAATTTCAAATAAAGTGACTAATCTAGAATACAATAAGTCTAGGTATAATAATTTAAATGTTGTGTTAATAAAAAAATATTTTTATAATTAATTATTAATTATTTAATTTAATAAATATATAATAAAAAAATATATAAAAAAATGTTAATGTTCCATTGAAAATAATAATTAATATTGACAAAAAAATTTATATTCTGTCGGTAGGTAGCTAGGGGGTGCGAAGTACAACAGCATAAGAGGGGGTCTACAAGGTGGTGCGCAGGGCCCCCCGGTCTCCCCTGCGGCTGAAAAAGAAAAGAACAGCGGCCGCAGACAAAGGGAGAACACGGTGGAGGCCCTGCGACGCCACTGGGACCTACCCACCCCGGTAGTCGCCTGCATTTTCTTTTTCACTGTCATATTCGTATTCACCTTTTCTGGTTCAAACCTTTTATAATTCAATACTATTTTTTTATATATATTTTTTTCATTTTTAAAATAATTAATTCCATGTTTCTAACATCGCGTTATATGGAAATAATGATAGTCTAACATAATTACATATATTTTCAAGATTACAAGAAGTTATAATATGACATACGTCACTTTGACATTTATTTATAAGTTCCCTCAAATAACAATGATTTCATAAATTATATCAGCATATAACATGGAAAATAAAAATTAATAAAAGAAAACCAGAATAATATATTAAGGTATAATTGTGTTTTTGTCAAAAGATTTTTATTTAAGAATTTGTGCGAATAGAAAAAGTACTAGAATTGGAATTGGCGTTCACAAAATATTGTTTAATTTATTCTGAAATCTACAAAGATCGTACGTATTAAGATTCTGTTTTATCTTCAACATATTTATAATTTATTTAAACTAATACACAATTTCAAAATTAATTTTTGTACAAATTTATTAATTTATGTATTAAAACATTTTTTTTAATTTATTAAATGATAATTTTACCTATATGTTTGTTTATTATAAGTTTTATGCTTAAAATAATTAATTTCATAATTCTAAAATTGCATAAAATAAAGAAGACAGATATTTAACATAATTTCGTAAATTACGAGAATGACAACTGCCATTTTGACATTTATTTCTTGATTTACAATCACATGGAAGTGTTTTAGAAATCTATTGATGATATTAAAAGGAAAAGTTATTAAAACTATATAAAAATGTGAAAGAATACTGTGTAATGTTGTAGAATAATATATAAACAAGCAATAAACATTCATAATTTTTTCCCAAATTTTTTTCAACTATTGCATGGTCTTTAGGTATGTATATTCTTTTTTCTAATTTTGACATATAAAGTGTCACTTTTCAAAACTGACTGACGTTTTGAAACGTCAAACTTTTCGTAACCAGTTACGAAAGAAAAATCTTTCATAACTGGGTGACGAAAAGTAAATTTTATCACCAGTTACAAAAAAAATTCACCAATTTGTTGTAAGCCAGATCATATATACCTTTAGATTTTTCGGGAATAATAGACGATAGCGCTTTTTGTGCATCTTCTTCGATATCACTTGGTATATCTGAATCTGAATCAGACATTTTTTGTATATTTTCACAGAAATGTCAAACTTAAAACAACATTAACAATCGAAATAAAGCGCACCCACGTATTTGATTTTTTATTAATTCATAAAAATAAATAATTTCAAAAGAGTAAAATTGCAATAATATTATCAAAATTAGAAAAAATCTTGTATGTAACACGTTAGAAAATGCAATTTTGTGTAACTTGCGCGATTTTGCGGGGTCTCGCTTCGCTCGCCCCGCAAATATCCCACCGTTACACAAAATAAGGCATTTTCTAACTGGTTACATAAATAGCTATTATAGTAATGGTAAAAATTTATAATCCGGCTTGCATTTAATTTTGTTATTATTATACTTACAATAAGTTGTAACTTTAAATTAAAAATGCCGGAATTTTTGTAGAAACTGCATTAGGAAAAAGTATAAAATATTTTGTACATAGTTTCTTGAATATGGTTTTTATTTTATTTTAATAATAACAGTTGTTAATTAAATGTTAATGTAGGTAAAAAAATATTAATTTGGAGTCACATAGTCGAAAGACTAATTCGAAATTTGATTTCTTGTTAATAAATTGACATTAACGACTGTTAGAATATATTTCGTGAGAAAATGTACGAAATATATGAAAATAATATCTCTTTTTTTGCAAGGTTTGCATATATTTGAGCTATGAATACTTAGAAGGGAAATTCGAAGATATGAAACGAATGGAGAATATTTTAAAAAATTATAAAGTCATATGTTCAAAAATTTCTATATGCTCGTTCCAAAAATTTTGCAGCAACCCTCGTACCCCTCGTACGTATGTCGAAACGAAGATCAAAACAGAGAATCAAACCTAGATTCATGGAATACGACAGATCAGTGATCATTGACATTGATTATCTATCTGATAAGCTTGTTTCTAATGATGGATTGAATTGATTTTTATATCAAAGTAGCTAGCTGGATGAAGTCTTAAATTGGTAATGGTGAATTTCAAATAAAGTGACTAATCTAGAATACAATAAGTCTAGGTATAATAATTTAAATGTTGTGTTAATAAAAAAATATTTTTATAATTAATTATTAATTATTTAATTTAATAAATATATAATAAAAAAATATATAAAAAAATGTTAATGTTCCATTGAAAATAATAATTAATATTGACAAAAAAATTTATATTCTGTCGGTAGGTAGCTAGGGGGTGCGAAGTACAACAGCATAAGAGGGGGTCTACAAGGTGGTGCGCAGGGCCCCCCGGTCTCCCCTGCGGCTGAAAAAGAAAAGAACAGCGGCCGCAGACAAAGGGAGAACACGGTGGAGGCCCTGCGACGCCACTGGGACCTACCCACCCCGGTAGTCGCCTGCATTTTCTTTTTCACTGTCATATTCGTATTCACCTTTTCTGGTTCAAACCTTTTATAATTCAATACTATTTTTTTATATATATTTTTTTCATTTTTAAAATAATTAATTCCATGTTTCTAACATCGCGTTATATGGAAATAATGATAGTCTAACATAATTACATATATTTTCAAGATTACAAGAAGTTATAATATGACATACGTCACTTTGACATTTATTTATAAGTTCCCTCAAATAACAATGATTTCATAAATTATATCAGCATATAACATGGAAAATAAAAATTAATAAAAGAAAACCAGAATAATATATTAAGGTATAATTGTGTTTTTGTCAAAAGATTTTTATTTAAGAATTTGTGCGAATAGAAAAAGTACTAGAATTGGAATTGGCGTTCACAAAATATTGTTTAATTTATTCTGAAATCTACAAAGATCGTACGTATTAAGATTCTGTTTTATCTTCAACATATTTATAATTTATTTAAACTAATACACAATTTCAAAATTAATTTTTGTACAAATTTATTAATTTATGTATTAAAACATTTTTTTTAATTTATTAAATGATAATTTTACCTATATGTTTGTTTATTATAAGTTTTATGCTTAAAATAATTAATTTCATAATTCTAAAATTGCATAAAATAAAGAAGACAGATATTTAACATAATTTCGTAAATTACGAGAATGACAACTGCCATTTTGACATTTATTTCTTGATTTACAATCACATGGAAGTGTTTTAGAAATCTATTGATGATATTAAAAGGAAAAGTTATTAAAACTATATAAAAATGTGAAAGAATACTGTGTAATGTTGTAGAATAATATATAAACAAGCAATAAACATTCATAATTTTTTCCCAAATTTTTTTCAACTATTGCATGGTCTTTAGGTATGTATATTCTTTTATAGTAATGGTAAAAATTTATAATCCGGCTTGCATTTAATTTTGTTATTATTATACTTACAATAAGTTGTAACTTTAAATTAAAAATGCCGGAATTTTTGTAGAAACTGCATTAGGAAAAAGTATAAAATATTTTGTACATAGTTTCTTGAATATGGTTTTTATTTTATTTTAATAATAACAGTTGTTAATTAAATGTTAATGTAGGTAAAAAAATATTAATTTGGAGTCACATAGTCGAAAGACTAATTCGAAATTTGATTTCTTGTTAATAAATTGACATTAACGACTGTTAGAATATATTTCGTGAGAAAATGTACGAAATATATGAAAATAATATCTCTTTTTTTGCAAGGTTTGCATATATTTGAGCTATGAATACTTAGAAGGGAAATTCGAAGATATGAAACGAATGGAGAATATTTTAAAAAATTATAAAGTCATATGTTCAAAAATTTCTATATGCTCGTTCCAAAAATTTTGCAGCAACCCTCGTACCCCTCGTACGTATGTCGAAACGAAGATCAAAACAGAGAATCAAACCTAGATTCATGGAATACGACAGATCAGTGATCATTGACATTGATTATCTATCTGATAAGCTTGTTTCTAATGATGGATTGAATTGATTTTTATATCAAAGTAGCTAGCTGGATGAAGTCTTAAATTGGTAATGGTGAATTTCAAATAAAGTGACTAATCTAGAATACAATAAGTCTAGGTATAATAATTTAAATGTTGTGTTAATAAAAAAATATTTTTATAATTAATTATTAATTATTTAATTTAATAAATATATAATAAAAAAATATATAAAAAAATGTTAATGTTCCATTGAAAATAATAATTAATATTGACAAAAAAATTTATATTCTGTCGGTAGGTAGCTAGGGGGTGCGAAGTACAACAGCATAAGAGGGGGTCTACAAGGTGGTGCGCAGGGCCCCCCGGTCTCCCCTGCGGCTGAAAAAGAAAAGAACAGCGGCCGCAGACAAAGGGAGAACACGGTGGAGGCCCTGCGACGCCACTGGGACCTACCCACCCCGGTAGTCGCCTGCATTTTCTTTTTCGCTGTCATATTCGTATTCACCTTTTCTGGTTCAAACCTTTTATAATTCAATACTATTTTTTTATATATATTTTTTTCATTTTTAAAATAATTAATTCCATGTTTCTAACATCGCGTTATATGGAAATAATGATAGTCTAACATAATTACATATATTTTCAAGATTACAAGAAGTTATAATATGACATACGTCACTTTGACATTTATTTATAAGTTCCCTCAAATAACAATGATTTCATAAATTATATCAGCATATAACATGGAAAATAAAAATTAATAAAAGAAAACCAGAATAATATATTAAGGTATAATTGTGTTTTTGTCAAAAGATTTTTATTTAAGAATTTGTGCGAATAGAAAAAGTACTAGAATTGGAATTGGCGTTCACAAAATATTGTTTAATTTATTCTGAAATCTACAAAGATCGTACGTATTAAGATTCTGTTTTATCTTCAACATATTTATAATTTATTTAAACTAATACACAATTTCAAAATTAATTTTTGTACAAATTTATTAATTTATGTATTAAAACATTTTTTTTAATTTATTAAATGATAATTTTACCTATATGTTTGTTTATTATAAGTTTTATGCTTAAAATAATTAATTTCATAATTCTAAAATTGCATAAAATAAAGAAGACAGATATTTAACATAATTTCGTAAATTACGAGAATGACAACTGCCATTTTGACATTTATTTCTTGATTTACAATCACATGGAAGTGTTTTAGAAATCTATTGATGATATTAAAAGGAAAAGTTATTAAAACTATATAAAAATGTGAAAGAATACTGTGTAATGTTGTAGAATAATATATAAACAAGCAATAAACATTCATAATTTTTTCCCAAATTTTTTTCAACTATTGCATGGTCTTTAGGTATGTATATTCTTTTATAGTAATGGTAAAAATTTATAATCCGGCTTGCATTTAATTTTGTTATTATTATACTTACAATAAGTTGTAACTTTAAATTAAAAATGCCGGAATTTTTGTAGAAACTGCATTAGGAAAAAGTATAAAATATTTTGTACATAGTTTCTTGAATATGGTTTTTATTTTATTTTAATAATAACAGTTGTTAATTAAATGTTAATGTAGGTAAAAAAATATTAATTTGGAGTCACATAGTCGAAAGACTAATTCGAAATTTGATTTCTTGTTAATAAATTGACATTAACGACTGTTAGAATATATTTCGTGAGAAAATGTACGAAATATATGAAAATAATATCTCTTTTTTTGCAAGGTTTGCATATATTTGAGCTATGAATACTTAGAAGGGAAATTCGAAGATATGAAACGAATGGAGAATATTTTAAAAAATTATAAAGTCATATGTTCAAAAATTTCTATATGCTCGTTCCAAAAATTTTGCAGCAACCCTCGTACCCCTCGTACGTATGTCGAAACGAAGATCAAAACAGAGAATCAAACCTAGATTCATGGAATACGACAGATCAGTGATCATTGACATTGATTATCTATCTGATAAGCTTGTTTCTAATGATGGATTGAATTGATTTTTATATCAAAGTAGCTAGCTGGATGAAGTCTTAAATTGGTAATGGTGAATTTCAAATAAAGTGACTAATCTAGAATACAATAAGTCTAGGTATAATAATTTAAATGTTGTGTTAATAAAAAAATATTTTTATAATTAATTATTAATTATTTAATTTAATAAATATATAATAAAAAAATATATAAAAAAATGTTAATGTTCCATTGAAAATAATAATTAATATTGACAAAAAAATTTATATTCTGTCGGTAGGTAGCTAGGGGGTGCGAAGTACAACAGCATAAGAGGGGGTCTACAAGGTGGTGCGCAGGGCCCCCCGGTCTCCCCTGCGGCTGAAAAAGAAAAGAACAGCGGCCGCAGACAAAGGGAGAACACGGTGGAGGCCCTGCGACGCCACTGGGACCTACCCACCCCGGTAGTCGCCTGCATTTTCTTTTTCACTGTCATATTCGTATTCACCTTTTCTGGTTCAAACCTTTTATAATTCAATACTATTTTTTTATATATATTTTTTTCATTTTTAAAATAATTAATTCCATGTTTCTAACATCGCGTTATATGGAAATAATGATAGTCTAACATAATTACATATATTTTCAAGATTACAAGAAGTTATAATATGACATACGTCACTTTGACATTTATTTATAAGTTCCCTCAAATAACAATGATTTCATAAATTATATCAGCATATAACATGGAAAATAAAAATTAATAAAAGAAAACCAGAATAATATATTAAGGTATAATTGTGTTTTTGTCAAAAGATTTTTATTTAAGAATTTGTGCGAATAGAAAAAGTACTAGAATTGGAATTGGCGTTCACAAAATATTGTTTAATTTATTCTGAAATCTACAAAGATCGTACGTATTAAGATTCTGTTTTATCTTCAACATATTTATAATTTATTTAAACTAATACACAATTTCAAAATTAATTTTTGTACAAATTTATTAATTTATGTATTAAAACATTTTTTTTAATTTATTAAATGATAATTTTACCTATATGTTTGTTTATTATAAGTTTTATGCTTAAAATAATTAATTTCATAATTCTAAAATTGCATAAAATAAAGAAGACAGATATTTAACATAATTTCGTAAATTACGAGAATGACAACTGCCATTTTGACATTTATTTCTTGATTTACAATCACATGGAAGTGTTTTAGAAATCTATTGATGATATTAAAAGGAAAAGTTATTAAAACTATATAAAAATGTGAAAGAATACTGTGTAATGTTGTAGAATAATATATAAACAAGCAATAAACATTCATAATTTTTTCCCAAATTTTTTTCAACTATTGCATGGTCTTTAGGTATGTATATTCTTTTATAGTAATGGTAAAAATTTATAATCCGGCTTGCATTTAATTTTGTTATTATTATACTTACAATAAGTTGTAACTTTAAATTAAAAATGCCGGAATTTTTGTAGAAACTGCATTAGGAAAAAGTATAAAATATTTTGTACATAGTTTCTTGAATATGGTTTTTATTTTATTTTAATAATAACAGTTGTTAATTAAATGTTAATGTAGGTAAAAAAATATTAATTTGGAGTCACATAGTCGAAAGACTAATTCGAAATTTGATTTCTTGTTAATAAATTGACATTAACGACTGTTAGAATATATTTCGTGAGAAAATGTACGAAATATATGAAAATAATATCTCTTTTTTTGCAAGGTTTGCATATATTTGAGCTATGAATACTTAGAAGGGAAATTCGAAGATATGAAACGAATGGAGAATATTTTAAAAAATTATAAAGTCATATGTTCAAAAATTTCTATATGCTCGTTCCAAAAATTTTGCAGCAACCCTCGTACCCCTCGTACGTATGTCGAAACGAAGATCAAAACAGAGAATCAAACCTAGATTCATGGAATACGACAGATCAGTGATCATTGACATTGATTATCTATCTGATAAGCTTGTTTCTAATGATGGATTGAATTGATTTTTATATCAAAGTAGCTAGCTGGATGAAGTCTTAAATTGGTAATGGTGAATTTCAAATAAAGTGACTAATCTAGAATACAATAAGTCTAGGTATAATAATTTAAATGTTGTGTTAATAAAAAAATATTTTTATAATTAATTATTAATTATTTAATTTAATAAATATATAATAAAAAAATATATAAAAAAATGTTAATGTTCCATTGAAAATAATAATTAATATTGACAAAAAAATTTATATTCTGTCGGTAGGTAGCTAGGGGGTGCGAAGTACAACAGCATAAGAGGGGGTCTACAAGGTGGTGCGCAGGGCCCCCCGGTCTCCCCTGCGGCTGAAAAAGAAAAGAACAGCGGCCGCAGACAAAGGGAGAACACGGTGGAGGCCCTGCGACGCCACTGGGACCTACCCACCCCGGTAGTCGCCTGCATTTTCTTTTTCACTGTCATATTCGTATTCACCTTTTCTGGTTCAAACCTTTTATAATTCAATACTATTTTTTTATATATATTTTTTTCATTTTTAAAATAATTAATTCCATGTTTCTAACATCGCGTTATATGGAAATAATGATAGTCTAACATAATTACATATATTTTCAAGATTACAAGAAGTTATAATATGACATACGTCACTTTGACATTTATTTATAAGTTCCCTCAAATAACAATGATTTCATAAATTATATCAGCATATAACATGGAAAATAAAAATTAATAAAAGAAAACCAGAATAATATATTAAGGTATAATTGTGTTTTTGTCAAAAGATTTTTATTTAAGAATTTGTGCGAATAGAAAAAGTACTAGAATTGGAATTGGCGTTCACAAAATATTGTTTAATTTATTCTGAAATCTACAAAGATCGTACGTATTAAGATTCTGTTTTATCTTCAACATATTTATAATTTATTTAAACTAATACACAATTTCAAAATTAATTTTTGTACAAATTTATTAATTTATGTATTAAAACATTTTTTTTAATTTATTAAATGATAATTTTACCTATATGTTTGTTTATTATAAGTTTTATGCTTAAAATAATTAATTTCATAATTCTAAAATTGCATAAAATAAAGAAGACAGATATTTAACATAATTTCGTAAATTACGAGAATGACAACTGCCATTTTGACATTTATTTCTTGATTTACAATCACATGGAAGTGTTTTAGAAATCTATTGATGATATTAAAAGGAAAAGTTATTAAAACTATATAAAAATGTGAAAGAATACTGTGTAATGTTGTAGAATAATATATAAACAAGCAATAAACATTCATAATTTTTTCCCAAATTTTTTTCAACTATTGCATGGTCTTTAGGTATGTATATTCTTTTATAGTAATGGTAAAAATTTATAATCCGGCTTGCATTTAATTTTGTTATTATTATACTTACAATAAGTTGTAACTTTAAATTAAAAATGCCGGAATTTTTGTAGAAACTGCATTAGGAAAAAGTATAAAATATTTTGTACATAGTTTCTTGAATATGGTTTTTATTTTATTTTAATAATAACAGTTGTTAATTAAATGTTAATGTAGGTAAAAAAATATTAATTTGGAGTCACATAGTCGAAAGACTAATTCGAAATTTGATTTCTTGTTAATAAATTGACATTAACGACTGTTAGAATATATTTCGTGAGAAAATGTACGAAATATATGAAAATAATATCTCTTTTTTTGCAAGGTTTGCATATATTTGAGCTATGAATACTTAGAAGGGAAATTCGAAGATATGAAACGAATGGAGAATATTTTAAAAAATTATAAAGTCATATGTTCAAAAATTTCTATATGCTCGTTCCAAAAATTTTGCAGCAACCCTCGTACCCCTCGTACGTATGTCGAAACGAAGATCAAAACAGAGAATCAAACCTAGATTCATGGAATACGACAGATCAGTGATCATTGACATTGATTATCTATCTGATAAGCTTGTTTCTAATGATGGATTGAATTGATTTTTATATCAAAGTAGCTAGCTGGATGAAGTCTTAAATTGGTAATGGTGAATTTCAAATAAAGTGACTAATCTAGAATACAATAAGTCTAGGTATAATAATTTAAATGTTGTGTTAATAAAAAAATATTTTTATAATTAATTATTAATTATTTAATTTAATAAATATATAATAAAAAAATATATAAAAAAATGTTAATGTTCCATTGAAAATAATAATTAATATTGACAAAAAAATTTATATTCTGTCGGTAGGTAGCTAGGGGGTGCGAAGTACAACAGCATAAGAGGGGGTCTACAAGGTGGTGCGCAGGGCCCCCCGGTCTCCCCTGCGGCTGAAAAAGAAAAGAACAGCGGCCGCAGACAAAGGGAGAACACGGTGGAGGCCCTGCGACGCCACTGGGACCTACCCACCCCGGTAGTCGCCTGCATTTTCTTTTTCACTGTCATATTCGTATTCACCTTTTCTGGTTCAAACCTTTTATAATTCAATACTATTTTTTTATATATATTTTTTTCATTTTTAAAATAATTAATTCCATGTTTCTAACATCGCGTTATATGGAAATAATGATAGTCTAACATAATTACATATATTTTCAAGATTACAAGAAGTTATAATATGACATACGTCACTTTGACATTTATTTATAAGTTCCCTCAAATAACAATGATTTCATAAATTATATCAGCATATAACATGGAAAATAAAAATTAATAAAAGAAAACCAGAATAATATATTAAGGTATAATTGTGTTTTTGTCAAAAGATTTTTATTTAAGAATTTGTGCGAATAGAAAAAGTACTAGAATTGGAATTGGCGTTCACAAAATATTGTTTAATTTATTCTGAAATCTACAAAGATCGTACGTATTAAGATTCTGTTTTATCTTCAACATATTTATAATTTATTTAAACTAATACACAATTTCAAAATTAATTTTTGTACAAATTTATTAATTTATGTATTAAAACATTTTTTTTAATTTATTAAATGATAATTTTACCTATATGTTTGTTTATTATAAGTTTTATGCTTAAAATAATTAATTTCATAATTCTAAAATTGCATAAAATAAAGAAGACAGATATTTAACATAATTTCGTAAATTACGAGAATGACAACTGCCATTTTGACATTTATTTCTTGATTTACAATCACATGGAAGTGTTTTAGAAATCTATTGATGATATTAAAAGGAAAAGTTATTAAAACTATATAAAAATGTGAAAGAATACTGTGTAATGTTGTAGAATAATATATAAACAAGCAATAAACATTCATAATTTTTTCCCAAATTTTTTTCAACTATTGCATGGTCTTTAGGTATGTATATTCTTTTATAGTAATGGTAAAAATTTATAATCCGGCTTGCATTTAATTTTGTTATTATTATACTTACAATAAGTTGTAACTTTAAATTAAAAATGCCGGAATTTTTGTAGAAACTGCATTAGGAAAAAGTATAAAATATTTTGTACATAGTTTCTTGAATATGGTTTTTATTTTATTTTAATAATAACAGTTGTTAATTAAATGTTAATGTAGGTAAAAAAATATTAATTTGGAGTCACATAGTCGAAAGACTAATTCGAAATTTGATTTCTTGTTAATAAATTGACATTAACGACTGTTAGAATATATTTCGTGAGAAAATGTACGAAATATATGAAAATAATATCTCTTTTTTTGCAAGGTTTGCATATATTTGAGCTATGAATACTTAGAAGGGAAATTCGAAGATATGAAACGAATGGAGAATATTTTAAAAAATTATAAAGTCATATGTTCAAAAATTTCTATATGCTCGTTCCAAAAATTTTGCAGCAACCCTCGTACCCCTCGTACGTATGTCGAAACGAAGATCAAAACAGAGAATCAAACCTAGATTCATGGAATACGACAGATCAGTGATCATTGACATTGATTATCTATCTGATAAGCTTGTTTCTAATGATGGATTGAATTGATTTTTATATCAAAGTAGCTAGCTGGATGAAGTCTTAAATTGGTAATGGTGAATTTCAAATAAAGTGACTAATCTAGAATACAATAAGTCTAGGTATAATAATTTAAATGTTGTGTTAATAAAAAAATATTTTTATAATTAATTATTAATTATTTAATTTAATAAATATATAATAAAAAAATATATAAAAAAATGTTAATGTTCCATTGAAAATAATAATTAATATTGACAAAAAAATTTATATTCTGTCGGTAGGTAGCTAGGGGGTGCGAAGTACAACAGCATAAGAGGGGGTCTACAAGGTGGTGCGCAGGGCCCCCCGGTCTCCCCTGCGGCTGAAAAAGAAAAGAACAGCGGCCGCAGACAAAGGGAGAACACGGTGGAGGCCCTGCGACGCCACTGGGACCTACCCACCCCGGTAGTCGCCTGCATTTTCTTTTTCACTGTCATATTCGTATTCACCTTTTCTGGTTCAAACCTTTTATAATTCAATACTATTTTTTTATATATATTTTTTTCATTTTTAAAATAATTAATTCCATGTTTCTAACATCGCGTTATATGGAAATAATGATAGTCTAACATAATTACATATATTTTCAAGATTACAAGAAGTTATAATATGACATACGTCACTTTGACATTTATTTATAAGTTCCCTCAAATAACAATGATTTCATAAATTATATCAGCATATAACATGGAAAATAAAAATTAATAAAAGAAAACCAGAATAATATATTAAGGTATAATTGTGTTTTTGTCAAAAGATTTTTATTTAAGAATTTGTGCGAATAGAAAAAGTACTAGAATTGGAATTGGCGTTCACAAAATATTGTTTAATTTATTCTGAAATCTACAAAGATCGTACGTATTAAGATTCTGTTTTATCTTCAACATATTTATAATTTATTTAAACTAATACACAATTTCAAAATTAATTTTTGTACAAATTTATTAATTTATGTATTAAAACATTTTTTTTAATTTATTAAATGATAATTTTACCTATATGTTTGTTTATTATAAGTTTTATGCTTAAAATAATTAATTTCATAATTCTAAAATTGCATAAAATAAAGAAGACAGATATTTAACATAATTTCGTAAATTACGAGAATGACAACTGCCATTTTGACATTTATTTCTTGATTTACAATCACATGGAAGTGTTTTAGAAATCTATTGATGATATTAAAAGGAAAAGTTATTAAAACTATATAAAAATGTGAAAGAATACTGTGTAATGTTGTAGAATAATATATAAACAAGCAATAAACATTCATAATTTTTTCCCAAATTTTTTTCAACTATTGCATGGTCTTTAGGTATGTATATTCTTTTATAGTAATGGTAAAAATTTATAATCCGGCTTGCATTTAATTTTGTTATTATTATACTTACAATAAGTTGTAACTTTAAATTAAAAATGCCGGAATTTTTGTAGAAACTGCATTAGGAAAAAGTATAAAATATTTTGTACATAGTTTCTTGAATATGGTTTTTATTTTATTTTAATAATAACAGTTGTTAATTAAATGTTAATGTAGGTAAAAAAATATTAATTTGGAGTCACATAGTCGAAAGACTAATTCGAAATTTGATTTCTTGTTAATAAATTGACATTAACGACTGTTAGAATATATTTCGTGAGAAAATGTACGAAATATATGAAAATAATATCTCTTTTTTTGCAAGGTTTGCATATATTTGAGCTATGAATACTTAGAAGGGAAATTCGAAGATATGAAACGAATGGAGAATATTTTAAAAAATTATAAAGTCATATGTTCAAAAATTTCTATATGCTCGTTCCAAAAATTTTGCAGCAACCCTCGTACCCCTCGTACGTATGTCGAAACGAAGATCAAAACAGAGAATCAAACCTAGATTCATGGAATACGACAGATCAGTGATCATTGACATTGATTATCTATCTGATAAGCTTGTTTCTAATGATGGATTGAATTGATTTTTATATCAAAGTAGCTAGCTGGATGAAGTCTTAAATTGGTAATGGTGAATTTCAAATAAAGTGACTAATCTAGAATACAATAAGTCTAGGTATAATAATTTAAATGTTGTGTTAATAAAAAAATATTTTTATAATTAATTATTAATTATTTAATTTAATAAATATATAATAAAAAAATATATAAAAAAATGTTAATGTTCCATTGAAAATAATAATTAATATTGACAAAAAAATTTATATTCTGTCGGTAGGTAGCTAGGGGGTGCGAAGTACAACAGCATAAGAGGGGGTCTACAAGGTGGTGCGCAGGGCCCCCCGGTCTCCCCTGCGGCTGAAAAAGAAAAGAACAGCGGCCGCAGACAAAGGGAGAACACGGTGGAGGCCCTGCGACGCCACTGGGACCTACCCACCCCGGTAGTCGCCTGCATTTTCTTTTTCACTGTCATATTCGTATTCACCTTTTCTGGTTCAAACCTTTTATAATTCAATACTATTTTTTTATATATATTTTTTTCATTTTTAAAATAATTAATTCCATGTTTCTAACATCGCGTTATATGGAAATAATGATAGTCTAACATAATTACATATATTTTCAAGATTACAAGAAGTTATAATATGACATACGTCACTTTGACATTTATTTATAAGTTCCCTCAAATAACAATGATTTCATAAATTATATCAGCATATAACATGGAAAATAAAAATTAATAAAAGAAAACCAGAATAATATATTAAGGTATAATTGTGTTTTTGTCAAAAGATTTTTATTTAAGAATTTGTGCGAATAGAAAAAGTACTAGAATTGGAATTGGCGTTCACAAAATATTGTTTAATTTATTCTGAAATCTACAAAGATCGTACGTATTAAGATTCTGTTTTATCTTCAACATATTTATAATTTATTTAAACTAATACACAATTTCAAAATTAATTTTTGTACAAATTTATTAATTTATGTATTAAAACATTTTTTTTAATTTATTAAATGATAATTTTACCTATATGTTTGTTTATTATAAGTTTTATGCTTAAAATAATTAATTTCATAATTCTAAAATTGCATAAAATAAAGAAGACAGATATTTAACATAATTTCGTAAATTACGAGAATGACAACTGCCATTTTGACATTTATTTCTTGATTTACAATCACATGGAAGTGTTTTAGAAATCTATTGATGATATTAAAAGGAAAAGTTATTAAAACTATATAAAAATGTGAAAGAATACTGTGTAATGTTGTAGAATAATATATAAACAAGCAATAAACATTCATAATTTTTTCCCAAATTTTTTTCAACTATTGCATGGTCTTTAGGTATGTATATTCTTTTATAGTAATGGTAAAAATTTATAATCCGGCTTGCATTTAATTTTGTTATTATTATACTTACAATAAGTTGTAACTTTAAATTAAAAATGCCGGAATTTTTGTAGAAACTGCATTAGGAAAAAGTATAAAATATTTTGTACATAGTTTCTTGAATATGGTTTTTATTTTATTTTAATAATAACAGTTGTTAATTAAATGTTAATGTAGGTAAAAAAATATTAATTTGGAGTCACATAGTCGAAAGACTAATTCGAAATTTGATTTCTTGTTAATAAATTGACATTAACGACTGTTAGAATATATTTCGTGAGAAAATGTACGAAATATATGAAAATAATATCTCTTTTTTTGCAAGGTTTGCATATATTTGAGCTATGAATACTTAGAAGGGAAATTCGAAGATATGAAACGAATGGAGAATATTTTAAAAAATTATAAAGTCATATGTTCAAAAATTTCTATATGCTCGTTCCAAAAATTTTGCAGCAACCCTCGTACCCCTCGTACGTATGTCGAAACGAAGATCAAAACAGAGAATCAAACCTAGATTCATGGAATACGACAGATCAGTGATCATTGACATTGATTATCTATCTGATAAGCTTGTTTCTAATGATGGATTGAATTGATTTTTATATCAAAGTAGCTAGCTGGATGAAGTCTTAAATTGGTAATGGTGAATTTCAAATAAAGTGACTAATCTAGAATACAATAAGTCTAGGTATAATAATTTAAATGTTGTGTTAATAAAAAAATATTTTTATAATTAATTATTAATTATTTAATTTAATAAATATATAATAAAAAAATATATAAAAAAATGTTAATGTTCCATTGAAAATAATAATTAATATTGACAAAAAAATTTATATTCTGTCGGTAGGTAGCTAGGGGGTGCGAAGTACAACAGCATAAGAGGGGGTCTACAAGGTGGTGCGCAGGGCCCCCCGGTCTCCCCTGCGGCTGAAAAAGAAAAGAACAGCGGCCGCAGACAAAGGGAGAACACGGTGGAGGCCCTGCGACGCCACTGGGACCTACCCACCCCGGTAGTCGCCTGCATTTTCTTTTTCACTGTCATATTCGTATTCACCTTTTCTGGTTCAAACCTTTTATAATTCAATACTATTTTTTTATATATATTTTTTTCATTTTTAAAATAATTAATTCCATGTTTCTAACATCGCGTTATATGGAAATAATGATAGTCTAACATAATTACATATATTTTCAAGATTACAAGAAGTTATAATATGACATACGTCACTTTGACATTTATTTATAAGTTCCCTCAAATAACAATGATTTCATAAATTATATCAGCATATAACATGGAAAATAAAAATTAATAAAAGAAAACCAGAATAATATATTAAGGTATAATTGTGTTTTTGTCAAAAGATTTTTATTTAAGAATTTGTGCGAATAGAAAAAGTACTAGAATTGGAATTGGCGTTCACAAAATATTGTTTAATTTATTCTGAAATCTACAAAGATCGTACGTATTAAGATTCTGTTTTATCTTCAACATATTTATAATTTATTTAAACTAATACACAATTTCAAAATTAATTTTTGTACAAATTTATTAATTTATGTATTAAAACATTTTTTTTAATTTATTAAATGATAATTTTACCTATATGTTTGTTTATTATAAGTTTTATGCTTAAAATAATTAATTTCATAATTCTAAAATTGCATAAAATAAAGAAGACAGATATTTAACATAATTTCGTAAATTACGAGAATGACAACTGCCATTTTGACATTTATTTCTTGATTTACAATCACATGGAAGTGTTTTAGAAATCTATTGATGATATTAAAAGGAAAAGTTATTAAAACTATATAAAAATGTGAAAGAATACTGTGTAATGTTGTAGAATAATATATAAACAAGCAATAAACATTCATAATTTTTTCCCAAATTTTTTTCAACTATTGCATGGTCTTTAGGTATGTATATTCTTTTATAGTAATGGTAAAAATTTATAATCCGGCTTGCATTTAATTTTGTTATTATTATACTTACAATAAGTTGTAACTTTAAATTAAAAATGCCGGAATTTTTGTAGAAACTGCATTAGGAAAAAGTATAAAATATTTTGTACATAGTTTCTTGAATATGGTTTTTATTTTATTTTAATAATAACAGTTGTTAATTAAATGTTAATGTAGGTAAAAAAATATTAATTTGGAGTCACATAGTCGAAAGACTAATTCGAAATTTGATTTCTTGTTAATAAATTGACATTAACGACTGTTAGAATATATTTCGTGAGAAAATGTACGAAATATATGAAAATAATATCTCTTTTTTTGCAAGGTTTGCATATATTTGAGCTATGAATACTTAGAAGGGAAATTCGAAGATATGAAACGAATGGAGAATATTTTAAAAAATTATAAAGTCATATGTTCAAAAATTTCTATATGCTCGTTCCAAAAATTTTGCAGCAACCCTCGTACCCCTCGTACGTATGTCGAAACGAAGATCAAAACAGAGAATCAAACCTAGATTCATGGAATACGACAGATCAGTGATCATTGACATTGATTATCTATCTGATAAGCTTGTTTCTAATGATGGATTGAATTGATTTTTATATCAAAGTAGCTAGCTGGATGAAGTCTTAAATTGGTAATGGTGAATTTCAAATAAAGTGACTAATCTAGAATACAATAAGTCTAGGTATAATAATTTAAATGTTGTGTTAATAAAAAAATATTTTTATAATTAATTATTAATTATTTAATTTAATAAATATATAATAAAAAAATATATATAAAAAATGTTAATGTTCCATTGAAAATAATAATTAATATTGACAAAAAAATTTATATTCTGTCGGTAGGTAGCTAGGGGGTGCGAAGTACAACAGCATAAGAGGGGGTCTACAAGGTGGTGCGCAGGGCCCCCCGGTCTCCCCTGCGGCTGAAAAAGAAAAGAACAGCGGCCGCAGACAAAGGGAGAACACGGTGGAGGCCCTGCGACGCCACTGGGACCTACCCACCCCGGTAGTCGCCTGCATTTTCTTTTTCACTGTCATATTCGTATTCACCTTTTCTGGTTCAAACCTTTTATAATTCAATACTATTTTTTTATATATATTTTTTTCATTTTTAAAATAATTAATTCCATGTTTCTAACATCGCGTTATATGGAAATAATGATAGTCTAACATAATTACATATATTTTCAAGATTACAAGAAGTTATAATATGACATACGTCACTTTGACATTTATTTATAAGTTCCCTCAAATAACAATGATTTCATAAATTATATCAGCATATAACATGGAAAATAAAAATTAATAAAAGAAAACCAGAATAATATATTAAGGTATAATTGTGTTTTTGTCAAAAGATTTTTATTTAAGAATTTGTGCGAATAGAAAAAGTACTAGAATTGGAATTGGCGTTCACAAAATATTGTTTAATTTATTCTGAAATCTACAAAGATCGTACGTATTAAGATTCTGTTTTATCTTCAACATATTTATAATTTATTTAAACTAATACACAATTTCAAAATTAATTTTTGTACAAATTTATTAATTTATGTATTAAAACATTTTTTTTAATTTATTAAATGATAATTTTACCTATATGTTTGTTTATTATAAGTTTTATGCTTAAAATAATTAATTTCATAATTCTAAAATTGCATAAAATAAAGAAGACAGATATTTAACATAATTTCGTAAATTACGAGAATGACAACTGCCATTTTGACATTTATTTCTTGATTTACAATCACATGGAAGTGTTTTAGAAATCTATTGATGATATTAAAAGGAAAAGTTATTAAAACTATATAAAAATGTGAAAGAATACTGTGTAATGTTGTAGAATAATATATAAACAAGCAATAAACATTCATAATTTTTTCCCAAATTTTTTTCAACTATTGCATGGTCTTTAGGTATGTATATTCTTTTATAGTAATGGTAAAAATTTATAATCCGGCTTGCATTTAATTTTGTTATTATTATACTTACAATAAGTTGTAACTTTAAATTAAAAATGCCGGAATTTTTGTAGAAACTGCATTAGGAAAAAGTATAAAATATTTTGTACATAGTTTCTTGAATATGGTTTTTATTTTATTTTAATAATAACAGTTGTTAATTAAATGTTAATGTAGGTAAAAAAATATTAATTTGGAGTCACATAGTCGAAAGACTAATTCGAAATTTGATTTCTTGTTAATAAATTGACATTAACGACTGTTAGAATATATTTCGTGAGAAAATGTACGAAATATATGAAAATAATATCTCTTTTTTTGCAAGGTTTGCATATATTTGAGCTATGAATACTTAGAAGGGAAATTCGAAGATATGAAACGAATGGAGAATATTTTAAAAAATTATAAAGTCATATGTTCAAAAATTTCTATATGCTCGTTCCAAAAATTTTGCAGCAACCCTCGTACCCCTCGTACGTATGTCGAAACGAAGATCAAAACAGAGAATCAAACCTAGATTCATGGAATACGACAGATCAGTGATCATTGACATTGATTATCTATCTGATAAGCTTGTTTCTAATGATGGATTGAATTGATTTTTATATCAAAGTAGCTAGCTGGATGAAGTCTTAAATTGGTAATGGTGAATTTCAAATAAAGTGACTAATCTAGAATACAATAAGTCTAGGTATAATAATTTAAATGTTGTGTTAATAAAAAAATATTTTTATAATTAATTATTAATTATTTAATTTAATAAATATATAATAAAAAAATATATAAAAAAATGTTAATGTTCCATTGAAAATAATAATTAATATTGACAAAAAAATTTATATTCTGTCGGTAGGTAGCTAGGGGGTGCGAAGTACAACAGCATAAGAGGGGGTCTACAAGGTGGTGCGCAGGGCCCCCCGGTCTCCCCTGCGGCTGAAAAAGAAAAGAACAGCGGCCGCAGACAAAGGGAGAACACGGTGGAGGCCCTGCGACGCCACTGGGACCTACCCACCCCGGTAGTCGCCTGCATTTTCTTTTTCACTGTCATATTCGTATTCACCTTTTCTGGTTCAAACCTTTTATAATTCAATACTATTTTTTTATATATATTTTTTTCATTTTTAAAATAATTAATTCCATGTTTCTAACATCGCGTTATATGGAAATAATGATAGTCTAACATAATTACATATATTTTCAAGATTACAAGAAGTTATAATATGACATACGTCACTTTGACATTTATTTATAAGTTCCCTCAAATAACAATGATTTCATAAATTATATCAGCATATAACATGGAAAATAAAAATTAATAAAAGAAAACCAGAATAATATATTAAGGTATAATTGTGTTTTTGTCAAAAGATTTTTATTTAAGAATTTGTGCGAATAGAAAAAGTACTAGAATTGGAATTGGCGTTCACAAAATATTGTTTAATTTATTCTGAAATCTACAAAGATCGTACGTATTAAGATTCTGTTTTATCTTCAACATATTTATAATTTATTTAAACTAATACACAATTTCAAAATTAATTTTTGTACAAATTTATTAATTTATGTATTAAAACATTTTTTTTAATTTATTAAATGATAATTTTACCTATATGTTTGTTTATTATAAGTTTTATGCTTAAAATAATTAATTTCATAATTCTAAAATTGCATAAAATAAAGAAGACAGATATTTAACATAATTTCGTAAATTACGAGAATGACAACTGCCATTTTGACATTTATTTCTTGATTTACAATCACATGGAAGTGTTTTAGAAATCTATTGATGATATTAAAAGGAAAAGTTATTAAAACTATATAAAAATGTGAAAGAATACTGTGTAATGTTGTAGAATAATATATAAACAAGCAATAAACATTCATAATTTTTTCCCAAATTTTTTTCAACTATTGCATGGTCTTTAGGTATGTATATTCTTTTATAGTAATGGTAAAAATTTATAATCCGGCTTGCATTTAATTTTGTTATTATTATACTTACAATAAGTTGTAACTTTAAATTAAAAATGCCGGAATTTTTGTAGAAACTGCATTAGGAAAAAGTATAAAATATTTTGTACATAGTTTCTTGAATATGGTTTTTATTTTATTTTAATAATAACAGTTGTTAATTAAATGTTAATGTAGGTAAAAAAATATTAATTTGGAGTCACATAGTCGAAAGACTAATTCGAAATTTGATTTCTTGTTAATAAATTGACATTAACGACTGTTAGAATATATTTCGTGAGAAAATGTACGAAATATATGAAAATAATATCTCTTTTTTTGCAAGGTTTGCATATATTTGAGCTATGAATACTTAGAAGGGAAATTCGAAGATATGAAACGAATGGAGAATATTTTAAAAAATTATAAAGTCATATGTTCAAAAATTTCTATATGCTCGTTCCAAAAATTTTGCAGCAACCCTCGTACCCCTCGTACGTATGTCGAAACGAAGATCAAAACAGAGAATCAAACCTAGATTCATGGAATACGACAGATCAGTGATCATTGACATTGATTATCTATCTGATAAGCTTGTTTCTAATGATGGATTGAATTGATTTTTATATCAAAGTAGCTAGCTGGATGAAGTCTTAAATTGGTAATGGTGAATTTCAAATAAAGTGACTAATCTAGAATACAATAAGTCTAGGTATAATAATTTAAATGTTGTGTTAATAAAAAAATATTTTTATAATTAATTATTAATTATTTAATTTAATAAATATATAATAAAAAAATATATAAAAAAATGTTAATGTTCCATTGAAAATAATAATTAATATTGACAAAAAAATTTATATTCTGTCGGTAGGTAGCTAGGGGGTGCGAAGTACAACAGCATAAGAGGGGGTCTACAAGGTGGTGCGCAGGGCCCCCCGGTCTCCCCTGCGGCTGAAAAAGAAAAGAACAGCGGCCGCAGACAAAGGGAGAACACGGTGGAGGCCCTGCGACGCCACTGGGACCTACCCACCCCGGTAGTCGCCTGCATTTTCTTTTTCACTGTCATATTCGTATTCACCTTTTCTGGTTCAAACCTTTTATAATTCAATACTATTTTTTTATATATATTTTTTTCATTTTTAAAATAATTAATTCCATGTTTCTAACATCGCGTTATATGGAAATAATGATAGTCTAACATAATTACATATATTTTCAAGATTACAAGAAGTTATAATATGACATACGTCACTTTGACATTTATTTATAAGTTCCCTCAAATAACAATGATTTCATAAATTATATCAGCATATAACATGGAAAATAAAAATTAATAAAAGAAAACCAGAATAATATATTAAGGTATAATTGTGTTTTTGTCAAAAGATTTTTATTTAAGAATTTGTGCGAATAGAAAAAGTACTAGAATTGGAATTGGCGTTCACAAAATATTGTTTAATTTATTCTGAAATCTACAAAGATCGTACGTATTAAGATTCTGTTTTATCTTCAACATATTTATAATTTATTTAAACTAATACACAATTTCAAAATTAATTTTTGTACAAATTTATTAATTTATGTATTAAAACATTTTTTTTAATTTATTAAATGATAATTTTACCTATATGTTTGTTTATTATAAGTTTTATGCTTAAAATAATTAATTTCATAATTCTAAAATTGCATAAAATAAAGAAGACAGATATTTAACATAATTTCGTAAATTACGAGAATGACAACTGCCATTTTGACATTTATTTCTTGATTTACAATCACATGGAAGTGTTTTAGAAATCTATTGATGATATTAAAAGGAAAAGTTATTAAAACTATATAAAAATGTGAAAGAATACTGTGTAATGTTGTAGAATAATATATAAACAAGCAATAAACATTCATAATTTTTTCCCAAATTTTTTTCAACTATTGCATGGTCTTTAGGTATGTATATTCTTTTATAGTAATGGTAAAAATTTATAATCCGGCTTGCATTTAATTTTGTTATTATTATACTTACAATAAGTTGTAACTTTAAATTAAAAATGCCGGAATTTTTGTAGAAACTGCATTAGGAAAAAGTATAAAATATTTTGTACATAGTTTCTTGAATATGGTTTTTATTTTATTTTAATAATAACAGTTGTTAATTAAATGTTAATGTAGGTAAAAAAATATTAATTTGGAGTCACATAGTCGAAAGACTAATTCGAAATTTGATTTCTTGTTAATAAATTGACATTAACGACTGTTAGAATATATTTCGTGAGAAAATGTACGAAATATATGAAAATAATATCTCTTTTTTTGCAAGGTTTGCATATATTTGAGCTATGAATACTTAGAAGGGAAATTCGAAGATATGAAACGAATGGAGAATATTTTAAAAAATTATAAAGTCATATGTTCAAAAATTTCTATATGCTCGTTCCAAAAATTTTGCAGCAACCCTCGTACCCCTCGTACGTATGTCGAAACGAAGATCAAAACAGAGAATCAAACCTAGATTCATGGAATACGACAGATCAGTGATCATTGACATTGATTATCTATCTGATAAGCTTGTTTCTAATGATGGATTGAATTGATTTTTATATCAAAGTAGCTAGCTGGATGAAGTCTTAAATTGGTAATGGTGAATTTCAAATAAAGTGACTAATCTAGAATACAATAAGTCTAGGTATAATAATTTAAATGTTGTGTTAATAAAAAAATATTTTTATAATTAATTATTAATTATTTAATTTAATAAATATATAATAAAAAAATATATAAAAAAATGTTAATGTTCCATTGAAAATAATAATTAATATTGACAAAAAAATTTATATTCTGTCGGTAGGTAGCTAGGGGGTGCGAAGTACAACAGCATAAGAGGGGGTCTACAAGGTGGTGCGCAGGGCCCCCCGGTCTCCCCTGCGGCTGAAAAAGAAAAGAACAGCGGCCGCAGACAAAGGGAGAACACGGTGGAGGCCCTGCGACGCCACTGGGACCTACCCACCCCGGTAGTCGCCTGCATTTTCTTTTTCACTGTCATATTCGTATTCACCTTTTCTGGTTCAAACCTTTTATAATTCAATACTATTTTTTTATATATATTTTTTTCATTTTTAAAATAATTAATTCCATGTTTCTAACATCGCGTTATATGGAAATAATGATAGTCTAACATAATTACATATATTTTCAAGATTACAAGAAGTTATAATATGACATACGTCACTTTGACATTTATTTATAAGTTCCCTCAAATAACAATGATTTCATAAATTATATCAGCATATAACATGGAAAATAAAAATTAATAAAAGAAAACCAGAATAATATATTAAGGTATAATTGTGTTTTTGTCAAAAGATTTTTATTTAAGAATTTGTGCGAATAGAAAAAGTACTAGAATTGGAATTGGCGTTCACAAAATATTGTTTAATTTATTCTGAAATCTACAAAGATCGTACGTATTAAGATTCTGTTTTATCTTCAACATATTTATAATTTATTTAAACTAATACACAATTTCAAAATTAATTTTTGTACAAATTTATTAATTTATGTATTAAAACATTTTTTTTAATTTATTAAATGATAATTTTACCTATATGTTTGTTTATTATAAGTTTTATGCTTAAAATAATTAATTTCATAATTCTAAAATTGCATAAAATAAAGAAGACAGATATTTAACATAATTTCGTAAATTACGAGAATGACAACTGCCATTTTGACATTTATTTCTTGATTTACAATCACATGGAAGTGTTTTAGAAATCTATTGATGATATTAAAAGGAAAAGTTATTAAAACTATATAAAAATGTGAAAGAATACTGTGTAATGTTGTAGAATAATATATAAACAAGCAATAAACATTCATAATTTTTTCCCAAATTTTTTTCAACTATTGCATGGTCTTTAGGTATGTATATTCTTTTATAGTAATGGTAAAAATTTATAATCCGGCTTGCATTTAATTTTGTTATTATTATACTTACAATAAGTTGTAACTTTAAATTAAAAATGCCGGAATTTTTGTAGAAACTGCATTAGGAAAAAGTATAAAATATTTTGTACATAGTTTCTTGAATATGGTTTTTATTTTATTTTAATAATAACAGTTGTTAATTAAATGTTAATGTAGGTAAAAAAATATTAATTTGGAGTCACATAGTCGAAAGACTAATTCGAAATTTGATTTCTTGTTAATAAATTGACATTAACGACTGTTAGAATATATTTCGTGAGAAAATGTACGAAATATATGAAAATAATATCTCTTTTTTTGCAAGGTTTGCATATATTTGAGCTATGAATACTTAGAAGGGAAATTCGAAGATATGAAACGAATGGAGAATATTTTAAAAAATTATAAAGTCATATGTTCAAAAATTTCTATATGCTCGTTCCAAAAATTTTGCAGCAACCCTCGTACCCCTCGTACGTATGTCGAAACGAAGATCAAAACAGAGAATCAAACCTAGATTCATGGAATACGACAGATCAGTGATCATTGACATTGATTATCTATCTGATAAGCTTGTTTCTAATGATGGATTGAATTGATTTTTATATCAAAGTAGCTAGCTGGATGAAGTCTTAAATTGGTAATGGTGAATTTCAAATAAAGTGACTAATCTAGAATACAATAAGTCTAGGTATAATAATTTAAATGTTGTGTTAATAAAAAAATATTTTTATAATTAATTATTAATTATTTAATTTAATAAATATATAATAAAAAAATATATAAAAAAATGTTAATGTTCCATTGAAAATAATAATTAATATTGACAAAAAAATTTATATTCTGTCGGTAGGTAGCTAGGGGGTGCGAAGTACAACAGCATAAGAGGGGGTCTACAAGGTGGTGCGCAGGGCCCCCCGGTCTCCCCTGCGGCTGAAAAAGAAAAGAACAGCGGCCGCAGACAAAGGGAGAACACGGTGGAGGCCCTGCGACGCCACTGGGACCTACCCACCCCGGTAGTCGCCTGCATTTTCTTTTTCACTGTCATATTCGTATTCACCTTTTCTGGTTCAAACCTTTTATAATTCAATACTATTTTTTTATATATATTTTTTTCATTTTTAAAATAATTAATTCCATGTTTCTAACATCGCGTTATATGGAAATAATGATAGTCTAACATAATTACATATATTTTCAAGATTACAAGAAGTTATAATATGACATACGTCACTTTGACATTTATTTATAAGTTCCCTCAAATAACAATGATTTCATAAATTATATCAGCATATAACATGGAAAATAAAAATTAATAAAAGAAAACCAGAATAATATATTAAGGTATAATTGTGTTTTTGTCAAAAGATTTTTATTTAAGAATTTGTGCGAATAGAAAAAGTACTAGAATTGGAATTGGCGTTCACAAAATATTGTTTAATTTATTCTGAAATCTACAAAGATCGTACGTATTAAGATTCTGTTTTATCTTCAACATATTTATAATTTATTTAAACTAATACACAATTTCAAAATTAATTTTTGTACAAATTTATTAATTTATGTATTAAAACATTTTTTTTAATTTATTAAATGATAATTTTACCTATATGTTTGTTTATTATAAGTTTTATGCTTAAAATAATTAATTTCATAATTCTAAAATTGCATAAAATAAAGAAGACAGATATTTAACATAATTTCGTAAATTACGAGAATGACAACTGCCATTTTGACATTTATTTCTTGATTTACAATCACATGGAAGTGTTTTAGAAATCTATTGATGATATTAAAAGGAAAAGTTATTAAAACTATATAAAAATGTGAAAGAATACTGTGTAATGTTGTAGAATAATATATAAACAAGCAATAAACATTCATAATTTTTTCCCAAATTTTTTTCAACTATTGCATGGTCTTTAGGTATGTATATTCTTTTATAGTAATGGTAAAAATTTATAATCCGGCTTGCATTTAATTTTGTTATTATTATACTTACAATAAGTTGTAACTTTAAATTAAAAATGCCGGAATTTTTGTAGAAACTGCATTAGGAAAAAGTATAAAATATTTTGTACATAGTTTCTTGAATATGGTTTTTATTTTATTTTAATAATAACAGTTGTTAATTAAATGTTAATGTAGGTAAAAAAATATTAATTTGGAGTCACATAGTCGAAAGACTAATTCGAAATTTGATTTCTTGTTAATAAATTGACATTAACGACTGTTAGAATATATTTCGTGAGAAAATGTACGAAATATATGAAAATAATATCTCTTTTTTTGCAAGGTTTGCATATATTTGAGCTATGAATACTTAGAAGGGAAATTCGAAGATATGAAACGAATGGAGAATATTTTAAAAAATTATAAAGTCATATGTTCAAAAATTTCTATATGCTCGTTCCAAAAATTTTGCAGCAACCCTCGTACCCCTCGTACGTATGTCGAAACGAAGATCAAAACAGAGAATCAAACCTAGATTCATGGAATACGACAGATCAGTGATCATTGACATTGATTATCTATCTGATAAGCTTGTTTCTAATGATGGATTGAATTGATTTTTATATCAAAGTAGCTAGCTGGATGAAGTCTTAAATTGGTAATGGTGAATTTCAAATAAAGTGACTAATCTAGAATACAATAAGTCTAGGTATAATAATTTAAATGTTGTGTTAATAAAAAAATATTTTTATAATTAATTATTAATTATTTAATTTAATAAATATATAATAAAAAAATATATATAAAAAATGTTAATGTTCCATTGAAAATAATAATTAATATTGACAAAAAAATTTATATTCTGTCGGTAGGTAGCTAGGGGGTGCGAAGTACAACAGCATAAGAGGGGGTCTACAAGGTGGTGCGCAGGGCCCCCCGGTCTCCCCTGCGGCTGAAAAAGAAAAGAACAGCGGCCGCAGACAAAGGGAGAACACGGTGGAGGCCCTGCGACGCCACTGGGACCTACCCACCCCGGTAGTCGCCTGCATTTTCTTTTTCACTGTCATATTCGTATTCACCTTTTCTGGTTCAAACCTTTTATAATTCAATACTATTTTTTTATATATATTTTTTTCATTTTTAAAATAATTAATTCCATGTTTCTAACATCGCGTTATATGGAAATAATGATAGTCTAACATAATTACATATATTTTCAAGATTACAAGAAGTTATAATATGACATACGTCACTTTGACATTTATTTATAAGTTCCCTCAAATAACAATGATTTCATAAATTATATCAGCATATAACATGGAAAATAAAAATACTGTGTAATGTTGTAGAATAATATATAAACAAGCAATAAACATTCATAATTTTTTCCCACCACTGCACCCCGCCTGCGATAGCTGTCTGCCTTTTTATCTTTAAGTAACACATACATTTGTACATTTCCAGTTCAAGGCTTCTAAAATGCAAATGATTTTTTTTTATTTTTACTTATTTTAAAATATAATTAAATGCATGTTTCTGACATAGTATTATATAAATAAAATGCTTAATTAAACACATATTTATATATTTTTTAGATAATTTAAAGTTAAATAACATGTGTCACTTTGACATTAATGACATTTGTTTATTGATTTGTTAGCAGTCATTTAGAAATCATAATCTAACATTGAAAAGGAAATGTACTTAAAGTACAAGTATATAAAAGTGTAGAATAATAGTATATTGTGTTATTGAAAATAGATTTTTATATAAAGTGAAAATTAGTAAAACTGTTATTGGAAAAATATTATTTAAATTAATCTGAATGCCCTAAATATCTGTAAGTAATGAAATCCCAATATTTGTGAAGTTCCTTATTTGCTTATTTAATAATAATTTTGAATGATATTTGTAATACTTAAATTTTCTATTTTTTTTTTTTTTTTTTTTTTTTTTTTTTTTAAGTCCAAAAGAAATAACTGCTAATAATTTCACAGGAGACTTTGCTATAAAGAATCGGTTTTTTTATTGTATTTACTTCTTTGCAGGCCGCATTACATTTACTATTAACAGTATTATTAAGGTACATTTTTTTAGAAAATTAATAGTTGTCTTATAACAATATTTGTTATTATTTTTAGGAAAACCTTGAAAAGTTATGTTGGTTCTGACAGTTTCAATTCATTTAAATGAACCGAATTCTGATCTTAATTTCATTTTTAAATTTTTTTCTTAAATATATTCGCCATTTTAACATGTTAATATGTCTGTAGAGTGTTTTTAAACTGTTTATAGAAATAGGAAAGATTTTTATTAGAAGAGAAAGAAACGATTTATTAAATTTTATATTCCTGTAGGACTCCGATGCAATGAGATAATCACTGGTTGAACATAACCTCAATTAGCTATCATTTTCAAAGAGTTTTTTGTTTTACATAAATTCTAGGTGTTTTTTACAAGTTTCTAAGGTGAGTTATCTTATCTTATTATAATTATATTATTTATATTACACTTTTTACCTCCCGCCTATCAATATATAGATAAGGGAGGTATTGTTTTTGGTCAGATTTCTCGAGTATGAGTTTTCAACATATGAGCACGAATTAGGGTCCCTAGAATACTATTTTACTATTTTTACCGTGATGTCTGTATGTCCGTGTGTGTGTGTGTGTGTGTGTGTTTCTGTGTTTGTGTGTCTGTGACGATTTTTCGTCCACGATAACTCCAATACGAGACATGTAAAACATATAATATTTGGTATTTATGACTTATATCCAAATATGATGAACTGATTAGATTTTGATTATAATTGGTTAACAGGAAGTAGTACTTTATTTGAAGCTTTAAACCGTTTTTCCAAAAAAAATACCTCTAATACAATTTTTTCGCTAATTACTTTATTATTAAATAAAAAGATTTTTTAATATTCTACCGATCTGCATAATTACGTTTATAGATAACTTCTAGCTAGATAGAAAAAAAATATATAAATTATAATAATTTTACTGCTGAGAAGTTTCGATAAAACAGATGAGTTATTCATATGTTCACAATATTTGACATATGATGTCAAATTTGATGTAAGTAAATGTAAAAGATAACATAAGTAAATATGAAGTAGTTTTATTGTAAAATTAGGAAAGGTGGAAGAAATTGTTATGGGATAATTCAATAACCTTTAATGGATTAATACATTTATTAATCGATTAGCTTTAAATACATTTCTTGAACAAATTTATTAATTATATTTGACAACTCTATTTTATACTCACTATTCAATTATTCATTTCATGGATAACTATCAATATTTTCACACGCCCCCTCGATTTATATTTTCATAAAATAATACAATCGTACTAAGTAAATATTGATTGTTAAACATAATACATATTATTAATAATAATTAACAATTTTATCAATATTTAATGTCAAATTTCTTAATGTAATAAATTTATCTTTGGGCAAAACTTTTGTAAATAAATCAGCAATATTATTATTTATATTTACATATTCTACATCAATGATTCCGTTTTGATACAATTCTTTAATAAAATGATATCTAATATCAATGTGTTTGCTTCTTTGGGAATTTTCAAAAGTTTTAACCATAGATATTGCACTACAATTATCAATTTTAATAATTTTTTTTCCATTAGAGTAATTACCAAATTCTGATAAGATACCTAATAAATTTAATATTTCTTGAGCTGCTGAGGATGCAGCGCAGTACTCAGCTTCCATGGTTGAAAGAGCAATACAACTCTGCTTCTTTGAGAACCATGCAATAGGATTTTCTCCAAAGAAAGCTATAAAACCACTGACACTCTTTCTTGTAGATTTATCCCCTGCCCAATCTGCATCAGAATAGGCTTCTAGTCTTGTCATTTCATTTTTTTGTGTAATTCAAACCAAAATCTCTTGTACTACTGAGATATCTTAATACTCGCTTAGCTGCTTTCCAAGTCTGGTCAGATGGTTTATCCAGTACTCGACTTAGCAATGATACTGCAAAACATAGATCTGGTCTTGTAGTTACTGCTATGTACAACAAACTGCACACTAAATGACGATAAGGAACTGTTGTATTTAAATTATTTTCGTCAATTTGAAATCCAACTTCCATTGGAGTTGCTATGCTTCGACATTGTTCCATATTAAAATTTTGTATCAATCGGTCAATAATTTTAGTCTGTTGTATTTTTATTCCAGCATCAGTTCGAGTAAATTGCATACCAAGAAAACATTTCGTTGAAAGCCGTTTTGTTCCATAACTTCATTGAATTTATCATTCCAACATTTTGGTGATATTCTGAGACCATACAAGGCACGATTTAATTTCATAAATTCGCTTTTTGCTTGAACCCCTTTTGGTTTCTTGATATAAACTTCATTTTTTAAAGTTCCATTTAGAAAGGCAGTAGGTACATCAATTTGTTTTAATGGCCAATCATTGCGTACAACGAATGACAATAATATACGTAGAGTGGTCATTCTACATACTGGTGCATATGATAATTCATCTTCATTGAAGGGTTGCTGAAAGCCTTTGGCCACTAACCTTGCCTTATATGTTCCATCTTCTTTTTTCTTAAAAACCCATTTCGTGTCTATTGCTACTTCATCTTTAATATCTTCTACAGGAGTCCAGGTTCCTATTTTTTCTTGAGAATCTATTTCGTTTTTAATTGCCATCCTCCATACTTCAGATTTAATGGCTTCTTCATATGTTTCGGGTTCATTATTCGTTGATAACATACAGTATGCTGTATATAATTCAAAATCTTTCAAATGATTCGGAGTTCTGATTTCTCTTCTTGATGTTGTTATGTTCTTGATTTCTTGTATCTTTTCTGTATCCTTTTCTTTATTTGCTTCTTGTTCTTTATTCTTATCTTGCAAATCTTTTTCTTCATTTAATTCTTGATTTATAATTATTCGATTCTTAAATTCTATTCGATTCTTAAATTCCATGACGTTCTCATCAAATATTACGTCTCTTGATCGTATTATTCTTTCTTCTTCTGGTATCCACAGCCTATATCCCCCACCACAATATCCTATCATTACTCCTCGTTCGGCTCTGGATTCTAGCTTCTTTCCTTTTGGCAATCGGGTATACCATGCTCGACATCCAAATATTTTCATTTTAGAACTATCTTGTCGTCCATTCCATAACAATGATGGGGTTTTCCCGATTTCTAAAGTACTTGTCGGTGATCTATTTAGCTCATATGCTGAACATTTCAAAGCTTCACCCCATAAATACTTAGGAATACCAGAATCAATCAATTTTGTCCTCACACGACTGAGTAACGTTTGTATCATTCGTTCCGATTTACCATTCATCTGTGGAGAGTAACTCATTGTGTATTCTAATTTTATTCCTTTCTTTTTTGCAAAATTTTTAAAATTTTTAGATGTAACTTCTCCTCCATTATCCAATCTTAATCTTTTCACTAGTGTTCCGTGTTGTCTTTCTAATTGTGTAATAAAGTTTACTAAATTTCCTTCTGCTTCATCTTTTGTCTTCAATAAATTAATTACTACAAATTGTGAAAAGTCGTCTACTATAACTTGAAAATATTTTTCATAATTTTGTGTAATTGGATCAACAGGTCCACAGACATCAGAATGTAATAACTCACCAATGTGGGTAGTAAATTTCTTGTGTTGATAGAAAGGTAGTCTTTTAGCTTTTCCTTCAATACATGCTTCACATTTCTCTCTTGTATACGGCAATCCTAACTGGCGAAGTCCTTCTCTTCCGAGATGACCTAAACGGCGATGCCATAAGTTATCTATTTCTAAAGATCTACTAACATTACATTCTTCATTTTTTATAATTTTAACTCTAAGTAAATAAAGATTTCTTACTCTCTCGCACAATATTTTAAATCCTTGACCATTAATTATCATCTCGTTTTTGATAACCAATACATTATTAACTTTAGAAGATAGTTTGCTTACTGATAGCAAATTGTGCTTCAGTTCAGGTACAATTAGTGCTTCTATATTTATTACTTTACCTTGGCAGAATACTCGTAAATTACCCTTTTTCTTCGCTTTCATTGTGGCACCATTCGCTATATGAATTATTACCTCATGTTCTAAATTTTGAACATCATTCATGAAATTTTCTAATTCTTCTTTAACTAAATGATTACTTGCACCTGAGTCCATAATGAACATATCATCGTTATTTATACTTATTTCTTCTTCTTGAACATTTAAAGCAACAAACGTAATGACGGACGATGCATTTGCCTTTTCTTCAATTTGTCTGGAACCTTGGTTCATGTAACCGCGATTATAATTTCTATAATTTCTTCTTGTTCCTCTGCTATTTCCACGAAACATTCCTTTTCTTTTTGGGCATTGTGCGACAAAGTGTCTTTTATCGCCACAGTTATAACAACCAAAACCTGAAGATTTGAAGCTTACTTCATCTTGACATTCTTTGCTATTATTGGTCCCTTTGGATCGTAATTTTGTTTCTTCATCTAACAATCTTGCCTTTACAAAATCCATTTTGATGTCTGGAAGTGTTTCTAACGCAGTTATTACAACATCATATTCTTTTGTCAATGTAAGTAATAGATGACATATTCGATCAGTTTCATCAATTTTGGAGCCAAGTTCTTCTAATTCGCGAATAATTGAGTCAAATTTTAAGAAATGATCTTCTAAATTACAATGTCGATCACATTTTAAATTTTCTCTAGTGTTAACTTTGAGAAAGCACTGGATCGGACAAAAATTCCTTGAAGCGCATTAAGCATTTCTTTAGCTGACTTGGCATCTTTAATTATGTCTAAATGTTTATCAGACACTCCTTGTATTATAAGCGCTTTAGCTTTTGCATCCTTTATTAAGTAAGATTTCTTATTATCTTCATCTACTGGAGTCTCTTCAGTTATTACATTTTTAATTTGTTCCTTCTCTAATACAGACATTATTCGAAATTTCCAATTATTAAAATTGTTTCCTGATAATACAGGCACATTTATTGCTACGCTTGACATCCTGATTTCAGAAAATTGTCACAATAATATATATAAACTGGTTCTTATTCTTCGTAGTCTGGGCCCATAACCTGTTATGGGATAATTCAATAACCTTTAATGGATTAATACATTTATTAATCGATTAGCTTTAAATACATTTCTTGAACAAATTTATTAATTATATTTGACAACTCTATTTTATACTCACTATTCAATTATTCATTTCATGGATAACTATCAATATTTTCACAGAAATATATAATGCATATATTTGCATGCGTGAATCAAGGTAAGTTAGGTTCCGGTTTTAATAACGTCAAAAATAGCTGTCATATTGGTCATACAAATTTTATGAAGGAAATTTTAGGTATGAAATGAATTAAAAATATTCTGAACTGCAATAACAAATTAATTTTAAAACTACAAATTAAATGTATTAAATAACTTACATAGAATATATGTATTATTACAGTGGCGGGAAGTATAGTGCTGGACACATCAGATTTTTTTAACGCATATATTACATATTCCACATCAACACAAATATTTATGATTGAAAGTCAAGTAGAACTTTGGATGCGATAAATAAGGCAGTGAAAGATAATGGACCAACTATATTTACAGAGTGATCATGCGAGAATGAACCAGCTATTATCTCCGTTTTTAAGAAAGATAGCGATTATTTTCTTATTGCAGATTTACTATAGATAACATGGGCTATAAGATGCGGTAGTCAGAAGTATTCTATTTCCGGTTCTCGAGTATATGATATCAACTTAGAAATTTCAAATAGCACATACTACTTTGTTTTATATTTTTGAAAAGTACACAAAATTTTCTTAACAATGGTGATAAATAAGTAGTATGTTATTTTATTAAAAAATAAAATGGCGGTCGTTTAAAATATTGTATTAAATAAGTGTTTACTGTTTGAGATTTGGATGTTTCTAGTTCATGGATGATGTGCTATTTAAAATTAATTTCATTTATTTAGCGTTACCAGGGAAGTACTCAATAAAACTTTAATTATGAAGGGGCGGACTGGGTTTTTTTATCGGATATCCTAGTGATCTGCTCCAATCTTTCCTAACTTACACATTTGCCAATGCATAATGACATCAAAATATTTAAATATTTATTATAAAAATTTGATGAAAAAATTGTTTATATTTCCTGATACAAAAACATTTTTGATTACATTAAACACAGTTAATTACAATAAAGATACCTTGATTACAATAGTGAAATTGACTGTTACAAAAATGAATGTTATCTAATATTTATACTTATTTCACAATTATACTAAATGTTTTATTACTATTCTTAGATAATTTTATTATTATAACAAATAAATTAATATAATATATAGAATACATCTTAATTAAATAAATATTCAAACTGCCGACTATGAGCCTCTATACATTTCTATGCTCGTTTTATCACTTAATATGTAGATCGTCTAATTTCTGTAGCTGTAATTGATCCTATAGCTTCTTCTATTTTGTTTTTTAATTCTTGCAAATTATTAATAGGCTCTTTGTATACTGCATCTTTTACAAGACCCCAGAGAAAAAAGTCTAATGGAGTTAAATCCGGAGAGCGAGCAGGCCAACGAATCAAACAATTTATTCCAAGAACCTGATTTCCAAACATATTATTTAAAAAAATTTGACAAACTGCAGCATTATGTGGTGGAGCTCTATCTTGTTGAAACCACATGTTTCGTCTATTGGCTAGCGGAATGTCGTCCAAGTAATTGAATAACTAGTTTTGTAAAAAGTTTAAATAGCGTTCACTTGTTAAATTTTCTTCGTAAAAATATGGTCCCAAAATTTTGTCAAAAAGTATGCCACACCAAACATTAATTTTAAACTATGCTGGTGTTTAGTTTCTCGTAATACATACGGATTTTTGTTGTATGCAATTCAAAAACCAATTACAAAAATTTAGTCGTCTACTAAAATCAGTTTCTATTAAACTTTATCCTTTGTGTAAATGGTAAGCTTTATATTTATGTTTTTTCAAAATTTTATGAACTTTTCCATAACTTACATTTAAATCTGTGCTAATATCTCTAATAGAAACACGTGGATTATTTTCAACTGAAGCCAACACAACCACTTCTAAATCTTCATCGTTTTCTAAATTACGTTTTTGAGGTAACAGTGATCCAGTTGTCCTTATTTTTCCTCCATTCTTCTAAATATGGATATACTTGGTTGAATCCGATTAAGAAATTCTTGGCGATATAAAAGATCTGCTTCTCTTTTATTTTTATGAAATCGAAAATAGACATCAACCATATCTACTTTTTCAGAATTAGTACACAAATAATTAGGCATTTTACCGGATAACTCCAAATTGCAAGAAACACAAATTTATGTTTGTTTTATTTCTTTTGTTGCCCTGGTAACGCTAAATTATAGTTATTTACATGCGAAATGTTTCATTTCAGCCGAGGGCTTATATATATATTACCGAGAGGCGAAGTCTCGAGGTGAGATATAGCGCGAGGCGAAATGAAACTCCCATCGAGGTATGTATACTATTTTATTCACAATCAAACGTACAGTTAGTTGTTACATAAGGTACATTATTTTTTGACAACTATTATAATTTGTTTTAACCTATTTTATTGTAGAGATTTATGACAATGTTACTAGGCAACATCTACATAAATACTTCCAACCCATGAGATGGAAGTGCAATTTGTTACTTCCAACCTAAGAGATTTGTCAATACAGTTAGGAATGACTAACTTCCAAACCTCCAAAAAGTTAGAAATCGGCAATTTACTATAATGATTGTGAATAAATGAAATTACTTTTAAATATCACATTTTGCATGAACTAGAAACAACCAAATCTCAAACAGTAAACACTTATTTAATAAAATAGTTTAAACGCCCGCCAATTTATTTTTAATAACATAACATACTTCTTATTTAGCACCATTGTAAAGAAAATTTTGTGTACTTTTCAAAAATATAAAACAAAGTAGTATGTGCTATTTGAAATTTTAAAGTTGATTTCATATACTCCGAAACTGGAAATAGTAGAATATTTCTGACTACCGCATCTTATAGTCCATGTTATCTATAGTAAATCTGCAATAAGAAGATAATCGCTATCTTCCTTAATAACAGAGATAATAGCTGGTTCATTCTTGCATGATCACCCTGTATATATTTCATTAGCATCTGTTGAATTTTAGTCCAGGTTGTAGAAGAATTAATACAAATCTTGAAATATTACTGATTATGCCTTTCTGATTACAAAACTTCTTAATGCAAGAAATAAATAAAAATACGCCTTTATAACATGCAATACATAATCACCAAATATTATGGAGTAAACAGAATTGTCAAATATATTATTTACTACATATGTTTTTCATAGTACACCAAGTTAAAAAAAAAACTATAAATATGAAAACACAAAGTAGCAAATGAAACAAAAAACTTATTAACCAAATAATTAATCTCTAACAACATTTAAACTAATGCTGCTAGATGTCATAATATTATATCTTTATAACAAGTATTTGTATTCCAAATCTTGAAACATAATCCAACAGTGATACAAATCTTGTAACACTGCTTTATATGGACAGCACACTTTCTATTATTTGTAGAGTGTATTAAAACGATTTAAACTAGAAATACCTGTTTAAGCCATTTCTTATCATGGTCAGTAGAATACAATAGTAAATTTATTAAAATTCCAATAACAACATTAACAGGTAGGTTCCCACCTCTGCCTATTATATTTAGTTATCATTTAATTAATAAATGCATGTATAAACAATTAATAAGCAGTTAAATTGATTAATTTATTAAAATAAATAATAAAAATTACATCCAATAAATTAATTTTAGTTACATAGTGTGTTCACAAAGGGCCGAAAAAACATGGTATTGCGATATTATATAGGACTTTCACGTCTTTATATTTTATATTGACTGATTTGTGACAACTTGTGTTTTGTGACATGTAATGTTTATTTCCATTTTTGATTTGTAATTGTAATTCAATATAATTATTATTTGAATTATAATAGTTTATTGTCTTTTTAATTATCAGTAGTATCAGTTCATTTGAGGAGGACTGCAGAATAACAGAAACAATGTTTAAAAAATACACCTCGGTTAATTTTGTTTTGTTATTTCTTTTTTTTATGCGGCATTAAATTATTATCTATCTTGTTCTACTAAAGATATTTGGCATATTTTCATTTTTACAATTCTTTGTTTTTTACTAGATATTTCATTACATTTATCTTTGCAGTATTTGAATATTTGAAACGTTAATGTTATATTTAAAAAGTGATCTAAAAATGTATTTTTGTGTTCTATAAAACTAAACCAATGAAATGTTATGTGGCATAACACAATATTTTTTAATTTAGCTAGTAGATTTGATTTGAACCCATTTTTCTCTAAATACGAAATCGTGTACATTTTTTTAAAAGTAAGATAATATTTTCAGTTGCATATAGTAATGAAAATTTATTTGTACTATGTTCTTTAAATGTAGTAAATAAATGAGAAGGATTTAATTCATTTGCAAAAATATTTAATTTGCATGTTTCACATCCAATATTGTTCATCTTTCTTAAAATAAATCCAGGTACATAAGCAAAAGATTGATTTTCTAAAATACTTTCATCAATTTCCTGTCTTAAAATTATTTCGGTATTGTCATTAGATACATTCTCAGATTCAGTGGATAATATTTCAGGAGTTGTAGAATTTAGTAAGCCTATTAAACTATCCATTAATTCACTCTCATCTTCTTCACAATTTGAATTATAAATTTTACCTGTTAATCCATTTAAAATTGCAGTTTTAAAAGCACCTATAAATTGATGACATTGTGGATTAGAATTTTGTATGCCGTGTTGACAAATAATAAAAAACAGATTTTCTAAAGGATCTTGATTAAAACAACGCATATTGACAAATGACAAATTTAAATCCCAAATTTTGAAGATTAGAACATAACATTTCTATAGCCTCTAATGTTGTTACCCATCCCTTATTAAATTTAAACCGATGTTTCATTTCAACTCCTGAATTTTTATCAATAAATTTCCAACGTGAAATTTGCTTCCTCATTTCCCTCCAAAATAATATATGTTTTGATTTTTTAGATAAAACACATTTGTGTATTTTGTTTTATCTGGCCTAAAAGTACTACCATTCATGCTGTCAAACAAACTATCGATGTTACGTACAAACTCCGCTGTATATGTAGCCTCTGAAGGCATTTGTGATACATTATTTGCTACTAATGTTTCAATACCAGCAGCAACAGTATTTATTACTTAATTGCTGAGCAGCTACCTTAACTTTCATTTTTATTCGGGGATCTTTTATTTTAAAATACTCTGGTTTTAATTTATTTGCTTGTTTAAATCTCAATTGTTTATCAAGTTGAAAAAATTTTAAAATATACTTCCATTTAGCAATTTTGTATTCACCGTACATAATATTACACGTGGGCAAAGCATTTCTCGTATTATTTAATAGATGTGGTGGATCAAATATGGTGACTATTTGCTTAGAATTTAATACAAAATATGGACCAGGTTTAGGTTGTCCTTGTTGTAATAATCTTATTGCTTCCTGATTTGTACTATCATGATCACAAATTGTCCCATCAATGTTAACACCTATTTCGAATAATTTTTCAATTTTATGAATTATAATAGATTTTAAATTACATGTTTGAATTGATCCTCTGGTAAAATAATATGCAACAAGCTGTTTAATTTTTTATATATACCTCTTATCATAAAAGTAATGCATGATTTGCTAATTTTGTTGTCTTACCTAAAAACCCTAACTCCTCATACCCAATTATTGTGCTATTATGTATATTGTAATGCAAACCCTCGGCCAAACTAATTTCATCAAAAAATAGAACATTTCTCTCAGTTATTTTGTTATGTTAGTATATGATATATGCATATTGTTGAATTCAGAAAAAAATATTCTATCGAATGGAATAACCTAAAAATAAACATATGTTCCCATTTAAAATAAGAAAGTTGTGTCCCGTATTTTGAGAACCACTGGTCGAAAAAAATTTTTTTTTTGCTCATTGTATTAGTCTTGTAAAATGGTGGTTCTTTGCTAACTTAACCAATCTCGTAGCTCTTATAGTTCTCGAGATAGCAATGGTGGCACGCTTAAATGGAACACCCTGTATATATATAATACGAATACAAAGATAAAAATTAGACGAAATAATATAAATTATAATAATATACGTATACTTAACCCTTAAACTCAGCTCACCCAAACGTCAAAACAAAACAGTGACCGTGAACGCTGAACTAGTGACCAGCTATTTTTCCCGTTCACGCGGTCCCCGAACAGTTCAGAGTGAACGCTGCATTCAGCAGAAAATTGGTGAATATGTTCAGTGACCGGTAGTCGGCTGAATGCGCCCATAGTTTCGCTTCTCGTTATGTTAACCCAGATATGCCTAATGTACTATGTGTAGTACACAATAATTTTGTTTGGTCCTGCACACCCTTTGCATGGTAGAGCGTGTTGTTTACTTTTTTTGTGTTCAGTAAGGCTGTATCTGTCGAGCTGTATGCGTTTATATACATTAGTTTGATAAATAATATAAAATATAGTGTCTCTAAAACGTGGATTTATGAAAAATGGCTGACTTGAGTATACCGCCACAAAGGTGACTGAATTTTTGCTCTTAATCTTACTTTAAATTTTGAAATTTTGGACTTAACATATTGCTAAGACATGTATTTGTCTTCTTTAATATTAATATTTCAAAATTTTTATTTTTCGAATCGTATTTCGTTATTCTCAAATTTGGTGTACTAAATATAGTACATTAGGAACATATAGGACTTTTAATTACAGATTCTATTGCCTTCAAGATGCGCTAAATTTGTTAGAAGAAAATGAAATTGCGGCAAATAATACAAAGGTAATATCGTTATTGTCCCCTGTCAATGCATGCGGTGAAATTACGGATGAGGATTCTGGTGGAGAAGAAAATTTTTCAATAAATAATTTACCGGGTTCACAACTACTGGCTCCAGCTGAATTAGAATTATATTCATCTGATGATGACTTCTCTAGTGATGACGATATACCTTTATCACATTATTTACTTTCCAGAAAGGTTTCAGAAGAATCAGAGTGTACCCGTAAAATCAAAAATAAGAAAAGAATATTTTATGAATGGGAATAAAAAGATTTGGAAAATGAATTGAATTTATTTGAAAATTTTGGTGATTTGGAAAATTATAAAAAAATGATTCCTCTTGAATTGTTTTTCCTTTTTTTTGAGGATGAACTATTAGAGTTAATTCTAACTGAGACAAATAATTATGCCAAACTAAAAAATCATACTCAAACTATAAATATGACTGAACTAAAAACATTTCTTGGAGTACTAATACTAAGTGGCTACATGCAAATTCCAAGAAGACGATTATTTTGGGAACGGGAAAGGGATACTCATAATGATTTAGTTAGCGATGCAATATCCAGAGATAAATTTGAATTCATATTCACCAATTTTCATTTAATCGATAACAAGAAAATTGATAAAGAAGACAAATTTGCGAAGATAAGGCCACTGTATTCAAAACTAAACGATTTATTTTTGAAATATGCTCCTCTAGAAGAAATGCATTCAATTGATGAAGCAATGGTACCTTATTACGGCCGTCATGGATGCAAACAATACATTCATGGTAAACCTATTAGATATGGTTACAAAATATGGGTAGGCGCAACCAGACTTGGATATGTCAATTGGCTAGAACCATATCAGGGATCGTCTACAAAAATCAATAAAAATTATGAAGAACTTGGTCTAGGAGCTTCTGTCGTCTTAGAATATTCAGATGTACTTAGAAAAAAATGGCCAAATATAAATTTTCATCTCTTTTTCGATAACTTTTTCACCTCCATTCCGTTGATTGAAAAACTATCTGAAAGAGAATTTAGAGCCACAGGAACCATACGAGAAAATCGTTTACCAAGTCGACCACTACTTGATAATAAAATTATGAAAAAGAACAAGAGAGGAGTCTACGATTTCAAAAAAATCAAGGATAAAAATATACTTGCAGTAAAGTGGCACGACAACAGTATTGTCTCATTTCTTTCTAACTTTGCTGGCATAAATCCCATTCATTCAGTAAAGAGGTATTCACGCAAGGATAGAAAAAATATTTATATTGAACAGCCTCACATTGTCAAACTTTATAATGCTAATATGGGTGGAGTTGATCGACTGGATGAGAATATTAGTTTATATCGTGTATCAATGAGAGGGAAAAAATGGTATTTTCCTCTAATAGCTCATTCCATAGACCTGGTTATCCACAATGCTTGGCATATTCACCGAAAAAATGGTGGTGAGTTCGATCTTTTACGATTTCGTAGAAGTATTGCTACATCACTTTTACTTCAAAATAAGAAACCAAGGGACTATCGTAGTGGTAAAAGTTCACAAAGATCTATTATAAACGATGATATCAGATATGATCGAGTAGATCATTTTGTTATTCCACAAGACAAACAAACTAGGTATGTGCCATGAACGAACAACAACTAGGTGCAACAAATGTGACATAGGAGTCCATGTTAAATGTTTCTTGAACTTTCATACGAGAGCATAGTATATTTTCCTAATGTACCAAATATAGTACGGCAAAAAAAATGTATTTTGGGTAAAATAAAAGTTTTCAAACTATAGCATGTGTATTTTACATTTCATTTAGACAGATAATCAGTTAGAAAAAATTAAAAAATATGTACAGAAAACTTTTAGGCATATCTGGGTTAATGTTTTGTTGTATTAACCATTAATAATGATGAATGTTATAGTTTACTTTGTAGTTGATATTTGCAATTGATATAATAACAAGTCTAAATGATAGCAAACGAAGTTATGGAATCCTACTCCTATTATCTAGTTTTTTTATAAAGGTGCTCCATCATAGGAGATGGAAGGAGATACTGTCTTTGTTTAATTAGCACGGCATCACCGATGTCCATAAAGTATTTGACTAGATGGGTTTTACTTAAACCACGAGAGCCGAGCTCTTTATATTCCTCAACCATTTTGGACAACGCATCACGCTGAGAGCGTAACAAATTATCGCAGCCCGAAATTCCGGCAACCGAGTCAATATTTGCAGAAATGGACACAGGATTCAACGTGAAATCTAAAGAAATTCCAAATACTCTACAAAAATCCACGTCCAAGATTAGGGTCTGACGTAAAAAAAGGACAACAGCCACGGAAAGGGATTTTGTACGACCATTAAAATTTATCGGTACAGAAACATTACCTAAAATAGATTACGTCTTGCCACAAGCGAAACCATAAATGGCATTTCCGGTAAACAAATCGGTCGCTTATCTGAAAAGCAGTTCCTCAGATACACCATGGGCGAAAGCGCATTGTTAAATACGGTCTAAAAATTAATTTACGCCTGAAGAACCGTCATATGTAATATTCCAGCGAGTAACCTAAGGGTTACGCACGGAAGAAGGAACCACCGACAATAAGGTGCTGTACGCGTAAGTGTTCGTTAAATGAATAGGCGAATTATCAGGTTGCTGAGGAGGATTACCCGTAGTAGTGTCATCAAACCTTATTGCATTAAGCCGATTTATTAAGTCGCGACCCACGCTATCCGAAAAAACCAATAGGTTAGTGAAAGTTTCAAAAGCAGGAGGAATGGCATTAGTTAAGTTTAGTCGTTGGGCATGATCCAACTCAAATGTGATCAAATTGTCATTTCGGTTATGTTTAACTAATTCGATTCTACTAGTTAGATTAATCTTAGCGACCGCAAGCAATTTAGTGAGTGTATGCTAATAATTAAACAAAAACCGAGACATTCTTTGGTGCACATGAATAAGACATGCATTGCATTCGTCACTATATTGCTTAAAGCCAGTGGAAGTATACTGAATCATACCTATCATTTCCTGCAATTTGGTAGCACAGATGTGTTGTTCAGAAATAGAGTCAGGATAAAGGGCCCGATTCACAAAAGCAGCGTTCATACTTTCCATTTGCACCAATTCCAAAAGTATAGTCCTCTTGTCTTCAAGTGATCTCGTGTCGTCAACATTCCGAATTAAGAGCTCATATGTTACTTCGTCCTCTCGCAATAAATTGTTATCCATGGCCGAAAATTATTACCAACAAAATAAACAAAAATTAGTAAATAAGCAAAAAATCCTGATGTAAGAAAGGGAAAGAATTAAAGACAAAGACATAGGCTTCCGCTAAGTAATTTTTTAAATTTAACTAACTAAAAGAGAAGCCCCCCCACGCTGGGCACCAAAAATTTGTGTAACATATTGATACTTTAAAATAAAAGTATTAATATCTACCCACGTCTCACAAATCAGCACGGCTAACTGTAAGTAGCGGAAGCTAAGATCGGGATACGAAATTAAAGTTTGTGGCCGGAATGGTGATCCGACTAAATGGAAAATTATAAGCAAATAGCTCAAAAATATTTAATATGGCTACAAACTTGTATTTCGGGCGCCAGCATCTTGAAAAAGAAATCTGTTGAGAAATGCAATTCAGTGCTTATTATATATATATAGGGTGTTAATACTAACTTTTCTTAGTTCAAATTTTTGATTCATAGTTATTGGCGTTCTTTTGTTTTTTGAAAAATCGTCATTACTCCCTTATTTTAAGAGATATTGAAAAAATACAAAAACTGTCAGCATTTGCTTTTAGTTCTCTAAAACTTTTGTATTTACAATTATTTTCTATTTTATCAAATAACAAAATGGCGGCCGATCAAAAATTTCAAAACAAGATATTTTGAAAACCACTTGATCGATTTTTGAAAATAAAACATTTATAAAATCCTTATACTATCTACTAATAAATGCCTGAAACATTTTTATTCGATCTGTAGAAAAAAAAATTTTATTCAAATTTAATTACAAGATAAATTTTAACAAACTGCAACAATAATTTAAAACAAAGTAGCCGCCGTTTAATTTCTTCGCCGCCGTATGTAGAATCAGCCAATAAGAAGTAACTTGTACAATGGAAATCTGTAATATCGCCCTAAATGTCACTATAAAAACTAGATAACCTAAGAATAAAGTTACTAAAAATTATGAATAATTGACATGTAACCTGCATATTAAACGTCAAATAGTAATTAATTTTTAAAATTTCTACGTTTGAAAAAAAAATAGAATGTGTTATTCAGAGTAAAAAGTGTCTTTGTGTGCCTCGCATACAATTGTCAGACTAGCTTCGCTAGTCGTGAAAACTTCCATGTTCGCCACACAAAGTATCACTTTTACTCTTAATAACACAATATACTATTATTAAGTATAAGATCATTTACCCCTCAATGTAAAGCATTTTTAAGCTATGATAATATTAAACTTGTGGGCGAGCACTACAAAATTGTTTTTTTTTTTTTGCAAAATGAGCTACAAATTTTACCAAAATAATTTTAAAAATACGAAGACGAATTTTAAAATAAAATAGAAAACAATACATTTTTAAAACTGATTAGATACACAAAAACGGTTTCTCTGAAGTGTATATGTTGTATGATTATTTGTTCTTGTTTAAGAGGAATATAGATTTATTTAAGAAATAGTATGAAAAAATTGAACTTTGCCAAAATAATAGACACCTTTGCTTCAAGACATCCTAGACGGATAATTTTACATTGAATGTAATTTAAATTTATGTTTGGAATACCTTAACCATCGGTTAATAGAAAAATATGGCATCGAAATAGTAAATAACGTATATCTTTGACAACTTTCGACAGTTTTTCGATGCAATATTGTTATATTAAGGCCTCAGAGTTGTTTTTTTTTTTCATTAAATAACATTTGTTAATTAAAAGAAAATATTGGTCTTTAATACCTTGGATACCCACCTTAAAAAATATCGGACCGGCCTGTGCGCACCCAAATAAAATAGGCTGGCTACGTCACTGTTCCGAAAACAGTGCAGGCACCGCTAGTCAGTCTGTGTCAGAGGGGAAGGCGAATCGGAAGCGAAGTTTGTGACCCCTACTGCGACGGCTACTGTGTCTGACGACCAAGTGTGAAACTGTCACTGAGCCAATCTGGGCTCTTCAGGTGGCAGATTGCGGGCTCCTTCAGAAGCAAACGCTCTTCAGGATGGTGATTACTGTAGCTGGTAGTAAGCTGTGAGCTTTCGCTATACTACGCTGATCTTATATAGTTGTCCCAAATTACTAGGCACAGAGCTGGGGCAACGGTACCCATAAATGTCACCGCTAGGTCCCTAAAAGCAGAATCGGCAGTAGCTGATCTCTAACGAAATAAACTGGATGTTTACAAAAAAATTACAAACAGGTGGTAAAGGCCCAGACATAAATTTGATGTTACAATATGGGCGAAAACTAAAATCTCAAACAGAATTATGGTGATTTTTACAGGAGTAATATGAAATGAAATTAAACATTGAAAGAGGAAAAGGAACATTTAAAGGTGACTGTACAGACCATAAAATTTTGAAGGAGCTCCCAATATTAATTAAAAATAACAGACCAAAAATAACCGCCCCCAAAACTTTCTTAAATAAGGTGAAATCGAATTCAAATCGCGACGTAACAGAATCTAAATTTCCCAAAAATAATCAAATAATTGTCAACGCGAAACAGAGGTAAAAATAATCAGAATCATAAAAGAAAAGTATTAAGTATGATTTAAAATGAACTACTACTCCCATACGGGAAAATGTACCAAAAATTGAAGTAATCGTGTGACTGGAGTTTGTGAGGGTTAACAAACTGAGGGAAAAGATTTACACAGAATTACGAAGCCCAGATGGGAATAATAAAAAAGTGAGTTGGTTTAAGCACGACAGGAACTGGAGTTTTTAAAGGTTAACAAATTCGGGAAAAGACTGAAACAGAATTACAAAGCCCAGATGGTAAATATATCAAAAAAATGAGGTGGTTTACAAAAACCACAGAGAACTGAAGTTTGTTTTAGATAGGACAAACGCGGTAAAATGAAAATTCTCGCTAAAAAAAGAAAAAAACAATAAAATTTTAATCAAAACCGAAAATTAGCGAGCGGATGCAAGGTCGGCGTCGAAAAGCTTTACTTTTCAAGTAAATTATTACAATATTACGTCTTTCGTGAATGTGTAACGATTTTTAAAATTCGAAATATAATTATTGTGTATAAATATTCTATTTAAATTAGGTACTCTAATACATATCACTTTCATTTTTTTTTATTTCTATTGATAAATGCGACACCCAAAAGGCTTTATCTGTAGAAATTAGAAGTATTACGAACGGTACTGTAAAATATTCTGTATCTCGTTTGTCTCGTTGAAAAGTAAAATACAGTATGGAGTTTACTTAATGACTTGAGCCTACAGCAAAAAAATCTGATTTTAAATTATATTATCCTGAACACATTAAACACAATTAAATTTTGAAATTTAGCACATTTGAAGTTTTTTTCCAAATTAATATTTAATTTGTTATTTAATATCATAACTGTAATTTTCAAACCACCTCGATAAAATTTTTAATAGTAGTTACTGAAATATCCATGTTAGAAAAATAATTATTTAAAGATAACACAACAAAAGTAACTTTACATTCGCCCAACGCAAGGCCGGGAGAGGTTGTGTCGAACGTCCTCTTTGAACATGCGTATGTGCATTCAACTTCTCTATGTGTACGCACATATGGCTTCTTATTGGCGATGCCATCCTAGCGCTCGCTATCTACCGAGAAAAATTGGAAGCTTAATACCCGGTATTCGTTTTGTTAGGTTATAGTTATTTCTTTGTTGAAATAGACTAATTGAAGTGATTTATAAGTTTATAAAAGTAGTAATTGATTATTTTGAACTCAATATTATTTTATTGCATCTATATAAATATGAGTAACACGTACTGCTTTGTTCTGGGGCGTAAATGAATGCAAAAATGAATAAAGACATTTCATTTCATGAATTTCCTAAATCTGGTAAAAGTAGAGTGACCATAATTAATAAATTTGGGTTGGAAGAAAAGATAGATAAACAATTAGCATGGATGTTAAAATTACGAAATGGAAAGAAAGTACAAATTAAATACATGTACGTGTGTTCCCGTCATTTTGATGATGATGCCTATTTTGCTAGGATAGCTAGGTGAAGTGAATTATGATGAGCATTTCATTTAGTTGAAAGATAGTAACAATAATATCATTATATACCTTTTAGATATTCAAAATCATAAAAAAGTTTTGAAACGTAATGCAGTAAGTACCTTCGAAAAATCTGCCGTCTAGCGTAGTTCCTTCAACGTCAGCTTTAAAATATGAACAAAACAATACGATGGCTTACGTTAACTATAAAATATCAGTTTTCACTAAAATCAGTAAAATTATTTATATGAAACAGTAACTAATGTTAAAATCATAATTTTTAACCTACAGTGCATATGTCAAATAATGTACACTATACCGGGTATTGAGCTTTCAATATTTGCCGCATACGTCGCTGACATCTACGATGGCATCGCCAATTATTTAGAAGGGGCAAAGCGATTCATTTACAATTAACAAAAAATAATGGTTACAAAATTCTTGAAGACTAACAAATAGTATTTTTCCACTCCTGCTTTGAAAATACAATTTTCTGGTTTGTTTTTCATGCTGAAAGTGACTCTTTGCAGCACTAATAAATATTTGTTGCATTGTTGCTGCCATGGATACGCATCACTTGCGCATCACAAATACAAAATTTGCAATAAATGTCAAATTATGTTTAAAAAAGAATTTTTTATTTCCTTATTTTTTATCTTGGCAGGAGAAGAAAAAATAGTGTGTATAACACGTGTTGAAAGTCCTTTGTCGAACACAAACGATTGCAACCTTCGCTTCGCTCAGGCTGCAACTTTCGTTTTGGTTCGACAAAGATAGACTTTCAGCACTTACTATACAAATAACTATTATAAGATGAAGTATGAGCAAAAATCATTGGAAGTTCAGCTTGGTTAAAAAAAAGTACTTTTCAGTTACAATTTACAATTGAATACGCAACTTGACAGTCGTAAATACGAACTTTGTTATCGTTACAACTCATGATAATAGAACATGCCAGTATTCCAAGAAACTAACTTTGAAAGTGAGGTGAATCTTTACACCGAACATAAACATCAACGGTGTTACTATGGATACCGAAACAAATACTAATTAATTGGCAAACTGGTCATAACTCGAAAAGCTATCTGGATCATCACTTACCTACCACATCCTGCAAAATCTGACCAAAACTTGCAATTACTGTAAACTAGTGTATACATCTCTTTTTAAATTAGCCCATGTACGCTTATCAGTAGGACGCCACCCTGACAATCATTCACTTGACTCATCCTTAAAATAGTTTGCAATTCTTTTCGTGAAATAAGTATATCTCCAATTTATTTCTGTAATAAATCAATAATATCGTTCGTTCATTTCTGGGGATCATCTTCTGTTGAAAAAAAAAGATAATGGCTTCTGATGGGGAAACACATGCTCGAGGCTCTATTTGTCTATTTTGTCCAATAATCGTTGTAATACCGTTTCTAGGTTAGACTCTGAAATTGTTGCAAACTCAAAAACACTATTTTTAGCGAGTAATCTTTATCTCACTTCTGATACTAGAAAAAATAATTATTTAATGATAACACAACAAAAGTAACTTTACATTCGCCCAACGCAAGGCCGGGAAAGGTTCTGTCGAACGTCCCCTTTGAACTGCGTATGTGCATTCAACTTCTCTATGTGTACGCGCATATGGCTTCTTCTTATTATTTACAAGGGGAAAAGCGCGGCAGACGCCAACAACCCATAATAGACGATATTCAGTATGACGTCAGCGATGACAGCGCTATGGTAAGTTTTGTAACTATTCGAACAAACAAATATGAAATAGCTAGGTAATCAAGTAGACAGTTTGTGGAAATCTCCTAAAAATTAATATAAATACATAAATTTAGAATAACAGAAGATAATGTACCAGGAGCAAAATTAGAACACGACACGATTTTTAGTTGTTTTTATTTTTCCGCTTACGTTTTATATTTTCTTTAGAGTGCAAAGTTGTTGGTACATTGATTGTTCGTGGTATGAAGCAAGGAATACCGACAATATCGATATAAGTGTAGAAAAGAGAAAATAGCTTCAAATTGCAAATGATAATAATCATAATAGAAATGCAATATCAACTGGGATAATGGGAACTAATGCCTGGAAAAAAATACTGAACTTCCATATATTTAAAGTTCCAAACAAATACAAGAACTATTCTTGACACCATGATATACTTTAAACTGAAAAATTTGAAAGTTTTTGCAGTGTTTCTTCATCGTAATCATTCTAATAATAAAAATAGTTTTGTTTTATTATCTATATTATGAAGTGCACGTTTCTTCACAAGTATTACATCTTTTTATATTTTATCAATTTCTTCAGGTGCAAAAAAATTAAAAGGCGTATTAAAAAGAGTTACATTTAAAACACTAATGCCCAGTTGCACCAGCAAGGCTTTTTTAAGTAACCGAAATTTTGACAGCAATATTAATAGTTCATTTGACATTTTATTGCGATGTGATATTAAACTTAAAATTCTAGTAAATTGGTGCAACCACCCATACGTATTTAATATGTAAATATCGTATGATAAATTAAATCTTGTTGATGTGATACATGATCGTATTGCTATATTTTCGAACAATTTTTGTGTATATGTTTCACCAACAGTTTATATTTACGTATAAACAAATATAAATATTTACTACGATTACTAAAGTGGGACAATAATAATAAAGCTATACACATTTAACCAGTGATTTTGGTGGAATAGTAATGTTTGTCCGAATAGTTCTCCAAATACACGTTGGCGCCACAGTCGATTTCTTATTGAATATCGTCTATTGTTGAAGGATTCGGAATAGTACCACCTTACAGTACAGACGTGTTTCTGTGCTATCGATATTTAAACTCGAATTTAACGAGAAGTATCATAGTTATAAAGCGCGGGTTAAATTATAGTGTTATAGTGCTTTTAGTGTACCAAAACAAGCCATCAGATTTCGATCTACATAATAAAATATATCAAAATAAAAGTTTAAATAGATCTAAAATAATCAGTGTTCATTAAGCGTGCGCAAACAACAAACCAGTGGCGTGCATATAAAAAATTTCAGTGTAAACAAATGAGCAACTCGATAAACAAAGACATAGCTAAAAGAAGATGAGCAATTAACCAAGAAGAGGAGGAAGGGCAAATAAATAAAATACAAAAACAAATTACTCCACGAAAATTAAATATGGAAGAAATCACGAAAATGTTTAGGGAAGTAATACAGGAAATTAAAAATACGAACGAAGAAGTAAGAAAAATACAAGAAGATTTAAAAACAAAAGAACAGAAATGGGGAAAAGAAAAGGACGAGCTAAAAGAAAGGATAAAAATACTAGAAAATAAAATAGAAAAACAAGAAAGAGATAAACGAAGAAATAATACTGTAATAAACGGTTTCACTCATAAAACAGAAAATATTGCAAAAGAAATTGAAGAATTCATGAATAACGTGCTACAAATAAATGTACATAGTTAAGAAGCATACCAAATCCCAACAAAGAAATCTGCAATATATGTAGTAGAATAGAAAACTTGGAATGACAAAGAGATATTAATAACAAACAAATATAAATTAAAACAAAAAATTTTGCCCATATACCGGGTGTCCCAGCTCGACCGACACATGGGAGATTTACATGGGAAATCAGTGAATTATGAACAGTATCTCCCCAGTGCAAGGTATTAACTTGAAATTTTGTATGCTTGTTGGGGAATATTATTTCTATGGATTACAGTTATTTGAAATATGTAATTTCGTCTGCAAGACGAGATTTATTAAATTATAAAATCTAACATTTTAGTTCAAAATCAGTCAGCCATGGAAATAAAAGAAAATATCTATGTGACAGTTCTGACAGTTAATGACCTGGCATTGTAGATATTTATATTTTTGTAATATTGGTATATTATTTAACAAAAAGAAACTAAATTCAACTTAAATAATATTAAAATACAGGGAATAAGAATTAAAATCAGTGATACTTCACTAAACTGTCAGATAAATATTTTCTTTTATTTCCATGGCTGTCTGATTTTGCACGAAAATATTAGATTTTAAATTTAATAAATCTTGCTCTGCAGACGAAATCGCATATTTCAAATAACTGTAATCCATAGAAATAATATTCCTCAACAAGCATACAAAATTTCAAGTGAATATCTTGCACTGGGGAGATACTATTCATAATTAACTGATTTCCCATGTAAAACTCCCATGTGTCGGTCGAGCTGGGACACCCGGTATATAAATAACCATCTCACAAAAGAAAAACAAAGAATACAAAGTAAACTACAAATATTGGCAAAGGATTCCAAAGCAAGAAATGAGAATGTAAAAATTGGCTACCAGAAATTGTATATAAATGGTAAAAAATTTATTTGGATAGATGAGATGAATGGTGTAAAAGAAATGCAATGCATTCCAAAAAACTAATACATGAAATAGGTCAACATTCAAAGAAAATGTAAAGGAAAAGGACAATGAGTTTTAGTACATGGAATATTAGAAGTTTAAATGGGAAAGAAACAGAATTAGAAGGGAAATTTGAAAAATCGAGATTATATTTATTAGCAGTTACGGAAACTAAAAAGAAGGGTAATGGTATTACAAAATTAAATAATAATCATGTATTCATATATAGTGGGGTAGACAATAGCCAAAGAAGTCAAGGAGGTGTGGGTTGTATAATATTTATTTATTTTGACTATGTTACTTATATAAAGTTTATAGTACGTCATGTTATAATAAAGATAATAATTTGTACAATACATATTTACAAAAAAAGTTTTAAAGTGCTAACATATTTCATATAATTATTCTAAATAAAAATTGCTGAATTTGAAGTTAATAAATTCATCTATAGTATATTGTATTGTATTGTATGTATATGAGGGTTTTTTAAGCGTTTTGCCGCTTTTTGTCAACGCGACCTAGAAGATCTATTGTGACAGCCCTTACTTAGTTTTTCCGGAAGTAGATCCAGATTTTTTGGTGAAGCCGATTAGGCCTCAAGTACCTGAAGTACTTGTTCCGTGACATGTTTTACTTGCATTTTAGTGATGCAGGTTGTCAGCCTACAGTCTCTGCAAGGCCAGCACACACCGAGCCGTTGTGCGGCAACCCATCCAATTGGACAGGGCGGGCTATGTTGCTTATCTGCACGATCAGACAAGACACGCCACGACCACACAACCGTACTGGCTGACGTATAGTATAAAAACAATACTTTAATAAAAATAATTTAACTGACTTTTTGAATTTTTTGTGTTCCATCTGCTTTACGTGTTCTGGTAGTATATTATATAAACTATTTTCTACTGACTTTTGGAGTTTATAACGGGGCTTTCGCAAGAGATTTGCAGATCTTGTCTCATAAGAATGAAAATCTCTATTTTTAACAAAATTATCCTTTGATTTATGGATTTCTATAAGAGTATAATATATAAAAAAGGAAGGTAATGACATTATTTTTAAGTCAATAAAAGCTTGACGGCAATGATCTCTGTGACCTAAATTTGACAGAATTCTGATTGCTGTTTTTTGTAGTCTAAATATTTTAATTGCATGAGAAGAATTTCCCCACACAATAATTCCATAAGATATTACTGAATGAAATAATGAAAAGTAACAAGTTTTTAAGGTAAAAAAGTCAACTACAAATTTTAATCTTCTAAGTAAAAATAAAGTACTTGATATTTTTTTACTTATATATGCTATGTGCGATGATTTAGTACAGGTTCGATATGTAATCCAAGAACTGATATAGCAGAATCTTTATTCAATTTATTGTCGTTAGAGATAATCATCTGTTGAGCTTTATCTTTATTTAAAAGTAAGTTATTAGCGGAAAACCATTTTTCAGCTTTTTGAAAATTTTCATTTTTAACTATTTGTAATGAGTCGTAATCATTAGCACTGTTGATAAGTGTAGTATCGTCTGCAAAAAGGACACTATTACAGGGCCTCATAAAGTCACTAAAATCGTTCACGTAAATTATAAAAAATAAAGGGCCTAAAATAGATCCCTGTGGAACGCCATACTCTATAACTTTGGAGTCTGATGATAGATTGTGCAGATAAGAATTTAACAATTTAAGAGGTATACCGTTTATACCATAGTGTTTAAGTTTTAATAAAAGCTTTTCATGCGATACACAATCAAAAGCTTTAGAAAGGTCGCATAAAGTGATAGCTGAATGTTTTCCTTTCTCAAGATCTATGTTACGTTTTCTATGATATTTACGACAGCTTGACTGGTAGATCGTCCACCTCGAAAACCAAATTGTTGATTATTCAGCATATTGTTGTCCTCAAAAAATTTTAACAGTCTACTTTTTAAATATACTCTATTACTTTTGATAAAGTTGGAATAATTGAAATTGGTCTATAGTTCTCTACTTTATTGCTCTCACCTTTCTTGAAAAGTGGTAATACTTTAGTCTTTTTAAAAATATCTGGATAAATACTTGTCTCAAAACATTTATTAATCAAAGAAGTTAAAGATTCTGTAATATAATTAATAATTTGCTTTAAGAAATTATTACTCATATTATACACATCTAAACAATTAGAATTATTTAGTGATTTTATGGAATTATAAATTTCAACTATATCGGTAAGGGAAAAGAACAAAATTAGAAGTGAGAGGGGGTCGAGCATTCATTAAAATATCCTCTGCTTTATACTGATAATCTACAATGTTCTTAATGATGTTGACTGCTACCGTTGTAAAATAATCATAAAACATTGTTAAAGTCAGTTACATTTAAGGCTAATTTAAAACATTCAATATTTTTCTACAAGAAACACCTTACACTTTTAATTTCTTGTTTTTGTAAATTATTTGTGTTTAGAAGAATAAAGTATTGACCACGGTGATCTGAAAGGCAAGGATCAAGAACACCTGCTTTAAATTTTTCGGCATGAAGATTAGTAATAAAGTTATCAATACAACTGCTCGAATTTTCAGTGACTCTTATTGGTTCTGTAATAGTAACCCTTAGACCATACGAGTTAATTAAATTTGTGAACTCAAGTATCTCAGTTCTGGAAGATAAATTTGAAAATTCAATATTGAAATCACCTGTAATTATGATTTCTTTATGAAAACACTTAAGATCATGTAACATTTTTTCAAAATTTACCATAAATAAAGAAAAATTACCTAAGCCAGTCCTGTACACAGCAATCAGAATAATGTTGTAATTGATTAATTCGACGCCACAGAGTTCTATATCAAACATTACGTTGTAGCTGCTCAGATCTAATACTTTATATTCAATCTTGTCCTTGAGAAAAATGCCTACACCTCCATGTTTATTTGGTTCTCTGCAAACATATGAGATTAGCTCATACGAATATAAATTTACAGTTTATACAGCTTCTATATCTAGCCAATGCTCCGTAATACAAATAATTTCAAAAGGGTACTCCTTTAAAAATATAGATAGTTCATCTATTTTATTACCTAAAGCCTGAATATTGACATGAAATATACCTACTCACACTAGAATGCTTACAATTAATAGTAAGATCATAAATAGAGTGAAATAGGGTTATTTGTTTTGGACAATTGAACGTTTTTTCTGAAAAAACGGGCTGATGTGAACTCCTGTTGGCCAGATGGATGGATCCATGGCTCTGTCTTTATTTTAAATGAAGAGTACAAGTCCGGAAATTTTTAATTTAGTTTTATTGTCTTGACTTCAGGAAATTTGGGTATTAGATGAGATTCAATGTCACTTTCACTAGTACGTAGATCCAGTCTAAAAACGTGAAGTGAAGAAAAACGTGGTACCGCTTTCAATGCTGTCTCTGATTTATTTGTGTCCATAATTCCGATAAGTGTTTTAATAGGTTTCATTTTATGTTTAGGCTGACTGTTAGTATTAATTGTATTTTTATTATTCATAGAAATAATTTCAGTTTTATTTTTATTTTCTAAAACTTCAGATTTTTTTTACTATCAGTGGTTATATGTTTGTTTACACTGCCATTTTTAATTTTGTCATTTTGCGAAGTCATGTGTGGCTTAGTCGATAATGCAGAAGAAAAAGTGTTTATATTTAAATTTTTCGGTTTTATGTTGTCACTGCTCGTTTTTCATTGTAGGATTAGAGATGGCTCACTGTGTTCAATTTTACTTGTACTTTTTAATAAAAGTACAAGGTCACTTAGTATATTAATAGTTTGTATTTGATTTTGTGTTAAACTGTCTTTGTTTATTATAATCTGTTTTAAGTAGTGAATTTTACATTTTAAAATATTTATAGTACTTGAATCAGTATCATTGGTAACACTGGAGAAAGAAATATCAATATCGTCGTCCTCCTCGTCAGCACAACAATTTATTAGATTTTCACCCACTACAGGTAGTTTTACATAGTTGCACAACTTGTATGTGACATTATGTTGCACTTAATACACTTTAAACCCGATTGGGCAACTTTATGACATCTTTTACATTTAATTTCTAATGCATTTTGAGCACGCAAATTTTGCACATTATCATTTTCAGCCATCTTGATAAGAAATTATGATAACGAAGAATAAAAAGTAATATAGCACAAAATATAATAGATTGGAAATGTTATTCAGAAAAAATTTTATGTGTTAGTCTACAAGTTGATGAAAATAATAAAATAAACCTTGTTATCGTATACGGACCAAATGAAGATGAAATCGCATGCATGAAAGACAAATTCTGGGAAGAACTTCAACAAATTATTGAATTATATGAGGATCCAATTTGTTTATTAGGAGATTTTAACGCCAGAGTAGGTAATAACCATAGAGGATATGAATGTATAATGGGAGCATATGGAGAAAACTTCAAAAATAATAACGGAAACAGATTAATAGACTTCTGGAGCCTTCAAGAAGTGAAAAATCCATTATAGATTACATCCTAATAGGAAAAGGACAAAGAAGCTTAATAACAGATGTAGAAGTAATGACAGGGTATGACATTGGCAGCGACCATTTCCTCGTAAGAGCAAAAATGAAAATTAACAGTATATCTGAAACAAGAAAATACAAAAACAAAACACAGCCTACACGAATTATTAAAATTATAAATTAAAAGATCAGTTAGTGAAGGAAAACATTACAGACATGCTAAATATTAATGACCCAAACACGGAAGATGTAGAAGAAATGTGGACCATATTCAAAAATACTTTACTAAAGGCAGCAGAAGAGGCATGTGGAACTAAAATTAAAGTTCATTCAAGAAACAGACGTACTGGTGGTCCGAGGAAATCCAAAAAGAAATCAAAATGAAAAAAGAAAAATGGAAAACATACCTTAGTACTAAAAGGGAAGAAGACTACGAATTATATAAGTAACACCGGAAAATTGTCAAAAACTTAACTACATTGGCAAAGAAAAAATCATGGGATGAGTTTGGAACAAAAATGGAAGAAAATTTTAAAGAAAATCAAAAACTGTTCTATAAAATTATAAACAGTCACAAGAAGCGTGCAACTAAATCAAATAAAGGACAAACATGGCACAATAATTACAGATGAAATAATTATTCTAAAACGGTGGAAAGAATATTTTCAAGATTTATTAGAAACAAGACAAATAAGCAAAATTCGTGCTGATAATTCAACGATACACAAAACTACACAAGAAGAAGGCGAAATAACAATGGAAGAGATAAAGAACGCTCTACGAGTACGAACCATCAAAACGGGTAAAGCTGCTGGTCATGATAATATTAAACCAGAACTACTAAAACACATGGACGAAGAAGGATTAGAGCTACTAAAAATAATAATAAACTTAATATGGTAGAAAAAACAAATAGGTACCTAAAGACTGGGAAGTAGCAGTAATTTTATCACTGTATAAAAAGGGAGATAATAGAATATGTGATAATTACAGAGGCATTTCTCTATTGTGTACAACTTATATATGAAAGAATCCTTGAAAACAGAATTCGACCTATTATAGAAAAAGATCACGAAAACTCACAGAGTGGCTTTAGAAAAGGTTTTTGTCAAATGTCCACATTTTCAGCATTCGACAAATGATTGAAAAAACAATTAATTACAAAAAAGAATTATACATCTGCTTCATTGATATGGAAAAAGCATTTGATAGAATCCCAAGAGACACTGCGTGGAAAATCTTAGAAAGAAAGGGCATCGATAAGAATATGATACTAGCTCTACAAAGTCTGTATAAAACAATAAGAAATATTGTCAGAACAGGAAACTAATATTCCGAAGAGTTTGAAACTGTACAAGGACTCAGACAAGGGGGAGTCTTAAGTCCATCATAATACTTGACGAAGTAATAAAAAACACAAGGAAGAGAACCAAAAAATTTTTCGTGGGAAATTTCAACCTCCAAAGAGTAATATTTGCTAATTCTGAAACAAACTTACAAAATAATATAAATATATGGGTAGAAGAACTAACAAAAATAGGAATGAAAATTAACAATATGAAAACAAACACCATGGTAATATCTAAATACAATCAAAGGACAGCAAACATAACAATAAACAACCGGCCTATAGAACAAGTTAACTCTTTTACTTATTTAGGAGCCATCATAGAAAGCAACGGAAGCTTCAACGAAGATATAAACAATAGAATTAAATGTGCAAATCGGGCATACTACGCTTTAAATAATATTATACTTAAAAACAAAAACGTACCGAAAAAGACAAAAATAACCCTATACATGACAATATACCTCCCAACACTTCTGTATGGAAGTGAAACGTGGGTAACAACACCAAAACACAGCAGCAAAATACAAGCAACCGAAATGAAATATCTAAGAAAAGTTGAAGGCATCACCAAACTGGATAAAATAAGAAACGAACAAGTACGATTGAACCTCGATATTAAAGCAGCAAATGAAAAAATAGAAGAAAAACATGGTATGGACATCTTGTAAGAATGCCACAAAACAGACAAACCAAATTGATTTGGAATGCACGAGCTGAAGGAAAAAGAGACAGAGGTAGACCGCAAAAAACATGGGATAACCAAATCAAAGAGATACTACAAAAGAAAAACCTTACGAAATGCTTTAAATAGAAAAATATGGCACCAAACAATAAAATAACATAGAGACCTAACAAACCTCAACACTTTTATAACTGAAATATTTGATAAAATAAATTGTATTTTGAAGGTAATCCTTCATATTTTCGAATAAGAAACGTCAAAAACAAAATGCTCCATAGCCGAGTGGATACGAGGGCGGATTCATAATATAAATAATCTACAAGACCTGGTTCGAGACCACCTCGGCCCTATTTTTTTTTAATTAAATTATACTTAAAATCCATTTTGAAACATGAAATACAAAATTATACACCAGAAACTAAATTCGAATTAATTGTTAAGTTTGACATACAGCAAATAATAATTCTATTAAATATTTGGATTTTTTTTATTTATAAAAATATGAATTTTATTAAAATAGTCTGATATAATAAAGATATTTTAAGCATAATTTAATTAAAAAAAGTAGGGCCGAGGTGGTCTCGAACCAGGTCTTGTAGATTATTTATATTATGAATCCGCCCTCGTATCCACTCGGCTATGAAGCATTTTGTTTTTGACGTTTCTTATTCGAAAATATGAAGGATAACCTTCAAAATACAATTTAATTTATCAAATATTTCAGTTAGAAAAGGCCATATTACACAACATTTGGTATTATTAGATGCAAAATTAAGTAATCTAACTAACGATACCATATACACCCGATTTTATTTAGCGGGACAGATGGAAACAACAAAAAACTGTTTTCCCATGTTATTTCCCTATGTCAAGGTTTTCAGTATTCACCCTGTATATAAATAATTGTTGAATAATTGAAGTTCAAAGTTTGCATTATTTGAGTGCGTTTCTGTATGGGTAAAAAACAAAAATATTGAATTATAATTTATTGAGAAAGAAAAATGCTTATTTATTAAGCAAATTCTGTGTGCATAATGCATTTTTTTCATTTATAAAGTAAGTCCCAATTCACAATGGACGTAAACGTAAAAATAACGTAAGCGTAAAGTTGAGCTATAGGATATCAATGGCCGTGTTCACAATGTTTTTACGTTTTTATAAAGATTACGTAGCTACTTAAGCGTTCCGTAAGAAATACGTAAAGTTGAAATGATTTCAACTTTACGTAGCTCTTACGTATGGTTCGAATTAAATGCGCAGGCGTCAATACTTCAAAACTTCCAACTAAACATGTTGCATGTTTAGCCATTCGTTCCAAATGTTATCTACTTCGCGGTCGAAAGAGTAATTCGATATATCGATAATCTAATGTAGGTATCGAAAACTCGATATATCAATAATTCAATATATCGATATTCTACATATATCGATATATTGAATTATTGATATTACAAATGCTTTTGCATTTCCCTCGGGAAAGCGCTTTTGCTCTTCAGCCCGTAGAAGCCCTCGAGTCAATCTTTTGCTGTCACTTCACCTGCGGAAGCAAAATCGAGTTTCCCCCCCTTAGGCCTAATATACTATTGCGGCACCCGGGCACCCTCCAAATCCCAATAAAATAAAATATACTTTATTATTTTTATTATTAGTACGAATAAAAATAAAAAATCTTATTATGGTAACATAAAATAACATTTTGTTATGGACGTAATACTCGTAACATAATAATTTTTAAAAAGAATTTTGTCAAAATGCGAGTCGAAATTAGATAAATAAACACGTAATTTCTCTGCTACTCTAATCGTCCCCGTTCGTCCCCCTTCTTTCATTTCATTTCCACAAGCGCCGAAAAACCAAAGCCCAATGGGCAACAGTTATAGAGTATAGCAGCATAATCTAAAATACTGATAATTTTATCACAAAAAATGTGAGCACAAGTGATGGAAAATTAGCTTCATTTAAATCTTTCGAGACACGCCTAGAATCTCTTGTAGCGCACTATTGCGCTGCGGCTCACAGTTTGGCAGACACTGATCAAAGATTTATTATGTTATTTTAACAATATATTATATTCGTGTTTCTATGCCCGTCTTCTCACTTGTGTTTAAGTTCTTATATACCCCGTAATTAAAGAATTGGGTTCTAAGGAATTAGGTTTTGCTATAATAGTTATTTATGGTACAAGTGTGTTACGTTACAAATAAGTCACATGAGAAGAGTTTAGTGTACAAAGCCGGTAGGCCGAGTGGGGTATTTTTTTTTTCAAGTGACTTAGGTAATTAACACACGTGTGCCATACAACATTTTATTCAACACCTTTTAATCATTGATATAAAATATATTATAACCATATAAAATGCTCCAAGTTTTAATTTCTGATTATTTTAGAATTAGATAAACATCTATATTCTATAACAATCATAAATTATTTCAAAGTATTAATTTTCCTGCGGTGCACGCGAATATGTGTAAGCATTTTTTTCCTGCGTAAATTCCTGCAATTGCATTTAGCTGGTGTAGTATCCTGCAATATTAAAATTATTTAATGCTGTGAATAATATATTACAATAACTTATATTACTAAATTATGATAAAAATCTCCACTTTCATTGTGTTTTCCAAAAATGAAAACATTTAAAAAAATATAATTTGAATAAAATATATAGAGGCGTCTCACTTCTATTTTAATAATTATGGTCTATTAATGAACTATTTGTGTATAATACCTCAAGCACTTCTATGACTTTTAAGTAGGCTCTTGCAATTGTACTGCCTAAAGTATTAGACGCAATACAACTGTACCATCCTTCGTCGTCAGATGAAACGTTGAATACATGTAGTTGTGAACCATCCCACAGATTTTTGTTCAACATCTACACAAAAATACATTTTCTTAATCTTTTATTGTTATCCATTAATGAACTAATGAATTAAGTGAAATGTAACATGATTAATAGGGTATTTTATCTAAATAAAATTTTACATTTTTTGTTATATTAATTGCTACTTAGAAGCATTAGTAATAAAAACATTGATTCTGAAATGATATATAGGTATATATAAAAATATAAATATATTTATGTTAAATTTTAAATTATAATTAAAGTTTGCATCGTTTTGAAACAGTCTGATAATGCCGCCGCAAAATGACGTAGTTACAATTAATTGAAAAGCCACTAGATGACAAATTAGTAGTTCTGTGAATTTGTTTGCGTTTTGAATTAGTAAGCATATTGGTTTCAAATTATTTACATATTTTGGTACAATTCAATATTTGTACGAGTTCTATTCATTTGAAACTTTATTTGTAATATTCTAGTCTAGTGCTAGTGTACAACCAGTGGTGAGCTGTAATATTTTTAACAAGGGGCTCGCTCTTTTTTTACTTCGAGAATTGCATGAACTATCAATTCTAACAATGCGACACTTACAACAAACAATTCAATAACATAAAAAAAGAAAAATTAACCCATTTGAAGAAAACCAATGAAAATTACTAAAGTACTACTATATTCAAGAAAATACGTATCACTCAGCCAGAAGCTACCATACAGTATTTCCTTCTTATTTCACGTCTTGTGATCTTTCAAGAGTATTGCAGTGGTTGTACATAAGTTGAAAAAAGAAAATGCTGTTGCGCGACGGGATATTCTAAATTTAATCATCATTGCTTAAGTAATAAAAGTAGTAAGTAAATAAAAAATACGTATATTATAAAAAAATAAAAATTAAATGAAATGCCCTATTATATGACAATTAAGCCTAGGTACACTTAAAATTCATTAGACTCGATTTTTTTCTTTTAATTCAAACATGTGAAATATTTGTTTTACATGTCATAATATTTTCTATCTTGCAGTGAATTTATGAACTTTCATTTTTAATTATTTCTTTTAATAAATACAAATTTTAAAATAAATATTACGTGAAATCGTCAAGATAATGTATTTTTACTCAATCTTATTTACCTATTTCATACTATGTAAAGAAAGGAAAAAAGCATATACCTTCATATGACCATCTTTAAAATCTACCTTCCACTCAACTGATGAATGTAAATCCGACAAATAATTACAGTCAAACACGTGGTTTTGACCAGTAAGAATAGTTACATTCTTTGGAGTATTCAAGAATATTGGTTTGTGATTAACTCGCTCTAGAAAATACTGAAATGAAATTTACTATTTTCACGGGATATTCGTATTCAAACTAAAACGGAAATAGAGATGTCGTTCAGTCTACCCAGGGATGCCAGACGTCCCAATTTATGCGGGAATGTCCCGATTTTAGTAAAAAAAAATTCCGCGTCCCGCATTGTCTTCGAAAATCCCCTTTGAACAAAATCTCTTGCAAAAAATTACGTATAAATTAAAATTGCAAATACCTGTCAATTCTAAATGAAATGATACCCCAAAGTGTTTTGTTTCTAGCCCAATAGATGTCGCCTAAAACGTTTTATTAAAATCCTGTAGCATAGGCAACGTGCATAACAGTATTGCTGAGCTATTCAATAAGCGACTACCTAATAACAGATAGCACTCTAATAGTTAGTAAAGACCCCAACCTTGAATAAGGTGGTCGTTTCGAATTCAAAATGCATAAATATGTATACGTTAACACCTATTGAGAAATCACATTTAACGAGAATTATACTAGAAATCATAATTATTTTGTTTTAATACATAATATACTATGGTATACACTTTTCTAACTTCTTGAGATATTATGATTCATTTTTAACATTATGCAGAAAAATAGTTTCTTTAACACATATTTATTAATTTATTACAAGCTGCATTAATAATAATAATAATAATAATAATAATAATTTCTTTATTGAGTTATTCTCAAAGGCGAGGTTCAGCCAAAGGCTGGTCTTCCACCTAACCCAAATACAAGTACATATGTAAGTATATAATTGTCTATGAAAGATGAAATATTACTGAAGTTACAATTAGTACAATATCAAATAAATATTAATCTATTAAATTGAACATATTCCTAATATGCAGCTTAAATGTTGGCAGTGACAGTGATTTTAAATAATTTGGGATATCGTTATAGAGTGAAGGAGCAATGTATGAGAAACATCCTTTAAATTTAGACTTATTAAAACCAGGAATATCAAATGCATCTTTATCACGTAGACTGTAAGTATGTCTTTTTTTCGTAAGTTTTTCCCGTAAGTATGATGGAGTTTCCGTAAGGATTATTTTATGCACTAAACATAAATACAGATACTTCATGCGTTCATCAATATAGTTCATGTTGGCAGAAATTCTATACTCAGAGATATGGTCAAATTTACGCAAATTATATACGAAACGCAAACAAGAGTTCTGAAAAAGAGTAATCCTGCCAATATCCTTTTGTGTGAGATTAGGTATATAAACACAAGCGCAGTAATCGAACAAGGGCATAATAAGTGTGTTGATCAAACGTAACTTTAGTTCAGATGATAAAAATGATCGGAACTGATAAAGAAATTTAAGTTTTAATCTAGCAGCTGTTAATTTCTTATTAATGTGAGATTTAAATTTCAAATCTTCATCTAAAGATAACCCTAATACGTCGATAGCTGGGCTGATGTTTATAACTTTGTTTTCGACATTAATAGTTGGTTTGATGGTATAGTTTCCAACAGCTAGTAATTTGGTTTTCTCAGAGTTAATTAGTAAACCATTATTTTTGACCCAGTCAATTAAATTTTGTAAATCTTCATTGAAAATAGACATTTTTTCCACCATTTCATTTGGTTTGAAAGATGTTAATATCTGTGTGTCATCTGCATAAGAAATAGCAAAGGAATCTTTTAGTGCGGACGGCAAGTCAGCAACAAAAATAATAAAAAATAACGGTCCTAAAATAGACCCTTGTACTACCCCACGATTAAGAGGAAAAGAAGTGGAAATGAGGGTGTTTTCATCAGAGGTCATGTGAACATAAAATGCTCTGTTGCAAAAATAATTGCTACATAGTTTAATTGCATCGTCTGAAAAACCATAGTAACGTAATTTAGCCAACAATAAATCGTGATCAACTAGATCAAAAGCCTTGGACAAATCAATTTGCGCGATTACACTGACTTCGGATCTATCAAAATTTGAAATAAGATTGTCTATCAAATTTAATAAACATGTTTGAGTGCTGAAACCTTTCCTAAATCCTGACTGATTAGGAGGTAAAATTTGTGTATAAGTAGCATACGACATAATTTGGTCAAAACAAACTTTTTCAAGAACTTTTGATAAAGTTGGCAATATATTTATTGGTCTTAGATGGTCAAATGAAGTGGGATTGTCTTGCTTGACTATGGGTTTCACTATGGCGGATTTCCATATATCGGGGATTACTCCTTCCATCAAACAGCAGTTTACAATATGCGTAATCGGCTTGATTATTGATGGCAAAACAAGAAGTAACATTTTTATAGAAATTCCATCAGCTCCAACTGCATTAGATTTAACTTTTCTGAGTATAGACTCGACCACAGATTCATCAACACATGAAAATTCGAAAAAAGCACCACCATGATTTATGAAAGAGTTGTTTATATAAAATTCCCGGGTATCTGAATTAATGGAAGCCGTTCCAATTTTGTTAAGCATGTATTCACCGTATTTTGTTGGGTTACAAAGATCTTCAGGTAACATTTTGTTTGGTTTAGTATTAATACCTACTTTTTTGAGACTACTCCAAAGTTTAGTGGAATTATTAATATTTTTATTAATGCTATGTTGAAAAAATGCATATTTTTCTCTACGTATGGCAGCAGTTGTAAAGTTTCTTAGATCTTTATAATACTTCCATTTCGCTTGAGTTTTATTTTTTTTGTAATCCAATAAAGCTTTATTACGTTTTTTTTGCATAATTTTGATTACTGGAGTGATCCAAGGGCAATAATTCTTACTGGTTTTAATTGATTTTAAAGGTGCATGTTTATCATATAAATTCAGAATGTTATCATTCAGGTACTGTAATTTATCGTTTATGTTATTAAATTGGAAAATTCGATTCCATACAATATTGTCCACGTCTTCATAAAAACGGTCCATATCCAAATTTTTAAAATCTCTGTATGTAATAGTTTTTATTGGAATGTCTGGACTGGGGATATTTAGTTCACAATATACAATTTTATGATCAGAGAGATTAGATGGAATAGCACCAGAAACTGCGCAAACTGAAGGATCCGATATTAATATTATATCAATTAGAGTATTTGATGCAGGTCTCGTGCATTCCTTGATTAATTGGTGCATATTATTTGATACAATAATATCTCGAAAAAACTTGGCATGAAAATCATTTGAGAACATATCAATGTTTATATCTCCAGTACAGATCATTACATCACAGTGAATATTAAATTCTGCAAATATTCTATCTAAAATGGACAAATCTTTATACATATTTACGTGTGGATTATAAACAACACCTAAGCATACTTTTTGACTTAAAATACTAAATTGTATCCACAAATGTTCAACATTATTAGCCTGCACGAAACTGGTGTCCAAAACCGAAAAACGAATATTTTTTCGTATATAATATGCAACACCGCCTCCACGTTTATGTTTTCTCTCACAGCTGATTAGTGTATAATCATCGATGTGAAATAAACATTCAGGTGAATTTGAACTAATCCACGTTTCCGTGACTGCAACAATATCAAATTTATGTTCGAAGACAAGTTCTTTAAATTCTAAGAAGCATGAATTCAACGATCGTACATTTATCTGTGCAATTTTAAGTTTATTGTCAGCAGGTTCAACGACCTCCATATTTACTATACACAGGGTTTGAACAAGTTTTCGTGCAGGTTTGCAAACAGGTGATTTGAATTAACAACAATTGGCAGTGTCCGAACTTAAATTTAGAAAATAGATTCTCATTTATTTTTTTACAACAAAAGAATAGAAGAAAAAATTAATTTTTAGTGCTAAATTTAATACTAAGCAACAACAAAACAAAAAAAAATGATTGGATTTCCACAGCTCCGTTACACCATAATGAAACAATTTAAATTTAATTAGCGTCACTCTCGGTGTCCTTTAAATCGGTGCGATAGTCAATTTTTTTTACAGTACCGTCGACTTTAGCATATATGAAACCGTCTCTTGTCCACACGTTCCTAAAACCATATTGCTTTGAGGCACGCGTAAATAGATTCAGTCTGTCTTTAGTTAGATCTTCCTTAATTGTGATTTTGGAACCCTGCAATTTCTTACGGTGACTCATGACAAGTTGGCGGGATTTGTAGGAGACGAATTTTACAATAATGGAGCGCGGTTTTGAATGGGATGGAAGTCTCTTACCGATCCGGTGACAGCGATTTATATTCTTTGGTTCAACATTCACTTCACACATATTTTTGAACACATCACACACTTTGGCTTCAACGTCCTTGTCGACACTCTCTTGAACTCCGAAGATGCGGATGCAGTTGCGCCTTGAATATTGTTCCTGTTGATCCAGTTTCTCCTTCAGGATACGGTTGTGGTCAGTCAATTCAGATATAACACTTTCATAATGCACCCTTTGTTCTTCTAGTTTATCATCTAACCGACTAATAACTTTTTCGACTAGTGACTTAAGAAACGTTTCGTTTGTAAGTAGTGCATCCAGAACTTCCTTGACTGTGCCACGTGTCGTTACGGTTGCGCCACCCATTTTAGACTTGAAAGACTTTTTACGAATTTTAATAAAAACGGCAAAAAATACCCTGAGTTGAGCACTAATGAAAAACTTAAGACGGAGCTGCGCAAACACACGTCTACTCTCGATGACACATAGACAACGAATTAATTACAGAAAATACATGTTAAATAAGAAATTATTAAATTATTGGTAAATATGCATTGTGCAAGTAAAACAATGGTTACAGAAGACTAGAAAATATAAGTAATATTTGTAAGATGAGACCTTAGCAAAAATCATTGAAAGGTTAGCGTGGTTGAAAAATACTTTTTACTCACAAATTTATTAATGATTACAATTGATTACACAATTTTAAAAAATGTACTTTGGTAATGTCACGACTTACGATACTAGAACGTACCAAATTTCCAAGAATGTAGGGGGAATCTTTTCGCCGGACATAAACAATAAGGGTGTTACTATGGTAACCAAGACTGCACCTCTACATATAAAATACAACGATAAAATGCGAACATACAACTTTCCTCGATGACATTTGAAACACTATAATTTATAAATTTTAATTTTTAATTTTTTTAGTTGTCTTGTATGTTTAAAAATAATGAGCTCTCCACGTCATTTAGATTTGACTTATTTTGAAATATTTTTAATAAATTGCTTTACAACTATGTAAACAAATATATAATTACACATATGCCCGGGTTTTATAAAAGCGAATTAAATATTTTATACCGGTTTATAAAAATAATGTAATATTTTTTTATATATAATCGCGTTGAATAAAAATATCTAGTATATAATCTCGGATTGTTGTTGTGAAGGTGGCACAGCCGTATTGGCACAATTTAAAAAACTATCCTATTATTTAATACTAATTAATTACTGCAAAAATAAATTTATTACCTTTGCCGTTTACTGTTATAATATAGTTTAGAGAACGATTTCCTTAAAAAGACAGATTTTCAGAAACTGAAACTAAATTTTTTGCAATGGTAATCTTTATAAATCAAGTTGCTAAATATACCTAACTATAATAATTGTCGATATGAACCATTTAGGAGAGATTATGCTGGAGTAATAAATTGTTAATTATTGTTTAGCGAATAATTTCAATGGAAAGATAGATTTTCAAAGAGTTTTTAATCTGAAACTAAATTTTGGCAATGGTAGTTTTTGTTGCTAAATATAACCAACAATAATAATTGTCGATATAAACTGTTTTAGAGAGATTGTGCTCGAGTAATAAATTGTTAATTATTGTTTTGCGAATACATTCAATGGAAAAATAGATTTTTAAGAAGTTCTTAATCTATGGCAATAGCAACTTTTATAAATCAAGTTGCTAAATATACCCAACATTAATAATAGTCGATATAAACTAATTAGGAGCGATTGTTCTAGAGTAATAAATTGTTATATATCGTTTAGCGAACGATTTCGACTGAAAGATAGATTTTCGAAGAAGTTTTAATGTGAAATTCAATTTTGGCAATGGTAATTTTTATAAACCAAGTTTCTAAATATACCTAACTATAATAATTGTTAATATGAACTATTTAGGTGTATTTGTGCTGGAGTAAAAAATTGCCAATAATTCTTTAACGAATAATTTCAATGGAAAAATAGATTTTCAGAGTTTTTAATCTGAAACTAAATTTTGCCAATGGTAATTTTTATCAATGAAGTTGATAAATATACCTAACAATAATAAATGTTGATATAAACTATTTAGGAAAGATTTTGCAGGACTAATAAATTGTTAAAAATGTTTTAGCGTAGCGAACGATATCCTTGGGAAGATATATTTATTTTCAAAGAGTTTTTTATAAATCAAGCTGCTAAATATTCCTAACAATAATGTTTCTCGATATAATGTATTTACGATAAATTGTGTTCGAGTAATAAATTGTTAATTATTGTTTAAAGATCGATTCAGGGCCTTGACTCTCAATAAACTGTCGTTCACTGAACAAAATTAATTATTTATTACTCCAGCACAATCTCACGTAAATAATTTTTATCGACAATTATTATTATTAGGTATATAACGGGTGTCCCAGCTCGACCGACACATGGGAGTTTTACATGGGAAATCAGTTAATTATGAATAGTATCTCCCCAGTGCAAGTTATTAACTTGAAATTTTGTATGCTTATTGGGAAATATTATTTCTATGGATTACAGTTATTTGAAATATGTAATTTCGTCTGCAAGACGAGATTTATTAAATTATAAAATCTAACATTTTCATTCAAAATCAGTCAGCCATGGAAATAAAAGAAAATATCTATGTGACAGTTCTGACAGCTAATGACATGCCATTGTAAATATTTATATTTTTGTAATATTGGTATATTATTTAATAAAAAGAAACTAAATTCAACTTAAATAATATTAAAATACAGGGAATAAGAATTAAAATCAGTGATTCTTCACTAAACTGTCAGATAAATATTTTCTTTTATTTCCATGGCTGTCTAATTTTGAACGAAAATATTAGATTTTAAATTTAATAAATCTCGCACAGCAGACGAAATTGCATATTTCAAATAAGTGTGATCCGTAGAATTAATATTCTCCGATAAGTATACAAAATTTCAAGTTAATATGTTACACTGGGGAGATACTATTCATAATTAACTGATTTCCTATGTAAAACTCCCATGTGTCGGTCGAGCTGGGACACCCGGTATAGCAATTTGATTTATAAAATTACTATTGCCATAATTCAGTTTCAAATTAAACAATCTTTGAAAATGTATTCCTTTGAATTTATTCACTAAACAATAATTAACAATTTATTATTTCAGCACAATCTCTCTTAAATATTTTATATTGACAATTATTATATCTAAGTATATTTAGCAATTTGATTTATAAAAATTACAATTGCCAAAATTTAGGTTCAGATTAAAACTTCTTCGAAAAACTATCGAAATCGTTCTCTTAATAATATTAATCAAATTATTACTGCAGCACAAATGCACCTAAATAGTTCATATTGACAATTATTATTGTTAGGTATATTTAGCAACTTAATTTATAAAAATTAACATTGGCAAAATTTAGTTTCAGATTAAAAACTCTTAAAATCTATCTTTCCAAAGAAATCGTTCTCTAAAAAATATTTAACAATATATTACTCCAGCACAATCTGTCCTAAATAGTTTATTTCAACAATTATTGTTAGGAATAGTTATCAATTTCATTTATTTTATTTTTGACGAAGGAAATATGTTCTTTCGCGTTCGTGCGCTTGGAAATCTGGAAAAGTTGCGTTTTTTCGTTAATGATACTGGTAATTAATTTATGCATGTGGTAATTAATTAGTACTAAATATTAACATACAAATTACTATTTTTTTACTATTTTGGTGGTGTGCTAGCTTCACTGAGAAGCTGGCACAGCCACCCTTTTTTTTAAAACGGCAAGGATAATAAATTTATTTTTGCGGTAATTTATTTTAATTGTGCCAATATGGGTGTATCACATTCACAGCACCATGCGGATTTTATAATCTCGGATTATTTATTGTCGTATAATCTAGCATTATCTGATTTTTGCGTTTTATAAACATATTCGAACGATTTACATTAGTATAAATTGAGGCAGCAAATTTCAGATAATAGTATATTATTTAACAAGCATAATATGTAGGCTATATTACACGAGGATGTAATTAAAAATACGAACGGTAGCGAGTATTTTTAATCATCCGCGTGTAATGTAGCCATATTATGCGAGTCAAATACTATATTTTATCTACAACTATCAGGCATATAAAAAATCTGATATTATTTGTTAAATATTCAGTTAGGTTTGAGTAGTTCATATATATCTTAACAGTTGGCGCCACAGTAGCACTTAAATGTCAAAATAACTTTTCAAATTGTATTTATTATACTTTTATAAGCATATATATTGATATTTATAATAAAAAATATGTTATTAATAAATTAACAGTTTAATAAAATATTATGTGTTAAATTATATGCCCTATTTATTACAGAAAAGTGTAGCGTGTATCATGACATTTCATATTACACTTGTGTAATATGAGTAGTATATTATATGTAGTATCACACGTATAATGTACCCATATTTCAATAGTTGTAGATAAATGTATATATTATGTATGTATACCTCTTTTATTTGGTTTTTTGCGAGAAAATAATTCTGGCTGCTCAGTTGTTATTTTTGCAAGAAAATAATGTAATAATAATAACAATAAAACACTGAGTAAATAGGTGCTACAGAGACACAATAAAGAAAACCGTAAATAATAATAATATTACTGATCCTACTGAAGGTAGAAGGATAACTGAATATGATATATAATATTAAATAGTAATAATAATAATATGCAAACACTATGTAACAAAGTACCATACAAATAAAATATACATACAAGAAACTATATATTATATAACCATAAAACAGTATAAAGTATATATAGCAATTCAATTCCCCAGTATTTCTGTTATACGAAAATTAGACCTTGAAGCAGTTCCGCCTCCCAGCCGCGTAGTTTTCACCCCCACCACTTACTGCCTGCTGTCATGACTACAAAAAAGTTTTCAATTCCAAAATTTTAATAAATATTCCACTGAAAATATTGGTTATAAATTAAAAATTTTGTTAATAAATATAAAATGTTATCATCCACGTCCACAGTTTCAAAAAAATATTTTTTTAATTTATTTAGACGATTGTTTTATTCGTTTTTACATTTGTAAACATAAAAATATTATATAATATATATTTATTTATATTTCACCGTTTTTTATATATCTACCTATTCATTTAGTAAATATAATGCATTATATTCATCTATTTTTATATTTAAAAACATGTAACTTGTATTAATATTAATAATAACAATAAAAACTTATATTTCAATAAATTTAAAATGGAATAAAAAAATATTTTTATTTGCCGTTTACTTAAATTTACCGCATAGTCAGCCAAGAGGCGGAGTTTCCATGTGCTAGAAAGTTTGAAATGTAACAGAACATACATAGAGATATATATATATATATATATATATATATATATATATATATATATATATATGTAGGATCGAATTCAATGAAACAGCACCAATTAATTAAATAAACTTTATTGTAATGAACAGAATTCAAAATATCTTAGCATTTATAAAATTCTCATCTTCTTTTTTTTTATCTGTCAATCAACAATTACCTGTCACCCTCTAAAAACAAAAAATGTCTCCTGCCTATTTTTATTTTATCGTATCAATCGAAGATGGCGACAAATCTTCATCCTCACATTCGGCCTTTCCTGACGTGACCTCAGTCCCTGAGGGATAAGGTTTCATATAGTCTGCTGCGGATGACGTCTGTTTGGGACCTTCTCCTTCACCTATTTTGGTCAGTTCATATCTCTCGTTACCTTTCTTTTTTGTTACTTCATAAGGTCCGATGAATTTAGATGTAAGCTTTTGTCCCTGTTCAAATTGTGTTTTCTTGATTGCTACTACATCTCCTTCTGCGTATTGCGTAGCTGGCTTACACTTTTTATTGTGATTTCGTCGATTTTCGTTTTGAATTTTTAATATATTTTCTTTAGCATCTGCTCTCAGCTGACTTCGATGTTCATCAAAAAGTTGTACTACCTCTTGTTCAATAATTGTAGAAATTTCAGCGTTTAATGTATGTCTCATTCTGGTACCAATTAACGCTTCAAAAGGTGTCATTCCAATACTTCGTTGGTATGTACTATTAAGACTCAACTGAACATCATTGACATACTTGTACCAATGTTCTGGTTTTTCTAGAGAAACTTTTGTCAACACCAGTACAATGATGCCGTTGATTCGTTCAACCTGTCCGTTTCCGCGGGGTATTCCTGTAGTAGTAATTTTTGAAAGCATCTGATCTAAAAGCTCCTCCTTTATCTGTAATTAAACGATATGGATTTCCAAATATCTTCTTCTGACAGTTAAGTCGATCAATTACTTCAGCAGCATTCTGTGTTTTTGTTGGGTAGATCCAAACAAATTTCGTAAAAGCATCAATAACGACAAATAAATATTTATATAATTTACTAGTAGCTAACATTGGACCTAGATGATCAAGGTGATAAGTATGTAGTGGTATATCACCTTTCGAAATCGGCTGGAGAAAGCCTTCTTTCTTGCCCCTTTTCTTCTCAACTAATACACAACTAATACAGCATTGTACAAATCTTTCCAATTTTTTACGTAGATTTTGAATGTAAAATTCCTGCTGAATTTCTTCTGTCATCTTTTTCACGCCGAAATGACCGTTACCGTGTATTTTTCTAATTATTTCTGTCTGCATATTAACAGGAAGCACAATGACATTGTTCTCTCCTACACGCTTTTTTAATAATCCACTCTCGATAATGTAATCTTCATACGGTTCGGTTTTAAGAATTTGTTTAATAACTCGCAATCTTTCTTCTTGATCTTGTTGTCTTGCAATGACTTTAAACAATTTATCTTCAACAAGCATAACTGGAAAACGACTCAAAGCATCAACATGTCTCATTCTTGTTCCAGATCGATGTTCCAACTCAAACTCAAATTCTTGCATATCAATGGCCCATCTCGCAACTTTCGGTGACATATCCTTCTTATTCAATGTTTTCTCGAACGCCTGACAATCGGTAATAATTTTAAATTTGATACCAAGTAGATACACTCGAAGCTTTTTTAAAGCTCTTATTACTGCCAGTACTTCTAGTTCATAGGAATGTCGTTTCTTTTCTGTGTCTGTGGTTTTGCGACTAAAATAGTATACAGGGTGAAAATCTTTTTCATCGGGAAGTTTCTGTAGTAAAACTGCTCCGTATCCTTCTTTGGACGCATCTGTATGTAGTTCAGTAATTGAATCTGGATTATAGATACGTAAAACTGGTTCATTTGTTAAAGCATTTCTTAGAGTCCTAAAAGCAGCTTCTTCTTCTTTACCAAAGACAAATTCTTTATTTTTTCTTAATAAATCTGAAAGCGGTCTGGCTATCAATGCATAATCTCTGACAAACTTTCTAAAATAGCCAGTCAAACCAAGGAAGCTTTCGATACCTGTCCTCGTTTTCGGGATGGGAAATGACTGTACCGCTTTGATCTTCGTACTGGATGGAGAAACACAGCCATTTTCGACAATGTATCCCAGAAATTCCACTCTGGCTTTCAAAAAGTGACATTTCTTCCAGTTAATGTTAAGTCCATGGTCTGCGGCTACTTGAAGTACAGTAACTAACTTCTGGTAAGCATCTTCAATGTCTACTCCAGGAACAATTAAGTCGTCTACATAAATATGGAGAATCTTCTGTTGTACAAGGTCACGGAATATTTCATTAACAAATCTTATAAAGCTTGCTGGACTATTGCATAATCCGAAGGGCGTTCTCAAAAATTCGTACTGTCCATCTGGTGTAATGAATGAGGTATATTTTTGGCTTTCTTTCTCAACAGGTACGTGAAAGAATCCGTTTTTTAGATCCAGTACTGAAAAAACTCGAGCATTGACTAGTGCGTCTATACAATCATCTATTAATGGCATTGGAAAATGATCTCGTTCTATGTTCTTGTTAAGTTTTCTATAATCAATGCACACTCGATAAGAGCCATCTTTTTTCGGTGTTATAACAATTGGACTTGCAAACTCACTTGTACTTGGCTGTATCACGCCAATCTCTAGCCACTCTTTTACTTGATCGTCGAGAATTTTCTTTTCCTTAGGCGCAAGTCTTCGTGATTTTTGGTAAATTGGTTCTTTCGATTTCATCGTTATCTTCGTTTGTACATTTGTATTTACTTCTGACTTTGGTTTGTAGCTGGTGATCAACTTTTCGACTTGACGTTTGTAAGGTTCTATACAATCTACTTCATTGACTTGGATACAATTAACATTTCCAAATTCAGTATTCAACCAGTTACTATTCGTCTCTGCAGATTCAGTTGTGATGCTTGTTTTTTCATCTGCTGATAAAGATTTAATCTCCACAATACCTTTTCGAATATAAATTTCAACGTGCTTTAAAAACTCATATCCAATAATTACAGGACATGTTGTTGCATTGGTGGAAACGACAAACATTTTCGTGGAATATGTTTTCTTGTCGATCATGAAATCAGTTTCAAAGACCCCAAATGGATTTACTTTGGTTCCACCCAATCCTGACAAAACATGTAACGTTGCCTTCAACTTTGGACTGCCGATCTTAATATACATTTGTTGAGAAATCAGGTTCACATCACTCCCGTTGTCAATTAAAGCATCAGCCTTCACTCCGTTGATCTCAATAAGTACTGTTCGATTCATCTTGCTTGATATACATGCGACTTTGTGCTTCTTTTCTGTTTTCGATGAATTAGCAAAACATTTTGTAGCAATATGGCCATATTCATTACATCGGAAACATTTAGGTCCTTTATCTTTGTGTGGGCATTTGTCTACATTGTGTTCCGTTGACCCACAGTTGTAACAATGTGCTTGTGACTTTTTCTTCTCCATTGCAGACCCTTTCAGGTCTCTCATTAATTCCTTCTTAAATATTTTTTTCGAATTCGATGAGTGTTCTTTCATGCGGTCATATATTTCTAATTTCTTTTTAAGTTCTTTAATAGTATCTGCACCATATAAAATAGTTTTATTTGCTTCCTCGTCTAAAATACCATCTATAATATACTGAATCAAAGCATCTTCCTCAATATTGCTTTGGTTTGCGATTTCTTGCATAACATACACATATTGACGTCCGCTTTCATCTGACTTGCGTTTGCGTTTGGCTAGACGAGCATGAATTATTGCACTATTGACTTCTGACTTGAATTCTTCCAACAATCGTTTTTTTAGAATTGTCCACTTTGTAATACCTGTTTCATACGTCACAAATTTTTTAGCAGAACCCGTTAACATTCGTTTACCATATATAAGCATTTGCAAATCATTCCACTCAAGAAGCGTTGCTAAATCTTCAAAATCGTTGACCCATTTCTTCACTGGTAACGTATCATCTCCTGAAAAGTGAGGTATACTATCTTCTACATCTTTAACAGTAAATCTAGCTGATACTAAATTTTCATGCTGAGACCGTTTGCTATTTCTTTTAATTTTAGTAGATATTTTATCTTCTTGATTACTTTTCACTTTAGAAAAATCAGTGTCAATATCAGATTCTTCATCACTGTCAATGTCTTCATCGGTACCTTCTTTGTTGGATTTTATAAACTTCTTTAATCTTGATTGCAACTGAGTTTTTATACCAACTGTCGACAACTTAAATTCCTAATATATTTCTTCCATCTTTTTAAATATCACAATAAAATTATTTCATTTTTACTTATTTTATCTTTTACACTTACTTACATCAAATTTGACATCATATGTCAAATTTTGTGAACAACTCATCTGTTTTATCGAAATTACTCAGCCTAAACGATATGTAAAATTATTATAATTTAGGTATATATTTTTTTCTATCTAGCTAGAAGTTATATCTAAACGTAATTATGCAGATCGGTAGAAAATTAAAAAATCTTTATATTTATAATAACGAAATTTGCGAAAGTATGGTATTTAGAGGTACTTTTTAGCAAAAACGGTTTAAAGCTTTAAGTAAAGTACTACTTCCGATTAACCAATTGTAGTCAAAATCTAATCAGTTCATCATATTAGAATATAACTCTTAAATACCAAATATTATATTTTTTACATGTATCGTATTGGAGTTATCGTGGACGAAAAATCGTCACAGACACACACACGGACATACAGACATCACGCTAAAAATAGTAAAATCGTATTCTAGGGGCCCTAATTCGTGCTCATATGTTGAAAACTCACACTCGAGAAATATGACCAAAAACAATACCTCCCTTATCTATATATTGATAGGCGGGAGGTAAAAATTAATTATAAATTGTTAATTAAGTTTTATTCGTCTTGTTTTCTGATTGGTAAAATTATTTATTATATTCTCAAAGACAGTCTCTTCAAATACATTTTTCTCTATTGATAAAATTTTTAAATTATTTATTTTATTTTGTTATATGGTAGATTATAAATAATTTTTGATTATTTTTAATTTATTAAGCATTTTTCTTTTGAAGTTATAGTTATTGCCAGAGTGAGCATTATTTGTAATGTAATAGTAATATTGGAATATGATTTGTAAAGGTTTTATTTTATTAGTTTTTCTAGTACTTTTAAGTGGTGCAAAGAATTTAAATTTTTAAATATTAATTTTGCTTTAAGCATTCTAATTCAGCAGATAATCGTACGGCGTCTACGTCATTGTAAATAATACAAAAGTCTCTGGCAGCTTTGTTTAATTCTGTTAATGTCATACTACCTAAAAATTTTCCATTTAAAAAATCAAAAGTTAAAGATAATGATTCAAAATTTTCAAATTGATCGCTTAATTTTCTAATGATTATATCAACAACTTCATAAATTAAATATTTAAGTTCCTTGTCACTAGAAAACAAAATACCTTCATCTGATTCTCCAGACAAAAGTTTTATCTTTTTTAAACGTTTTGTTTTTGGTGATGTGTCAATTAAAAGTTGTTCGCACTTTTCTTTACATTCTAAGGCGATCGTACGAAATTGATCATTTCTAAAATTTTTAAAATAAATTACAAGACCATTTAACAATTTAGAGGAATGGAAAATATCTTGGATTTTATCTTGCAACTAATTATTTACAAAATTTATTTTAGTTAAAAAAAATTCTCACATAATTAACATAAAAATAAAATTATATGTTTTAATATTTTTAATCATATTTTTTGCTGTAGAAACGCCATCTCCAAATGAAGGATCTTTCGAAATTTCATCTAGAATATCTATAACTTCAATAACTTTTAAAGCACTTACTGATCGTGATTTAGAGCACCATCTTGTGTCACTGTGGCCTTTAAGTGTTGTATTCAATAAAGTTGTAATTTTTTCCCATCTACGAGTGGAAAACGCAAAAAAATTAAATAACTTTTGTATTATTTCAAAAAATATAATCCACATTTCCACTTGCTAGGTTATTAATTCGCAATATATGCACTTGCATCCCATTGTATATTCCTGCCATATTTGCTCCATTATCGTAACCTTGCGCTCTTATATTTATGAAATCTAAACCATCACTTTTGTCTAAAACTTATATTTATATAATTTCAATTGCGCTCTGATATCTGCCTTTGATATTTTCTGCGCTTTAGCGCCTTCAACAAAACGGCGCCTATGGCAGGGGCCACATTGGCCATACCCTAGTTACGGCACTGGCGCCACTTCCTTATTTTTCACAAAAATGCTTACCGCAACTGCTTAGAAAATTAATATCTTTTATATTAAAACGTATATATTATTCATATATTCCTAACGAATGTATAACAATATACAGTACGGAATGCAGATAACGTTTCCATCGTAAATATTCACTTTATTGAGAAATAAAATGAAAAAAACAATTTTTTTCCTTTACTTGGAATCTGGAAGTTCAATTTACGTAATTTTTTTATATAACATGTATAATAATATTCTTTAGAACATACATAAGTTTAAATCAAATATTAGGTCTAGTACTGGAGAAAAAAAATAAAACATATGAAAATTCTATGTTTTTCATATGTTTTTTGACTTTTGAGAAGGTCGTTATTTTTCATTTTTACATATATGATACAGTATCCTATTTCAACAAATTATTAGGTCTACGATTGGAGATATTTTGAAAATTATATTTAAAAAAATGTTTTGGGTGTATAAATAATAAATAATTTCATTTAATTAATATTATTTCAATAGCGAATTGATGTCTACTTATTTACATATATAAGAAAAACTTGTTACATTAAACAATTTTTAATAAAAAATTAAAAACTTAAATACTGGTTTTAAATTTCCCGCGCTGGGGTATCATTTCACCTTAAGGGAATTGGGAAACTTTCGGTTGTCTAAGTCCTCAATATTATTTGAAGATTTGGAAATTTTTGACTCTGGAAATTATACATGTGTCGTTTGCAACTTTGTGGGATGCACTAACTTCACATATAAAGTAGAAGTTTTAGGTATATTTATTTTTACTTTCTATTATTTTCTTCATCAATTGATTATAAAATAAATTGGGTTATAATAAATATACATATACTCATACTTCATATATACCGTTCCAAGCGGGGTACTCAGAACTCCTGCGACAGACTGTGAGAGGCGGCAAATAATACAAAATAATTTTGCTATTTTTATTATATTGTTATGATAACAATTCATTTATTTTATATTCAATTTTATTTGATGGTTTAGATAAACAATTTTTATTGTTCCGCAATTTGGCGTCAGTCTTCTTTATCATCGGTCATCAGTTCTATGAAACGCTTTGTTACTGTTCCCCCGCAGCTCTCAATTTAATTTTCTGTAATACCATTCATTGAAATAGTTACTTAGAATCTTTTGGATCTTATATTCTGTTCTTAAGATCGTAGTTTTATTATTTATTTTCGTCCTCATAATATATTTTAGCAAGTTGCTACGTACACTATTATGTAATTTTTCCATTATAACCAAGCAACGATTAAACGCTGTTTTTTAAATTACGAGTAATTTTATAATATTTAACACTACCAAAAAAAGAAACTAGATCGTTTATTCGTTTGCATTTAAACCTGGCTAAAATTGTTCTTAATTTTTTACTGTTTTATTAATTTTTTGATTGTTTTTTCTTGTTTCTTTTGCTTTCAAAGTAACTCCGGTTTCCTTTTTGTCCCATATGTATATTTCCCCATTACTTATTATTTTTTGGTACCCTATTTTGACTATATTCCCGCGTTTTTACATTTCATTAGTTATGCTTCCTGCCCAAGTCAATTCATTTTCAATGTATATATTTGTTCCTTTTAATTAATTTTTTGCTTCCAGTTTTCCATTTCTATTTTTATAATTTCATTCCCTTTGCCTTTATTTCTAATATCTATTGTTTTGATTATTACGTCAGTTTGAGTTACTTATCAATTTTTTAATTTCTTAGTTCTTCTTCCGATGTTCGCACAATTTTTTAACCCTTTATGACCAGTTTTTTCGATTTATCGATTCTATCTGTTAAATACTTCTTTTTCTTTTCCCATGCTAGTTCTTTTCTTTCAATTTCTAATTTTATTTTTCATATTTCTTGTTTCAGTTCTTTTGTGTTTTGTTAGATTTATTTCATCATGGTTTGAAACATTTGCTTTAGTTCTTCCATGTTTTGCTTATCTACTAAATATGTTGATGTACTCTTGTTCTTCAAATATATATATTGACAAATGGAGCGTGATAATAAAATTTTGATTTTTACGTTATGATATCAGACATAAAAATAACGCTATATTTTTTAAATCGGTTCATTATTCGTAGCTTACGAGAAAATAAATATTAAAAAATTGGGGAAGGGATATTGTAACGTCAGACAGATAGGCTAACAGCGAAAGAGAGAGTCTACCTGTCTTCTTCCAAGATCTGACCATCACTAATGTTTAGTTTTTATTATTGTAATGAATGGTATACACTAGTTGTTAGTTTTTGTATTTTATGACTTACGTACTGAAATTCGATTAAGGTCACATGCCCCATTGTACCGTTATAAAAATATCAAAATCAAGTTCTTTAACATATTTTTTACAATATTCTTGGCCTAATTACTGACTAGTTTCGCATGTCGGTATTCATCGAAATTGACTGGAACTCGGGTAAGCAAAAAATAATTTACACATTTAAATGTTTAGAATTGACAGGTATTTGCAATTTTAATTTATACGTAATTTTTTGCAAGAGATTTTGTTCAAAGGGGATTTTCGAAGACAATGCGGGACGCGGAATTTTTTTTTACTAAAATCGGGACATTCCCGCATAAATTGGGACGTCTGGCATCCCTGGGTAGACTGAACGACATCTCTATTTCCGTTTTAGTTTGAATACGAATATCCCGTGAAAATAGTAAATTTCATTTCAGTATTTTCTAGAGCGAGTTAATCACAAACCAATATTCTTGAATACTCCAAAGAATGTAACTATTCTTACTGGTCAAAACCACGTGTTTGACTGTAATTATTTGTCGGATTTACATTCATCAGTTGAGTGGAAGGTAGATTTTAAAGATGGTCATATGAAGGTATATGCTTTTTTCCTTTCTTTACATAGTATGAAATAGGTAAATAAGATTGAGTAAAAATACATTATCTTGACGATTTCACGTAATATTTATTTTAAAATTTGTATTTATTAAAAGAAATAATTAAAAATGAAAGTTCATAAATTCACTGCAAGATAGAAAATATTATGACATGTAAAACAAATATTTCACAACATGTTTGAATTAAAAGAAAAAAATCGAGTCTAATGAATTTTAAGTGTACCTAGGCTTAATTGTCATATAATAGGGCATTTCATTTAATTTTTATTTTTTTATAATATACGTATTTTTTATTTACTTACTACTTTTATTACTTAAGCAATGATGATTAAATTTAGAATATCCCGTCGCGCAACAGCATTTTCTTTTTTCAACTTATGTACAACCACTGCAATACTCTTGAAAGATCACAAGACGTGAAATAAGAAGGAAATACTGTATGGTAGCTTCTGGCTGAGTGATACGTATTTTCTTGAATATAGTAGTACTTTAGTAATTTTCATTGGTTTTCTTCAAATGGGTTAATTTTTCTTTTTTTATGTTATTGAATTGTTTGTTGTAAGTGTCGCATTGTTAGAATTGATAGTTCATGCAATTCTCGAAGTAAAAAAAGAGCGAGCCCCTTGTTAAAAATATTACAGCTCACCACTGGTTGTACACTAGCACTAGACTAGAATATTACAAATAAAGTTTCAAATGAATAGAACTCGTACAAATATTGAATTGTACCAAAATATGTAAATAATTTGAAACCAATATGCTTACTAATTCAAAACGCAAACAAATTCACAGAACTACTAATTTGTCATCTAGTGGCTTTTCAATTAATTGTAACTACGTCATTTTGCGGCGGCATTATCAGACTGTTTCAAAACGATGCAAACTTTAATTATAATTTAAAATTTAACATAAATATATTTATATTTTTATATATACCTATATATCATTTCAGAATCAATGTTTTTATTACTAATGCTTCTAAGTAGCAATTAATATAACAAAAAATGTAAAATTTTATTTAGATAAAATACCCTATTAATCATGTTACATTTCACTTAATTTATTAGTTCATTAATGGATAACAATAAAAATTAAGAAAATGTATTTTTGTGTAGATGTTGAACAAAAATCTGTGGGATGGTTCACAACTACATGTATACAACGTTTCATCTGACGACGAAGGATGGTACAGTTGTATTGCGTCTAATACTTTAGGCAGTACAATTGCAAGAGCCTACTTAAAAGTCATAGAAGTGCTTGAGGTATTATACACAAATAGTTCATTAATAGACCATAATTATTAAAATAGAAGTGAGACGCCTCTATATATTTTATTCAAATTATATTTTTTTAAATGTTTTCATTTTTGGAAAACACAATGAAAGTGGAGATTTTTATCATAATTTAGTAATATAAGTTATTGTAATATATTATTCACAGCATTAAATAATTTTAATATTGCAGGATACTACACCAGCTAAATGCAATTGCAGGAATTTACGCAGGAAAAAAATGCTTACACATATTCGCGTGCACCGCAGGAAAATTAATACTTTGAAATAATTTATGATTGTTATAGAATATAGATGTTTATCTAATTCTAAAATAATCAGAAATTAAAACTTGGAGCATTTTATATGGTTATAATATATTTTATATCAATGATTAAAAGGTGTTGAATAAAATGTTGTATGGCACACGTGTGTTAATTACCTAAGTCACTTGAAAAAAAAAATACCCCACTCGGCCTACCGGCTTTGTACACTAAACTCTTCTCATGTGACTTATTTGTAACGTAACACACTTGTACCATAAATAACTATTATAGCAAAACCTAATTCCTTAGAACCCAATTCTTTAATTACGGGGTATATAAGAACTTAAACACAAGTGAGAAGACGGGCATAGAAACACGAATATAATATATTGTTAAAATAACATAATAAATCTTTGATCAGTGTCTGCCAAACTGTGAGCCGCAGCGCAATAGTGCGCTACAAGAGATTCTAGGCGTGTCTCGAAAGATTTAAATGAAGCTAATTTTCCATCACTTGTGCTCACATTTTTTGTGATAAAATTATCAGTATTTTAGATTATGCTGCTATACTCTATAACTGTTGCCCATTGGGCTTTGGTTTTTCGGCGCTTGTGGAAATGAAATGAAAGAAGGGGGACGAACGGGGACGATTAGAGTAGCAGAGAAATTACGTGTTTATTTATCTAATTTCGACTCGCATTTTGACAAAATTCTTTTTAAAAATTATTATGTTACGAGTATTACGTCCATAACAAAATGTTATTTTATGTTACCATAATAAGATTTTTTATTTTTATTCGTACTAATAATAAAAATAATAAAGTATATTTTATTTTATTGGGATTTGGAGGGTGCCCGGGTGCCGCAATAGTATATTAGGCCTAAGGGGGGGAAACTCGATTTTGCTTCCGCAGGTGAAGTGACAGCAAAAGATTGACTCGAGGGCTTCTACGGGCTGAAGAGCAAAAGCGCTTTCCCGAGGGAAATGCAAAAGCATTTGTAATATCAATAATTCAATATATCGATATATGTAGAATATCGATATATTGAATTATTGATATATCGAGTTTTCGATACCTACATTAGATTATCGATATATCGAATTACTCTTTCGACCGCGAAGTAGATAACATTTGGAACGAATGGCTAAACATGCAACATGTTTAGTTGGAAGTTTTGAAGTATTGACGCCTGCGCATTTAATTCGAACCATACGTAAGAGCTACGTAAAGTTGAAATCATTTCAACTTTACGTATTTCTTACGGAACGCTTAAGTAGCTACGTAATCTTTATAAAAACGTAAAAACATTGTGAACACGGCCATTGATATCCTATAGCTCAACTTTACGCTTACGTTATTTTTACGTTTACGTCCATTGTGAATTGGGACTTACTTTATAAATGAAAAAAATGCATTATGCACACAGAATTTGCTTAATAAATAAGCATTTTTCTTTCTCAATAAATTATAATTCAATATTTTTGTTTTTTACCCATACAGAAACGCACTCAAATAATGCAAACTTTGAACTTCAATTATTCAACAATTATTTATATACAGGGTGAATACTGAAAACCTTGACATAGGGAAATAACATGGGAAAACAGTTTTTTGTTGTTTCCATCTGTCCCGCTAAATAAAATCGGGTGTATATGGTATCGTTAGTTAGATTACTTAATTTTGCATCTAATAATACCAAATGTTGTGTAATATGGCCTTTTCTAACTGAAATATTTGATAAATTAAATTGTATTTTGAAGGTTATCCTTCATATTTTCGAATAAGAAACGTCAAAAACAAAATGCTTCATAGCCGAGTGGATACGAGGGCGGATTCATAATATAAATAATTTACAAGACCTGGTTCGAGACCACCTCGGCCCTACTTTTTTTAATTAAATTATGCTTAAAATATCTTTATTATATCAGACTATTTTAATAAAATTCATATTTTTATAAATAAAAAAAATCCAAATATTTAATAGAATTATTATTTGCTGTATGTCAAACTTAACAATTAATTCGAATTTAGTTTCTGGTGTATAATTTTGTATTTCATGTTTCAAAATGGATTTTAAGTATAATTTAATTAAAAAAAAATAGGGCCGAGGTGGTCTCGAACCAGGTCTTGTAGATTATTTATATTATGAATCCGCCCTCGTATCCACTCGGCTATGGAGCATTTTGTTTTTGACGTTTCTTATTCGAAAATATGAAGGATTACCTTCAAAATACAATTTATTTTATCAAATATTTCAGTTATAAAAGTGTTGAGGTTTGTTAGGTCTCTATGTTATTTTATTGTTTGGTGCCATATTTTTCTATTTAAAGCATTTCGTAAGGTTTTTCTTTTGTAGTATCTCTTTGATTTGGTTATCCCATGTTTTTTGCGGTCTACCTCTGTCTCTTTTTCCTTCAGCTCGTGCATTCCAAATCAATTTGGTTTGTCTGTTTTGTGGCATTCTTACAAGATGTCCATACCATGTTTTTCTTCTATTTTTTCATTTGCTGCTTTAATATCGAGGTTCAATCGTACTTGTTCGTTTCTTATTTTATCCAGTTTGGTGATGCCTTCAACTTTTCTTAGATATTTCATTTCGGTTGCTTGTATTTTGCTGCTGTGTTTTGGTGTTGTTACCCACGTTTCACTTCCATACAGAAGTGTTGGGAGGTATATTGTCATGTATAGGGTTATTTTTGTCTTTTTCGGTACGTTTTTGTTTTTAAGTATAATATTATTTAAAGCGTAGTATGCCCGATTTGCACATTTAATTCTATTGTTTATATCTTCGTTGAAGCTTCCGTTGCTTTCTATGATGGCTCCTAAATAAGTAAAAGAGTTAACTTGTTCTATAGGCCGGTTGTTTATTGTTATGTTTGCTGTCCTTTGATTGTATTTAGATATTACCATGGTGTTTGTTTTCATATTGTTAATTTTCATTCCTATTTTTGTTAGTTCTTCTACCCATATATTTATATTATTTTGTAAGTTTGTTTCAGAATTAGCAAATATTACTCTTTGGAGGTTGAAATTTCCCACGAAAAATTTTTTGGTTCTCTTCCTTGTGTTTTTTATTACTTCGTCAAGTATTATGATGGACTTAAGACTCCCCCTTGTCTGAGTCCTTGTACAGTTTCAAACTCTTCGGAATATTAGTTTCCTGTTCTGACAATATTTCTTATTGTTTTATACAGACTTTGTAGAGCTAGTATCATATTCTTATCGATGCCCTTTCTTTCTAAGATTTTCCACGCAGTGTCTCTTGGGATTCTATCAAATGCTTTTTCCATATCAATGAAGCAGATGTATAATTCTTTTTTGTAATTAATTGTTTTTTCAATCATTTGTCGAATGCTGAAAATGTGGACATTTGACAAAAACCTTTTCTAAAGCCACTCTGTGAGTTTTCGTGATCTTTTTCTATAATAGGTCGAATTCTGTTTTCAAGGATTCTTTCATATATAAGTTGTACACAATAGAGAAATGCCTCTGTAATTATCACATATTCTATTATCTCCCTTTTTATACAGTGATAAAATTACTGCTACTTCCCAGTCTTTAGGTACCTATTTGTTTTTTCTACCATATTAAGTTTATTATTATTTTTAGTAGCTCTAATCCTTCTTCGTCCATGTGTTTTAGTAGTTCTGGTTTAATATTATCATGACCAGCAGCTTTACCCGTTTTGATGGTTCGTACTCGTAGAGCGTTCTTTATCTCTTCCATTGTTATTTCGCCTTCTTCTTGTGTAGTTTTGTGTATCGTTGAATTATCAGCACGAATTTTGCTTATTTGTCTTGTTTCTAATAAATCTTGAAAATATTCTTTCCACCGTTTTAGAATAATTATTTCATCTGTAATTATTGTGCCATGTTTGTCCTTTATTTGATTTAGTTGCACGCTTCTTGTGACTGTTTATAATTTTATAGAACAGTTTTTGATTTTCTTTAAAATTTTCTTCCATTTTTGTTCCAAACTCATCCCATGATTTTTTCTTTGCCAATGTAGTTAAGTTTTTGACAATTTTCCGGTGTTACTTATATAATTCGTAGTCTTCTTCCCTTTTAGTACTAAGGTATGTTTTCCATTTTTCTTTTTTCATTTTGATTTCTTTTTGGATTTCCTCGGACCACCAGTACGTCTGTTTCTTGAATGAACTTTAATTTTAGTTCCACATGCCTCTTCTGCTGCCTTTAGTAAAGTATTTTTGAATATGGTCCACATTTCTTCTACATCTTCCGTGTTTGGGTCATTAATATTTAGCATGTCTGTAATGTTTTCCTTCACTAACTGATCTTTTAATTTATAATTTTAATAATTCGTGTAGGCTGTGTTTTGTTTTTGTATTTTCTTGTTTCAGATATACTGTTAATTTTCATTTTTGCTCTTACGAGGAAATGGTCGCTGCCAATGTCATACCCTGTCATTACTTCTACATCTGTTATTAAGCTTCTCTGTCCTTTTCCTATTAGGATGTAATCTATAATGGATTTTTCACTTCTTGAAGGCTCCAGAAGTCTATTAATCTGTTTCCGTTATTATTTTTGAAGTTTTCTCCATATGCTCCCATTATACATTCATATCCTCTATGGTTATTACCTACTCTGGCGTTAAAATCTCCTAATAAACAAATTGGATCCTCATATAATTCAATAATTTGTTGAAGTTCTTCCCAGAATTTGTCTTTCATGCATGCGATTTCATCTTCATTTGGTCCGTATACGATAACAAGGTTTATTTTATTATTTTCATCAACTTGTAGACTAACACATAAAATTTTTTCTGAATAACATTTCCAATCTATTATATTTTGTGCTATATTACTTTTTATTCTTCGTTATCATAATTTCTTATCAAGATGGCTGAAAATGATAATGTGCAAAATTTGCGTGCTCAAAATGCATTAGAAATTAAATGTAAAAGATGTCATAAAGTTGCCCAATCGGGTTTAAAGTGTATTAAGTGCAACATAATGTCACATACAAGTTGTGCAACTATGTAAAACTACCTGTAGTGGGTGAAAATCTAATAAATTGTTGTGCTGACGAGGAGGACGACGATATTGATATTTCTTTCTCCAGTGTTACCAATGATACTGATTCAAGTACTATAAATATTTTAAAATGTAAAATTCACTACTTAAAACAGATTATAATAAACAAAGACAGTTTAACACAAAATCAAATACAAACTATTAATATACTAAGTGACCTTGTGCTTTTATTAAAAAGTACAAGTAAAATTGAACACAGTGAGCCATCTCTAATCCTACAATGAAAAACGAGCAGTGACAACATAAAACCGAAAAATTTAAATATAAACACTTTTTCTTCTGCATTATCGACTAAGCCACACATGACTTCGCAAAATGACAAAATTAAAAATGGCAGTGTAAACAAACATATAACCACTGATAGTAAAAAAAATCTGAAGTTTTAGAAAATAAAAATAAAACTGAAATTATTTCTATGAATAATAAAAATACAATTAATACTAACAGTCAGCCTAAACATAAAATGAAACCTATTAAAACACTTATCGGAATTATGGACACAAATAAATCAGAGACAGCATTGAAAGCGGTACCACGTTTTTCTTCACTTCACGTTTTTAGACTGGATCTACGTACTAGTGAAAGTGACATTGAATCTCATCTAATACCCAAATTTCCTGAAGTCAAGACAATAAAACTAAATTAAAAATTTCCGGACTTGTACTCTTCATTTAAAATAAAGACAGAGCCATGGATCCATCCATCTGGCCAACAGGAGTTCACATCAGCCCGTTTTTTCAGAAAAAACGTTCAATTGTCCAAAACAAATAACCCTATTTCACTCTATTTATGATCTTACTATTAATTGTAAGCATTCTAGTGTGAGTAGGTATATTTCATGTCAATATTCAGGCTTTAGGTAATAAAATAGATGAACTATCTATATTTTTAAAGGAGTACCCTTTTGATATTATTTGTATTACGGAGCATTGGCTAGATATAGAAGCTATATAAACTGTAAATTTATATTCGTATGAGCTAATCTCATATGTTTGCAGAGAACCAAATAAACATGGAGGTGTAGGCATTTTTCTCAAGGACAAGATTGAATATAAAGTATTAGATCTGAGCAGCTACAACGTAATGTTTGATATAGAACTCTGTGGCGTCGAATTAATCAATTACAACATTATTCTGATTGCTGTGTACAGAACTGGCTTAGGTAATTTTTCTTTATTTATGGTAAATTTTGAAAAAATGTTACATGATCTTAAGTGTTTTCATAAAGAAATCATAATTACAGGTGATTTCAATATTGAATTTTCAAATTTATCTTCCAGAACTGAGATACTTGAGTTCACAAATTTAATTAACTCGTATGGTCTAAGGGTTACTATTACAGAACCAATAAGAGTCACTGAAAATTCGAGCAGTTGTATTGATAACTTTATTACTAATCTTCATGCCGAAAAATTTAAAGCAGGTGTTCTTGATCCTTGCCTTTCAGATCACCGTGGTCAATACTTTATTCTTCTAAACACAAATAATTTACAAAAACAAGAAATTAAAAGTGTAAGGTGTTTCTTGTAGAAAAATATTGAATGTTTTAAATTAGCCTTAAATGTAACTGACTTTAACAATGTTTTATGATTATTTTACAACGGTAGCAGTCAACATCATTAAGAACATTGTAGATTATCAGTATAAAGCAGAGGATATTTTAATGAATGCTCGACCCCCTCTCACTTCTAATTTTGTTCTTTTCCCTACCGATATAGTTGAAGTTTATAATTCCATAAAATCACTAAATAATTCTAATTGTTTAGATGTGTATAATATGAGTAATAATTTCTTAAAGCAAATTATTAATTATATTACAGAATCTTTAACTTCTCTGATTAATAAATGTTTTGAGACAGGTATTTATCCAGATATTTTTAAAAAGACTAAAGTATTACCACTTTTCAAGAAAGGTGAGAGCAATAAAGTAGAGAACTATAGACCAATTTCAATTATTCCAACTTTATCAAAAGTAATAGAGTATATTTAAAAAGTAGACTGTTAAAATTTTTTGAGGACAACAATATGCTGAATAATCAACAATTTGGTTTTCGAGGTGGACGATCTACCAGTCAAGCTGTCGTAAATATCATAGAAAACGTAACATAGATCTTGAGAAAGGAAAACATTCAGCTATCACTTTATGCGACCTTTCTAAAGCTTTTGATTGTGTATCGCATGAAAAGCTTTTATTAAAACTTAAACACTATGGTATAAACGGTATACCTCTTAAATTGTTAAATTCTTATCTGCACAATCTATCATCAGACTCCAAAGTTATAGAGTATGGCGTTCCACAGGGATCTATTTTAGGCCCTTTATTTTTTATAATTTACGTGAACGATTTTAGTGACTTTATGAGGCCCTGTAATAGTGTCCTTTTTGCAGACGATACTACACTTATCAACAGTGCTAATGATTACGACTCATTACAAATAGTTAAAAATGAAAATTTTCAAAAAGCTGAAAAATGGTTTTCCGCTAATAACTTACTTTTAAATAAAGATAAAGCTCAACAGATGATTATCTCTAACGACAATAAATTGAATAAAGATTCTGCTATATCAGTTCTTGGATTACATATCGAACCTGTACTAAATCATCGCACATAGCATATATAAGTAAAAAAATATCAAGTACTTTATTTTTACTTAGAAGATTAAAATTTGTAGTTGACTTTTTTACCTTAAAAACTTGTTACTTTTCATTATTTCATTCAGTAATATCTTATGGAATTATTGTGTGGGGAAATTCTTCTCATGCAATTAAAATATTTAGACTACAAAAAACAGCAATCAGAATTCTGTCAAATTTAGGTCACAGAGATCATTGCCGTCAAGCTTTTATTGACTTAAAAATAATGTCATTACCTTCCTTTTTTATATATTATACTCTTATAGAAATCCATAAATCAAAGGATAATTTTGTTAAAAATAGAGATTTTCATTCTTATGAGACAAGATCTGCAAATCTCTTGCGAAAGCCCCGTTATAAACTCCAAAAGTCAGTAAAAAATAGTTTATATAATATACTACCAGAACACGTAAAGCAGATGGAACACAAAAAATTCAAAAAGTCAGTTAAATTATTTTTATTAAAGTATTGTTTTTATACTATAGATGAATTTATTAACTTCAAATTCAGCAATTTTTATTTAGAATAATTATATGAAATATGTTAGCACTTTAAAACTTTTTTTGTAAATATGTATTGTACAAATTATTATCTTTATTATAACATGACGTACTATAAACTTTATATAAGTAACATAGTCAAAATAAATAAATATTATACAACCCACACCTCCTTGACTTCTTTGGCTATTGTCTACCCCACTATATATGAATACATGATTATTATTTAATTTTGTAATACCATTACCCTTCTTTTTAGTTTCCGTAACTGCTAATAAATATAATCCCGATTTTTCAAATTTCCCTTCTAATTCTGTTTCTTTCCCATTTAAACTTCTAATATTCCATGTACTAAAACTCATTGTCCTTTTCCTTTACATTTTCTTTGAATGTTGACCTATTTCATGTATTAGTTTTTTGGAATGCATTGCATTTCTTTTACACCATTCATCTCATCTATCCAAATAAATTTTTTACCATTTATATACAATTTCTGGTAGCCAATTTTTACATTCTCATTTCTTGCTTTGGAATCCTTTGCCAATATTTGTAGTTTACTTTGTATTCTTTGTTTTTCTTTTGTGAGATGGTTATTTATATATATGGGCAAAAATTTTTGTTTTAATTTATATTTGTTTGTTATTAATATCTCTTTGTCATTCCAAGTTTTCTATTCTACTACATATATTGCAGATTTCTTTGTTGGGATTTGGTATGCTTCTTAACTATGTACATTTATTTGTAGCACGTTATTCATGAATTCTTCAATTTCTTTTGCAATATTTTCTGTTTTATGAGTGAAACCGTTTATTACAGTATTATTTCTTCGTTTATCTCTTTCTTGTTTTTCTATTTTATTTTCTAGTATTTTTATCCTTTCTTTTAGCTCGTCCTTTTCTTTTCCCCATTTCTGTTCTTTTGTTTTTAAATCTTCTTGTATTTTTCTTACTTCTTCGTTCGTATTTTTAATTTCCTGTATTACTTCCCTAAACATTTTCGTGATTTCTTCCATATTTAATTTTCGTGGAGTAATCGAAATCTGATGGCTTATTTTGGTACACTAAAAGCACTATAACACTATAATTTAACCCGCGCTTTATAACTATGATACTTCTCGTTAAATTCGAGTTTAAATATCGATAGCACAGAAACACGTCTGTACTGTAAGGTGGTACTATTCCGAATCCTTCAACAATAGACGATATTCAATAAGAAATCGACTGTGGCGCCAACGTGTATTTGGAGAACTATTCGGACAAACATTACTATTCCACCAAAATCACTGGTTAAATGTGTATAGCTTTATTATTATTGTCCCACTTTAGTAATCGTAGTAAATATTTATATTTGTTTATACGTAAATATAAACTGTTGGTGAAACATATACACAAAAATTGTTCGAAAATATAGCAATACGATCATGTATCACATCAACAAGATTTAATTTATCATACGATATTTACATATTAAATACGTATGGGTGGTTGCACCAATTTACTAGAATTTTAAGTTTAATATCACATCGCAATAAAATGTCAAATGAACTATTAATATTGCTGTCAAAATTTCGGTTACTTAAAAAAGCCTTGCTGGTGCAACTGGGCATTAGTGTTTTAAATGTAACTCTTTTTAATACGCCTTTTAATTTTTTTGCACCTGAAGAAATTGATAAAATATAAAAAGATGTAATACTTGTGAAGAAACGTGCACTTCATAATATAGATAATAAAACAAAACTATTTTTATTATTAGAATGATTACGATGAAGAAACACTGCAAAAACTTTCAAATTTTTCAGTTTAAAGTATATCATGGTGTCAAGAATAGTTCTTGTATTTGTTTGGAACTTTAAATATATGGAAGTTCAGTATTTTTTTCCAGGCATTAGTTCCCATTATCCCAGTTGATATTGCATTTCTATTATGATTATTATCATTTGCAATTTGAAGCTATTTTCTCTTTTCTACACTTATATCGATATTGTCGGTATTCCTTGCTTCATACCACGAACAATCAATGTACCAACAACTTTGCACTCTAAAGAAAATATAAAACGTAAGCGGAAAAATAAAAACAACTAAAAATCGTGTCGTGTGCTAATTTTGCTCCTGGTACATTATCTTCTGTTATTCTAAATTTATGTATTTATATTAATTTTTAGGAGATTTCCACAAACTGTCTACTTGATTACCTAGCTATTTCATATTTGTTTGTTCGAATAGTTACAAAACTTACCATAGCGCTGTCATCGCTGACGTCATACTGAATATCGTCTATTATGGGTTGTTGGCGTCTGCCGCGCTTTTCCCCTTGTAAATAATAAGAAGAAGCCATATGCGCGTACACATAGAAAAGTTGAATGCACATACGCAGTTCAAAGGGGACGTTCGACAGAACCTTTCCCGGCCTTGCGTTGGGCGAATGTAAAGTTACTTTTGTTGTGTTATCATTAAATAATTATTTTTTCTAGTATCAGAAGTGAGATAAAGATTACTCGCTAAAAATAGTGTTTTTGAGTTTGCAACAATTTCAGAGTCTAACCTAGAAACGGTATTACAACGATTATTGGACAAAATAGACAAATAGAGCCTCGAGCATGTGTTTCCCCATCAGAAGCCATTATCTTTTTTTTTCAACAGAAGATGATCCCCAGAAATGAACGAACGATATTATTGATTTATTACAGAAATAAATTGGAGATATACTTATTTCACGAAAAGAATTGCAAACTATTTTAAGGATGAGTCAAGTGAATGATTGTCAGGGTGGCGTCCTACTGATAAGCGTACATGGGCTAATTTAAAGAGATGTATACACTAGTTTACAGTAATTGCAAGTTTTGGTCAGATTTTGCATGATGTGGTAGGTAAGTGATGATCCAGATAGCTTTTCGAGTTATGACCAGTTTGCCAATTAATTAGTATTTGTTTCGGTATCCATAGTAACACCGTTGATGTTTATGTTCGGTGTAAAGATTCACCTCACTTTCAAAGTTAGTTTCTTGGAATACTGGCATGTTCTATTATCATGAGTTGTAACGATAACAAAGTTCGTATTTACGACTTTCAAGTTGCGTATTCAATTGTAAATTGTAACTGAAAAGTACTTTTTTTTAACCAAGCTGAACTTCCAATGATTTTTGCTCATACTTCATCTTATAATAGTTATTTGTATAGTAAGTGCTGAAAGTCTATCTTTGTCGAACCAAAACGAAAGTTGCAGCCTGAGCGAAGCGAAGGTTGCAATCGTTTGTGTTCGACAAAGGACTTTCAACACGTGTTATACACACTATTTTTTCTACTCCTGCCAAGATAAAAAATAAGGAAATAAAAAATTCTTTTTTAAACATAACTTGACATTTATTGCAAATTTTGTATTTGTGATGCGCAAGTGATGCGTATCCATGGCAGCAACAATGCAACAAATATTTATTAGTGCTGCAAAGAGTCACTTTCAGCATGAAAAACAAACCAGAAAATTGTATTTTCAAAGCAGGAGTGGAAAAATACTATTAGTCTTCAAGAATTTTGTAACCATTATTTTTTGTTAATTGTAAATGAATCGCTTTTCCCCTTCTAAATAATAAGAAGCCATATGTGCGTACACATAGAGAAGTTGAATGCACATACGCATGTTCAAAGAGGACGTTCGACACAACCTCTCCCGGCCTTGCGTTGGGCGAATGTAAAGTTACTTTTGTTGTGTTATCTTTAAATAATTATTTTTCTAACATGGATATTTCAGTAACTACTATTAAAAATTTTATCGAGGTGGTTTGAAAATTACAGTTATGATATTAAATAACAAATTAAATATTAATTTGGAAAAAAACTTCTAATGTGCTAAATTTTAAAATTTAATTGTGTTTAATGTGTTCAGGATAATATAATTTAAAATTAGATTTTTTTGCTGTAGGCTCAAGTCATTAAGTAAACTCCATACTGTATTTTACTTTTCAACGAGACAAACGAGATACAGAATATTTTACAGTACCGTTCGTAATACTTCTAATTTCTACAGATAAAGCCTTTTGGGTGTCGCATTTATCAATAGAAATAAAAAAAAAATGAAAGTGATATGTATTAGAGTACATAATTTAAATAGAATATTTATACACAATAATTATATTTCGAATTTTAAAAATCGTTACACATTCACGAAAGACGTAATATTGTAATAATTTACTTGAAAAGTAAAGCTTTTCGACGCCGACCTTGCATCCGCTCGCTAATTTTCGGTTTTGATTAAAATTTTATTGTTTTTTTCTTTTTTTAGCGAGAATTTTCATTTTACCGTTTAATATTTCCCGCGTTTGTCCTATCTAAAACAAACTTCAGTTCTCTGTGGTTTTTGTAAACCACCTCATTTTTTTGATATATTTACCATCTGGGCTTTGTAATTCTGTTTCAGTCTTTTCCCGAATTTGTTAACCTTTAAAAACTCCAGTTCCTGTCGTGCTTAAACCAACTCACTTTTTTATTATTCCCATCTGGGCTTCGTAATTCTGTGTAAATCTTTTCCCTCAGTTTGTTAACCCTCACAAACTCCAGTCCCACGATTACTTCAATTTTTGGTACATTTTCCCGTATGGGAGTAGTAGTTCATTTTAAATCATAGTTAATACTTTTCTTTTATGATTCTGATTATTTTTACCTCTGTTTCGCGTTGACAATTATTTGATTATTTTTGGGAAATTTAGATTCTGTTACGTCGCGATTTGAATTCGATTTCACCTTATTTAAGAAAGTTTTGGGGGCGGTTATTTTTGGTCTGTTATTTTTAATTAATATTGGGAGCTCCTTCAAAATTTTATGGTCTGTACAGTCACCTTTAAATGTTCCTTTTCTTCTTTCAATGTTTAATTTCATTTCATATTACTCCTGTAAAAATCACCATAATTCTGTTTGAGATTTTAGTTTTCGCCCATATTGTAACATCAAATTTATGTCTGGGCCTTTACCACCTGTTTGTAATTTTTTTGTAAACATCCAGTTTATTTCGTTAGAGATCAGCTACTGCCGATTCTGCTTTTAGGGACCTAGCGGTGACATTTATGGGTACCGTTGCCCCAGCTCTGTGCCTAGTAATTTGGGACAACTATATAAGATCAGCGTAGTATAGCGAAAGCTCACAGCTTACTACCAGCTACAGTAATCACCATCCTGAAGAGCGTTTGCTTCTGAAGGAGCCCGCAATCTGCCACCTGAAGAGCCCAGATTGGCTCAGTGACAGTTTCACACTTGGTCGTCAGACACAGTAGCCGTCGCAGTAGGGGTCACAAACTTCGCTTCCGATTCGCCTTCCCCTCTGACACAGACTGACTAGCGGTGCCTGCACTGTTTTCGGAACAGTGACGTCGCCAGCCTATTTTATTTGGGTGCGCACAGGCCGGTCCGATATTTTTTAAGGTGGGCATCGAAGGTATTAAAGACCAATATTTTCTTTTAATTAACAAATGTTATTTAATGAAAAAAAAAAAAACAACTCTGAGGCCTTAATATAACAATATTGCATCGAAAAACTGTCGAAAGTTGTCAAAGATATATGTTATTTACTATTTCGATGCAATATTTTTCTATTAACCGATGGTTAAGGTATTCTAAACATAAATTTAAATTACATTCAATGTAAAATTACCCGTCTAGGATGTCTTGAAGCAAAGGTATCTATTATTTTGGCAAAGTTAAATTTTTTCATACTATTTCTTAAATAAATCTATATTCCTCTTAAACAAGAACAAATAATCATACAACATATACACTTCAGAGAAACCGTTTTTGTGTATCTAATCAGTTTTAAAAATGTATTGTTTTCTATTTTATTTTAAAATTCGTCTTCGTATTTTTAAAATTATTTTGGTAAAATTTGTAGCTCATTTTGCAAAAAAAAAACAATTTTGTAGTGCTCGCCCACAAGTTTAATATTATCATAGCTTAAAAATGCTTTACATTGAGGGGTAAATGATCTTATACTTCATAATAGTATATTGTGTTATTAAGAGCAAAAGTGATACTTTGTGTGGCGAACATGGAAGTTTGCACGACGAGCGAAGCTAGTCGGACAATTGCATGCGAGGCACACAAAGACACTTTTTACTCTGAATAACACATTCTATTTTTTTTTTCAAACGTAGAAATTTTAAAAGTTAATTACTATTTGACGTTTAATATGCAGGTTACATGTCAATTATTCATAATTTTTAGTAACTTTATTCTTAGGTTATCTAGTTTTTATAGTGACATTTAGGGCGATATTACAGATTTCTATTGTACAAGTTACTTCTTATTGGCTGATTCTACATACGGCGGCGAAGAAATTAAACGGCGGCTACTTTGTTTTAAATTATTGTTGCAGTTTGTTAAAATTTATCTTGTAATTAAATTTGAATAAAAATTTTTTTCGACAGATCGAATAAAAATGTTTCAGGCATTTGTTAGTAGATAGTATAAAGATTTTATAAATGTTTTATTTTCAAAAATCGATCAAGTGGTTTTCAAAATATCTTGTTTTGAAATTTTTGATCGGCCGCCATTTTGTTATTTGATAAAATAGAAAATAATTGTAAATACAAAAGTTTTAGAGAACTAAAAGCAAATGCTGAAAGTTTTTGTATTTTTTCAATATCTCTTAAAATAAGGGAGTAATGACGATTTTTCGAAAAACAAAAGAACGCCAATAACTATGAACTGGGGCTCCAAATCAAAAATTTGAACTAAGAAAAGTTGTTTATCTCAATGAGTTCTAACTGCCGTTTTCGGATGGTACAACTTAGTATTAACACCTGTGTATATATACAGGCTGGCCCAGTGAAAATTATCAGCGCAATTTTTGGTCACTTCACATTAATTTTGCAAAAAACGCTCGAACACCTCAATTTTAATATAAAGGGGGACACCTAAATGGATTAATACCAATGGCGTAACTTCAACCTTAAAATGGGTGTGGACTGCACTTCAAAAATTTTAAATGGAAAAGGGTGTCAAATTTGACACAGTTCGAAAGGCTTTTCAATTCTCTTTTCAACAGTTTTTTTATTTTTCAAATCCGATCATTAGTTCCAGAGAAATATCGTTGAAAACAAATTTTATCAGGTGTGAAATACTGCAATCAAGTAGGCTTAAACAAATGACAGAAACTAAATAAACAACTCTTTCGACATGTTGTAGCCATATTAAATATTTTTGAGCTATTTGCTGATAATTTTCCATTTAGTCGGATCACCATTCTGGCCACAAACTTTAATTTCGTATCCCGATCTTAGTTTCCGTTACTTACAGTTAGCCGTGCTGATTTGTGAGACGTGGGTAGATATTAATACTTTTATTTTAAAGTATCAATATGTCACACAAATTTTTGGTGCCCAGCGTGGGGCTTCTCTTTTAGTTAGTTAAATTTAAAAAAATACTTAGCCGAAGCCTAGGTCTTTGTCTTTAACTCTTTCCCTTTCTTACATCAGGATTTTTTGCTTATTTACTAATTTTTGTTTATTTTGTGGGTAATAATTTTCGGCCGTGGATAACAATTTATTGCGAGAGGACGAAGTAACATATGAGCTCTTAATTCGGAATGCTGACGACACGAGATCACTTGAAGACAAGAGGACTATACTTTTGGAATTGGTGCAAATGGAAAGTATGAACGCTGCTTTTGTGAATCGGGCCCTTTATCCTGACTCTATTTCTGAACAACACATCTGTGCTACCAAATTACAGGAAATGATAGGTATGATTCAGTATACTTCCACTGGCTTTAAGCAATATAGTGACGAATGCAATGCACGTCTTATTCATGTGCACCAAAGAATTTCTCGGTTTTTGTTTAATTATTAGCATACACTCACTAAATTGCTTGCGGTCGCTAAGATTAATCTAACTAGTAGAATCGAATTAGTTACACATAACCGAAATGACAATTTGATCACATTTGAGTTGGATCATGCGTAACCCTTAGGTTAGTTGCTGGAATATTACATATGACGGTTCTTCAGGCGTAAATTAATTTTTAGACCGTATTTAACAATGCGCTTTCGCCCATGGTGTATCTGAGGAACTGCTTTTCAGATAAGCGACCGATTTGTTTACCGGAAATGCCATTTATGGTTTCGCTTGTGGCAAGACGTAATCTATTTTAGGTAATGTTTCTGTACCGATAAATTTTAATGGTCGTACAAAATCCCTTTACGTGGATGTTGTCCTTTTTTTACGTCAGACCCTAATCTTGGGCGTGGATTTTTGTAGAGTATTTGGAATTTCTTTAGATTTCACGTCGAATCCTGTGTCCATTTCTGCAAATATTGACTCGGTTGCCGTAATTTCGGGCTGCGATAATTTGTTACGCTCTCAGCGTGATGCGTTGTCCAAAATGGTTGAGGAATATAAAGAGCTCGGCTCTCGTGGTTTAAGTAAAACCCATCTAGTCAAATACTTTATGGACATCGGTGATGCCGTGCTAATTAAACAAAGACAGTATCTCCTTCCATCTCCTATGATGGAGCACCTTTATAAAAAAACTAGATAATAGGAGTAGGATTCCATAACTTCGTTTGCTATCATTTAGACTTGTTATTATATCAATTGCAAATATCAACTACAAAGTAAACTATAACATTCATCATTATTAATGGTTAATACAACAAAACATTAACATAACGAGAAGCGAAACTATGGGCGCATTCAGCCGACTACCGGTCACTGAACATGTTCACCAATTTTCTGCTAAATGCAGCGTTCACTCTGAACTGTTCAGGGACCGCGTGAACGGAAAAAATAGCTGGTCACTAGTTCAGCGTTCACGGTCACTGTTTTGTTTTGACGTTTGGGTGAGCTGAGTTTAAGGGTTAAGTATACGTATATTATTATAATTTATATTATTTCGTCAATTTTTATCTTTGTATTCGTATTATATATATATATATATATATATATATATATATATATATATATATATATATATATACAGGGTGTTCCATTTAAGCGTGCCACCATTGCTATCTCGAGAACTATAAGAGCTACGAGATTGGTTAAATTAGCAAAGAACCACCATTTTACAAGACTAATACAATGAGCAAAAAAAAATTTTTTTCGACCAGCGGTTCTCAAAATACGGGACACAACTGTCTTATTTTAAATGGGAACATATGTTCATTTTTAGGTTATTCGATAGGGTATTTTTTTCTGAATTCAACTATATATATATATATATATATATATATATATATATATATATATATATATCATATACTAACATAACAAAATAACTGAGAGAAATGTTCTATTTTTTGATGAAATTAGATTGGAGGAGGGTTTGCATTACAATATACATAATAGCACAATAATTGGGTATGAGGAGTTAGGGTTTTTAGGTAAGACAACAAAATTAGCAAATCATGCATTAGTTTTATGATAAGAGGTATACATAAAAAATTAAACAGGATCAATTCAAACATGTAATTTAAAATCTATTATAATTCATAGAATTGAAAAATTATTCGAAATAGGTGTTAACATTGATGGGACAATTTGTGATCATGATAGTACAAATCAGGAGGCAATAAGATTATTACAACAAGGACAACCTAAACCTGGTCCATATTTTGTATTAAATTCTAAGCAAATAGTCACCATATTTGATCCACCACATCTATTAAATAATACGAGAAATGCTTTGCCCACGTGTAATATTATGTACGGTGAATACAAAATTGCTAAATGGAAGTATATTTTAAAATTTTTCCAACTTGATAAACAATTGAGATTTAAACAAGCAAATAAATTAAAACCAGAGTATTTTGAAATGAAAGATCCCCGAATAAAAATGAAAGTTAAGGTAGGTGCTCAGCAATTAAGTAATACTGTTGCTGCTGGTATTGAAACATTAGTAGCAAATAATGTATCACAAATGCCTTCAGAGGCTACATATACAGCGGAGTTTGTACATAACATCGATAGTATGTTTGACAACATGAATGGTAGTACTTTTAGGCCAGATAAAACAAAATACACAAATGTGTTTTATCTAAAAAATCAAAACATATATTATTTTGGAGGGAAATGAGGAAGCAAATTTCACGTTGGAAATTTATTGATAAAAATTCAGGAGTTGAAATGAAACATCGGTTTAAATTTAATAAGGGATGGGTAACAACATTAGAGGCTATAGAAATGTTATGTTCTAATCTTCAATATTTGGGATTTAAATTTGTCATTTGTCAATATGCGTTGTGTAAATCAAGATCCTTTAGAAAATCTGTTTTTTATTATTTGTCAGCACGGCATACAAAATTCTAATCCACAATGTCATTAATTTATAGCTGCTTTTAAAACTGCAATTTTAAATGGATTAACAGGTAAAATTTATAATTCAAATTGTGAAGAAGATGAGAGTGAATTAATGGATAGTTTAATAGGCTTACTAAATTCTACAACTCCTGAAATATTATCCACTGAATCTGAGAATGTATCTAATGACAATACCGAAATAATTTTAAGACAGGAAATTGATGAAAGTATTTTAGAAAATGAATCTTTGGCTTATGTACCTGGATTTATTTTAAGAAAGATGAACAATATTGGATGTGAAACATGCAAATTAAATAATTTTGCAAATGAATTAAATCCTTCTCATTTATTTACTACATTTAAAGAACATAGTACAAATAAATTTTCATTACTATATGCAACTGAAAATATTATCTTACTTTTAAAAAAATGTACACGATTTCGTATTTAGAGAAAAATGGGTTCAAATCAAATCTACTAGCTAAATTAAAAAATATTGTGTTATGCCACATAACATTTCATTGGTTTAGTTTTATAGAACACAAAAATACATTTTTAGATCACTTTTTAAATATAACATTAACGTTTCAAATATTCAAATACTGCAAAGATAAATGTAATGAAATATCTACTAAAAAACAAAGAATTGTAAAAACGAAAATATGCCAATATCTTTAGTAGAACAAGATACATAATAATTTAATGCTGCATAAAAAAAAGAAATAACAAAACAAAATTAACCGAGGTGTATTTTTTAAACATTGTTTCTGTTATTCTGCAGTCCTCCTCAAATGAACTGATACTACTGATAATTAAAAAGACAATAAACTATTATAATTATTGGGTTGGAAGTATTTATGTAGATGTTGCCTAGTAACATTGTCATAAATCTCTACAATAAAATAGGTTAAAACAAATTATAATAGTTGTCAAAAAATAATGTACCTTATGTAACAATTAACTGTACGTTTGATTGTGAATAAAATAGTATACATACCTCGATGGGAGTTTCATTTCGCCTCGCGCTATATCTCACCTCGAGGCTTCGCCTCTCGGTAATATATATAAGCCCTCGGCTGAAATGAAACATTTCACATGTAAATAACTATAATTTAGCGTTACCAGGGCAACAAAAGAAATAAAACAAACATAAATTTGTGTTTCTTGCAATTTGGAGTTATCCGGTAAAATGCCTAATTATTTGTGTACTAATTCTGAAAAAGTAGATATGCTTGATGTCTATTTTCGATGTCATAAAAATAAAAGAGAAGCAGATCTTTTATATCGCCAAGAATTTCTTAATCGGATTCAACCAAGTATATCTATATTTAGAAGAATGGAGGAAAAATTAAGGACAACTGGATCACTGTTACCTCAAAAACGTAATTTAGAAAACGATGATGATTTAGAAGTGGTTGTGTTGGCTTCAGTTGAAAATAATCCACGTGTTTCTATTAGAGATATTAGCACAGATTTAAATGTAAGTTATGGAAAAGTTCATAAAATTTTGAAAAAACATAAATATAAAGCTTACCAGTTACACAAAGGATAAAGTTTAATAGAAACTGATTTTAGTAGACGACTAAATTTTTGTAATTGGTTTTTGAATTGCATACAACAAAAATCCGTATGTATTACGAGAAACTAAACACCAGCATAGTTTAAAATTAATGTTTGGTGTGGCATACTTTTTGACAAAATTTTGGGACCATATTTTTACGAAGAAAATTTAACAAGTGAACGATATTTAAACTTTTTACAGAACTAGTTATTCAATTACTTGGACGACATTCCGCTAGCCAATAGACGAAACATGTGGTTTCAACAAGATGGAGCTCCACCACATAATGCTGCAGTTTGTCAAATTTTTTTAAATAATATGTTTGGAAATCAGGTTCTTGGAATAAATTGTTTGATTCGTTGGCCTGCTCGCTCCGGAATTTAACTCCATTAGACTTTTTTCTCTGGGGTCTTGTAAAAGATGCAGTATACAAAGAGCCTATTAATAATTTGCAAGAATTAAAAAACAAAATAGAAGAAGCTATAGGATCAATTACAGCTACAGAAATTAGACGATCTACATATTAAGTGATAAAACGAGTACAGAAATGTATAGACGCTCATAGTCGGCAGTTTCAATATTTATTTAATTAAGATGTATTCTATATATTATATTAATTTATTTGTTATAATAATAAAATTATCTAAGAATAGTAATAAAACATTTAGTATAATTGTGAAATAAGTATAAATATTAGATAACATTCATTTTTGTAACAGTCAATTTCACTATTGTAATCAAGGTATCTTTATTGTAATTAACTGTGTTTAATGTAATCAAAAATGTTTTTGTATCAGGAAATATAAACAGATTTTTTCATCAAATTTTTATAATAAATATTTAAATATTTTGATGTCATTATGCATTGGCAAATGTGTAAGTTAGGAAAGATTGGAGCAGATCACTAGGATATCCGATAAAAAAACCCAGTCCGCCCCTTCATAATTAAAGTTTTATTGAGTACTTCCCTGGTAACGCTAAATAAATGAAATTAATTTTAAATAGCACATCATCCATGAACTAGAAACATCCAAATCTCAAACAGTAAACACTTATTTAATACAATATTATAAACGACCGCCATTTTATTTTTTAATAAAATAACATACTACTTATTTACCACCATTGTTAAGAAAATTTTGTGTACTTTTCAAAAATATAAAACAAAGTAGTATGTGCTATTTGAAATTTCTAAGTTGATATCATATACTCGAGAACCGGAAATAGTAGAATACTTCTGACTACCACATCTTATAGCCCAAGTTATCTATAGTAAATCTGCAATAAGAAAATAATCGCTATCTTTCTTAAAAACGGAGATAATAGCTGGTTCATTCTCGCATGATCACCCTGTAAATATAGTTGGTCCATTATCTTTCACTGCCTTATTTATCGCATCCAAAGTTCTACTTGACTTTCAATCAAAAATATTTGTGTTGATGTGGAATATGTAATATATGCGTTAAAAAAATCTGATGTGTCCAGCACTATACCTCCTCCCACTGTAATAATACATATATACTATGTAAGTTATTTAATACATTTAATTTGTAGTTTTAAAATTAATTTGTTATTGCAATTCAGAATATTTTTAATTCATTTCATATACCTAAAATTTCCTTCATAAAATTTGTATGACCAATATGACAGCTATTTTTGACGTTATTAAAACCGGAACCGAACTTACCTTGATTCACGCATGCAAATATATGCATTATATATTTCTTCCACCTTTTCTAATTTTACAATAAAACTACTTCATATTTACTTATGTTATCTTTTACATTTACTTACATCAAATTTGACATCATATGTCAAATTTTGTGAACATATGAATAACTCATCTGTTTTATCGAAATTTCTCAGCCTAAACGATAAGTAAAATTATTATAATTTATATATTTTTTTTCTATCTAGCTAGAAGTTATCTATAAACGTAATTATGCAGATCGGTAAAATATTAAAAAATCTTAATATTTAATAATAAAGTAATTAGCGAAAAAATTGTATGAGGTTTTTTTTTTGGAAAAACGGTTTAAAGCTGCAAATAAAGTACTACTTCCTGTTAACCAATTATAGTCAAAATCTAATCAGTTCATCATATTTGAATATAAGTCATAAATACCAAATATTATATGTTTTACATGTCTCGTATTGGAGTTATCGTGGATGAAAAATCGTCACAGACACACAAACACAGAAACACACACACGCACACACACACACGGACATACAGACATTACCGTAAAAATAGTAAAATAGTATTCTAGGGACCCTAATTCGTGCTCAATATGTTGAAAACTCATACTCGAGAAATCTGACCAAAAACAATAACTCCCTTATCTATATATTGATAGGCGGGAGGTAAAAAGTGTAATATAAATAATATAATTATAATAAGATAAGATAACTCACCTTAGAAACTTGTAAAAAACACCTAGAATTTATGTAAACCAAAAAACTCTTTGAAAATGATAGCTAAATGAGGTTATGTTCAACCAGTGATTATCTCATTTTATCGGAGTCCTATAGGAATATAAAATTTAATAAATCGTTTCTTTCTCATCTAATAAAAATCTTTCCTATTTCTATATACAGTTTAAAAACACTCTACAGACATATTAACATGTTAAAATGGCGAATATATTTAAGAAACAAATTTAAAAATGAAATTAAGCTCAGAATTCGGTTCATTTAAATGAATTGAAACTGTCAGAACCAACATAACTTTTCAAGTTTTTCCTAAAAATAATAACAAATATTGTTATAAGACAACTGTTAATTTTCTAAAAAAATGTACCTTAATAATACTGTTAATAGTAAATGTAATGCGGCCTGCAAAGAAGTAAATACAATGAAAAAAACTGATTCTTTATAGCAAAGTCTCCTGTGAAATTATTAGCAGTTATTTCTTTTGGACTTAAAAAAAAAAAAATAGAAAATTTAAGTATTACAAATATCATTCAAAATTATTATTAAATAAGCAAATAAGGAACTTGACAAATATTGGGATTTCATTACTTACAGATATTTAGGGCATTCAGATTAATTTAAATAATATTTTTCCAATAACAGTTTTACTAATTTTCACTTTATATAAAAATCTATTTTCAATAACACAATATACTATTATTCTACACTTTTATATACTTGTACTTTAAGTACATTTCCTTTTCAATGTTAGATTATGATTTCTAAATGACTGCTAACAAATCAATAAACAAATGTCATTAATGTCAAAGTGACACATGTTATTTAACTTTAAATTATCTACAAAATATATAAATATGTGTGTAATTAAGCATTTTATTTATATAATACTATGTCAGAAACATGCATTTAATTATATTTTCAAATAAATAAAAATTAAAAAAAATCATTTGCATTTTAGAAGACTTGAACTGGAAATGTACAAATGTATGTGTTACTTAAAGATAAAAAGGCAGACAGCTATCGCAGGCGGGGTGCAGTGGTGGTGTCGCAGGGCTCGGCGTATCCAGGGTAGTTTTGCGGATCCGGGTCGTAGCCCCACCGCGCCGCAGGGAGGACCGCGGAGCCCTGCGCCTTACTAGTTGACCGCCTCATGCAGTTCGGTTGTCCCCGCCCGCCTGCTGCCTGCTGATAGAATATTAATTTTTTAATCTATATTAATTAATATTTCCAATAGGATATTTAATACAATTAGAAAATTTAAGTATTACAAATATCATTCAAAATTATTATCAAATAAGCAAATAAGGAACTTGACAAATATTGGGATTTCATTACTTACAGATATTTAGGGCATTCAGATTAATTTAAATAATATTTTTCCAATAACAGTTTTACTAATTTTCACTTTATATAAAAATCTATTTTCAATAACACAATATACTATTATTCTACACTTTTATATACTTGTACTTTAAGTACATTTCCTTTTCAATGTTAGATTATGATTTCTAAATGACTGCTAACAAATCAATAAACAAATGTCATTAATGTCAAAGTGACACATGTTATTTAACTTTAAATTATCTACAAAATATATAAATATGTGTGTAATTAAGCATTTTATTTATATAATACTATGTCAGAAACATGCATTTAATTATATTTTCAAATAAATAAAAATAAAAAAAAATCATTTGCATTTAGAAGACTTGAACTGGAAATGTACAAATGTATGTGTTACTTAAACATAAAAAGGCAGACAGCTATCGCAGGCGGGGTGCAGTGGTGGTGTCGCTGGGCTCGCCGTATCCAGGGTAGTTTTGCGGATCCGGGTCGTAGCCCCACCGCGCCGCAGGGAGGACCGCGGAGCCCTGCGCCTTACTAGTTGACCGCCTCATGCAGTTCGGTTGTCCCCGCCCGCCTGCTGCCTGCTGATAGAATATTAATTTTTTAATCTATATTAATTAATATTTCCAATAGGATATTTAATACAATTAGAAAATTTAAGTATTACAAATATCATTCAAAATTATTATCAAATAAGCAAATAAGGAACTTGACAAATATTGGGATTTCATTACTTACAGATATTTAGGGCATTCAGATTAATTTAAATAATATTTTTCCAATAACAGTTTTACTAATTTTCACTTTATATAAAAATCTATTTTCAATAACACAATATACTATTATTCTACACTTTTATATACTTGTACTTTAAGTACATTTCCTTTTCAATGTTAAATTATGATTTCTAAATGACTGCTAACAAATCAATAAACAAATGTCATTAATGTCAAAGTGACACATGTTATTTAACTTTAAATTATCTACAAAATATATAAATATGTGTGTAATTAAGCATTTTATTTATATAATACTATGTCAGAAACATGCATTTAATTATATTTTCAAATAAATAAAAATAAAAAAAAAATCATTTGCATTTTAGAAGACTTGAACTGGAAATGTACAAATGTATGTGTTACTTAAAGATAAAAAGGCAGACAGCTATCGCAGGCGGGGTGCAGTGGTGGTGTCGCAGGGCTCGGCGTATCCAGGGTAGTTTTGCGGATCCGGGTCGTAGCCCCACCGCGCCGCAGGGAGGACCGCGGAGCCCTGCGCCTTACTAGTTGACCGCCTCATGCAGTTCGGTTGTCCCCGCCCGCCTGCTGCCTGCTGATAGAATATTAATTTTTTAATCTATATTAATTAATATTTCCAATAGGATATTTAATACAATTAGAAAATTTAAGTATTACAAATATCATTCAAAATTATTATCAAATAAGCAAATAAGGAACTTGACAAATATTGGGATTTCATTACTTACAGATATTTAGGGCATTCAGATTAATTTAAATAATATTTTTCCAATAACAGTTTTACTAATTTTCACTTTATATAAAAATCTATTTTCAATAACACAATATACTATTATTCTACATTTTTATATACTTGTACTTTAAGTACATTTCCTTTTCAATGTTAGATTATGATTTCTAAATGACTGCTAACAAATCAATAAACAAATGTCATTAATGTCAAAGTGACACATGTTATTTAACTTTAAATTATCTACAAAATATATAAATATGTGTGTAATTAAGCATTTTATTTATATAATACTATGTCAGAAACATGCATTTAATTATATTTTCAAATAAATAAAAATAAAAAAAAAATCATTTGCATTTTAGAAGACTTGAACTGGAAATGTACAAATGTATGTGTTACTTAAAGATAAAAAGGCAGACAGCTATCGCAGGCGGGGTGCAGTGGTGGTGTCGCAGGGCTCGGCGTATCCAGGGTAGTTTTGCGGATCCGGGTCGTAGCCCCACCGCGCCGCAGGGAGGACCGCGGAGCCCTGCGCCTTACTAGTTGACCGCCTCATGCAGTTCGGTTGTCCCCGCCCGCCTGCTGCCTGCTGATAGAATATTAATTTTTTAATCTATATTAATTAATATTTCCAATAGGATATTTAATACAATTAGAAAATTTAAGTATTACAAATATCATTCAAAATTATTATCAAATAAGCAAATAAGGAACTTGACAAATATTGGGATTTCATTACTTACAGATATTTAGGGCATTCAGATTAATTTAAATAATATTTTTCCAATAACAGTTTTACTAAGTCAGCCAGTACGGTTGTGTGGTCGTGGCGTGTCTTGTCTGATCGTGTAGATAAGCAACATAGCCCGCCCTGTCCAATTGGATGGGTTGCCGCACAACGGCTCGGTGTGTGCTGGCCTTGCAGAGACTGTAGGCTGACAACCTGCATCACTAAAATGCAAGTAAAACATGTCACGAAACAAGTACTTCAGGTACTTGAGGCCTAATCGGCTTCACCAAAAATCTGGATCTACTTCCGGAAAACTAAGTAAGGGCTGTCACAATAGATCTTCTAGGTCGCGTTGACAAAAAGCGGCAAAACGCTTAAAAAACCCTCATATACATACAATACAATATACAATACAGTTTTACTAATTTTCACTTTATATAAAAATCTATTTTCAATAACACAATATACTATTATTCTACACTTTTATATACTTGTACTTTAAGTACATTTCCTTTTCAATGTTAGATTATGATTTCTAAATGACTGCTAACAAATCAATAAACAAATGTCATTAATGTCAAAGTGACACATGTTATTTAACTTTAAATTATCTACAAAATATATAAATATGTGTGTAATTAAGCATTTTATTTATATAATACTATGTCAGAAACATGCATTTAATTATATTTTCAAATAAATAAAAATAAAAAAAAAAATCATTTGCATTTTAGAAGACTTGAACTGGAAATGTACAAATGTATGTGTTACTTAAAGATAAAAAGGCAGACAGCTATCGCAGGCGGGGTGCAGTGGTGGTGTCGCAGGGCTCGGCGTATCCAGGGTAGTTTTGCGGATCCGGGTCGTAGCCCCACCGCGCCGCAGGGAGGACCGCGGAGCCCTGCGCCTTACTAGTTGACCGCCTCATGCAGTTCGGTTGTCCCCGCCCGCCTGCTGCCTGCTGATAGAATATTAATTTTTTAATCTATATTAATTAATATTTCCAATAGGATATTTAATACAATTAGAAAATTTAAGTATTACAAATATCATTCAAAATTATTATCAAATAAGCAAATAAGGAACTTGACAAATATTGGGATTTCATTACTTACAGATATTTAGGGCATTCAGATTAATTTAAATAATATTTTTCCAATAACAGTTTTACTAATTTTCACTTTATATAAAAATCTATTTTCAATAACACAATATACTATTATTCTACACTTTTATATACTTGTACTTTAAGTACATTTCCTTTTCAATGTTAGATTATGATTTCTAAATGACTGCTAACAAATCAATAAACAAATGTCATTAATGTCAAAGTGACACATGTTATTTAACTTTAAATTATCTACAAAATATATAAATATGTGTGTAAATAAGCATTTTATTTATATAATACTATGTCAGAAACATGCATTTAATTATATTTTCAAATAAATAAAAATAAAAAAAAATCATTTGCATTTTAGAAGACTTGAACTGGAAATGTACAAATGTATGTGTTACTTAAAGATAAAAAGGCAGACAGCTATCGCAGGCGGGGTGCAGTGGTGGTGTCGCAGGGCTCGGCGTATCCAGGGTAGTTTTGCGGATCCGGGTCGTAGCCCCACCGCGCCGCAGGGAGGACCGCGGAGCCCTGCGCCTTACTAGTTGACCGCCTCATGCAGTTCGGTTGTCCCCGCCCGCCTGCTGCCTGCTGATAGAATATTAATTTTTTAATCTATATTAATTAATATTTCCAATAGGATATTTAATACAATTAGAAAATTTAAGTATTACAAATATCATTCAAAATTATTATCAAATAAGCAAATAAGGAACTTAACAAATATTGGGATTTCATTACTTACAGATATTTAGGGCATTCAGATTAATTTAAATAATATTTTTCCAATAACAGTTTTACTAATTTTCACTTTATATAAAAATCTATTTTCAATAACACAATATACTATTATTCTACACTTTTATATACTTGTACTTTAAGTACATTTCCTTTTCAATGTTAGATTATGATTTCTAAATGACTGCTAACAAATCAATAAACAAATGTCATTAATGTCAAAGTGACACATGTTATTTAACTTTAAATTATCTACAAAATATATAAATATGTGTGTAATTAAGCATTTTATTTATATAATACTATGTCAGAAACATGCATTTAATTATATTTTCAAATAAATAAAAATAAAAAAAAATCATTTGCATTTTAGAAGACTTGAACTGGAAATGTACAAATGTACGTGTTACTTAAAGATAAAAAGGCAGACAGCTATCGCAGGCGGGGTGCAGTGGTGGTGTCGCAGGGCTCGGCGTATCCAGGGTAGTTTTGCGGATCCGGGTCGTAGCCCCACCGCGCCGCAGAGAGGACCGCGGAGCCCTGCGCCTTACTAGTTGACCTCCTCATGCAGTTCGGTTGTCCCCGCCCGCCTGCTGCCTGCTGATAGAATATTAATTTTTTAATCTATATTAATTAATATTTCCAATAGGATATTTAATACAATTAGAAAATTTAAGTATTACAAATATCATTCAAAATTATTATCAAATAAGCAAATAAGGAACTTTCACAAATATTGGGATTTCATTACTTACAGATATTTAGGGCATTCAGATTAATTTAAATAATATTTTTCCAATAACAGTTTTACTAATTTTCACTTTATATAAAAATCTATTTTCAATAACACAATATACTATTATTCTACACTTTTATATACTTGTACTTAAAGTACATTTCCTTTTCAATGTTAGATTATGATTTCTAAATGACTGCTAACAAATCAATAAACAAATGTCATTAATGTCAAAGTGACACATGTTATTTAACTTTAAATTATCTACAAAATATATAAATATGTGTGTAATTAAGCATTTTATTTATATAATACTATTTCAGAAACATGCATTTAATTATATTTTCAAATAAATAAAAATTAAAAAAAAATCATTTGCATTTTAGAAGACTTGAACTGGAAATGTACAAATGTATGTGTTACTTAAAGATAAAAAGGCAGACAGCTATCGCAGGCGGGGTGCAGTGGTGGTGTCGCAGGGCTCGGCGTATCCAGGGTAGTTTTGCGGATCCGGGTCGTAGCCCCACCGCGCCGCAGGGAGGACCGCGGAGCCCTGCGCCGTACTAGTTGACCGCCTCATGCAGTTCGGTTGTCCCCGCCCGCCTGCTGCCTGCTGATAGAATATTAATTTTTTAATCTATATTAATTAATATTTCCAATAGGATATTTAATACAATTAGAAAATTTAAGTATTACAAATATCATTCAAAATTATTATCAAATAAGCAAATAAGGAACTTGACAAATATTGGGATTTCATTACTTACAGATATTTAGGGCATTCAGATTAATTTAAATAATATTTTTCCAATAACAGTTTTACTAATTTTCACTTTATATAAAAATCTATTTTCAATAACACAATATACTATTATTCTACACTTTTATATACTTGTACTTTAAGTACATTTCCTTTTCAATGTTAGATTATGATTTCTAAATGACTGCTAACAAATCAATAAACAAATGTCATTAATGTCAAAGTGACACATGTTATTTAACTTTAAATTATCTACAAAATATATAAATATGTGTGTAATTAAGCATTTTATTTATATAATACTATGTCAGAATGTTGAAGTTAACTATTTCTCTCTAGGCCAACTGCAACTATTGTTTTTGTTATTATTAAAAATATCATGTAGCCATGAATTATATTATTGTTGTTGTGTAATGTTTTTATGTCAATCATATTAAAATAATGTCAGTTATGTTTGTAAAATAGTTAGTTAACAATAAATCTTTGAGTTCAACGTATTCAAGAATTATCTGTTTCTTCGTCATCCTAAAACCTCGCAAACAACTAACAGGTTATGGGCCCAGAAACGTTGATGACTGTGATGTTATAAGGATACGAAGGAAGCCACTTGCAAGTTAAGTTGAATTGTCAGAGCAAGTCAGTCAACCGAAAATTTCGTCACTGGTCAGCGCGGATCTCAGTCAGTCAAACAAACTTACGTTCCGTTCGGCGAAATTTTGTCAGTTGTCAATCATTAAATATATTGTGAAGCAAGGTACTTAATACAATTCTTGATCATGGATTCAATCAAAACGCAGCTAGAAACTCTGTCGGAAGACGCGCAGGGCAATGTGAATCACGTATCTTGGCGTTTCAAGTTAGACCTTACGTTAAAGTCGAAAAATTTGTATGAAGTTGCGACAGGTGCTACGCCCAGGCCAGAAGGTCCGGAAGATGATAACGCGGTCAAAACTTGGTTAAAAAAAGATTTGGAAGCGCAGATATTTATTGGTCTGAATGTTAGTAGTAATATTGCAAGAAAAATTGCAAATTGTACAACTGCTATGCAAATGTTAACTAAATTAAATACATTGTATGGTAGAAAATCGGAATTGTCTGTAGAAAACTTGCAAAGATTATTCTTCGGCTTTAGATACGAAAATAGTAAATCAGTCGTAGAAAATTGTATGCAAATTCAGGAGTATGCGGATGATTTGGCAGCAGTAGGTGAAGAGGTGAAGGAGAGTTGGGTGATGACCCGAATTCTAGGAGCTCTACCGCCCAAGCTACACCATTTCCGTACGGCGTGGGACAACAGCAATCAAGACAACAAAAATCTTCAGACCCTGATTGAACGCTTAAGGTTAGAAGAAGATCGTTTGAATGAGACAGACATATCGATCGAACTTTCATCACGGAATGCACTGATGTCCAGGATGACTAGCAAGGCGGGAAAGCCGCATTCAGACTCTCAAGAAAGCTCCTCGGTCGAATGTTTTAAATGTGGAAAGAAGGGTCATGTAAAGAAGTACTACAGGAACAAGCCGTGTATGAAATATTTGAACTACTGCAAGAACAACTACACGTGCAACAACTGTCATCAAAAGGGACACTTTGCCAGAGATTGTTCTCGAACAAATTCCGACAGGAAACCAAGTCAACAAAGTCATGATGCACCAAGTCGTCGAGCGCTACTCACCACAAGTTTGTCGTCTGCCGCACTTTACCATACCAGCCTGAAGGATGACTGCGACAAATGTTGGATTCAAGACTGCGGAGCCACACAGCATATGACTTTCAGAAAAGACTGGCTATCTAATTATGAGAAGCTGGAAGAGGAAGTTACTGTCGTCATCGGGGATTCGACCAAACTCCGAGGAATTGGAACGGGCAATGTAAAGCTGGAAGCCTACAACGGATATAGTTGGCAAAAAGTCGAGCTGAAGAATGTTTTATATGTACCAAAATTCACTTTCAATTTGTTTTCGGTAATCCAAATTGTCGACAAAGGCTACATACAGACAGCTGATTCTGACAGATCGATTTTTTGGACCAACGACAAGAAGGAACAAGTAGCCGTGGCTGAACGCATTGGTCAACTGTATAAGATGCTGTTCCGTCAAGAAGAATCGGATAAATGTCTGTCAACTCTTTCCATTCGTATCTGGCATGAAAGACTGGCTCACCAGAACGTGCAATACGTCAGGGACATTTTGAAGAAAAACAACATTAATTATATTGATGATTGGGAAAATAATATTTGCGAAGGATGCATCTATGGGAAACAACACAGAATATCTCATCCTACAAATCCAAGAGTCGCCAAAATGACTTTGGACCTCATCCACGTAGACTTAGGAGAGATGAATGTTAAGTCATTGGGAGGTGCGAAATATTTTCTACTTTTTAAGGATGATTTTTCCCATTTTAGAACGGTCTATTTCCTTAAGACCAAGGATGAAGTCGCCAGAAAACTAGAAAATTTTGTGAAGATGACAGAAAACCAGTTCGGCAGAAAAATCAAATGTCTCAGATCTGACAATGGGACAGAAATAAAGAATTCAGCAACTAGAAAAATTCTCGATGAGCACGGAATTTTCCACAGTAAGACGAGTGCCTATTCGCCTCAGCAAAATGGACGAGTGGAGCGAGAAATGAGAACAGTTGTGGAAGCCGCACGATCCACAATTCATATGCTGAATATGAACGAGAACCTGTGGGCAGAAGCTATTAATTACGTCGTCTTTACACTAAACCAGACAGGAACAAGTTCAATGAAAGATCAGAGTCCTGCTGACCTGTGGTTTGGACGTCGAATGTCACTAACCAAACTGCACAGCTTCGGTTGCAAATGCTATGTTCTAATTCCAGATCATAAAAGGGGCAAGCTATCGAAGAAATCGGAAAAGGGAACATTCGTCGGTTATGACATCGACTCTCCTTGCTACAGAGTCTATATCTCAAATCGACGCGACATTATCAGCTCAGTAGATGTCATGTTTGACGAAAAAGGTCAAGACGAATCGAGCCACGCGGAAACCCAGTTGGAAAAAGAAAACGGAGAACGAGAAGACGAAAAACCAGAAGAAGATCAACCCACCCGGAATATTGAAGATATGTCAGACAGTGAGCATAATAATACCTCAGAAGTCTCCAATAATCCGGAGGAACCTCAGTCAGAAGAAACATGCATTTAATTATATTTTCAAATAAATAAAAATAAAAAAAAATCATTTGCATTTTAGAAGACTTGAACTGGAAATGTACAAATGTATGTGTTACTTAAAGATAAAAAGGCAGACAGCTATCGCAGGCGGGGTGCAGTGGTGGTGTCGCAGGGCTCGGCGTATCCAGGGTAGTTTTGCGGATCCGGGTCGTAGCCCCACCGCGCCGCAGGGAGGACCGCGGAGCCCTGCGCCTTACTAGTTGACCGCCTCATGCAGTTCGGTTGTCCCCGCCCGCCTGCTGCCTGCTGATAGAATATTAATTTTTTAATCTATATTAATTAATATTTCCAATAGGATATTTAATACAATTAGAAAATTTAAGTATTACAAATATCATTCAAAATTATTATCAAATAAGCAAATAAGGAACTTAACAAATATTGGGATTTCATTACTTACAGATATTTAGGGCATTCACATTAATTTAAATAATATTTTTCCAATAACAGTTTTACTAATTTTCACTTTATATAAAAATCTATTTTCAATAACACAATATACTATTATTCTACACTTTTATATACTTGTACTTTAAGTACATTTCCTTTTCAATGTTAGATTATGATTTCTAAATGACTGCTAACAAATCAATAAACAAATGTCATTAATGTCAAAGTGACACATGTTATTTAACTTTAAATTATCTACAAAATATATAAATATGTGTGTAATTAAGCATTTTATTTATATAATACTATGTCAGAAACATGCATTTAATTATATTTTCAAATAAATAAAAATAAAAAAAAATCATTTGCATTTTAGAAGACTTGAACTGGAAATGTACAAATGTATGTGTTACTTAAAGATAAAAAGGCAGACAGCTATCGCAGGCGGGGTGCAGTGGTGGTGCCGCAGGGCTCGGCGTATCCAGGGTAGTTTTGCGGATCCGGGTCGTAGCCCCACCGCGCCGCAGGGAGGACCGCGGAGCCCTGCGCCTTACTAGTTGACCGCCTCATGCAGTTCGGTTGTCCCCGCCCGCCTGCTGCCTGCTGATAGAATATTAATTTTTTAATCTATATTAATTAATATTTCCAATAGGATATTTAATACAATTAGAAAATTTAAGTATTACAAATATCATTCAAAATTATTATCAAATAAGCAAATAAGGAACTTGACAAATATTGGGATTTCATTACTTACAGATATTTAGGGCATTCAGATTAATTTAAATAATATTTTTCCAATAACAGTTTTACTAATTTTCACTTTATATAAAAATCTATTTTCAATAACACAATATACTATTATTCTACACTTTTATATACTTGTACTTAAAGTACATTTCCTTTTCAATGTTAGATTATGATTTCTAAATGACTGCTAACAAATCAATAAACAAATGTCATTAATGTCAAAGTGACACATGTTATTTAACTTTAAATTATCTACAAAATATATAAATATGTGTGTAATTAAGCATTTTATTTATATAATACTATGTCAGAAACATGCATTTAATTATATTTTCAAATAAATAAAAATAAAAAAAAATCATTTGCATTTTAGAAGACTTGAACTGGAAATGTACAAATGTATGTGTTACTTAAAGATAAAAAGGCAGACAGCTATCGCAGGCGGGGTGCAGTGGTGGTGTCGCAGGGCTCGGCGTATCCAGGGTAGTTTTGCGGATCCGGGTCGTAGCCCCACCGCGCCGCAGGGAGGACCGCGGAGCCCTGCGCCTTACTAGTTGACCGCCTCATGCAGTTCGGTTGTCCCCGCCCGCCTGCTGCCTGCTGATAGAATATTAATTTTTTAATCTATATTAATTAATATTTCCAATAGGATATTTAATACAATTAGAAAATTTAAGTATTACAAATATCATTCAAAATTATTATCAAATAAGCAAATAAGGAACTTGACAAATATTGGGATTTCATTACTTACAGATATTTAGGGCATTCAGATTAATTTAAATAATATTTTTCCAATAACAGTTTTACTAATTTTCACTTTATATAAAAATCTATTTTCAATAACACAATATACTATTATTCTACACTTTTATATACTTGTACTTAAAGTACATTTCCTTTTCAATGTTAGATTATGATTTCTAAATGACTGCTAACAAATCAATAAACAAATGTCATTAATGTCAAAGTGACACATGTTATTTAACTTTAAATTATCTACAAAATATATAAATATGTGTGTAATTAAGCATTTTATTTATATAATACTATGTCAGAAACATGCATTTAATTATATTTTCAAATAAATAAAAATAAAAAAAAATCATTTGCATTTTAGAAGACTTGAACTGGAAATGTACAAATGTATGTGTTACTTAAAGATAAAAAGGCAGACAGCTATCGCAGGCGGGGTGCAGTGGTGGTGTCGCAGGGCTCGGCGTATCCAGGGTAGTTTTGCGGATCCGGGTCGTAGCCCCACCGCGCCGCAGGGAGGACCGCGGAGCCCTGCGCCTTACTAGTTGACCGCCTCATGCAGTTCGGTTGTCCCCGCCCGCCTGCTGCCTGCTGATAGAATATTAATTTTTTAATCTATATTAATTAATATTTCCAATAGGATATTTAATACAATTAGAAAATTTAAGTATTACAAATATCATTCAAAATTATTTTTAAATAAGCAAATAAGGAACTTGACAAATATTGGGATTTCATTACTTACAGATATTTAGGGCATTCAGATTAATTTAAATAATATTTTTCCAATAACAGTTTTACTAATTTTCACTTTATATAAAAATCTATTTTCAATAACACAATATACTATTATTATACACTTTTATATACTTGCACTTTAAGTACATTTCCTTTTCAATGTTAGATTATGATTTCTAAATGACTGCTAACAAATCAATAAACAAATGTCATTAATGTCAAAGTGACACATGTTATTTAACTTTAAATTATCTACAAAATATATAAATATGTGTGTAATTAAGCATTTTATTTATATAATACTATGTCAGAAACATGCATTTAATTATATTTTCAAATAAATAAAAATAAAAAAAAATCATTTGCATTTTAGAAGACTTGAACTGGAAATGTACAAATGTATGTGTTACTTAAAGATAAAAAGGCAGACAGCTATCGCAGGCGGGGTGCAGTGGTGGTGTCGCAGGGCTCGGCGAATCCAGGGTAGTTTTGCGGATCCGGGTCGTAGCCCCACCGCGCCGCAGGGAGGACCGCGGAGCCCTGCGCCTTACTAGTTGACCGCCTCATGCAGTTCGGTTGTCCCCGCCCGCCGGTTGCCTGCTGATAGAATATTAATTTTTTAATCTATATTAATTAATATTTCCAATAGGATATTTAATACAATTAGAAAATTTAAGTATTACAAATATCATTCAAAATTATTTTTAAATAAGCAAATAAGGAACTTGACAAATATTGGGATTTCATTACTTACAGATATTTAGGGCATTCAGATTAATTTAAATAATATTTTTCCAATAACAGTTTTACTAATTTTCACTTTATATAAAAATCTATTTTCAATAACACAATATACTATTATTCTACACTTTTATATACTTGCACTTTAAGTACATTTCCTTTTCAATGTTAGATTATGATTTCTAAATGACTGCTAACAAATCAATAAACAAATGTCATTAATGTCAAAGTGACACATGTTATTTAACTTTAAATTATCTACAAAATATATAAATATGTGTGTAATTAAGCATTTTATTTATATAATACTATGTCAGAAACATGCATTTAATTATATTTTCAAATAAATAAAAATAAAAAAAAATCATTTGCATTTTAGAAGACTTGAACTGGAAATGTACAAATGTATGTGTTACTTAAAGATAAAAAGGCAGACAGCTATCGCAGGCGGGGTGCAGTGGTGGTGTCGCAGGGCTCGGCGTATCCAGGGTAGTTTTGCGGATCCGGGTCGTAGCCCCACCGCGCCGCAGGGAGGACCGCGGAGCCCTGCGCCTTACTAGTTGACCGCCTCATGCAGTTCGGTTGTCCCCGCCCGCCTGCTGCCTGCTGATAGAATATTAATTTTTTAATCTATATTAATTAATATTTCCAATAGGATATTTAATACAATTAGAAAATTTAAGTATTACAAATATCATTCAAAATTATTATCAAATAAGCAAATAAGGAACTTGACAAATATTGGGATTTCATTACTTACAGATATTTAGGGCATTCAGATTAATTTAAATAATATTTTTCCAATAACAGTTTTACTAATTTTCACTTTATATAAAAATCTATTTTCAATAACACAATATACTATTATTCTACACTTTTATATACTTGTACTTTAAGTACATTTCCTTTTCAATGTTAGATTATGATTTCTAAATGACTGCTAACAAATCAATAAACAAATGTCATTAATGTCAAAGTGACACATGTTATTTAACTTTAAATTATCTACAAAATATATAAATATGTGTGTAATTAAGCATTTTATTTATATAATACTATGTCAGAAACATGCATTTAATTATATTTTCAAATAAATAAAAATAAAAAAAAATCATTTGCATTTTAGAAGACTTGAACTGGAAATGTACAAATGTATGTGTTACTTAAAGATAAAAAGGCAGACAGCTATCGCAGGCGGGGTGCAGTGGTGGTGTCGCAGGGCTCGGCGTATCCAGGGTAGTTTTGCGGATCCGGGTCGTAGCCCCACCGCGCCGCAGGGAGGACCGCGGAGCCCTGCGCCTTACTAGTTGACCGCCTCATGCAGTTCGGTTGTCCCCGCCCGCCTGCTGCCTGCTGATAGAATATTAATTTTTTAATCTATATTAATTAATATTTCCAATAGGATATTTAATACAATTAGAAAATTTAAGTATTACAAATATCATTCAAAATTATTATCAAATAAGCAAATAAGGAACTTAACAAATATTGGGATTTCATTACTTACAGATATTTAGGGCATTCACATTAATTTAAATAATATTTTTCCAATAACAGTTTTACTAATTTTCACTTTATATAAAAATCTATTTTCAATAACACAATATACTATTATTCTACACTTTTATATACTTGTACTTTAAGTACATTTCCTTTTCAATGTTAGATTATGATTTCTAAATGACTGCTAACAAATCAATAAACAAATGTCATTAATGTCAAAGTGACACATGTTATTTAACTTTAAATTATCTACAAAATATATAAATATGTGTGTAATTAAGCATTTTATTTATATAATACTATGTCAGAAACATGCATTTAATTATATTTTCAAATAAATAAAAATAAAAAAAAATCATTTGCATTTTAGAAGACTTGAACTGGAAATGTACAAATGTATGTGTTACTTAAAGATAAAAAGGCAGACAGCTATCGCAGGCGGGGTGCAGTGGTGGTGTCGCAGGGCTCGGCGTATCCAGGGTAGTTTTGCGGATCCGGGTCGTAGCCCCACCGCGCCGCAGGGAGGACCGCGGAGCCCTGCGCCTTACTAGTTGACCGCCTCATGCAGTTCGGTTGTCCCCGCCCGCCTGCTGCCTGCTGATAGAATATTAATTTTTTAATCTATATTAATTAATATTTCCAATAGGATATTTAATACAATTAGAAAATTTAAGTATTACAAATATCATTCAAAATTATTATCAAATAAGCAAATAAGGAACTTGACAAATATTGGGATTTCATTACTTACAGATATTTAGGGCATTCAGATTAATTTAAATAATATTTTTCCAATAACAGTTTTACTAATTTTCACTTTATATAAAAATCTATTTTCAATAACACAATATACTATTATTCTACACTTTTATATACTTGTACTTAAAGTACATTTCCTTTTCAATGTTAGATTATGATTTCTAAATGACTGCTAACAAATCAATAAACAAATGTCATTAATGTCAAAGTGACACATGTTATTTAACTTTAAATTATCTACAAAATATATAAATATGTGTGTAATTAAGCATTTTATTTATATAATACTATGTCAGAAACATGCATTTAATTATATTTTCAAATAAATAAAAATAAAAAAAAATCATTTGCATTTTAGAAGACTTGAACTGGAAATGTACAAATGTATGTGTTACTTAAAGATAAAAAGGCAGACAGCTATCGCAGGCGGGGTGCAGTGGTGGTGTCGCAGGGCTCGGCGTATCCAGGGTAGTTTTGCGGATCCGGGTCGTAGCCCCACCGCGCCGCAGGGAGGACCGCGGAGCCCTGCGCCTTACTAGTTGACCGCCTCATGCAGTTCGGTTGTCCCCGCCCGCCTGCTGCCTGCTGATAGAATATTAATTTTTTAATCTATATTAATTAATATTTCCAATAGGATATTTAATACAATTAGAAAATTTAAGTATTACAAATATCATTCAAAATTATTTTTAAATAAGCAAATAAGGAACTTGACAAATATTGGGATTTCATTACTTACAGATATTTAGGGCATTCAGATTAATTTAAATAATATTTTTCCAATAACAGTTTTACTAATTTTCACTTTATATAAAAATCTATTTTCAATAACACAATATACTATTATTATACACTTTTATATACTTGCACTTTAAGTACATTTCCTTTTCAATGTTAGATTATGATTTCTAAATGACTGCTAACAAATCAATAAACAAATGTCATTAATGTCAAAGTGACACATGTTATTTAACTTTAAATTATCTACAAAATATATAAATATGTGTGTAATTAAGCATTTTATTTATATAATACTATGTCAGAAACATGCATTTAATTATATTTTCAAATAAATAAAAATAAAAAAAAATCATTTGCATTTTAGAAGACTTGAACTGGAAATGTACAAATGTATGTGTTACTTAAAGATAAAAAGGCAGACAGCTATCGCAGGCGGGGTGCAGTGGTGGTGTCGCAGGGCTCGGCGAATCCAGGGTAGTTTTGCGGATCCGGGTCGTAGCCCCACCGCGCCGCAGGGAGGACCGCGGAGCCCTGCGCCTTACTAGTTGACCGCCTCATGCAGTTCGGTTGTCCCCGCCCGCCTGCTGCCTGCTGATAGAATATTAATTTTTTAATCTATATTAATTAATATTTCCAATAGGATATTTAATACAATTAGAAAATTTAAGTATTACAAATATCATTCAAAATTATTTTTAAATAAGCAAATAAGGAACTTGACAAATATTGGGATTTCATTACTTACAGATATTTAGGGCATTCAGATTAATTTAAATAATATTTTTCCAATAACAGTTTTACTAATTTTCACTTTATATAAAAATCTATTTTCAATAACACAATATACTATTATTCTACACTTTTATATACTTGCACTTTAAGTACATTTCCTTTTCAATGTTAGATTATGATTTCTAAATGACTGCTAACAAATCAATAAACAAATGTCATTAATGTCAAAGTGACACATGTTATTTAACTTTAAATTATCTACAAAATATATAAATATGTGTGTAATTAAGCATTTTATTTATATAATACTATGTCAGAAACATGCATTTAATTATATTTTCAAATAAATAAAAATAAAAAAAAATCATTTGCATTTTAGAAGACTTGAACTGGAAATGTACAAATGTATGTGTTACTTAAAGATAAAAAGGCAGACAGCTATCGCAGGCGGGGTGCAGTGGTGGTGTCGCAGGGCTCGGCGTATCCAGGGTAGTTTTGCGGATCCGGGTCGTAGCCCCACCGCGCCGCAGGGAGGACCGCGGAGCCCTGCGCCTTACTAGTTGACCGCCTCATGCAGTTCGGTTGTCCCCGCCCGCCTGCTGCCTGCTGATAGAATATTAATTTTTTAATCTATATTAATTAATATTTCCAATAGGATATTTAATACAATTAGAAAATTTAAGTATTACAAATATCATTCAAAATTATTATCAAATAAGCAAATAAGGAACTTGACAAATATTGGGATTTCATTACTTACAGATATTTAGGGCATTCAGATTAATTTAAATAATATTTTTCCAATAACAGTTTTACTAATTTTCACTTTATATAAAAATCTATTTTCAATAACACAATATACTATTATTCTACACTTTTATATACTTGTACTTTAAGTACATTTCCTTTTCAATGTTAGATTATGATTTCTAAATGACTGCTAACAAATCAATAAACAAATGTCATTAATGTCAAAGTGACACATGTTATTTAACTTTAAATTATCTACAAAATATATAAATATGTGTGTAATTAAGCATTTTATTTATATAATACTGTATTGGTATATACAAAATATAGTATTTTGTAATCTAGTTATTGTCAAAATATGTTATGTATATATCAAGTTACCGACAGTTGTTTATGTACATTATTGTTGTATTGACATAAAATAAATATTATATTTGTTCTACTTATATTCATTAATTATTATACCATACATAACGATACATGGTGGCAGCGGTACGTGGTTAAAAACGTATATATTCTTGAAAAATGGAGCATGGCATATGGCAAACGCCGGAACCATTGAATTTTTCAAAAATTAATGAATGGTCAAGATGGATAAGTAGATTCAGAAGGTACAGAGAAGCGTCGGGTCTTCATCTGAAATCGGCAACCCAGCAAATAAGTGCGCTTATTTATTGTATGGGGCCACAAGCAGAAGATGTATTTTTGAGATTGAATCTAACTCCACATCAGCAAGAACGTTATGAGGAAGTAGAACAAGCTTTTAATAAACACTTTCTACCAAAACGAAATGTAATTTATGAACGCTCACAGTTCAACCTACGTTATCAGCGGGAAGGAGAATCTGTAGATGAGTTTATAACATCTCTACATGCTCTAGCAGAACACTGCGATTACGGTGAGTTGAAAAATGAGTTAATACGTGATAGAATTGTTGTAGGCATTAAAGACCGAAAAATGAGTGAAAATCTACAGCTACGAAATGACTTGACATTAGAAATAGCAATTCAAGTAGTTCGTCAAGCTGAACTAGTCAAACAACAATTGCCGCAGTTATTGAACGATCAAAATATAAAACCAGAAATAGATCGCGTCAAATCGGAGGAAAAGAAACAATTTTTCAAGAAAATATGGCAGAATAACAGCAATAATAATGGAAAAGGAAATAAAGAAACCAGTGGTAAGTGCGGTAGATGTCATGGACTATTTCACCCTTATAAAATGTGTCCAGCCGTCAAAGCTACTTGTCATAAATGTGGAAAGAAGGGTCATTATGCAAAAGCATGCAGAAATAAAGAACACAAAGTAAATACAATAAATGAGACAGAAGAAGATACAAGCATGTTCATTGGAACAGCACAGGTAAACCAGAAAATTCGACATTGGGAAGTAGAAGTAGAAATAGAAGAACACAGAATAAAATTCAAAGCAGATACAGGTGCCGATATAACATGTATTTCAGATAAAACATACTGGCAAAACTTTAAAAATAAACAGTTACAGAAACCAACTAAAAGAATTTTTAATGCCGATCAAGGAATTATGAAGCCACTTGGGTATTTTCAGGCAACCATTCGATATCGGAAGAAGACAAAATGGGTCGAAATATATGTAATACAAGGACTAGGGCAGTCACTTCTCGATGGCAACACCTGTGAAGAAATTGGTATTGTAAAGAGGGCTGACATCAATTCAATAAAGGAAACATCATTTGATCCTGTCAAAATGTATCCGAAATTGTTTAACGGATTAGGTCGGGTTAAAATTCCATATAAAATTCGCCTAAGTTCAAATGCAGTTCCTCATGCGTTAAAGGTACCACGTCGAGTACCGATACCATTACTCAATGAAATAAAAAGTAATCTAGACCAGATGGTTCAACAAGGAGTCATAGAACAGGTAGAAGAACCAACAGATTGGTGCTCAGGTCTTGTTCTTGTACCTAAACCTGATGGTAAAATTAGAATGTGTGTAGATTATGTACATTTAAATAAATATGTACAGAGAGAAATATATCCCATGCCAAATACAGAGAATATATTAGGACGGCTAGGAAAGGCAAAATATTTCTCTAAAATGGATGCCAAAAATGGTTTTTGGCAATGTGAATTAGATCCAGAATCACAACTGTTAACTACATTCATAACACCCTATGGAAGATACAAATTTAAAAGATTACCTTTTGGTATAAATGCTGCGCCAGAATTTTTCCAGAAAAGGATGCAACAAATATTAGAAAATTTAGAAGGTACACAAGTTAACATCGATGATATTCTGGTATACGGGACAACAATTGAAGAACATAATAGAAGACTACACGCAGTATTGAAAAGATTAATAGAAGCTAGAGTAACACTAAACATTGATAAATGTGCCTTTGGAGTAAAAAAAGTTAAATTTTTGGGTCACATAATCGATGAACATGGTATCCACATAGACGACGAACAAGTAAAAGCAATTCGAGATATGGAACGTCCACAATCATTGACAGAATTAAGAAGTTTACTTGGTTCGATAAATTATTTGGGCAAGTTTATACCAAATTTGTCTACAAAAGCACATGCATTGAATGAAATGCTATGCGAGAAAAATCAATTTGTGTGGAGTAGTCAACAAGAAGAAGCCTTTTCAAAAATTAAAGAAGATCTAATTAAAGCTCCAGTGTTAGCATGGTTTGATTCAAACAAAGAAACAGTAATTACAGCCGATGCTTCGTCCTACGGTATTGGTGCTGTTCTGAAGCAAAAACAAGATAATGGGAAGTACAAACCTGTAGCTTATGCTTCAAAAACGTTATCGTCATACCAAAGGAACTGGGCGCAATTAGAAAAAGAAGGCTATGCGTTAGTTTGGGCGTGTGAAAGATTCAAAAATTTTATAATTGGAATCCGAGTAATGTTAGAAACAGACCATAAACCACTCATACCGATATTTACTACGAAAGAATTGGATGAGTTAACTCCCAAACTACAAAGAATGCGATTACGACTATCAAGATATTCGTATGATATTAGACATGTTCCAGGGAAAGAATTAGGAACGGCAGACATCCTATCTAGAAGACCAATTAAATTATCATCTAATGATAATGAACTGGAAAACGAAATATCTGCTTATGTCCATTTAATAACTAATCATTTCCCTGCTACAGATGCAAAACTTCAAGAAATTTATGAACTTCAATTAAAAGATCCAGTTAGCATGAAATTGATGAAATTTAGTAAAGACGGCTGGCCGAAACCAAATGAATTGGAACCAGAAATAAAAGAGTTATTTTGGCAACATCGTTTTAAATTGTCAGTGCAAGAAGATTTATTAGTATATGGATCAAGAATTTTTATACCAAATTGCCCATTACGAAAAGATATTTTAAGAAGAATTCATAATGGACATTTAGGTATAAATAAATGTAGAGCACGTGCTAAAGATTCTGTCTGGTGGCCAAAAATTTCATCAGAAATTGAAGAACTTATTAAGAATTGTCCGGAATGTATACAAGAGGCGACAAACAACCGAGAAACATTAATAATTCCAGAATTTCCTAAGAGACCTTGGCAAAAAGTTGGAATTGATTTATTTAAATTAAATGAACGCTGGTATTTGATTGTAGCAGATTACTACTCAAGATACCCAGAACTTGCATTGTTAAGAAGCTTACAAGAAAAAGAAATTGTCACACATTTGAAGTCAATATTTGCACGTCATGGTACTCCCGAAGAAGTGTATAGTGACAACGGGACTCATTTTGGTAATTTACTTACATCAAAATTCACTAAATTTGCAGAAGAATGGAACTTTAAACATGTGACATCTAGTCCAAAATATCCACAAAGTAATGGTTTCATAGAATCAATGGTGAAGATAATAAAAAGAAGTTTGAAGAAAACTGCAGACAGCTACGTGACTCTTCAAAATTACAGAGCGACGCCATTATCCAATGGATTCTCTCCTGCACAGCTACTAATGGGAAGAAAGATTAAAACGTCAGTACCTATTACACCAAAGCAATTGGAACCGAAAATTCCAGATATTGAAATGGTAACAAGAAAAGAAAATACATTTCAATATAAACAAAAATTAAATTTTGATAAAAGGCACAGAACGCGTGACCTCCCTGAATTAAAAGTAGGAAACTCAGTTTGGATAATTGATCTTCGTAGATATGGAATCGTCAAGGAAAAACATCATTCTCCAAGATCATACGTCATCGAGACAGATAAACGAATGATTCGTCGAAATAGATATCATTTAATCAAGGTAAATTATTTTGAAAATAATCATAATGAACACAATTTTACTAGGATGGGAGAAGATGCAGATGATTATCCAATTGAAAATATGATCGACCCTCCAGCTGAAAACAATACTACAAATTTAGAAATTCAAGAGACACACAATCCTTCTAGAATTGCAAGACAGATTCATCGACCTAGGCGGTTAATAGAAGAATGTTAAGAATAACTTAAGAGGGGAGATGTATTGGTATATACAAAATATAGTATTTTGTAATCTAGTTATTGTCAAAATATGTTATGTATATATCAAGTTACCGACAGTTGTTTATGTACATTATTGTTGTATTGACATAAAATAAATATTATATTTGTTCTACTTATATTCATTAATTATTATACCATACATAACGATACAAATACTATGTCAGAAACATGCATTTAATTATATTTTCAAATAAATAAAAATAAAAAAAAATCATTTGCATTTTAGAAGACTTGAACTGGAAATGTACAAATGTATGTGTTACTTAAAGATAAAAAGGCAGACAGCTATCGCAGGCGGGGTGCAGTGGTGGTGTCGCAGGGCTCGGCGTATCCAGGGTAGTTTTGCGGATCCGGGTCGTAGCCCCACCGCGCCGCAGGGAGGACCGCGGAGCCCTGCGCCTTACTAGTTGACCGCCTCATGCAGTTCGGTTGTCCCCGCCCGCCTGCTGCCTGCTGATAGAATATTAATTTTTTAATCTTTATTAATTAATATTACCAATAGGATGTTTAATACAATTAGAAAATTTAAGTATTACAAATATCATTCAAAATTATTATCAAATAAGCAAATAAGGAACTTGACAAATATTGGGATTTCATTACTTACAGATATTTAGGGCATTCAGATTAATTTAAATAATATTTTTCCAATAACAGTTTTACTAATTTTCACTTTATATAAAAATCTATTTTCAATAACACAATATACTATTATTCTACACTTTTATATACTTGTACTTTAAGTACATTTCCTTTTCAATGTTAGATTATGATTTCTAAATGACTGCTAACAAATCAATAAACAAATGTCATTAATGTCAAAGTGACACATGTTATTTAACTTTAAATTATCTACAAAATATATAAATATGTGTGTAATTAAGCATTTTATTTATATAATACTATGTCAGAAACATGCATTTAATTATATTTTCAAATAAATAAAAATAAAAAAAAATCATTTGCATTTTAGAAGACTTGAACTGGAAATGTACAAATGTATGTGTTACTTAAAGATAAAAAGGCAGACAGCTATCGCAGGCGGGGTGCAGTGGTGGTGTCGCAGGGCTCGGCGTATCCAGGGTAGTTTTGCGGATCCGGGTCGTAGCCCCACCGCGCCGCAGGGAGGACCGCGGAGCCCTGCGCCTTACTAGTTGACCGCCTCATGCAGTTCGGTTGTCCCCGCCCGCCTGCTGCCTGCTGATAGAATATTAATTTTTTAATCTATATTAATTAATATTTCCAATAGGATATTTAATACAATTAGAAAATTTAAGTATTACAAATATCATTCAAAATTATTATCAAATAAGCAAATAAGGAACTTGACAAATATTGGGATTTCATTACTTACAGATATTTAGGGCATTCAGATTAATTTAAATAATATTTTTCCAATAACAGTTTTACTAATTTTCACTTTATATAAAAATCTATTTTCAATAACACAATATACTATTATTCTACACTTTTATATACTTGCACTTTAAGTACATTTCCTTTTCAATGTTAGATTATGATTTCTAAATGACTGCTAACAAATCAATAAACAAATGTCATTAATGTCAAAGTGACACATGTTATTTAACTTTAAATTATCTACAAAATATATAAATATGTGTGTAATTAAGCATTTTATTTATATAATACTATGTCAGAAACATGCATTTAATTATATTTTCAAATAAATAAAAATAAAAAAAAATCATTTGCATTTTAGAAGACTTGAACTGGAAATGTACAAATGTATGTGTTACTTAAAGATAAAAAGGCAGACAGCTATCGCAGGCGGGGTGCAGTGGTGGTGTCGCAGGGCTCGGCGTATCCAGGGTAGTTTTGCGGATCCGGGTCGTAGCCCCACCGCGCCGCAGGGAGGACCGCGGAGCCCTGCGCCTTACTAGTTGACCGCCTCATGCAGTTCGGTTGTCCCCGCCCGCCTGCTGCCTGCTGATAGAATATTAATTTTTTAATCTATATTAATTAATATTTCCAATAGGATATTTAATACAATTAGAAAATTTAAGTATTACAAATATCATTCAAAATTATTATCAAATAAGCAAATAAGGAACTTGACAAATATTGGGATTTCATTACTTACAGATATTTAGGGCATTCAGATTAATTTAAATAATATTTTTCCAATAACAGTTTTACTAATTTTCACTTTATATAAAAATCTATTTTCAATAACACAATATACTATTATTCTACACTTTTATATACTTGTACTTTAAGTACATTTCCTTTTCAATGTTAGATTATGATTTCTAAATGACTGCTAACAAATCAATAAACAAATGTCATTAATGTCAAAGTGACACATGTTATTTAACTTTAAATTATCTACAAAATATATAAATATGTGTGTAATTAAGCATTTTATTTATATAATACTATGTCAGAAACATGCATTTAATTATATTTTCAAATAAATAAAAATAAAAAAAAATCATTTGCATTTTAGAAGACTTGAACTGGAAATGTACAAATGTATGTGTTACTTAAAGATAAAAAGGCAGACAGCTATCGCAGGCGGGGTGCAGTGGTGGTGTCGCAGGGCTCGGCGTATCCAGGGTAGTTTTGCGGATCCGGGTCGTAGCCCCACCGCGCCGCAGGGAGGACCGCGGAGCCCTGCGCCTTACTAGTTGACCGCCTCATGCAGTTCGGTTGTCCCCGCCCGCCTGCTGCCTGCTGATAGAATATTAATTTTTTAATCTATATTAATTAATATTTCCAATAGGATATTTAATACAATTAGAAAATTTAAGTATTACAAATATCATTCAAAATTATTATCAAATAAGCAAATAAGGAACTTGACAAATATTGGGATTTCATTACTTACAGATATTTAGGGCATTCAGATTAATTTAAATAATATTTTTCCAATAACAGTTTTACTAATTTTCACTTTATATAAAAATCTATTTTCAATAACACAATATACTATTATTCTACACTTTTATATACTTGTACTTTAAGTACATTTCCTTTTCAATGTTAGATTATGATTTCTAAATGACTGCTAACAAATCAATAAACAAATGTCATTAATGTCAAAGTGACACATGTTATTTAACTTTAAATTATCTACAAAATATATAAATATGTGTGTAATTAAGCATTTTATTTATATAATATTATGTCAGAAACATGCATTTAATTATATTTTCAAATAAATAAAAATAAAAAAAAATCATTTGCATTTTAGAAGACTTGAACTGGAAATGTACAAATGTATGTGTTACTTAAAGATAAAAAGGCAGACAGCTATCGCAGGCGGGGTGCAGTGGTGGTGTCGCAGGGCTCGGCGTATCCAGGGTAGTTTTGCGGATCCGGGTCGTAGCCCCACCGCGCCGCAGGGAGGACCGCGGAGCCCTGCGCCTTACTAGTTGACCGCCTCATGCAGTTCGGTTGTCCCCGCCCGCCTGCTGCCTGCTGATAGAATATTAATTTTTTAATCTATATTAATTAATATTTCCAATAGGATATTTAATACAATTAGAAAATTTAAGTATTACAAATATCATTCAAAATTATTATCAAATAAGCAAATAAGGAACTTGACAAATATTGGGATTTCATTACTTACAGATATTTAGGGCATTCAGATTAATTTAAATAATATTTTTCCAATAACAGTTTTACTAATTTTCACTTTATATAAAAATCTATTTTCAATAACACAATATACTATTATTCTACACTTTTATATACTTGTACTTTAAGTACATTTCCTTTTCAATGTTAGATTATGATTTCTAAATGACTGCTAACAAATCAATAAACAAATGTCATTAATGTCAAAGTGACACATGTTATTTAACTTTAAATTATCTACAAAATATATAAATATGTGTGTAATTAAGCATTTTATTTATATAATATTATGTCAGAAACATGCATTTAATTATATTTTCAAATAAATAAAAATAAAAAAAAATCATTTGCATTTTAGAAGACTTGAACTGGAAATGTACAAATGTATGTGTTACTTAAAGATAAAAAGGCAGACAGCTATCGCAGGCGGGGTGCAGTGGTGGTGTCGCAGGGCTCGGCGTATCCAGGGTAGTTTTGCGGATCCGGGTCGTAGCCCCACCGCGCCGCAGGGAGGACCGCGGAGCCCTGCGCCTTACTAGTTGACCGCCTCATGCGGTTCGGTTGTCCCCGCCCGCCTGCTGCCTGCTGATAGAATATTAATTTTTTAATCTATATTAATTAATATTTCCAATAGGATATTTAATACAATTAGAAAATTTAAGTATTACAAATATCATTCAAAATTATTATCAAATAAGCAAATAAGGAACTTGACAAATATTGGGATTTCATTACTTACAGATATTTAGGGCATTCAGATTAATTTAAATAATATTTTTCCAATAACAGTTTTACTAATTTTCACTTTATATAAAAATCTATTTTCAATAACACAATATACTATTATTCTACACTTTTATATACTTGTACTTTAAGTACATTTCCTTTTCAATGTTAGATTATGATTTCTAAATGACTGCTAACAAATCAATAAACAAATGTCATTAATGTCAAAGTGACACATGTTATTTAACTTTAAATTATCTACAAAATATATAAATATGTGTGTAATTAAGCATTTTATTTATATAATACTATGTCAGAAACATGCATTTAATTATATTTTCAAATAAATAAAAATAAAAAAAAATCATTTGCATTTTAGAAGACTTGAACTGGAAATGTACAAATGTATGTGTTACTTAAAGATAAAAAGGCAGACAGCTATCGCAGGCGGGGTGCAGTGGTGGTGTCGCAGGGCTCGGCGTATCCAGGGTAGTTTTGCGGATCCGGGTCGTAGCCCCACCGCGCCGCAGGGAGGACCGCGGAGCCCTGCGCCTTACTAGTTGACCGCCTCATGCAGTTCGGTTGTCCCCGCCCGCCTGCTGCCTGCTGATAGAATATTAATTTTTTAATCTATATTAATTAATATTTCCAATAGGATATTTAATACAATTAGAAAATTTAAGTATTACAAATATCATTCAAAATTATTATCAAATAAGCAAATAAGGAACTTGACAAATATTGGGATTTCATTACTTACAGATATTTAGGGCATTCAGATTAATTTAAATAATATTTTTCCAATAACAGTTTTACTAATTTTCACTTTATATAAAAATCTATTTTCAATAACACAATATACTATTATTCTACACTTTTATATACTTGTACTTTAAGTACATTTCCTTTTCAATGTTAGATTATGATTTCTAAATGACTGCTAACAAATCAATAAACAAATGTCATTAATGTCAAAGTGACACATGTTATTTAACTTTAAATTATCTACAAAATATATAAATATGTGTGTAATTAAGCATTTTATTTATATAATACTATGTCAGAAACATGCATTTAATTATATTTTCAAATAAATAAAAATAAAAAAAAATCATTTGCATTTTAGAAGACTGGAACTGGAAATGTACAAATGTATGTGTTACTTAAAGATAAAAAGGCAGACAGCTATCGCAGGCGGGGTGCAGTGGTGGTGTCGCAGGGCTCGGCGTATCCAGGGTAGTTTTGCGGATCCGGGTCGTAGCCCCACCACGCCGCAGGGAGGACCGCGGAGCCCTGCGCCTTACTAGTTGACCGCCTCATGCAGTTCGGTTGTCCCCGCCCGCCTGCTGCCTGCTGATAGAATATTAATTTTTTAATCTATATTAATTAATATTTCCAATAGGATATTTAATACTATTAGAAAATTTAAGTATTACAAATATCATTCAAAATTATTATCAAATAAGCAAATAAGGAACTTGACAAATATTGGGATTTCATTACTTACAGATATTTAGGGCATTCAGATTAATTTAAATAATATTTTTCCAATAACAGTTTTACTAATTTTCACTTTATATAAAAATCTATTTTCAATAACACAATATACTATTATTCTACACTTTTATATACTTGTACTTAAATTACATTTCCTTTTCAATGTTAGATTATGATTTCTAAATGACTGCTAACAAATCAATAAACAAATGTCATTAATGTCAAAGTGACACATGTTATTTAACTTTAAATTATCTACAAAATATATAAATATGTGTGTAATTAAGCATTTTATTTATATAATACTATGTCAGAAACATGCATTTAATTATATTTTCAAATAAATAAAAATAAAAAAAAATCATTTGCATTTTAGAAGACTTGAACTGGAAATGTACAAATGTATGTGTTACTTAAAGATAAAAAGGCAGACAGCTATCGCAGGCGGGGTGCAGTGGTGGTGTCGCAGGGCTCGGCGTATCCAGGGTAGTTTTGCGGATCCGGGTCGTAGCCCCACCGCGCCGCAGGGAGGACCGCGGAGCCCTGCGCCTTACTAGTTGACCGCCTCATGCAGTTCGGTTGTCCCCGCCCGCCTGCTGCCTGCTGATAGAATATTAATTTTTTAATCTATATTAATTAATATTTCCAATAGGATATTTAATACAATTAGAAAATTTAAGTATTACAAATATCATTCAAAATTATTATCAAATAAGCAAATAAGGAACTTGACAAATATTGGGATTTCATTACTTACAGATATTTAGGGCATTCAGATTAATTTAAATAATATTTTTCCAATAACAGTTTTACTAATTTTCACTTTATATAAAAATCTATTTTCAATAACACAATATACTATTATTCTACACTTTTATATACTTGTACTTTAAGTACATTTCCTTTTCAATGTTAGATTATGATTTCTAAATGACTGCTAACAAATCAATAAACAAATGTCATTAATGTCAAAGTGACACATGTTATTTAACTTTAAATTATCTACAAAATATATAAATATGTGTGTAATTAAGCATTTTATTTATATAATACTATGTCAGACACATGCATTTAATTATATTTTCAAATAAATAAAAATAAAAAAAAATCATTTGCATTTTAGAAGACTTGAACTGGAAATGTACAAATGTATGTGTTACTTAAAGATAAAAAGGCAGACAGCTATCGCAGGCGGGGTGCAGTGGTGGTGTCGCAGGGCTCGGCGTATCCAGGGTAGTTTTGCGGATCCGGGTCGTAGCCCCACCGCGCCGCAGGGAGGACCGCGGAGCCCTGCGCCTTACTAGTTGACCGCCTCATGCAGTTCGGTTGTCCCCGCCCGCCTGCTGCCTGCTGATAGAATATTAATTTTTTAATCTATATTAATTAATATTTCCAATAGGATATTTCATACAATTAGAAAATTTAAGTATTACAAATATCATTCAAAATTATTATCAAATAAGCAAATAAGGAACTTGACAAATATTGGGATTTCATTACTTACAGATATTTAGGGCATTCAGATTAATTTAAATAATATTTTTCCAATAACAGTTTTACTAATTTTCACTTTATATAAAAATCTATTTTCAATAACACAATATACTATTATTCTACACTTTTATATACTTGTACTTTAAGTACATTTCCTTTTCAATGTTAGATTATGATTTCTAAATGACTGCTAACAAATCAATAAACAAATGTCATTAATGTCAAAGTGACACATGTTATTTAACTTTAAATTATCTACAAAATATATAAATATGTGTGTAATTAAGCATTTTATTTATATAATACTATGTCAGACACATGCATTTAATTATATTTTCAAATAAATAAAAATAAAAAAAAATCATTTGCATTTTAGAAGACTTGAACTGGAAATGTACAAATGTATGTGTTACTTAAAGATAAAAAGGCAGACAGCTATCGCAGGCGGGGTGCAGTGGTGGTGTCGCAGGGCTCGGCGTATCCAGGGTAGTTTTGCGGATCCGGGTCGTAGCCCCACCGCGCCGCAGGGAGGACCGCGGAGCCCTGCGCCTTACTAGTTGACCGCCTCATGCAGTTCGGTTGTACCCGCCCGCCTGCTGCCTGCTGATAGAATATTAATTTTTTAATCTATACTAATTAATATTTCCAATAGGATATTTAATACAATTAGAAAATTTAAGTATTACAAATATCATTCAAAATTATTATCAAATAAGCAAATAAGGAACTTGACAAATATTGGGATTTCATTACTTACAGATATATAGGGCATTCAGATTAATTTAAATAATATTTTTCCAATAACAGTTTTACTAATTTTCACTTTATATAAAAATCTATTTTCAATAACACAATATACTATTATTCTACACTTTTATATACTTGTACTTTAAGTACATTTCCTTTTCAATGTTAGATTATGATTTCTAAATGACTGCTAACAAATCAATAAACAAATGTCATTAATGTCAAAGTGACACATGTTATTTAACTTTAAATTATCTACAAAATATATAAATATGTGTGTAATTAAGCATTTTATTTATATAATACTATGTCAGAAACATGCATTTAATTATATTTTCAAATAAATAAAAATAAAAAAAAATCATTTGCATTTTAGAAGACTTGAACTGGAAATGTACAAATGTATGTGTTACTTAAAGATAAAAAGGCAGACAGCTATCGCAGGCGGGGTGCAGTGGTGGTGTCGCAGGGCTCGGCGTATCCAGGGTAGTTTTGCGGATCCGGGTCGTAGCCCCACCGCGCCGCAGGGAGGACCGCGGAGCCCTGCGCCTTACTAGTTGACCGCCTCATGCAGTTCGGTTGTCCCCGCCCGCCTGCTGCCTGCTGATAGAATATTAATTTTTTAATCTATATTAATTAATATTTCCAATAGGATATTTAATACAATTAGAAAATTTAAGTATTACAAATATCATTCAAAATTATTATCAAATAAGCAAATAAGGAACTTGACAAATATTGGGATTTCATTACTTACAGATATTTAGGGCATTCAGATTAATTTAAATAATATTTTTCCAATAACAGTTTTACTAATTTTCACTTTATATAAAAATCTATTTTCAATAACACAATATACTATTATTCTACACTTTTATATACTTGTACTTTAAGTACATTTCCTTTTCAATGTTAGATTATGATTTCTAAATGACTGCTAACAAATCAATAAACAAATGTCATTAATGTCAAAGTGACACATGTTATTTAACTTTAAATTATCTACAAAATATATAAATATGTGTGTAATTAAGCATTTTATTTATATAATACTATGTCAGAAACATGCATTTAATTATATTTTCAAATAAATAAAAATAAAAAAAAATCATTTGCATTTAAGAAGACTTGAACTGGAAATGTACAAATGTATGTGTTACTTAAAGATAAAAAGGCAGACAGCTATCGCAGGCGGGGTGCAGTGGTGGTGTCGCAGGGCTCGGCGTATCCAGGGTAGTTTTGCGGATCCGGGTCGTAGCCCCACCGCGCCGCAGGGAGGACCGCGGAGCCCTGCGCCTTACTAGTTGACCGCCTCATGCAGTTCGGTTGTCCCCGCCCGCCTGCTGCCTGCTGATAGAATATTAATTTTTAATCTATATTAATTAATATTTCCAATAGGATATTTAATACAATTAGGAAATTTAAGTATTACAAATATCATTCAAAATTATTATCAAATAAGCAAATAAGGAACTTGACAAATATTGGGATTTCATTACTTACAGATATTTAGGGCATTCAGATTAATTTAAATAATATTTTTCCAATAACAGTTTTACTAATTTTCACTTTATATAAAAATCTATTTTCAATAACACAATATACTATTATTCTACACTTTTATATACTTGTACTTTAAGTACATTTCCTTTTCAATGTTAGATTATGATTTCTACATGACTGCTAACAAATCAATAAACAAATGTCATTAATGTCAAAGTGACACATGTTATTTAACTTTAAATTATCTACAAAATATATAAATATGTGTGTAATTAAGCATTTTATTTATATAATACTATGTCAGAAATATGCATTTAATTATATTTTCAAATAAATAAAAATAAAAATAAATCATTTGCATTTTAGAAGACTTGAACTGGAAATGTACAAATGTATGTGTTACTTAAAGATAAAAAGGCAGACAGCTATCGCAGGCGGGGTGCAGTGGTGGTGTCGCAGGGCTCGGCGTATCCAGGGTAGTTTTGCGGATCCGGGTCGTAGCCCCACCGCGCCGCAGGGAGGACCGCGGAGCCCTGCGCCTTACTAGTTGACCGCCTCATGCAGTTCGGTTGTCCCCGCCCGCCTGCTGCCTGCTGATAGAATATTAATTTTTTAATCTATATTAATTAATATTTCCAATAGGATATTTAATACAATTAGAAAATTTAAGTATTACAAATATCATTCAAAATTATTATCAAATAAGCAAATAAGGAACTTGACAAATATTGGGATTTCATTACTTACAGATATTTAGGGCATTCAGATTAATTTAAATAATATTTTTCCAATAACAGTTTTACTAATTTTCACTTTATATAAAAATCTATTTTCAATAACACAATATACTATTATTCTACACTTTTATATACTTGTACTTTAAGTACATTTCCTTTTCAATGTTAGATTATGATTTCTAAATGACTGCTAACAAATCAATAAACAAATGTCATGAATGTCAAAGTGACACATGATAATTAACTTTAAATTATCTACAAAATATATAAATATGTGTGTAATTAAGCATTTTATTTATATAATACTATGTCAGAAACATGCATTTAATTATATTTTCAAATAAATAAAAATAAAAATAAATCATTTGCATTTTAGAAGACTTGAACTGGAAATGTACAAATGTATGTGTTACTTAAAGATAAAAAGGCAGACAGCTATCGCAGGCGGGGTGCAGTGGTGGTGTCGCAGGGCTCGGCGTATCCAGGGTAGTTTTGCGGATCCGGGTCGTAGCCCCACCGCGCCGCAGGGAGGACCGCGGAGCCCTGCGCCTTACTAGTTGACCGCCTCATGCAGTTCGGTTGTCCCCGCCCGCCTGCTGCCTGCTGATAGAATATTAATTTTTTAATATATATTAATTAATATTTCCAATAGGATATTTAATACAATTAGAAAATTTAAGTATTACAAATATCATTCAAAATTATTATCAAATAAGCAAATAAGGAACTTGACAAATATTGGGATTTCATTACTTACAGATATTTAGGGCATTCAGATTAATTTAAATAATATTTTTCCAATAACAGTTTTACTAATTTTCACTTTATATAAAAATCTATTTTCAATAATACAATATACTATTATTCTACACTTTTATATACCTGTACTTTAAGTACATTTCCTTTTCAATGTTAGATTATGATTTCTAAATGACTGCTAACAAATCAATAAACAAATGTCATTAATGTCAAAGTGACACATGTTATTTAACTTTAAATTATCTACAAAATATATAAATATGTGTGTAATTAAGCATTTTATTTATATAATACTAAGTCAGAAACATGCATTTAATTATATTTTCAAATAAATAAAAAAAAAAAAAACATTTGCATTTTAGAAGACTTGAACTGGAAATGTACAAATGTATGTGTTACTTAAAGATAAAAAGGCAGACAGCTATCGCAGGCGGGGAGCAGTGGTGGTGTCGCAGGGCTCGGCGTATCCAGGGTAGTTTTGCGGATCCGGGTCGTAGCCCCACCGCGCCGCAGGGAGGACCGCGGAGCCCTGCGCCTTACTAGTTGACCGCCTCATGCAGTTCGGTTGTCCCCGCCCGCCTGCTGCCTGCTGATAGAATATTAATTTTTTAATCTATATTAATTAATATTTCCAATAGGATATTTAATACAATTAGAAAATTTAAGTATTACAAATATCATTCAAAATTATTATCAAATAAGCAAATAAGGAACTTGACAAATATTGGGATTTCATTACTTACAGATATTTAGGGCATTCAGATTAATTTAAATAATATTTTTCCAATAACAGTTTTACTAATTTTCACTTTATATAAAAATCTATTTTCAATAACACAATATACTATTATTCTACACTTTTATATACTTGTACTTTAAGTACATTTCCTTTTCAATGTTAGATTATGATTTCTAAATGACTGCTAACAAATCAATAAACAAATGTCATTAATGTCAAAGTGACACATGTTATTTAACTTTAAATTATCTACAAAATATATAAATATGTGTGTAATTAAGCATTTTATTTATATAATACTATGTCAGAAACATGCATTTAATTATATTTTCAAATAAATAAAAATAAAAAAAAATCATTTGCATTTTAGAAGACTTGAACTGGAAATGTACAAATGTATGTGTTACTTAAAGATAAAAAGGCAGACAGCTATCGCAGGCGGGGTGCAGTGGTGGTGTCGCAGGGCTCGGCGTATCCAGGGTAGTTTTGCGGATCCGGGTCGTAGCCCCACCGCGCCGCAGGGAGGACCGCGGAGCCCTGCGCCTTACTAGTTGACCGCCTCATGCAGTTCGGTTGTCCCCGCCCGCCTGCTGCCTGCTGATAGAATATTAATTTTTTAATCTATATTAATTAATATTTCCAATAGGTTATTTAATACAATTAGAAAATTTAAGTATTACAAATATCATTCAAAATTATTATCAAATAAGCAAATAAGGAACTTGACAAATATTGGGATTTCATTACTTACAGATATTTAGGGCATTCAGATTAATTTAAATAATATTTTTCCAATAACAGTTTTACTAATTTTCACTTTATATAAAAATCTATTTTCAATAACACAATATACTATTATTCTACACTTTTATATACTTGTACTTTAAGTACATTTCCTTTTCAATGTTAGATTATGATTTCTACATGACTGCTAACAAATCAATAAACAAATGTCATTAATGTCAAAGTGACACATGTTATTTAACTTTAAATTATCTACAAAATATATAAATATGTGTGTAATTAAGCATTTTATTTATATAATACTATGTCAGAAATATGCATTTAATTATATTTTCAAATAAATAAAAATAAAAATAAATCATTTGCATTTTAGAAGACTTGAACTGGAAATGTACAAATGTATGTGTTACTTAAAGATAAAAAGGCAGACAGCTATCGCAGGCGGGGTGCAGTGGTGGTGTCGCAGGGCTCGGCGTATCCAGGGTAGTTTTGCGGATCCGGGTCGTAGCCCCACCGCGCCGCAGGGAGGACCGCGGAGCCTTGCGCCTTACTAGTTGACCGCCTCATGCAGTTCGGTTGTCCCCGCCCGCCTGCTGCCTGCTGATAGAATATTAATTTTTTAATCTATATTAATTAATATTTCCAATAGGATATTTAATACAATTAGAAAATTTAAGTATTACAAATATCATTCAAAATTATTATCAAATAAGCAAATAAGGAACTTGACAAATATTGGGATTTCATTACTTACAGATATTTAGGGCATTCAGATTAATTTAAATAATATTTTTCCAATAACAGTTTTACTAATTTTCACTTTATATAAAAATCTATTTTCAATAACACAATATACTATTATTCTACACTTTTATATACTTGTACTTTAAGTACATTTCCTTTTCAATGTTAGATTATGATTTCTACATGACTGCTAACAAATCAATAAACAAATGTCATTAATGTCAAAGTGACACATGTTATTTAACTTTAAATTATCTACAAAATATATAAATATGTGTGTAATTAAGCATTTTATTTATATAATACTATGTCAGAAATATGCATTTAATTATATTTTCAAATAAATAAAAATAAAAATAAATCATTTGCATTTTAGAAGACTTGAACTGGAAATGTACAAATGTATGTGTTACTTAAAGATAAAAAGGCAGACAGCTATCGCAGGCGGGGTGCAGTGGTGGTGTCGCAGGGCTCGGCGTATCCAGGGTAGTTTTGCGGATCCGGGTCGTAGCCCCACCGCGCCGCAGGGAGGACCGCGGAGCCCTGCGCCTTACTAGTTGACCGCCTCATGCAGTTCGGTTGTCCCCGCCCGCCTGCTGCCTGCTGATAGAATATTAATTTTTTAATCTATATTAATTAATATTTCCAATAGGATATTTAATACAATTAGAAAATTTAAGTATTACAAATATCATTCAAAATTATTATCAAATAAGCAAATAAGGAACTTGACAAATATTGGGATTTCATTACTTACAGATATTTAGGGCATTCAGATTAATTTAAATAATATTTTTCCAATAACAGTTTTACTAATTTTCACTTTATATAAAAATCTATTTTCAATAACACAATATACTATTATTCTACACTTTTATATACTTGTACTTTAAGTACATTTCCTTTTCAATGTTAGATTATGATTTCTAAATGACTGCTAACAAATCAATAAACAAATGTCATGAATGTCAAAGTGACACATGTTAATTAACTTTAAATTATCTACAAAATATATAAATATGTGTGTAATTAAGCATTTTATTTATATAATACTATGTCAGAAACATGCATTTAATTATATTTTCAAATAAATAAAAATAAAAATAAATCATTTGCATTTTAGAAGACTTGAACTGGAAATGTACAAATGTATGTGTTACTTAAAGATAAAAAGGCAGACAGCTATCGCAGGCGGGGTGCAGTGGTGGTGTCGCAGGGCTCGGCGTATCCAGGGTAGTTTTGCGGATCCGGGTCGTAGCCCCACCGCGCCGCAGGGAGGACCGCGGAGCCCTGCGCCTTACTAGTTGACCGCCTCATGCAGTTCGGTTGTCCCCGCCCGCCTGCTGCCTGCTGATAGAATATTAATTTTTTAATCTATATTAATTAATATTTCCAATAGGATATTTAATACAATTAGAAAATTTAAGTATTACAAATATCATTCAAAATTATTATCAAATAAGCAAATAAGGAACTTGACAAATATTGGGATTTCATTACTTACAGATATTTAGGGCATTCAGATTAATTTAAATAATATTTTTCCAATAACAGTTTTACTAATTTTCACTTTATATAAATATCTATTTTCAATAACACAATATACTATTATTCTACACTTTTATATACTTGTACTTTAAGTACATTTCCTTTTCAATGTTAGATTATGATTTCTAAATGACTGCTAACAAATCAATAAACAAATGTCATTAATGTCAAAGTGACACATGTTATTTAACTTTAAATTATCTACAAAATATATAAATATGTGTGTAATTAAGCATTTTATTTATATAATACTATGTCAGAAACATGCATTTAATTATATTTTCAAATAAATAAAAATAAAAAAAAATCATTTGCATTTTAGAAGACTTGAACTGGAAATGTACAAATGTATGTGTTACTTAAAGATAAAAAGGCAGACAGCTATCGCAGGCGGGGTGCAGTGGTGGTGTCGCAGGGCTCGGCGTATCCAGGGTAGTTTTGCGGATCCGGGTCGTAGCCCCACCGCGCCGCAGGGAGGACCGCGGAGCCCTGCGCCTTACTAGTTGACCGCCTCATGCAGTTCGGTTGTCCCCGCCCGCCTGCTGCCTGCTGATAGAATATTAATTTTTTAATCTATATTAATTAATATTTCCAATAGGATATTTAATATAATTAGAAAATTTAAGTATTACAAATATCATTCAAAATTATTATCAAATAAGCAAATAAGGAACTTGACAAATATTGAGATTTCATTACTTACAGATATTTAGGGCATTCAGATTAATTTAAATAATATTTTTCCAATAACAGTTTTACTTATTTTCACTTTATATAAAAATCTATTTTCAATAACACAATATACAATTATTCTACACTTTTATATACTTGTACTTTAAGTACATTTCCTTTTCAATGTTAGATTATGATTTCTAAATGACTGCTAACAAATCAATAAACAAATGTCATTAATGTCAAAGTGACACATGTTATTTAACTTTAAATTATCTACAAAATATATAAATATGTGTGTAATTAAGCATTTTATTTATATAATACTGTCAGAAACATGCATTTAATTATATTTTCAAATAAATAAAAATAAAAAAAAAATCATTTGCATTTTAGAAGACTTGAACTGGAAATGTACAAATGTATGTGTTACTTAAAGATAAAAAGGCAGACAGCTATCGCAGGCGGGGTGCAGTGGTGGTGTCGCAGGGCTCGGCGTATCCAGGGTAGTTTTGCGGATCCCCACCGCGCCGCAGGGAGGACCGCGGAGCCCTGCGCCTTACTAGTTGACCGCCTCATGCAGTTCGGTTGTCCCCGCCCGCCTGCTGCCTGCTGATAGAATATTAATTTTTTAATCTATATTAATTAATATTTCCAATAGGATATTTAATACAATTAGAAAATTTAAGTATTACAAATATCATTCAAAATTATTATCAAATAAGCAAATAAGGAACTTGACAAATATTGGGATTTCATTACTTACAGATATTTAGGGCATTCAGATTAATTTAAATAATATTTTTCCAATAACAGTTTTACTAATTTCCACTTTATATAAAAATCTATTTTCAATAACACAATATACTATTATTCTACACTTTTATATACATGTACTTTAAGTACATTTCCTTTTCAATGTTAGATTATGATTTCTAAATGACTGCTAACAAATCAATAAACAAATGTCATTAATGTCAAAGTGACACATGTTATTTAACTTTAAATTATCTACAAAATATATAAATATGTATGTAATTAAGCATTTTATTTATATAATACTATGTCAGAAACATGCATTTAATTATATTTTCAAATAAATAAAAAAAAAAAAAAAATCATTTGCATTTTAGAAGACTTGAACTGGAAATGTACAAATGTATGTGTTACTTAAAGATAAAAAGGCAGACAGCTATCGCAGGCGGGGTGCAGTGGTGGTGTCGCAGGGCTCGGCGTATCCAGGGTAGTTTTGCGGATCCGGGTCGTAGCCCCACCGCGCCGCAGGGAGGACCGCGGAGCCCTGCGCCTTACTAGTTGACCGCCTCATGCAGTTCGGTTGTCCCCGCCCGCCTGCTGCCTGCTGATAGAATATTAATTTTTTAATCTATATTAATTAATATTTCCAATAGGAAATTTAATACAATTAGAAAATTTAAGTATTACAAATATCATTCAAAATTATTATCAAATAAGCAAATAAGGAACTTGACAAATATTGGGATTTCATTACTTACAGATATTTAGGGCATTCAGATTAATTTAAATAATATTTTTCCAATAACAGTTTTACTAATTTTCACTTTATATAAAAATCTATTTTCAATAACACAATATACTATTATTCTACACTTTTATATACTTGTACTTTAAGTACATTTCCTTTTCAATGTTAGATTATGATTTCTAAATGACTGCTAACAAATCAATAAACAAATGTCATTAATGTCAAAGTGACACATGTTATTTAACTTTAAATTATTTACAAAATATATAAATATGTGTGTAATTAAGCATTTTGTTTATATAATACTATGTCAGAAACATGCATTTAATTATATTTTCAAATAAATAAAAATAAAAATAAATCATTTGCATTTTAGAAGACTTGAACTGGAAATGTACAAATGTATGTGTTACTTAAAGATAAAAAGGCAGACAGCTATCGCAGGCGGGGTGCAGTGGTGGTGTCGCAGGGCTCGGCGTATCCAGGGTAGTTTTGCGGATCCGGGTCGTAGCCCCACCGCGCCGCAGGGAGGACCGCGGAGCCCTGCGCCTTACTAGTTGACCGCCTCATGCAGTTCGGTTGTCCCCGCCCGCCTGCTGCCTGCTGATAGAATATTAATTTTTTAATCTATATTAATTAATATTTCCAATAGGATATTTAATACAATTAGAAAATTTAAGTATTACAAATATCATTCAAAATTATTATCAAATAAGCAAATAAGGAACTTGACAAATATTGGGATTTCATTACTTACAGATATTTAGGGCATTCAGATTAATTTAAATAATATTTTTCCAATAACAGTTTTACTAATTTTCACTTTATATAAAAATCTATTTTCAATAACACAATATACTATTATTCTACACTTTTATATACATGTACTTTAAGTACATTTCCTTTTCAATGTTAGATTATGATTTCTAAATGACTGCTAACCAGGCCCCCGACAGTCTTATGCTAGGTTATTTTCTAAGTTTGTAGTTAGGGAAGTAGCCAAGAGATGTCGTTACGGTCGCATTCAAAAAGTGGATCGAATCCACACTTCAAAAAGTGATTCGGATCCACACTTTTTCGTTGTGTTTTTGTGGTGTTTCTATGGTTTCGTTGTTTGTCAAAATATTTAGTTTCTGAAAAACGTCAAACCGTCAAACTGAAAATGTTTGTGGTAAGTATCTTTATTGACTTACATATTATAATATTTATTAAAAGAAGTTCATATATTAACATTATTATTATAGAAAATACGTGGTGTTGTGAAGGAATGCCCGACAAAATATTTACCCGGGGAAGAATGGAGAAATTTCTTTTGCTTCCCATAAAATGACGAATTAAGAAAGAAGAGGCTGAAAAACTTATCTTTGGAAGATTTATCCCATTTTACTCTGAAGCAATTGACAAATAGGAGATACCGAGTGTGTCACAGACATTCTGAAGACAATCAATTTCAAAATTATTTAAGGAAGAAGTTCAACTTTAGAGCGTATCACCAGGTATTACTACAGCACAGATCTTAAATGATACAAAAATCGACTTGATACAAAATGATTCGAGAAACAAGTAGACCTGTTATTATTTATTTATTATTATTATTTATTTTATACTTGTATTATATTATTGTTGTAAATATTTATATTTTTAAGATTATACATTTAGTGATAAGATTATTGTACATTTAGGTAAAAATATTTGAAATATACGTTTATATAATATAAATAATTTGAAGTTAATGAGCCATGCTCATAACCTTTTACTAAATATTAGTAGCAATACTACCGATTGCAACTAGTCACTATTAAATTATTTGCGCTCATAAAGAAAAATTATTTCAAATATATCTTAGTAGTACCTAATAAAAGAGAAATTTAGTAGTGCTAACTAGTAGCACCAAGAGACAATTTTAAGTACCTACTATTACCTGTGAATTGAAAGAATGTCGCTATACTTAATAATTATTTAATAAGATGTATAGAGACATATGTGCAATGCATGAATTAAGAGAAAATAACTTCATAAAAATATACAGAAAGAGGAAAAATACTTTTGGAAAGATTACAGAAATTCATTTCAAAAAAATTACAGATTCTAAAAGATGCTGTTAGAAAAGTCATTGATTTAATAAAAAAATATATAAAAACAATTTCTAGAAACGGTATAATAGTTTGCAGAACTATAACTTTTGCAAAAGTTTTCATGCGTAGCCAATATGCTACTCAATTCGATGTACTTTTGAGGTGTATCTTCTACTTGCTATCTTGGTGGCTATTGTTATCCAAATCAATTTCCGTTCTTTTAAAATCCTACTATGTTGACTTTTGTTCTCTATTATTCTAAATTTTCTTCTATTACATTTAATATAAATATTTCTTCTTCTTCTTCTTCTCTTATTTGTCATTCCTTCAATACCTATTACCTAATATTTTATTCAACAGCACACAACCCTTCAGTAATTCACTGCTGTCAGAGCTGTCAAATATGTTGTTATTTTGTAGGTTATAATACTAAGCACTTTTAACCTGTATTAACAGATCTTTCATTCCATGCTAACGTATTTATTTCTCTATATATCTATCTCTCTCATTCAACTTTTTCAGTAGTAGTACAGGGTTGCCACATATACTTCACTACTAGTTAAAATAAGCTAGTTGTGCAATTATGAGCACAAATGTCACTAGTATTAAACTAACCTATTTTAGTAAGTAACTCTTAGTAGTAATAATTAGTAAAAGGTTATGAGCATGGCTCAATGTCTTTTTCATATTGATTAAAAATGCAACTTAAATCAGCCTACTCCCATCCATAATTTTCGGATAAATACTTAGTTAAGGAAGTAGCCATGAGAGGCGCTGTAAAGATTGAAAAATATTTCTATGCTGGATTTGTCGGATCTTGTGTATGATCTGTGCTGCTAACAAATCAATAAACAAATGTCAGTAATGTCAAAGTGACACATGTTATTTAACTTTAAATTATCTACAAAATATATAAATATGTGTGTAATTAAGCATTTTGTTTATATAATATTATGTCAGAAACATGCATTTAATTATATTTTCAAATAAATAAAAATAAAAAAAAATCATTTGCATTTTAGAAGACTTGAACTGGAAATATACAAATGTATGTGTTACTTAATTATAAAAAGGCAGACAGCTATCGCAGGCGGGGTGCAGTGGTGGTGTCGCAGGGCTCGGCGTATCCAGGGTAGTTTTGCGGATCCGGGTCGTAGCCCCACCGCGCCGCAGGGAGGACCGCGGAGCCCTGCGCCTTACTAGTTGACCGCCTCATGCAGTTCGGTTGTCCCCGCCCGCCTGCTGCCTGCTGATAGAATATTAATTTTTTAATCTATATTAATTAATATTTCCAATAGGATATTTAATACAATTAGAAAATTTAAGTATTACAAATATCATTCAAAATTATTATCAAATAAGCAAATAAGGAACTTGACAAATATTGGGATTTCATTACTTACAGATATTTAGGGCATTCAGATTAATTTAAATAATATTTTTCCAATAACAGTTTTACTAATTTTCACTTTATATAAAAATCTATTTTCAATAACACAATATACTATTATTCTACACTTTTATATACTTGTACTTTAAGTACATTTCCTTTTCAATGTTAGATTATGATTTCTAAATGACTGCTAACAAATCAATAAACAAATGTCATTAATGTCAAAGTGACACATGTTATTTAACTTTAAATTATCTACAAAATATATAAATATGTGTGTAATTACGCATTTTATTTATATAATACTATGTCAGAAACATGCATTTAATTATATTTTCAAATAAATAAAAATAAAAAAAAATCATTTGCATTTTAGAAGACTTGAACTGGAAATGTACAAATGTATGTGTTACTTAAAGATAAAAAGGCAGACAGCTATCGCAGGCGGGGTGCAGTGGTGGTGTCGCAGGGCTCGGCGTATCCAGGGTAGTTTTGCGGATCCGGGTCGTAGCCCCACCGCGCCGCAGGGAGGACCGCGGAGCCCTGCGCCTTACTAGTTGACCGCCTCATGCAGTTCGGTTGTCCCCGCCCGCCTGCTGCCTGCTGATAGAATATTAATTTTTTAATCTATATTAATTAATATTTCCAATAGGATATTTAATACAATTAGAAAATTTAAGTATTACAAATATCATTCAAAATTATTATCAAATAAGCAAATAAGGAACTTGACAAATATTGGGATTTCATTACTTACAGATATTTAGGGCATTCAGATTAATTTAAATAATATTTTTCCAATAACAGTTTTACTAATTTTCACTTTATATAAAAATCTATTTTCAATAACACAATATACTATTATTCTACACTTTTATATACTTGTACTTTAAGTACATTTCCTTTTCAATGTTAGATTATGATTTCTAAATGACTGCTAACAAATCAATAAACAAATGTCATTAATGTCAAAGTGACACATGTTATTTAACTTTAAATTATCTACAAAATATATAAATATGTGTGTAATTAAGCATTTTATTTATATAATATTATGTCAGAAACATGCATTTAATTATATTTTCAAATAAATAAAAATAAAAAAAAATCATTTGCATTTTAGAAGACTTGAACTGGAAATGTACAAATGTATGTGTTACTTAAAGATAAAAAGGCAGACAGCTATCGCAGGCGGGGTGCAGTGGTGGTGTCGCAGGGCTCGGCGTATCCAGGGTAGTTTTGCGGATCCGGGTCGTAGCCCCACCGCGCCGCAGGGAGGACCGCGGAGCCCTGCGCCTTACTAGTTGACCGCCTCATGCAGTTCGGTTGTCCCCGCCCGCCTGCTGCCTGCTGATAGAATATTAATTTTTTAATCTATATTAATTAATATTTCCAATAGGATATTTAATACAATTAGAAAATTTAAGTATTACAAATATCATTCAAAATTATTATCAAATAAGCAAATAAGGAACTTGACAAATATTGGGATTTCATTACTTACAGATATTTAGGGCGAATAGAAAAAGTACTAGAATTGGAATTGGCGTTCACAAAATATTGTTTAATTTATTCTGAAATCTACAAAGATCGTACGTATTAAGATTCTGTTTTATCTTCAACATATTTATAATTTATTTAAACTAATACACAATTTCAAAATTAATTTTTGTACAAATTTATTAATTTATGTATTAAAACAATTTTTTTTAATTTATTAAATGATAATTTTACCTATATGTTTGTTTATTATAAGTTTTATGCTTAAAATAATTAATTTCATAATTCTAAAATTGCATAAAATAAAGAAGACAGATATTTAACATAATTTCGTAAATTACGAGAATGACAACTGCCATTTTGACATTTATTTCTTGATTTACAATCACATGGAAGTGTTTTAGAAATCTATTGATGATATTAAAAGGAAAAGTTATTAAAACTATATAAAAATGTGAAAGAATACTGTGTAATGTTGTAGAATAATATATAAACAAGCAATAAACATTCATAATTTTTTCCCAAATTTTTTTCAACTATTGCATGGTCTTTAGGTATGTATATTCTTTTATAGTAATGGTAAAAATTTATAATCCGGCTTGCATTTAATTTTGTTATTATTATACTTACAATAAATTGTAACTTTAAATTAAAAATGCCGGAATTTTTGTAGAAACTGCATTAGGAAAAAGTATAAAATATTTTGTACATAGTTTCTTATATGGTTTTTATTTTATTTTAATAATAACAGTTGTTAATTGAATGTTAATGTAGGTAAAAAAATATTAATTTGGAGTCACATAGTCGAAAGACTAATTCGAAATTTGATTTCGTGTTAATAAATTGACATTAACGACTGTTAGAATATGTTTCGTGAGAAAATGTACGAAATATATGAAAATAATATCTCTTTTTTTGCAAGGTTTGCATATATTTGAGCTATGAATACTTAGAAGGGAAATTCGAAGATATGAAACGAATGGAGAATATTTTAAAAAATTATAAAGTCATGTGTTCAAAAATTTCTATATGCTCGTTCCAAAAATTTTGCAGCGATCCTCGTACCCCTCGTACGTATGTCGAAACGAAGATCAAAACAGAGAATTAAACCTAGATTCATGGAATACGACAGATCAGTGATCATTGACATTGATTATCTATCTGATAAGCTTGTTTCTAATGATGGATTGAATTGATTTTTATATCAAAGTAGCTAGCTGGATGAAGTCTTAAATTGGTAATGGTGAATTTCAAATAAGTGACTAATCTAGAATACAATAAGTCTAGGTATAATAATTTAAATGTTGTGTTAATAAAAAATATTTTTATAATTAATTATTAATTATTTAATTTAATAAATATATAATAAAAAAATATATAAAAAAATGTTAATGTCCCATTGAAAATAATAATTAATATTGACAAAAAAATGTATATTCTGTCGGTAGGTAGCTAGGGGGTGCGAAGTACAACAGCATAAGAGGGGGTCTACAAGGTGGTGCGCAGGGCCCCCCGGTCTCCCCTGCGGCTGAAAAAGAAAAGAACAGCGGCCGCAGACAAAGGGAGAACACGCTGGAGGCCCTGCGACGCCACTGGGACCTACCCACCCCGGTAGTCGCCTGCATTTTCTTTTTCACTGTCATATTCGTATTCACCTTTTCTGGTTCAAACCTTTTATAATTCAATACTATTTTTTTATATATATTTTTTTCATTTTTAAAATAATTAATTCCATGTTTCTAACATCGCGTTATATGGAAATAATGATAGTCTAACATAATTACATAAATTTCAAGATTACAAGAAGTTATAATATGACATACGTCATTTTGACATTTATTTATAAGTTCTCTCAAATAACAATGATTTCATAAATTATATCAGCATATAACATGGAAAATAAAAATTAATAAAAGAAAACCAGAATAATATATTAAGGTATAATTGTGTTTTTGTCAAAAGATTTTTATTTAAGAATTTGTGCGAATAGAAAAAGTACTAGAATTGGAATTGGCGTTCACAAAATATTGTTTAATTTATTCTGAAATCTACAAAGATCGTACGTATTAAGATTCTGTTTTATCTTCAACATATTTATAATTTATTTAAACTAATACACAATTTCAAAATTAATTTTTGTACAAATTTATTAATTTATGTATTAAAACAATTTTTTTAAATTTATTAAATGATAATTTTACCTATATGTTTGTTTATTATAAGTTTTATGCTTAAAATAATTAATTTCATAATTCTAAAATTGCATAAAATAAAGAAGACAGATATTTAACATAATTTCGTAAATTACGAGAATGACAACTGCCATTTTGACATTTATTTCTTGATTTACAATCACATGGAAGTGTTTTAGAAATCTATTGATGATATTAAAAGGAAAAGTTATTAAAACTATATAAAAATGTGAAAGAATACTGTGTAATGTTGTAGAATAATATATAAACAAGCAATAAACATTCATAATTTTTTCCCAAATTTTTTTTAACTATTGCATGGTCTTTAGGTATGTATATTCTTTTTCCTACGACCACTGTTAAAAATAGTATTTTTAACGGTTGCTTAGCAAGTTAAAAATAACAGTTTATAACACAGTAAATACTTTTAAAACGTTGCCGTTGACAACGTGTTAAAAGTAAAAAACAAATTTACTTTTAACACGTCTTATGTTCAGTTGTTCATAACAAATACATCATGACCTGTCATAAATGTCATTCTAATGCTTAGTTTTTATTTACTAATAGGTACATAACTGTGGTCGTAGGAAAAATAGTGTGTGATATTTGTGTTAAAAGTGATTTTATGAGTGAGTGGGGTTTGTTAAACTCGGCTTCGCCTCGTTTCAAACTTCCCCACTCACTCATAAAATGTCACTTTTAACACTTATATCATAAATAACTATTATAGTAATGGTAAAAATTTATAATCCGGCTTGCATTTAATTTTGTTATTATTATACTTACAATAAGTTGTAACTTTAAATTAAAAATGCCGGAATTTTTGTAGAAACTGCATTAGGAAAAAGTATAAAATATTTTGTACATAGTTTCTTATATGGTTTTTATTTTATTTTAATAATAACAGTTGTTAATTAAATGTTAATGTAGGTAAAAAAATATTAATTTGGAGTCACATAGTCGAAAGACTAATTCGAAATTTGATTTCTTGTTAATAAATTGATTTCGTGAGAAAATGTACGAAATATATGAAAATAATATCTCTTTTTTTGCAAGGTTTGCATATATTTGAGCTATGAATACTTATAAGGGAAATTCGAAGATATGAAACGAATGGAGAATATTTTAAAAAATTATAAAGTCATGTGTTCAAAAATTTCTATATGCTCGTTCCAAAAATTTTGCAGCGATCCTCGTACCCCTCGTACGTATGTCGAAACGAAGATCAAAACAGAGAATCAAACCTAGATTCATGGAATACGACAGATCAGTGATCATTGACATTGATTATCTATCTGATAAGCTTGTTTCTAATGATGGATTGAATTGATTTTTATATCAAAGTAGCTAGCTGGATGAAGTCTTAAATTGGTAATGGTGAATTTCAAATAAGTGACTAATCTAGAATACAATAAGTCTAGGTATAATAATTTAAATGTTGTGTTAATAAAAAATATTTTTATAATTAATTATTAATTATTTAATTTAATAAATATATAATAAAAAAATATATAAAAAAATGTTAATGTCCCATTGAAAATAATAATTAATATTGACAAAAAAATGTATATTCTGTCGGTAGGTAGCTAGGGGGTGCGAAGTACAACAGCATAAGAGGGGGTCTACAAGGTGGTGCGCAGGGCCCCCCGGTCTCCCCTGCGGCTGAAAAAGAAAAGAACAGCGGCCGCAGACAAAGGGAGAACACGGTGGAGGCCCTGCGACGCCACTGGGACCTACCCACCCCGGTAGTCGCCTGCATTTTCTTTTTCACTGTCATATTCGTATTCACCTTTTCTGGTTCAAACCTTTTATAATTCAATACTATTTTTTTATATATATTTTTTTCATTTTTAAAATAATTAATTCCATGTTTCTAACATCGCGTTATATGGAAATAATGATAGTCTAACATAATTACATATATTTTCAAGATTACAAGAAGTTATAATATGACATACGTCATTTTGACATTTATTTATAAGTTCTCTCAAATAACAATGATTTCATAAATTATATCAGCATATAACATGGAAAATAAAAATTAATAAAAGAAAACCAGAATAATATATTAAGGTATAATTGTGTTTTTGTCAAAAGATTTTTATTTAAGAATTTGTGCGAATAGAAAAAGTACTAGAATTGGAATTGGCGTTCACAAAATATTGTTTAATTTATTCTGAAATCTACAAAGATCGTACGTATTAAGATTCTGTTTTATCTTCAACATATTTATAATTTATTTAAATTAATACACAATTTTAAAATTAATTTTTGTACAAATTTATTAATTTATGTATTAAAACAATTTTTTTAATTTATTAAATGATAATTTTACCTATATGTTTGTTTATTATAAGTTTTATGCTTAAAATAATTAATTTCATAATTCTAAAATTGCATAAAATAAAGAAGACAGATATTTAACATAATTTCGTAAATTACGAGAATGACAACTGCCATTTTGACATTTATTTCTTGATTTACAATCACATGGAAGTGTTTTAGAAATCTATTGATGATATTAAAAGGAAAAGTTATTAAAACTATATAAAAATGTGAAAGAATACTGTGTAATGTTGTAGAATAATATATAAACAAGCAATAAACATTCATAATTTTTTCCCAAATTTTTTTCAACTATTGCATGGTCTTTAGGTATGTATATTCTTTTATAGTAATGGTAAAAATTTATAATTCGGCTTGCATTTAATTTTGTTATTATTATACTTACAATAAGTTGTAACTTTAAATTAAAAATGCCGGAATTTTTGTAGAAACTGCATTAGGAAAAAGTATAAAATATTTTGTACATAGTTTCTTATATGGTTTTTATTTTATTTTAATAATAACAGTTGTTAATTAAATGTTAATGTAGGTAAAAAAACATTAATTTGGAGTCACATAGTCGAAAGACTAATTCGAAATTTGATTTCTTGTTAATAAATTGACATTAACGACTGTTAGAATATATTTCGTGAGAAAATGTACGAAATATATGAAAATAATATCTCTTTTTTTGCAAGGTTTGCATATATTTGAGCTATGAATACTTAGAAGGGAAATTCGAAGATATGAAACGAATGGAGAATATTTTAAAAAATTATAAAGTCATGTGTTCAAAAATTTCTATATGCTCGTTCCAAAAATTTTGCAGCGATCCTCGTACCCCTCGTACGTATGTCGAAACGAAGATCAAAACAGAGAATCAAACCTAGATTCATGGAATACGACAGATCAGTGATCATTGACATTGATTATCTATCTGATAAGCTTGTTTCTAATGATGGATTGAATTGATTTTTATATCAAAGTAGCTAGCTGGATGAAGTCTTAAATTGGTAATGGTGAATTTCAAATAAGTGACTAATCTAGAATACAATAAGTCTAGGTATAATAATTTAAATGTTGTGTTAATAAAAAATATTTTTATAATTAATTATTAATTATTTAATTTAATAAATATATAATAAAAAAATATATAAAAAAATGTTAATGTCCCATTGAAAATAATAATTAATATTGACAAAAAAATGTATATTCTGTCGGTAGGTAGCTAGGGGGTGCGAAGTACAACAGCATAAGAGGGGGTCTACAAGGTGGTGCGCAGGGCCCCCCGGTCTCCCCTGCGGCTGAAAAAGAAAAGAACAGCGGCCGCAGACAAAGGGAGAACACGGTGGAGGCCCTGCGACGCCACTGGGACCTACCCACCCCGGTAGTCGCCTGCATTTTCTTTTTCACTGTCATATTCGTATTCACCTTTTCTGGTTCAAACCTTTTATAATTCAATACTATTTTTTTATATATATTTTTTTCATTTTTAAAATAATTAATTCCATGTTTCTAACATCGCGTTATATGGAAATAATGATAGTCTAACATAATTACATATATTTTCAAGATTACAAGAAGTTATAATATGACATACGTCATTTTGACATTTATTTATAAGTTCTCTCAAATAACAATGATTTCATAAATTATATCAGCATATAACATGGAAAATAAAAATTAATAAAAGAAAACCAGAATAATATATTAAGGTATAATTGTGTTTTTGTCAAAAGATTTTTATTTAAGAATTTGTGCGAATAGAAAAAGTACTAGAATTGGAATTGGCGTTCACAAAATATTGTTTAATTTATTCTGAAATCTACAAAGATCGTACGTATTAAGATTCTGTTTTATCTTCAACATATTTATAATTTATTTAAACTAATACACAATTTCAAAATTAATTTTTGTACAAATTTATTAATTTATGTATTAAAACAATTTTTTTTAATTTATTAAATGATAATTTTACCTATATGTTTGTTTATTATAAGTTTTATGCTTAAAATAATTAATTTCATAATTCTAAAATTGCATAAAATAAAGAAGACAGATATTTAACATAATTTCGTAAATTACGAGAATGACAACTGCCATTTTGACATTTATTTCTTGATTTACAATCACATGGAAGTGTTTTAGAAATCTATTGATGATATTAAAAGGAAAAGTTATTAAAACTATATAAAAATGTGAAAGAATACTGTGTAATGTTGTAGAATAATATATAAACAAGCAATAAACATTCATAATTTTTTCCCAAATTTTTTTCAACTATTGCATGGTCTTTAGGTATGTATATTCTTTTATAGTAATGGTAAAAATTTATAATCCGGCTTGCATTTAATTTTGTTATTATTATACTTACAATAAGTTGTAACTTTAAATTAAAAATGCCGGAATTTTTGTAGAAACTGCATTAGGAAAAAGTATAAAATATTTTGTACATAGTTTCTTATATGGTTTTTATTTTATTTTAATAATAACAGTTGTTAATTAAATGTTAATGTAGGTAAAAAAATATTAATTTGGAGTCACATAGTCGAAAGACTAATTCGAAATTTGATTTCTTGTTAATAAATCGACATTAACGACTGTTAGAATATATTTCGTGAGAAAATGTACGAAATATATGAAAATAATATCTCTTTTTTTGCAAGGTTTGCATATATTTGAGCTATGAATACATAGAAGGGAAATTCGAAGATATGAAACGAATGGAGAATATTTTAAAAAATTATAAAGTCATGTGTTCAAAAATTTCTATATGCTCGTTCCAAAAATTTTGCAGCGATCCTCGTACCCCTCGTACGTATGTCGAAACGAAGATCAAAACAGAGAATCAAACCTAGATTCATGGAATACGACAGATCAGTGATCATTGACATTGATTATCTATCTGATAAGCTTGTTTCTAATGATGGATTGAATTGATTTTTATATCAAAGTAGCTAGCTGGATGAAGTCTTAAATTGGTAATGGTGAATTTCAAATAAGTGACTAATCTAGAATACAATAAGTCTAGGTATAATAATTTAAATGTTGTGTTAATAAAAAATATTTTTATAATTAATTATTAATTATTTAATTTAATAAATATATAATAAAAAAATATATAAAAAAATGTTAATGTCCCATTGAAAATAATAATTAATATTGACAAAAAAATGTATATTCTGTCGGTAGGTAGCTAGGGGGTGCGAAGTACAACAGCATAAGAGGGGGTCTACAAGGTGGTGCGCAGGGCCCCCCGGTCTCCCCTGCGGCTGAAAAAGAAAAGAACAGCGGCCGCAGACAAAGGGAGAACACAGTGGAGGCCCTGCGACGCCACTGGGACCTACCCACCCCGGTAGTCGCCTGCATTTTCTTTTTCACTGTCATATTCGTATTCACCTTTTCTGGTTCAAACCTTTTATAATTCAATACTATTTTTTTATATATATTTTTTTCATTTTTAAAATAATTAATTCCATGTTTCTAACATCGCGTTATATGGAAATAATGATAGTCTAACATAATTACATATATTTTCAAGATTACAAGAAGTTATAATATGACATACGTCATTTTGACATTTATTTATAAGTTCTCTCAAATAACAATGATTTCATAAATTATATCAGCATATAACATGGAAAATAAAAATTAATAAAAGAAAACCAGAATAATATATTAAGGTATAATTGTGTTTTTGTCAAAAGATTTTTATTTAAGAATTTGTGCGAATAGAAAAAGTACTAGAATTGGAATTGGCGTTCACAAAATATTGTTTAATTTATTCTGAAATCTACAAAGATCGTACGTATTAAGATTCTGTTTTATCTTCAACATATTTATAATTTATTTAAACTAATATACAATTTCAAAATTAATTTTTGTACAAATTTATTAATTTATGTATTAAAACAATTTTTTTTAATTTATTAAATGATAATTTTACCTATATGTTTGTTTATTATAAGTTTTATGCTTAAAATAATTAATTTCATAATTCTAAAATTGCATAAAATAAAGAAGACAGATATTTAACATAATTTCGTAAATTACGAGAATGACAACTGCCATTTTGACATTTATTTCTTGATTTACAATCACATGGAAGTGTTTTAGAAATCTATTGATGATATTAAAAGGAAAAGTTATTAAAACTATATAAAAATGTGAAAGAATACTGTGTAATGTTGTAGAATAATATATAAACAAGCAATAAACATTCATAATTTTTTCCCAAATTTTTTTCAACTATTGCATGGTCTTTAGGTATGTATATTCTTTTATAGTAATGGTAAAAATTTATAATCCGGCTTGCATTTAATTTTGTTATTATTATACTTACAATAAGTTGTAACTTTAAATTAAAAATGCCGGAATTTTTGTAGAAACTGCATTAGGAAAAAGTATAAAATATTTTGTACATAGTTTCTTATATGGTTTTTATTTTATTTTAATAATAACAGTTGTTAATTAAATGTTAATGTAGGTAAAAAAATATTAATTTGGAGTCACATAGTCGAAAGACTAATTCGAAATTTGATTTCTTGTTAATAAATCGACATTAACGACTGTTAGAATATATTTCGTGAGAAAATGTACGAAATATATGAAAATAATATCTCTTTTTTTGCAAGGTTTGCATATATTTGAGCTATGAATACTTAGAAGAGAAATTCGAAGATATGAAACGAATGGAGAATATTTTAAAAAATTATAAAGTCATGTGTTCAAAAATTTCTATATTCTCGTTCCAAAAATTTTGCAGCGATCCTCGTACCCCTCGTACGTATGTCGAAACGAAGATCAAAACAGAGAATCAAACCTAGATTCATGGAATACGACAGATCAGTGATCATTGACATTGATTATCTATCTGATAAGCTTGTTTCTAATGATGGATTGAATTGATTTTTATATCAAAGTAGCTAGCTGGATGAAGTCTTAAATTGGTAATGGTGAATTTCAAATAAGTGACTAATCTAGAATACAATAAGTCTAGGTATAATAATTTAAATGTTGTGTTAATAAAAAATATTTTTATAATTAATACTTAATTATTTAATTTAATAAATATATAATAAAAAAATATATAAAAAAATGTTAATGTCCCATTGAAAATAATAATTAATATTGACAAAAAAATGTATATTCTGTCGGTAGGTAGCTAGGGGGTGCGAAGTACAACAGCATAAGAGGGGGTCTACAAGGTGGTGCACAGGGCCCCCCGGTCTCCCCTGCGGCTGAAAAAGAAAAGAACAGCGGCCGCAGACAAAGGGAGAACACAGTGGAGGCCCTGCGACGCCACTGGGACCTACCCACCCCGGTAGTCGCCTGCATTTTCTTTTTCACTGTCATATTCGTATTCACCTTTTCTGGTTCAAACCTTTTATAATTCAATACTATTTTTTTATATATATTTTTTTCATTTTTAAAATAATTAATTCCATGTTTCTAACATCGCGTTATATGGAAATAATGATAGTCTAACATAATTACATATATTTTCAAGATTACAAGAAGTTATAATATGACATACGTCATTTTGACATTTATTTGTAAGTTCTCTCAAATAACAATGATTTCATAAATTATATCAGCATATAACATGGAAAATAAAAATTAATAAAAGAAAACCAGAATAATATATTAAGGTATAATTGTGTTTTTGTCAAAAGATTTTTATTTAAGAATTTGTGCGAATAGAAAAAGTACTAGAATTGGAATTGGCGTTCACAAAATATTGTTTAATTTATTCTGAAATCTACAAAGATCGTACGTATTAAGATTCTGTTTTATCTTCAACATATTTATAATTTATTTAAACTAATACACAATTTCAAAATTAATTTTTGTACAAATTTATTAATTTATGTATTAAAACAATTTTTTTTAATTTATTAAATGATAATTTTACCTATATGTTTGTTTATTATAAGTTTTATGCTTAAAATAATTAATTTCATAATTCTAAAATTGCATAAAATAAAGAAGACAGATATTTAACATAATTTCGTAAATTACGAGAATGACAACTGCCATTTTGACATTTATTTCTTGATTTACAATCACATGGAAGTGTTTTAGAAATCTATTGATGATATTAAAAGGAAAAGTTATTAAAACTATATAAAAATGTGAAAGAATACTGTGTAATGTTGTAGAATAATATATAAACAAGCAATAAACATTCATAATTTTTTCCCAAATTTTTTTCAACTATTGCATGGTCTTTAGGTATGTATATTCTTTTATAGTAATGGTAAAAATTTATAATCCGGCTTGCATTTAATTTTGTTATTATTATACTTACAATAAGTTGTAACTTTAAATTAAAAATGCCGGAATTTTTGTAGAAACTGCATTAGGAAAAAGTATAAAATATTTTGTACATAGTTTCTTATATGGTTTTTATTTTATTTTAATAATAACAGTTGTTAATTAAATGTTAATGTAGGTAAAAAAATATTAATTTGGAGTCACATAGTCGAAAGACTAATTCGAAATTTGATTTCTTGTTAATAAATTGACATTAACGACTGTTAGAATATATTTCGTGAGAAAATGTACGAAATATATGAAAATAATATCTCTTTTTTTGCAAGGTTTGCATATATTTGAGCTATGAATACTTAGAAGGGAAATTCGAAGATATGAAACGAATGGAGAATATTTTAAAAAATTATAAAGTCATGTGTTCAAAAATTTCTATATGCTCGTTCCAAAAATTTTGCAGCGATCCTCGTACCCCTCGTACGTATGTCGAAACGAAGATCAAAACAGAGAATCAAACCTAGATTCATGGAATACGACAGATCAGTGATCATTGACATTGATTATCTATCTGATAAGCTTGTTTCTAATGATGGATTGAATTGATTTTTATATCAAAGTAGCTAGCTGGATGAAGTCTTAAATTGGTAATGGTGAATTTCAAATAAGTGACTAATCTAGAATACAATAAGTCTAGTTATAATAATTTAAATGTTGTGTTAATAAAAAATATTTTTATAATTAATTATTAATTATTTAATTTAATAAATATATAATAAAAAAATATATAAAAAAATGTTAATGTCCCATTGAAAATAATAATTAATATTGACAAAAAAATGTATATTCTGTCGGTAGGTAGCTAGGGGGTGCGAAGTACAACAGCATAAGAGGGGGTCTACAAGGTGGTGCGCAGGGCCCCCCGGTCTCCCCTGCGGCTGAAAAAGAAAAGAACAGCGGCCGCAGACAAAGGGAGAACACGGTGGAGGCCCTGCGACGCCACTGGGACCTACCCACCCCGGTAGTCGCCTGCATTTTCTTTTTCACTGTCATATTCGTATTCACCTTTTCTGGTTCAAACCTTTTATAATTCAATACTATTTTTTTATATATATTTTTTTCATTTTTAAAATAATTAATTCCATGTTTCTAACATCGCGTTATATGGAAATAATGATAGTCTAACATAATTACATATATTTTCAAGATTACAAGAAGTTATAATATGACATACGTCATTTTGACATTTATTTATAAGTTCTCTCAAATAACAATGATTTCATAAATTATATCAGCATATAACATGGAAAATAAAAATTAATAAAAGAAAACCAGAATAATATATTAAGGTATAATTGTGTTTTTGTCAAAAGATTTTTATTTAAGAATTTGTGCGAATAGAAAAAGTACTAGAATTGGAATTGGCGTTCACAAAATATTGTTTAATTTATTCTGAAATCTACAAAGATCGTACGTATTAAGATTCTGTTTTATCTTCAACATATTTATAATTTATTTAAACTAATACACAATTTCAAAATTAATTTTTGTACAAATTTATTAATTTATGTATTAAAACAATTTTTTTTAATTTATTAAATGATAATTTTACCTATATGTTTGTTTATTATAAGTTTTATGCTTAAAATAATTAATTTCATAATTCTAAAATTGCATAAAATAAAGGAGACAGATATTTAACATAATTTCGTAAATTACGAGAATGACAACTGCCATTTTGACATTTATTTCTTGATTTACAATCACATGGAAGTGTTTTAGAAATCTATTGATGATATTAAAAGGAAAAGTTATTAAAACTATATAAAAATGTGAAAGAATACTGTGTAATGTTGTAGAATAATATATAAACAAGCAATAAACATTCATAATTTTTTCCCAAATTTTTTTCAACTATTGCATGGTCTTTAGGTATGTATATTCTTTTATAGTAATGGTAAAAATTTATAATCCGGCTTGCATTTAATTTTGTTATTATTATACTTACAATAAGTTGTAACTTTAAATTAAAAATGCCGGAATTTTTGTAGAAACTGCATTAGGAAAAAGTATAAAATATTTTGTACATAGTTTCTTATATGGTTTTTATTTTATTTTAATAATAACAGTTGTTAATTAAATGTTAATGTAGGTAAAAAAATATTAATTTGGAGTCACATAGTCGAAAGACTAATTCGAAATTTGATTTCTTGTTAATAAATTGACATTAACGACTGTTAGAATATATTTCGTGAGAAAATGTACGAAATATATGAAAATAATATCTCTTTTTTTGCAAGGTTTGCATATATTTGAGCTATGAATACTTAGAAGGGAAATTCGAAGATATGAAACGAATGGAGAATATTTTAAAAAATTATAAAGTCATGTGTTCAAAAATTTCTATATGCTCGTTCCAAAAATTTTGCAGCGATCCTCGTACCCCTCGTACGTATGTCGAAACGAAGATCAAAACAGAGAATCAAACCTAGATTCATGGAATACGACAGATCAGTGATCATTGACATTGATTATCTATCTGATAAGCTTGTTTCTAATGATGGATTGAATTGATTTTTATATCAAAGTAGCTAGCTGGATGAAGTCTTAAATTGGTAATGGTGAATTTCAAATAAGTGACTAATCTAGAATACAATAAGTCTAGGTATAATAATTTAAATGTTGTGTTAATAAAAAATATTTTTATAATTAATTATTAATTATTTAATTTAATAAATATATAATAAAAAAATATATAAAAAAATGTTAATGTCCCATTGAAAATAATAATTAATATTGACAAAAAAATGTATATTCTGTCGGTAGGTAGCTAGGGGGTGCGAAGTACAACAGCATAAGAGGGGGTCTACAAGGTGGTGCGCAGGGCCCCCCGGTCTCCCCTGCGGCTGAAAAAGAAAAGAACAGCGGCCGCAGACAAAGGGAGAACACGGTGGAGGCCCTGCGACGCCACTGGGACCTACCCACCCCGGTAGTCGCCTGCATTTTCTTTTTCACTGTCATATTCGTATTCACCTTTTCTGGTTCAAACCTTTTATAATTCAATACTATTTTTTTATATATATTTTTTTCATTTTTAAAATAATTAATTCCATGTTTCTAACATCGCGTTATATGGAAATAATGATAGTCTAACATAATTACATATATTTTCAAGATTACAAGAAGTTATAATATGACATACGTCATTTTGACATTTATTTATAAGTTCTCTCAAATAACAATGATTTCATAAATTATATCAGCATATAACATGGAAAATAAAAATTAATAAAAGAAAACCAGAATAATATATTAAGGTATAATTGTGTTTTTGTCAAAAGATTTTTATTTAAGAATTTGTGCGAATAGAAAAAGTACTAGAATTGGAATTGGCGTTCACAATAGCTATTTATGTAACCAGTTAGAAAATGCCTTATTTTGTGTAACGGTGGGATATTTGCGGGGCGAGCGAAGCGAGACCCCGCAAAATCGCGCAAGTTACACAAAATTGCATTTTCTAACGTGTTACATACAAGATTTTTTCTAATTTTGATAATATTATTGCAATTTTACTCTTTTGAAATTATTTATTTTTATGAATTAATAAAAAATCAAATACGTGGATGCGCTTTATTTCGATTGTTAATGTTGTTTTTCTAATTTTGACATATAAAGTGTCACTTTTCAAAACTGAAATTCTTGGTGAAAGAAGGTGCGTATCCCAAATTACTGCAACAAGTTCTACTAATCAAACTTCCGTAACATCAGGAATTAACATAACAGAATGTAAAAACTGTGTTATTCATATTTATCAATATATTTAAAATATGGTATTTGTTTCATTTTTTTGTAACTGGTGATGAAATTTACTTTTTGCAATACCTGCACAGTAAGTTACCCATTAATAACAAAATTTAAACACAGATAGTGGAACTTTTATTGCAGATTTGGTTTCCATGGTTATAGTAAACACTTCCCGTGCACGGTGGACAGTAAGTATGTTACTTACAATTCATGGTGGATGGTAAGTATTTAGTTTCCACATCATCATAAACATTCATGGCACTCTTACTCTCAATTGCAATTCAACTTTTATTTTTGACATAAATCTGACAGACGTTAATTTTGAAACCTATTTTTTTTTTCTATTATTTTTGTAGGTATTGCAAAAAATAGCTTACTAACCTTGAACTGTAAGTGATATTTGAAGTCTCGAATGTTTAGGAAATCTCGACCCTTCGGGTCTCGACTTCCCAAACAACATTCTCGACCTAAAAACTGTCACTTACAGTTCACGGTACGTAATATACTATTTCGTCACCCAGTTATGAAAGATTTTTCTTTCGTAACTGGTTACGAAAAGTTTGACGTTTCAAAACGTCAGTCAGTTTTGAAAAGTGACACTTTATATGTCAAAATTAGAAAAAATATTGTTTAATTTATTCTGAAATCTACAAAGATCGTACGTATTAAGATTCTGTTTTATCTTCAACATATTTATAATTTATTTAAACTAATACACAATTTCAAAATTAATTTTTGTACAAATTTATTAATTTATGTATTAAAACAATTTTTTTTAATTTATTAAATGATAATTTTACCTATATGTTTGTTTATTATAAGTTTTATGCTTAAAATAATTAATTTCATAATTCTAAAATTGCATAAAATAAAGAAGACAGATATTTAACATAATTTCGTAAATTACGAGAATGACAACTGCCATTTTGACATTTATTTCTTGATTTACAATCACATGGAAGTGTTTTAGAAATCTATTGATGATATTAAAAGGAAAAGTTATTAAAACTATATAAAAATGTGAAAGAATACTGTGTAATGTTGTAGAATAATATATAAACAAGCAATAAACATTCATAATTTTTTCCCAAATTTTTTTCAACTATTGCATGGTCTTTAGGTATGTATATTCTTTTATAGTAATGGTAAAAATTTATAATCCGGCTTGCATTTAATTTTGTTATTATTATACTTACAATAAGTTGTAACTTTAAATTAAAAATGCCGGAATTTTTGTAGAAACTGCTTAGGAAAAAGTATAAAATATTTTGTACATAGTTTCTTATATGGTTTTTATTTTATTTTAATAATAACAGTTGTTAATTAAATGTTAATGTAGGTAAAAAAATATTAATTTGGAGTCACATAGTCGAAAGACTAATTCGAAATTTGATTTCTTGTTAATAAATTGACATTAACGACTGTTAGAATATATTTCGTGAGAAAATGTACGAAATATATGAAAATAATATCTCTTTTTTTGCAAGGTTTGCATATATTTGAGCTATGAATACTTAGAAGGGAAATTCGAAGATATGAAACGAATGGAGAATATTTTAAAAAATTATAAAGTCATGTGTTCAAAAATTTCTATATGCTAGTTCCAAAAATTTTGCAGCGATCCTCGTACCCCTCGTACGTATGTCGAAACGAAGATCAAAACAGAGAATCAAACCTAGATTCATGGAATACGACAGATCAGTGATCATTGACATTGATTATCTATCTGATAAGCTTGTTTCTAATGATGGATTGAATTGATTTTTATATCAAAGTAGCTAGCTGGATGAAGTCTTAAATTGGTAATGGTGAATTTCAAATAAGTGACTAATCTAGAATACAATAAGTCTAGGTATAATAATTTAAATGTTGTGTTAATAAAAAATATTTTTATAATTAATTATTAATTATTTAATTTAATAAATATATAATAAAAAAATATATAAAAAAATGTTAATGTCCCATTGAAAATAATAATTAATATTGACAAAAAAATGTATATTCTGTCAATAGGTAGCTAGGGGGTGCGAAGTACAACAGCATAAGAGGGGGTCTACAAGGTGGTGCGCAGGGCCCCCCGGTCTCCCCTGCGGCTGAAAAAGAAAAGAACAGCGGCCGCAGACAAAGGGAGAACACGGTGGAGGCCCTGCGACGCCACTGGGACCTACCCACCCCGGTAGTCGCCTGCATTTTCTTTTTCACTGTCATATTCGTATTCACCTTTTCTGGTTCAAACCTTTTATAATTCAATACTATTTTTTTATATATATTTTTTTCATTTTTAAAATAATTAATTCCATGTTTCTAACATCGCGTTATATGGAAATAATGATAGTCTAACATAATTACATATATTTTCAAGATAACAAGAAGTTATAATATGACATACGTCATTTTGACATTTATTTATAAGTTCTCTCAAATAACAATGATTTCATAAATTATATCAGCATATAACATGGAAAATAAAAATTAATAAAAGAAAACCAGAATAATATATTAAGGTATAATTGTGTTTTTGTCAAAAGATTTTTATTTAAGAATTTGTGCGAATAGAAAAAGTACTAGAATTGGAATTGGCGTTCACAAAATATTGTTTAATTTATTCTGAAATCTACAAAGATCGTACGTATTAAGATTCTGTTTTATCTTCAACATATTTATAATTTATTTAAACTAATACACAATTTCAAAATTAATTTTTGTACAAATTTATTAATTTATGTATTAAAACAATTTTTTTTAATTTATTAAATGATAATTTTACCTATATGTTTGTTTATTATAAGTTTTATGCTTAAAATAATTAATTTCATAATTCTAAAATTGCATAAAATAAAGAAGACAGATATTTAACATAATTTCGTAAATTACGAGAATGACAACTGCCATTTTGACATTTATTTCTTGATTTACAATCACATGGAAGTGTTTTAGAAATCTATTGATGATATTAAAAGGAAAAGTTATTAAAACTATATAAAAATGTGAAAGAATACTGTGTAATGTTGTAGAATAATATATAAACAAGCAATAAACATTCATAATTTTTTCCCAAATTTTTTTCAACTATTGCATGGTCTTTAGGTATGTATATTCTTTTATAGTAATGGTAAAAATTTATAATCCGGCTTGCATTTAATTTTGTTATTATTATACTTACAATAAGTTGTAACTTTAAATTAAAAATGCCGGAATTTTTGTAGAAACTGCATTAGGAAAAAGTATAAAATATTTTGTACATAGTTTCTTATATGGTTTTTATTTTATTTTAATAATAACAGTTGTTAATTAAATGTTAATGTAGGTAAAAAAATATTAATTTGGAGTCACATAGTCGAAAGACTAATTCGAAATTTGATTTCTTGTTAATAAATTGACATTAACGACTGTTAGAATATATTTCGTGAGAAAATGTACGAAATATATGAAAATAATATCTCTTTTTTTGCAAGGTTTGCATATATTTGAGCTATGAATACTTAGAAGGGAAATTCGAAGATATGAAACGAATGGAGAATATTTTAAAAAATTATAAAGTCATGTGTTCAAAAATTTCTATATGCTCGTTCCAAAAATTTTGCAGCGATCCTCGTACCCCTCGTACGTATGTCGAAACGAAGATCAAAACAGAGAATCAAACCTAGATTCATTGAATACGACAGATCAGTGATCATTGACATTGATTATCTATCTGATAAGCTTGTTTCTAATGATGGATTGAATTGATTTTTATATCAAAGTAGCTAGCTGGATGAAGTCTTAAATTGGTAATGGTGAATTTCAAATAAGTGACTAATCTAGAATACAATAAGTCTAGGTATAATAATTTAAATGTTGTGTTAATAAAAAATATTTTTATAATTAATTATTAATTATTTAATTTAATAAATATATAATAAAAAAATATATAAAAAAATGTTAATGTCCCATTGAAAATAATAATTAATATTGACAAAAAAATGTATATTCTGTCGGTAGGTAGCTAGGGGGTGCGAAGTACAACAGCATAAGAGGGGGTCTACAAGGTGGTGCGCAGGGCCCCCCGGTCTCCCCTGCGGCTGAAAAAGAAAAGAACAGCGGCCGCAGACAAAGGGAGAACACGGTGGAGGCCCTGCGACGCCACTGGGACCTACCCACCCCGGTAGTCGCCTGCATTTTCTTTTTCACTGTCATATTCGTATTCACCTTTTCTGGTTCAAACCTTTTATAATTCAATACTATTTTTTTATATATATTTTTTTCATTTTTAAAATAATTAATTCCATGTTTCTAACATCGCGTTATATGGAAATAATGATAGTCTAACATAATTACATATATTTTCAAGATTACAAGAAGTTATAATATGACATACGTCATTTTGACATTTATTTATAAGTTCTCTCAAATAACAATGATTTCATAAATTATATCAGCATATAACATGGAAAATAAAAATTAATAAAAGAAAACCAGAATAATATATTAAGGTATAATTGTGTTTTTGTCAAAAGATTTTTATTTAAGAATTTGTGCGAATAGAAAAAGTACTAGAATTGGAATTGGCGTTCACAAAATATTGTTTAATTTATTCTGAAATCTACAAAGATCGTACGTATTAAGATTCTGTTTTATCTTCAACATATTTATAATTTATTTAAACTAATACACAATTTCAAAATTAATTTTTGTACAAATTTATTAATTTATGTATTAAAACAATTTTTTTTAATTTATTAAATGATAATTTTACCTATATGTTTGTTTATTATAAGTTTTATGCTTAAAATAATTAATTTCATAATTCTAAAATTGCATAAAATAAAGAAGACAGATATTTAACATAATTTCGTAAATTACGAGAATGACAACTGCCATTTTGACATTTATTTCTTGATTTACAATCACATGGAAGTGTTTTAGAAATCTATTGATGATATTAAAAGGAAAAGTTATTAAAACTATATAAAAATGTGAAAGAATACTGTGTAATGTTGTAGAATAATATATAAACAAGCAATAAACATTCATAATTTTTTCCCAAATTTTTTTCAACTATTGCATGGTCTTTAGGTATGTATATTCTTTTATAGTAATGGTAAAAATTTATAATCCGGCTTGCATTTAATTTTGTTATTATTATACTTACAATAAGTTGTAACTTTAAATTAAAAATGCCGGAATTTTTGTAGAAACTGCATTAGGAAAAAGTATAAAATATTTTGTACATAGTTTCTTATATGGTTTTTATTTTATTTTAATAATAACAGTTGTTAATTAAATGTTAATGTAGGTAAAAAAATATTAATTTGGAGTCACATAGTCGAAAGACTAATTCGAAATTTGATTTCTTGTTAATAAATTGACATTAACGACTGTTAGAATATATTTCGTGAGAAAATGTACGAAATATATGAAAATAATATCTCTTTTTTTGCAAGGTTTGCATATATTTGAGCTATGAATACTTAGAAGGGAAATTCGAAGATATGAAACGAATGGAGAATATTTTAAAAAATTATAAAGTCATGTGTTCAAAAATTTCTATATGCTCGTTCCAAAAATTTTGCAGCGATCCTCGTACCCCTCGTACGTATGTCGAAACGAAGATCAAAACAGAGAATCAAACCTAGATTCATGGAATACGACAGATCAGTGATCATTGACATTGATTATCTATCTGATAAGCTTGTTTCTAATGATGGATTGAATTGATTTTTATATCAAAGTAGCTAGCTGGATGAAGTCTTAAATTGGTAATGGTGAATTTCAAATAAGTGACTAATCTAGAATACAATAAGTCTAGGTATAATAATTTAAATGTTGTGTTAATAAAAAATATTTTTATAATTAATTATTAATTATTTAATTTAATAAATATATAATAAAAAAATATATAAAAAAATGTTAATGTCCCATTGAAAATAATAATTAATATTGACAAAAAAATGTATATTCTGTCGGTAGGTAGCTAGGGGGTGCGAAGTACAACAGCATAAGAGGGGGTCTACAAGGTGGTGCGCAGGGCCCCCCGGTCTCCCCTGCGGCTGAAAAAGAAAAGAACAGCGGCCGCAGACAAAGGGAGAACACGATGGAGGCCCTGCGACGCCACTGGGACCTACCCACCCCGGTAGTCGCCTGCATTTTCTTTTTCACTGTCATATTCGTATTCACCTTTTCTGGTTCAAACCTTTTATAATTCAATACTATTTTTTTATATATATTTTTTTCATTTTTAAAATAATTAATTCCATGTTTCTAACATCGCGTTATGTGGAAATAATGATAGTCTAACATAATTACATATATTTTCAAGATTACAAGAAGTTATAATATGACATACGTCATTTTGACATTTATTTATAAGTTCTCTCAAATAACAATGATTTCATAAATTATATCAGCATATAACATGGAAAATAAAAATTAATAAAAGAAAACCAGAATAATATATTAAGGTATAATTGTGTTTTTGTCAAAAGATTTTTATTTAAGAATTTGTGCGAATAGAAAAAGTACTAGAATTGGAATTGGCGTTCACAAAATATTGTTTAATTTATTCTGAAATCTACAAAGATCGTACGTATTAAGATTCTGTTTTATCTTCAACATATTTATAATTTATTTAAACTAATACACAATTTCAAAATTATTTTTTGTACAAATTTATTAATTTATGTATTAAAACATTTTTTTTTAATTTATTAAATGATAATTTTACCTATATGTTTGTTTATTATAAGTTTTATGCTTAAAATAATTAATTTCATAATTCTAAAATTGCATAAAATAAAGAAGACAGATATTTAACATATGGTGCAATTCTAAGCAGTTTTACCAAAAAATCGTAAAATCGTAAAACTGTAGTGTACGAGACAATCGTAACAAGTCATGTTACAGATTTACGATAAATGCAATTCTGTACAGGTAACTGTACCAATTAACGTTACGGTTAAAGCCTTACGAGTGACGTCATTATATTACGATCGGTGTCTAACTTCATTACTGTCAAAAAATTGAATCTGTCAAATTTTTTGGATTTGTCAAATTTTTTTTTGTGCATTATACATATTAAATACAATTATAAGGTAAGTTTTCACTTTTAATTTAAAATGAAATTGTTATGAATGTATATTGAACTATTTTCAAAATAGGATTTTTATCTATTATGTGTTTACTTTGTAGTTAGCATTAAACATAAAAAAATATTTGTAGTGTGCCTTTCAAGATGAATTGTGAAGCCCAAAAAAAGAATAAAAAAAGAAAAAGAACCATGAATACGACACGAGAGTAGTATTTTTTGTATTATTTATATATAAACATAAATTTCTACGTTTTAATACTTTAATATGCAAGGGAATTCGCGAATTTGATGGATGGTAAAATGGTTCAATACTTCTAATAAAATTCATAGCCCATTGCTGATCCAATCTGTACATTTGTTTAAAATGTGCAACGGGAATATCAAATGGATTTCCCAAATCTCGTATATGTCTGCGCAGTATACGCAAGTAGTTTATGAAATAAGGTTATTTTTTAATTAGATATATGTAATAACACAATTTTTTAAATTATCTGTTATATTTTTCTTCAATTAGTAGCGCAATATGTAAAACGTTCACATTTCGATTCATTTTGTTGACCAAAAGTTCACTACTTATAAATATAAGGTACAAATCGTATTGCTACTGTCAGTCACAATGTGATCGTAAGGTTTTCGAGAAATCGTAAGATATTTTCGAGTGATCGGAAGTAGTCAAATTGCATAGAATTGCTCTTGTCTCGTATCTCACTACGAGTCTTACGAGAACAACTTACGAGAGCTTACGATACTGCTTAGAATTGCACCAATAATTTCGTAAATTACGAGAATGACAACTGCCATTTTGACATTTATTTCTTGATTTACAATCACATGGAAGTGTTTTAGAAATCTATTGATGATATTAAAAGGAAAAGTTATTAAAACTATATAAAAATGTGAAAGAATACTGTGTAATGTTGTAGAATAATATATAAACAAGCAATAAACATTCATAATTTTTTCCCAAATTTTTTTTCAACTATTGCATGGTCTTTAGGTATGTATATTCTTTTATAGTAATGGTAAAAATTTATAATCCGGCTTGCATTTAATTTTGTTATTATTATACTTACAATAAGTTGTAACTTTAAATTAAAAATGCCGGAATTTTTGTAGAAACTGCATTAGGAAAAAGTATAAAATATTTTGTATATAGTTTCTTATATGGTTTTTATTTTATTTTAATAATAACAGTTGTTAATTAAATGTTAATGTAGGTAAAAAAATATTAATTTGGAGTCACATAGTCGAAAGACTAATTCGAAATTTGATTTCTTGTTAATAAATTGACATTAACGACTGTTAGAATATATTTCGTGAGAAAATGTACGAAATATATGAAAATAATATCTCTTTTTTTGCAAGGTTTGCATATATTTGAGCTATGAATACTTAGAAGGGAAATTCGAAGATATGAAACGAATGGAGAATATTTTAAAAAATTATAAAGTCATGTGTTCAAAAATTTCTATATGCTCGTTCCAAAAATTTTGCAGCGATCCTCGTACCCCTCGTACGTATGTCGAAACGAAGATCAAAACAGAGAATCAAACCTAGATTCATGGAATACGACAGATCAGTGATCATTGACATTGATTATCTATCTGATAAGCTTGTTTCTAATGATGGATTGAATTGATTTTTATATCAAAGTAGCTAGCTGGATGAAGTCTTAAATTGGTAATGGTGAATTTCAAATAAGTGACTAATCTAGAATACAATAAGTCTAGGTATAATAATTTAAATGTTGTGTTAATAAAAAATATTTTTATAATTAATTATTAATTATTTAATTTAATAAATATATAATAAAAAAATATATAAAAAAATGTTAATGTCCCATTGAAAATAATAATTAATATTGACAAAAAAATGTATATTCTGTCGGTAGGTAGCTAGGGGGTGCGAAGTATAACAGCATAAGAGGGGGTCTACAAGGTGGTGCGCAGGGCCCCCCGGTCTCCCCTGCGGCTGAAAAAGAAAAGAACAGCGGCCGCAGACAAAGGGAGAACACGGTGGAGGCCCTGCGACGCCACTGGGACCTACCCACCCCGGTAGTCGCCTGCATTTTCTTTTTCACTGTCATATTCGTATTCACCTTTTCTGGTTCAAACCTTTTATAATTCAATACTATTTTTTTATATATATTTTTGTCATTTTTAAAATAATTAATTCCATGTTTCTAACATCGCGTTATATGGAAATAATGATAGTCTAACATAATTACATATATTTTCAAGATTACAAGAAGTTATAATATGACATACGTCATTTTGACATTTATTTATAAGTTCTCTCAAATAACAATGATTTCATAAATTATATCAGCATATAACATGGAAAATAAAAATTAATAAAAGAAAACCAGAATAATATATTAAGGTATAATTGTGTTTTTGTCAAAAGATTTTTATTTAAGAATTTGTGCGAATAGAAAAAGTACTAGAATTGGAATTGGCGTTCACAAAATATTGTTTAATTTATTCTGAAATCTACAAAGATCGTACGTATTAAGATTCTGTTTTATCTTCAACATATTTATAATTTATTTAAACTAATACACAATTTCAAAATTAATTTTTGTACAAATTTATTAATTTATGTATTAAAACATTTTTTTTTAATTTATTAAATGATAATTTTACCTATATGTTTGTTTATTATAAGTTTTATGCTTAAAATAATTAATTTCATAATTCTAAAATTGCATAAAATAAAGAAGACAGATATTTAACATAATTTCGTAAATTACGAGAATGACAACTGCCATTTTGACATTTATTTCTTGATTTACAATCACATGGAAGTGTTTTAGAAATCTATTGATGATATTAAAAGGAAAAGTTATTAAAACTATATAAAAATGTGAAAGAATACTGTGTAATGTTGTAGAATAATATATAAACAAGCAATAAACATTCATAATTTTTTCCCAAATTTTTTTCAACTATTGCATGGTCTTTAGGTATGTATATTCTTTTATAGTAATGGTAAAAATTTATAATCCGGCTTGCATTTAATGTTGTTATTATTATACTTACAATAAGTTGTAACTTTAAATTAAAAATTCCGGAATTTTTGTAGAAACTGCATTAGGAAAAAGTATAAAATATTTTGTACATAGTTTCTTATATGGTTTTTATTTTATTTTAATAATAACAGTTGTTAATTAAATGTTAATGTAGGTAAAAAAATATTAATTTGGAGTCACATAGTCGAAAGACTAATTCGAAATTTGATTTCTTGTTAATAAATTGACATTAACGACTGTTAGAATATATTTCGTGAGAAAATGTACGAAATATATGAAAATAATATCTCTTTTTTTGCAAGGTTTGCATATATTTGAGCTATGAATACTTAGAAGGGAAATTCGAAGATATGAAACGAATGGAGAATATTTTAAAAAATTATAAAGTCATGTGTTCAAAAATTTCTATATGCTCGTTCCAAAAATTTTGCAGCGATCCTCGTACCCCTCGTACGTATGTCGAAACGAAGATCAAAACAGAGAATCAAACCTAGATTCATGGAATACGACAGATCAGTGATCATTGACATTGATTATCTATCTGATAAGCTTGTTTCTAATGATGGATTGAATTGATTTTTATATCAAAGTAGCTAGCTGGATGAAGTCTTAAATTGGTAATGGTGAATTTCAAATAAGTGACTAATCTAGAATACAATAAGTCTAGGTATAATAATTTAAATGTTGTGTTAATAAAAAATATTTTTATAATGAATTATTAATTATTTAATTTAATAAATATATAATAAAAAAATAATAATTAATATTGACAAAAAAATGTATATTCTGTCGGTAGGTAGCTAGGGGGTGCGAAGTACAACAGCATAAGAGGGGGTCTACAAGGTGGTGCGCAGGGCCCCCCGGTCTCCCCTACGGCTGAAAAAGAAAAGAACAGCGGCCGCAGACAAAGGGAGAACACGGTGGAGTCCCTGCGACGCCACTGGGACCTACCTACCCCGGTAGTCGCCTGCATTTTCTTTTTCACTGTCATATTCGTATTCACCTTTTCTGGTTCAAACCTTTTATAATTCAATACTATTTTTTTATATATATTTTTTTCATTTTTAAAATAATTAATTCCATGTTTCTAACATCGCGTTATATGGAAATAATGATAGTCTAACATAATTACATATATTTTCAAGATTACAAGAAGTTATAATATGACATACGTCATTTTGACATTTATTTATAAGTTCTCTCAAATAACAATGATTTCATAAATTATATCAGCATATAACATGGAAAATAAAAATTAATAAAAGAAAACCAGAATAATATATTAAGGTATAATTGTGTTTTTGTCAAAAGATTTTTATTTAAGAATTTGTGCGAATAGAAAAAGTACTAGAATTGGAATTGGCGTTCACAAAATATTGTTTAATTTATTCTGAAATCTACAAAGATCGTACGTATTAAGATTCTGTTTTATCTTCAACATATTTATAATTTATTTAAACTAATACACAATTTCAAAATTAATTTTTGTACAAATTTATTAATTTATGTATTAAAACAATTTTTTTTAATTTATTAAATGATAATTTTACCTATATGTTTGTTTATTATAAGTTTTATGCTTAAAATAATTAATTTCATAATTCTAAAATTGCATAAAATAAAGAAGACAGATATTTAACATAATTTCGTAAATTACGAGAATGACAACTGCCATTTTGACATTTATTTCTTGATTTACAATCACATGGAAGTGTTTTAGAAATCTATTGATGATATTAAAAGGAAAAGTTATTAAAACTATATAAAAATGTGAAAGAATACTGTGTAATGTTGTAGAATAATATATAAACAAGCAATAAACATTCATAATTTTTTCCCAAATTTTTTTCAACTATTGCATGGTCTTTAGGTATGTATATTCTTTTATAGTAATGGTAAAAATTTATAATCCGGCTTGCATTTAATGTTGTTATTATTATACTTACAATAAGTTGTAACTTTAAATTAAAAATTCCGGAATTTTTGTAGAAACTGCATTAGGAAAAAGTATAAAATATTTTGTACATAGTTTCTTATATGGTTTTTATTTTATTTTAATAATAACAGTTGTTAATTAAATGTTAATGTAGGTAAAAAAATATTAATTTGGAGTCACATAGTCGAAAGACTAATTCGAAATTTGATTTCTTGTTAATAAATTGACATTAACGACTGTTAGAATATATTTCGTGAGAAAATGTACGAAATATATGAAAATAATATCTCTTTTTTTGCAAGGTTTGCATATATTTGAGCTATGAATACTTAGAAGGGAAATTCGAAGATATGAAACGAATGGAGAATATTTTAAAAAATTATAAAGTCATGTGTTCAAAAATTTCTATATGCTCGTTCCAAAAATTTTGCAGCGATCCTCGTACCCCTCGTACGTATGTCGAAACGAAGATCAAAACAGAGAATCAAACCTAGATTCATGGAATACGACAGATCAGTGATCATTGACATTGATTATCTATCTGATAAGCTTGTTTCTAATGATGGATTGAATTGATTTTTATATCAAAGTAGCTAGCTGGATGAAGTCTTAAATTGGTAATGGTGAATTTCAAATAAGTGACTAATCTAGAATACAATAAGTCTAGGTATAATAATTTAAATGTTGTGTTAATAAAAAATATTTTTATAATGAATTATTAATTATTTAATTTAATAAATATATGTAGGAATCGAAATCTAAGTGGCCGATAATAAATGCAACAGTTGTTATTATATATATTTCAATTATAAATGTCAAAGTTATTTGTGTTATATTAAAAGTTATTTACGTTGTATTAATAGTTATTTGTGTTATATTATTGTATATTATGTTAAGAAACCGTGCTTTTCCTTCGAAAAAGCCCGAACTCAACTAAACAATTCCACATTTGGGGGCTCAACCGGGATTGTGGGCGATTTCGTCAAGAAGGAATGACACGTCAGTCGTCAAGAAGCTAAGAAGAAAAGTCGGTCATTAAGATATACACCAAGGTGTACACGGAACGAAATAAGTTTTTCAGTTGGACAAGTGGAAAGAGGGCCACACGTCACAAGTCGATTTTAAGTTCGTTCGTGTTTATATGTGTATTTTCTTAGGACGCCAAGAGGAAAAAAAATAATGGAAGGCTTAACTGACACCCCGAAAAGTGGCAATCAGATAACTGAAGATAATGCAATGATCCAGCTCGAAGATATCGAGAATTTTAAAGTTTCCGACTTAAAAGAACAATTACAGAAATTAGGATTACCTGTAAATGGTAATAAAGTAAAACTTGTAGAACGCTTATCTACAGCGTTGTTTTTTGTGAAAAATATGAGAGCAAATGACAACGTCGAGAAGAAAGAAGATCACGGTAAGACCAGAAATGATTCTGATGCAGAAAGTGAAAGCGATAACGAGACACGATATAATAAAAGAAAGACATGTTGTGACAAGTTTCAAAATCGTCCGAGAATACCTGTTATTGAAAAATATGACAAGTGTACGTCAGACAATACGTCTGAAGATGAGGATTATGGTAAAGAACAAAGAGGAAAGCGCGACAGATATGAAGCGCCAAGGCACAGCACGTTCACCATTCACGACATTGAAGGCAGCCTGTCAGAGTTTTCAGGCGACGACAAGGTCCAGGCAAAGAAATGGATTCAAGAATTTGAAGATTTAAGTGAATTGCTGAGCTGGAGTGATTTACAAAAAATTATTTACGCAAAGCGTATGCTGAGAGGTTCAGCTAAGCAATATATGTCGACCCAGAAAATTAAAACGTGGACATCTTTTAAAAGAGAACTGATTGATGAATTTACCATTATATTGAGTAGTGCAGCAATCCACAATCAATTACGTCAACGTAAGCGTTTGTCAAATGAAACTGGGAAACAATATATATATTCTATGATGGAGATTGCCGCTCAAGGAAAGATCGAAGAAGACGCACTTATAGAATATATAATTGATGGGATCTCAGATTACGAGAGTAATAAAACTATATTGTATGGCGCGCAAACGATTAAACAACTTAAAAAGTGTCTTGAGACTTACGACAAAATGAAAGAAAAGTCTAAACAAGGGCAGTCGGCAATTAAAAAGAATGGGATGAAATGCCACAACAACGCTCCGAAAAATAATCAATTCACCCAAAATGATAATAAAGATTCAGGTGCCAGACGGTGTTACAACTGTGGCTCTAAAGAGCATAATAAGAATAATTGCACACATCAGGACAAAGGGCCAAAATGTTTCAAATGCAACGAATTTGGACATATTGCCCCTAAGTGTACTAAGGAGAAGAATAATATTTTTTGTGTACGTCCAATTGATGACAAGCTTCTGTCAATCAAAGTAGGAGAAGAAAATTATTATGCATTGGTAGATACAGGCAGCGATGTCAATTTAATCCGGTCAGATATTTATAAGAAGATTGGTGAACCGGAACTGAGTCAAACTACACGCCTTTTTACAGGATTTGGAAATAAAACGATAAAACCTATAGGTATGATTCAGTTGGACATAGAAGTTAGTAATCAGATTTATAATATCTTAGTCTATGTGATTCCCACGAGGTCAATGACGACCGAATTTATATTGGGACAAGAGTGGATAAAGGAAACTGAAATAATTATCAGACAAGGCAAAATTTATGTTCAGAGAGTACCTGTAGCAGTTAATGTCAGTACGAAGAATGAAGATATTGGAAGTTCTGCATATAATGAGGTATCATCAAACGAAGAGACAAGAGAAAACATCCCTAAAGAATTGAAAGTTCTACAATGTATTGCGACCAATGAAATCGACGTTCCAGATCCATACAGATCAAGAATTCAACAACTTTTAAGTCAGCACCAGCCAATCAAACATATGAAAACTGTAACGAAAATGTGTGCTGTAACTGTTGAAGAATCAAGTAGTTCATCCAGTTCTAGTTCTAGTAGTTCATCTTCATCAACTTCAAGCTCAGAATCAGAATCTAGTTCATCCGAAGATGAACGAAAGAAGAAAAAAACTAAGAAGAAAGCTTCGAAAAAAGATGAAAAGGGAAAGAAAAAGGAAAAGCAAAAACTGCGAGAAGATAAAAATGAGGAAAACCGAAAAAATCGAGAACCTGAAAATGGAAAATATGAAGAAAGAAACAAAAATGAAGATAGGAGAAATTTCGAAGCAAGGAGAAATAATGAAGATGGTTTTAATGGAAAAAGAAATAGAAATTTTGAAGACAAAAGTAGAAACTACGAAGAAAATAGAAGAAATTTCGAAGAGAACAGAAGAAATTTCGAAGAGAACAGAAGAAATTTCGAAGAGAACAGAAGAATTCATGAAGCCTTACGTTATTCCTTCGGGGACCGAAGGCTTTGCAGGATGGCCGAGTGTAGGAATCGAAATCTAAGTGGCCGATAATAAATGCAACAGTTGTTATTATATATATTTCAATTATAAATGTCAAAGTTATTTGTGTTATATTAAAAGTTATTTACGTTGTATTAATAGTTATTTGTGTTATATTATTGTATATTATGTTAAGAAACCGTGCTTTTCCTTCGAAAAAGCCCGAACTCAACTAAACAATTCCACATATATAATAAAAAAATAATAATTAATATTGACAAAAAAATGTATATTCTGTCGGTAGGTATCTAGGGGGTGCGAAGTACAACAGCATAAGAGGGGGTCTACAAGGTGGTGCGCAGGGCCCCCCGGTCTCCCCTGCGGCTGAAAAAGAAAAGAACAGCGGCCGCAGACAAAGGGAGAACACGGTGGAGGCCCTGCGACGCCACTGGGACCTACCCACCCCGGTAGTCGCCTGCATTTTCTTTTTCACTGTCATATTCGTATTCACCTTTTCTGGTTCAAACCTTTTATAATTCAATACTATTTTTTTATATATATTTTTTTCATTTTTAAAATAATTAATTCCATGTTTCTAACATCGCGTTATATGGAAATAATGATAGTCTAACATAATTACATATATTTTCAAGATTACAAGAAGTTATAATATGACATACGTCATTTTGACATTTATTTATAAGTTCTCTCAAATAACAATGATTTCATAAATTATATCAGCATATAACATGGAAAATAAAAATTAAGAAAAGAAAACCAGAATAATATATTAAGGTATAATTGTGTTTTTGTCAAAAGATTTTTATTTAAGAATTTGTGCGAATAGAAAAAGTACTAGAATTGGAATTGGCGTTCACAAAATATTGTTTAATTTATTCTGAAATCTACAAAGATCGTACGTATTAAGATTCTGTTTTATCTTCAACATATTTATAATTTATTTAAACTAATACACAATTTCAAAATTAATTTTTGTACAAATTTATTAATTTATGTATTAAAACAATTTTTTTTAATTTATTAAATGATAATTTTACCTATATGTTTGTTTATTATAAGTTTTATGCTTAAAATAATTAATTTCATAATTCTAAAATTGCATAAAATAAAGAAGACAGATATTTAACATAATTTCGTAAATTACGAGAATGACAACTGCCATTTTGACATTTATTTCTTGATTTACAATCACATGGAAGTGTTTTAGAAATCTATTGATGGTATTAAAAGGAAAAGTTATTAAAACTATATAAAAATGTGAAAGAATACTGTGTAATGTTGTAGAATAATATATAAACAAGCAATAAACATTCATAATTTTTTCCCAAATTTTTTTCAACTATTGCATGGTCTTTAGGTATGTATATTCTTTTATAGTAATGGTAAAAATTTATAATCCGGCTTGCATTTAATTTTGTTATTATTATACTTACAATAAGTTGTAACTTTAAATTAAAAATGCCGGAATTTTTGTAGAAACTGCATTAGGAAAAAGTATAAAATATTTTGTACATAGTTTCTTATATGGTTTTTATTTTATTTTAATAATAACAGTTGTTAATTAAATGTTAATGTAGGTAAAAAAATATTAATTTGGAGTCACATAGTCGAAAGACTAATTCGAAATTTGATTTCTTGTTAATAAATTGACATTAACGACTGTTAGAATATATTTCGTGAGAAAATGTACGAAATATATGAAAATAATATCTCTTTTTTTGCAAGGTTTGCATATATTTGAGCTATGAATACTTAGAAGGGAAATTCGAAGATATGAAACGAATGGAGAATATTTTAAAAAATTATAAAGTCATGTGTTCAAAAATTTCTATATGCTCGTTCCAAAAATTTTGCAGCGATCCTCGTACCCCTCGTACGTATGTCGAAACGAAGATCAAAACAGAGAATCAAACCTAGATTCATGGAATACGACAGATCAGTGATCATTGACATTGATTATCTATCTGATAAGCTTGTTTCTAATGATGGATTGAATTGATTTTTATATCAAAGTAGCTAGCTGGATGAAGTCTTAAATTGGTAATGGTGAATTTCAAATAAGTGACTAATCTAGAATACAATAAGTCTAGGTATAATAATTTAAATGTTGTGTTAATAAAAAATATTTTTATAATTAATTATTAATTATTTAATTTAATAAATATATAATAAAAAAATATATAAAAAAATGTTAATGTCCCATTGAAAATAATAATTAATATTGACAAAAAAATGTATATTCTGTCGGTAGGTAGCTAGGGGGTGCGAAGTACAACAGCATAAGAGGGGGTCTACAAGGTGGTGCGCAGGGCCCCCCGGTCTCCCCTGCGGCTGAAAAAGAAAAGAACAGCGGCCGCAGACAAAGGGAGAACACGGTGGAGGCCCTGCGACGCCACTGGGACCTACCCACCCCGGTAGTCGCCTGCATTTTCTTTTTCACTGTCATATTCGTATTCACCTTTTCTGGTTCAAACCTTTTATAATTCAATACTATTTTTTTATATATATTTTTTTCATTTTTAAAATAATTAATTCCATGTTTCTAACATCGCGTTATATGGAAATAATGATAGTCTAACATAATTACATATATTTTCAAGATTACAAGAAGTTATAATATGACATACGTCATTTTGACATTTATTTATAAGTTCTCTCAAATAACAATGATTTCATAAATTATATCAGCATATAACATGGAAAATAAAAATTAATAAAAGAAAACCAGAATAATATATTAAGGTATAATTGTGTTTTTGTCAAAAGATTTTTATTTAAGAATTTGTGCGAATAGAAAAAGTACTAGAATTGGAATTGGCGTTCACAAAATATTGTTTAATTTATTCTGAAATCTACAAAGATCGTACGTATTAAGATTCTGTTTTATCTTCAACATATTTATAATTTATTTAAACTAATACACAATTTCAAAATTAATTTTTGTACAAATTTATTAATTTATGTATTAAAACAATTTTTTTTAATTTATTAAATGATAATTTTACCTATATGTTTGTTTATTATAAGTTTTATGCTTAAAATAATTAATTTCATAATTCTAAAATTGCATAAAATAAAGAAGACAGATATTTAACATAATTTCGTAAATTACGAGAATGACAACTGCCATTTTGACATTTATTTCTTGATTTACAATCACATGGAAGTGTTTTAGAAATCTATTGATGATATTAAAAGGAAAAGTTATTAAAACTATATAAAAATGTGAAAGAATACTGTGTAATGTTGTAGAATAATATATAAACAAGCAATAAACATTCATAATTTTTTCCCAAATTTTTTTCAACTATTGCATGGTCTTTAGGTATGTATATTCTTTTATAGTAATGGTAAAAATTTATAATCCGGCTTGCATTTAATTTTGTTATTATTATACTTACAATAAGTTGTAACTTTAAATTAAAAATTCCGGAATTTTTGTAGAAACTGCATTAGGAAAAAGTATAAAATATTTTGTACATAGTTTCTTATATGGTTTTTATTTTATTTTAATAATAACAGTTGTTAATTAAATGTTAATGTAGGTAAAAAAATATTAATTTGGAGTCACATAGTCGAAAGACTAATTCGAAATTTGATTTCTTGTTAATAAATTGACATTAACGACTGTTAGAATATATTTCGTGAGAAAATGTACGAAATATATGAAAATAATATCTCTTTTTTTGCAAGGTTTGCATATATTTGAGCTATGAATACTTAGAAGGGAAATTCGAAGATATGAAACGAATGGAGAATATTTTAAAAAATTATAAAGTCATGTGTTCAAAAATTTCTATATGCTCGTTCCAAAAATTTTGCAGCGATCCTCGTACCCCTCGTACGTATGTCGAAACGAAGATCAAAACAGAGAATCAAACCTAGATTCATGGAATACGACAGATCAGTGATCATTGACATTGATTATCTATCTGATAAGCTTGTTTCTAATGATGGATTGAATTGATTTTTATATCAAAGTAGCTAGCTGGATGAAGTCTTAAATTGGTAATGGTGAATTTCAAATAAGTGACTAATCTAGAATACAATAAGTCTAGGTATAATAATTTAAATGTTGTGTTAATAAAAAATATTTTTATAATTAATTATTAATTATTTAATTTAATAAATATATAATAAAAAAATAATAATTAATATTGACAAAAAAATGTATATTCTGTCGGTAGGTAGCTAGGGGGTGCGAAGTACAACAGCATAAGAGGGGGTCTACAAGGTGGTGCGCAGGGCCCCCCGGTCTCCCCTGCGGCTGAAAAAGAAAAGAACAGCGGCCGCAGACAAAGGGAGAACACGGTGGAGGCCCTGCGACGCCACTGGGACCTACCCACCCCGGTAGTCGCCTGCATTTTCTTTTTCACTGTCATATTCGTATTCACCTTTTCTGGTTCAAACCTTTTATAATTCAATACTATTTTTTTATATATATTTTTTTCATTTTTAAAATAATTAATTCCATGTTTCTAACATCGCGTTATATGGAAATAATGATAGTCTAACATAATTACATATATTTTCAAAATTACAAGAAGTTATAATATGACATACGTCATTTTGACATTTATTTATAAGTTCTCTCAAATAACAATGATTTCATAAATTATATCAGCATATAACATGGAAAATAAAAATTAATAAAAGAAAACCAGAATAATATATTATGGTATAATTGTGTTTTTGTCAAAAGATTTTTATTTAAGAATTTGTGCGAATAGAAAAAGTACTAGAATTGGAATTGGCGTTCACAAAATATTGTTTAATTTATTCTGAAATCTACAAAGATCGTACGTATTAAGATTCTGTTTTATCTTCAACATATTTATAATTTATTTAAACTAATACACAATTTCAAAATTAATTTTTGTACAAATTTATTAATTTATGTATTAAAACAATTTTTTTTAATTTATTAAATGATAATTTTACCTATATGTTTGTTTATTATAAGTTTTATGCTTAAAATAATTAATTTCATAATTCTAAAATTGCATAAAATAAAGAAGACAGATATTTAACATAATTTCGTAAATTACGAGAATGACAACTGCCATTTTGACATTTATTTCTTGATTTACAATCACATGGAAGTGTTTTAGAAATCTATTGATGGTATTAAAAGGAAAAGTTATTAAAACTATATAAAAATGTGAAAGAATACTGTGTAATGTTGTAGAATAATATATAAACAAGCAATAAACATTCATAATTTTTTCCCAAATTTTTTTCAACTATTGCATGGTCTTTAGGTATGTATATTCTTTTATAGTAATGGTAAAAATTTATAATCCGGCTTGCATTTAATTTTGTTATTATTATACTTACAATAAGTTGTAACTTTAAATTAAAAATGCCGGAATTTTTGTAGAAACTGCATTAGGAAAAAGTATAAAATATTTTGTACATAGTTTCTTATATGGTTTTTATTTTATTTTAATAATAACAGTTGTTAATTAAATGTTAATGTAGGTAAAAAAATATTAATTTGGAGTCACATAGTCGAAAGACTAATTCGAAATTTGATTTCTTGTTAATAAATTGACATTAACGACTGTTAGAATATATTTCGTGAGAAAATGTACGAAATATATGAAAATAATATCTCTTTTTTTGCAAGGTTTGCATATATTTGAGCTATGAATACTTAGAAGGGAAATTCGAAGATATGAAACGAATGGAGAATATTTTAAAAAATTATAAAGTCATGTGTTCAAAAATTTCTATATGCTCGTTCCAAAAATTTTGCAGCGATCCTCGTACCCCTCGTACGTATGTCGAAACGAAGATCAAAACAGAGAATCAAACCTAGATTCATGGAATACGACAGATCAGTGATCATTGACATTGATTATCTATCTGATAAGCTTGTTTCTAATGATGGATTGAATTGATTTTTATATCAAAGTAGCTAGCTGGATGAAGTCTTAAATTGGTAATGGTGAATTTCAAATAAGTGACTAATCTAGAATACAATAAGTCTAGGTATAATAATTTAAATGTTGTGTTAATAAAAAATATTTTTATAATTAATTATTAATTATTTAATTTAATAAATATATAATAAAAAAATATATAAAAAAATGTTAATGTCCCATTGAAAATAATAATTAATATTGACAAAAAAATGTATATTCTGTCGGTAGGTAGCTAGGGGGTGCGAAGTACAACAGCATAAGAGGGGGTCTACAAGGTGGTGCGCAGGGCCCCCCGGTCTCCCCTGCGGCTGAAAAAGAAAAGAACAGCGGCCGCAGACAAAGGGAGAACACGGTGGAGGCCCTGCGACGCCACTGGGACCTACCCACCCCGGTAGTCGCCTGCATTTTCTTTTTCACTGTCATATTCGTATTCACCTTTTCTGGTTCAAACCTTTTATAATTCAATACTATTTTTTTATATATATTTTTTTCATTTTTAAAATAATTAATTCCATGTTTCTAACATCGCGTTATATGGAAATAATGATAGTCTAACATAATTACATATATTTTCAAGATTACAAGAAGTTATAATATGACATACGTCATTTTGACATTTATTTATAAGTTCTCTCAAATAACAATGATTTCATAAATTATATCAGCATATAACATGGAAAATAAAAATTAATAAAAGAAAACCAGAATAATATATTAAGGTATAATTGTGTTTTTGTCAAAAGATTTTTATTTAAGAATTTGTGCGAATAGAAAAAGTACTAGAATTGGAATTGGCGTTCACAAAATATTGTTTAATTTATTCTGAAATCTACAAAGATCGTACGTATTAAGATTCTGTTTTATCTTCAACATATTTATAATTTATTTAAACTAATACACAATTTCAAAATTAATTTTTGTACAAATTTATTAATTTATGTATTAAAACAATTTTTTTTAATTTATTAAATGATAATTTTACCTATATGTTTGTTTATTATAAGTTTTATGCTTAAAATAATTAATTTCATAATTCTAAAATTGCATAAAATAAAGAAGACAGATATTTAACATAATTTCGTAAATTACGAGAATGACAACTGCCATTTTGACATTTATTTCTTGATTTACAATCACATGGAAGTGTTTTAGAAATCTATTGATGATATTAAAAGGAAAAGTTATTAAAACTATATAAAAATGTGAAAGAATACTGTGTAATGTTGTAGAATAATATATAAACAAGCAATAAACATTCATAATTTTTTCCCAAATTTTTTTCAACTATTGCATGGTCTTTAGGTATGTATATTCTTTTATAGTAATGGTAAAAATTTATAATCCGGCTTGCATTTAATTTTGTTATTATTATACTTACAATAAGTTGTAACTTTAAATTAAAAATTCCGGAATTTTTGTAGAAACTGCATTAGGAAAAAGTATAAAATATTTTGTACATAGTTTCTTATATGGTTTTTATTTTATTTTAATAATAACAGTTGTTAATTAAATGTTAATGTAGGTAAAAAAATATTAATTTGGAGTCACATAGTCGAAAGACTAATTCGAAATTTGATTTCTTGTTAATAAATTGACATTAACGACTGTTAGAATATATTTCGTGAGAAAATGTACGAAATATATGAAAATAATATCTCTTTTTTTGCAAGGTTTGCATATATTTGAGCTATGAATACTTAGAAGGGAAATTCGAAGATATGAAACGAATGGAGAATATTTTAAAAAATTATAAAGTCATGTGTTCAAAAATTTCTATATGCTCGTTCCAAAAATTTTGCAGCGATCCTCGTACCCCTCGTACGTATGTCGAAACGAAGATCAAAACAGAGAATCAAACCTAGATTCATGGAATACGACAGATCAGTGATCATTGACATTGATTATCTATCTGATAAGCTTGTTTCTAATGATGGATTGAATTGATTTTTATATCAAAGTAGCTAGCTGGATGAAGTCTTAAATTGGTAATGGTGAATTTCAAATAAGTGACTAATCTAGAATACAATAAGTCTAGGTATAATAATTTAAATGTTGTGTTAATAAAAAATATTTTTATAATTAATTATTAATTATTTAATTTAATAAATATATAATAAAAAAATAATAATTAATATTGACAAAAAAATGTATATTCTGTCGGTAGGTAGCTAGGGGGTGCGAAGTACAACAGCATAAGAGGGGGTCTACAAGGTGGTGCGCAGGGCCCCCCGGTCTCCCCTGCGGCTGAAAAAGAAAAGAACAGCGGCCGCAGACAAAGGGAGAACACGGTGGAGGCCCTGCGACGCCACTGGGACCTACCCACCCCGGTAGTCGCCTGCATTTTCTTTTTCACTGTCATATTCGTATTCACCTTTTCTGGTTCAAACCTTTTATAATTCAATACTATTTTTTTATATATATTTTTGTCATTTTTAAAATAATTAATTCCATGTTTCTAACATCGCGTTATATGGAAATAATGATAGTCTAACATAATTACATATATTTTCAAGATTACAAGAAGTTATAATATGACATACGTCATTTTGACATTTATTTATAAGTTCTCTCAAATAACAATGATTTCATAAATTATATCAGCATATAACATGGAAAATAAAAATTAATAAAAGAAAACCAGAATAATATATTAAGGTATAATTGTGTTTTTGTCAAAAGATTTTTATTTAAGAATTTGTGCGAATAGAAAAAGTACTAGAATTGGAATTGGCGTTCACAAAATATTGTTTAATTTATTCTGAAATCTACAAAGATCGTACGTATTAAGATTCTGTTTTATCTTCAACATATTTATAATTTATTTAAACTAATACACAATTTCAAAATTAATTTTTGTACAAATTTATTAATTTATGTATTAAAACAATTTTTTTTAATTTATTAAATGATAATTTTACCTATATGTTTGTTTGTTATAAGTTTTATGCTTAAAATAATTAATTTCATAATTCTAAAATTGCATAAAATAAAGAAGACAGATATTTAACATAATTTCGTAAATTACGAGAATGACAACTGCCATTTTGACATTTATTTCTTGATTTACAATCACATGGAAGTGTTTTAGAAATCTATTGATGATATTAAAAGGAAAAGTTATTAAAACTATATAAAAATGTGAAAGAATACTGTGTAATGTTGTAGAATAATATATAAACAAGCAATAAACATTCATAATTTTTTCCCAAATTTTTTTCAACTATTGCATGGTCTTTAGGTATGTATACAGGGTGAATACTGAAAACCTTGACATAGGGAAATAACATGGGAAAACAGTTTTTTGCTGTTTCCATTGGTCCCGCTAAATAAAATCAGGTGTATATGGTATCGTTAGTTAGATTACTTAATTTTGCATCTAATAAAACCAAATGTTGTGTAATATGGCCTTTTCTAACTGAAATATTTGATAAAATAAATTGTATTTTGAAGGTTATCTTTCATATTTTCAAATAAGAAACGTCAAAAACAAAATGCTCCATAGCCGAGTGGATACGAGGGCTGTTTCATAACATAAATAATCTACAAAACCTGGTTCGAGACCACCTCAGCCCTACTTTTTTTTAATTAAATTATGCTTAAAATATCTTTATTATATCAGACTATTTTAATAAAATAGCAATATTCATATTTTTATAAATAAAAAAAAACCAAATATTTAATAGAATTATTATTTGCTGTCTGTCAAACTTAACAATTAATTCGAATTTAGTTTTTGGTGTATAATTTTGTATTTCATGTTTCGAAACATGATATTTTAAGTATAATTTAATTTAAAAAAAAAATAGGGTCGAGGTGGTCTCGAACCAGGTCTTGTAGATTATTTATATTATGAATCAGACCTCGTATCCACTCGGCTATTGAGCATTTTGTTTTTGACGTTTCTTATTCGAAAATATGAAGGATAACCTTCAAAATACAATTTATTTTATCAAATATTTCAGTTAGAAAAGGCCATATTACACAACATTTGGTTTTATTAGATGCAAAATTAAGTAATCTAACTAACGATACCACATACACCCGATTTTATTTAGCGGGACAGATGGAAACAGCAAAAAACTGTTTTCCCATGTTATTTCCCTATGTCAAGGTTTTCAGTATTCACCCTGTATTCTTTTATAGTAATGGTAAAAATTTATAATCCGGCTTGCATTTAATTTTGTTATTATTATACTTACAATAAGTTGTAACTTTAAATTAAAAATGCCGGAATTTTTGTAGAAACTGCATTAGGAAAAAGTATAAAATATTTTGTACATAGTTTCTTATATGGTTTTTATTTTATTTTAATAATAACAGTTGTTAATTAAATGTTAATGTAGGTAAAAAAATATTAATTTGGAGTCACATAGTCGAAAGACTAATTCGAAATTTGATTTCTTGTTAATAAATTGACATTAACGACTGTTAGAATATATTTCGTGAGAAAATGTACGAAATATATGAAAATAATATCTCTTTTTTTGCAAGGTTTGCATATATTTGAGCTATGAATACTTAGAAGGGAAATTCGAAGATATGAAACGAATGGAGAATATTTTAAAAAATTATAAAGTCATGTGTTCAAAAATTTCTATATGCTCGTTCCAAAAATTTTGCAGCGATCCTCGTACCCCTCGTACGTATGTCGAAACGAAGATCAAAACAGAGAATCAAACCTAGATTCATGGAATACGACAGATCAGTGATCATTGACATTGATTATCTATCTGATAAGCTTGTTTCTAATGATGGATTGAATTGATTTTTATATCAAAGTAGCTAGCTGGATGAAGTCTTAAATTGGTAATGGTGAATTTCAAATAAGTGACTAATCTAGAATACAATAAGTCTAGGTATAATAATTTAAATGTTGTGTTAATAAAAAATATTTTTATAATTAATTATTAATTATTTAATTTAATAAATATATAATAAAAAAATATATAAAAAAATGTTAATGTCCCATTGAAAATAATAATTAATATTGACAAAAAAATGTATATTCTGTCGGTAGGTAGCTAGGGGGTGCGAAGTACAACAGCATAAGAGGGGGTCTACAAGGTGGTGCGCAGGGCCCCCCGGTCTCCCCTGCGGCTGAAAAAGAAAAGAACAGCGGCCGCAGACAAAGGGAGAACACGGTGGAGGCCCTGCGACGCCACTGGGACCTACCCACCCCGGTAGTCGCCTGCATTTTCTTTTTCACTGTCATATTCGTATTCACCTTTTCTGGTTCAAACCTTTTATAATTCAATACTATTTTTTTATATATATTTTTTTCATTTTTAAAATAATTAATTCCATGTTTCTAACATCGCGTTATATGGAAATAATGATAGTCTAACATAATTACATATATTTTCAAGATTACAAGAAGTTATAATATGACATACGTCATTTTGACATTTATTTATAAGTTCTCTCAAATAACAATGATTTCATAAATTATATCAGCATATAACATGGAAAATAAAAATTAATAAAAGAAAACCAGAATAATATATTAAGGTATAATTGTGTTTTTGTCAAAAGATTTTTATTTAAGAATTTGTGCGAATAGAAAAAGTACTAGAATTGGAATTGGCGTTCACAAAATATTGTTTAATTTATTCTGAAATCTACAAAGATCGTACGTATTAAGATTCTGTTTTATCTTCAACATATTTATAATTTATTTAAACTAATACACAATTTCAAAATTAATTTTTGTACAAATTTATTAATTTATGTATTAAAACAATTTTTTTTAATTTATTAAATGATAATTTTACCTATATGTTTGTTTATTATAAGTTTTATGCTTAAAATAATTAATTTCATAATTCTAAAATTGCATAAAATAAAGAAGACAGATATTTAACATAATTTCGTAAATTACGAGAATGACAACTGCCATTTTGACATTTATTTCTTGATTTACAATCACATGGAAGTGTTTTAGAAATCTATTGATGATATTAAAAGGAAAAGTTATTAAAACTATATAAAAATGTGAAAGAATACTGTGTAATGTTGTAGAATAATATATAAACAAGCAATAAACATTCATAATTTTTTCCCAAATTTTTTTCAACTATTGCATGGTCTTTAGGTATGTATATTCTTTTATAGTAATGGTAAAAATTTATAATCCGGCTTGCATTTAATTTTGTTATTATTATACTTACAATAAGTTGTAACTTTAAATTAAAAATTCCGGAATTTTTGTAGAAACTGCATTAGGAAAAAGTATAAAATATTTTGTACATAGTTTCTTATATGGTTTTTATTTTATTTTAATAATAACAGTTGTTAATTAAATGTTAATGTAGGTAAAAAAATATTAATTTGGAGTCACATAGTCGAAAGACTAATTCGAAATTTGATTTCTTGTTAATAAATTGACATTAACGACTGTTAGAATATATTTCGTGAGAAAATGTACGAAATATATGAAAATAATATCTCTTTTTTTGCAAGGTTTGCATATATTTGAGCTATGAATACTTAGAAGGGAAATTCGAAGATATGAAACGAATGGAGAATATTTTAAAAAATTATAAAGTCATGTGTTCAAAAATTTCTATATGCTCGTTCCAAAAATTTTGCAGCGATCCTCGTACCCCTCGTACGTATGTCGAAACGAAGATCAAAACAGAGAATCAAACCTAGATTCATGGAATACGACAGATCAGTGATCATTGACATTGATTATCTATCTGATAAGCTTGTTTCTAATGATGGATTGAATTGATTTTTATATCAAAGTAGCTAGCTGGATGAAGTCTTAAATTGGTAATGGTGAATTTCAAATAAGTGACTAATCTAGAATACAATAAGTCTAGGTATAATAATTTAAATGTTGTGTTAATAAAAAATATTTTTATAATTAATTATTAATTATTTAATTTAATAAATATATAATAAAAAAATATATAAAAAAATGTTAATGTCCCATTGAAAATAATAATTAATATTGACAAAAAAATGTATATTCTGTCGGTAGGTAGCTAGGGGGTGCGAAGTACAACAGCATAAGAGGGGGTCTACAAGGTGGTGCGCAGGGCCCCCCGGTCTCCCCTGCGGCTGAAAAAGAAAAGAACAGCGGCCGCAGACAAAGGGAGAACACGGTGGAGGCCCTGCGACGCCACTGGGACCTACCCACCCCGGTAGTCGCCTGCATTTTCTTTTTCACTGTCATATTCGTATTCACCTTTTCTGGTTCAAACCTTTTATAATTCAATACTATTTTTTTATATATATTTTTTTCATTTTTAAAATAATTAATTCCATGTTTCTAACATCGCGTTATATGGAAATAATGATAGTCTAACATAATTACATATATTTTCAAGATTACAAGAAGTTATAATCACCCGGGTGAAACTTGTATAGGGAAATTGGCAGCATAAAGTAGGCTGGGAATAACTCTACCCTTTACAGGTTAGATGGCATTAGTAGTACTCAGAATCTGGGGGAAAAATTTGGTAACTTTTGGTTTTAATTATCATTTTATATTCGTTTGAAATTTAAAATAAAGCAAACTGGGGAAACAATTTAAAACAATTATAATATAATTGTCAAATTGTCAACATGTCAACATTGTGAAACAATAAGAATAAAATTATATTGAATTAAACAAAAATGCATTCACCGTAAGTAATATTATTTTACTTATTTTATCTACTTATGTGAAAAATAAATTACAATATTTATTACTTATAGATTAGCAGATCAACATGGTTGTAAATACCCCAGCGGGAATAAAAGGAGAGTGAACGTGAGAGGCCTACAAAATAAACATTTTTACAAATTTACAATCAAAGGTTTGCCGAATTGTGAGATTTGAAAAAATCTGCAAAATTAATTCAAGTTAAAATTTATCATTTACTTGTTTGTTAAGATCATTTTGACATTAATTTTTTTATAACGCATCAAATCACCGATTATTAAAAAATGGAGTGCCAACAATTCATTGAAAAGAAAAAGAAAACATCTTATACATTACTTCGAGAGAACATCCCTGCTACAAATTTCGACTAAAGAAAACTACCACGAATGTTATCGAGAAAACATCTTACAAATTTCGTGGAGAGGACATCTCTTCTATATACAAATTTCGCGGAGAAGACATTTCTTCCACAAATTTAAGGGAAAGAACATTCTTCCACGGATGATTCCGACAGAACATCTTTCTTATAAGTTTTTCTGAAAGAACGTTACTAATTTCGTCAAGAGAATATCAGTTCTACAAAATTTGCCGACAGAACATATTTTCCACAAGTGGCACCGAGAGAATATCTTATAAATTTCATCCCGCTGAGAGAACATCTCTGCTACAAATTTCGGCGAAAGAACATTTCTTCCATAAAGGACACCGAGAAAAATAAATAAATTCCGCCGAGAGAACATCACTACTACAAAATTCGCCTAGAGAACACCTCTTCCATGAATATCGCCGAAGAATCATCTTATATATTTCTCCGAGAAAACATCTACTCATTTCGTCAAGAGAATATCACTTCTACAAAATTCGCCAACAGAACATCTCTTCCGGTTTCTGCACTAATCGTTTTAATTTATTTTAAATGATTTGAATAATTTTGTAATACCTATGCACGCAATAAATTTCATGAAAACTAATTTATATCTTTTATTTAAAATTAAAATATCTAGTAGTAAATAAACAAATGAATATTGACAGCTACATTCGACGTTTATGTGACATATACCAAATTTAATGATCAAGAAGGTTGTGAGTAACTCTACCCATTACACTTCAGATGGCAGCAACTTCGTGCTGCCCACTTGATCCATTGAGTTTCGCTTCTCGTTATGTTAATGTTTTGTGGTTATAATATGACATACGTCATTAGTAGTATGAATTGGCCGGTTCTAGGACAGCACGTTCGGCTTTTTACAGGTTCGCGCATACTTTCTCCATAAGAAAAGTATGCGCAGAACGGCTCCCCCACCATTTTAAGCATGTTTTCTGAGAAGCGTTCTGATTGGTTGTTCTGCTTCGCGCCGATCTTGAAATTTGACGCATTGAAAGTGAATGTATTAGTATTGTTTTTGAAGTGCTACTTTTAAGTTGTTGTTGGCGAGCGTTCTTGCAGTAAAAAAAGTAAGTGTATTAATATTAATCATCTAATGATTTTAACAAGTTGTTTTTTAGATGGCCTTACCACGTAAACGCACTTCAGATTTGTCTATTGACACTAGTGACCAAGAGGATAACAATAAAGTTGCGGAATTATATTTGGAATCACCTTTTACGGAAGAATTTTTGTCAAATATAAACAATGCGGAGTTTTTTGCAACACTTTACAAAGAAGATATCCTTCTATTGTGCACAAATTATAGTCTTAATAAATCAAAAACAAGATGGGTTTCTGTAGGTTTAAGTGTACTTAGAGATTTCATACCTGTTTTGAAATTTACCTCAAGCAAACCGGATAATGTTGGTATTCAGTTTACACTCGCTGAATTGAATCAATTAATTACTCACAAACAATTAATTCTTGATTATTTTGATTCCGGAAGTGAATGTATACAAGATTATATTTCGGACAATCATTGGATGGTTTTGAATAATATAAATAAAAGGAAATTTCTAACATTAACTTGGCATATTCCAGGCTGTGACATTGTATTAGATTCGCAATCGGTTAAAATTCTTTTCAGTTTACTCAGTACCATTATTATTTTTCGCCTAAAACTTTTGGAAAGTTGTAATTTTAAAAATTATTACAATAAAATTGTAACACTTGCTAAGGATTATCTGCAGGTAAATCCCAATGAAACTGATTTCAAAAGTGTAGAAACCGTGTTGGATAATGATTTGCAATTGAATGTATTAGCTATTAAGGAATTATTGTATTTGCATCAAGGAAAAAAGTTGTTCAAGGATATTGTAAATAAAAAGACAGAATAAATTACAAATGTGTTTTATTTTGTTTACACATTACACAATTTTTTATCATAGGTGGTTGTCCATCGATAGTATCACCACTCATTACATTATAATGTATTGTACAACGTTTACATTCTTGGATATTTTTATTGTTTTTTATATCATCAGATAAAAGATGCCATACACTATCTATTTGTCGATCTGCATAGCATGCTAAAAATTCTCTTGGTAAATTATTAATATCTTCCGGGGACATTAAGAGTAACATTTGTTTATTATAAAATGAATTAATAGCTCTGTTCAATTTGTCCATAGTTACCAATTAGGTCCAGCCAATTTTTAATAACAAACACGTTCCTTAGTGCACACATAAACGGTGGTGAATGAGCAAAACAAGATAAGTTCATAAAGTTTCCTGTTTTCAATGTTGGGTATTGTACTAAGTCAACGACAGGAACAGTCAACTTCAAATTATTTTTTAAATACCTCTTTTTTCTTAATCCTTTTACGTATATTTTTGAAGCTGAAGATAATATTTCTGTAATGGTATTTAGAGTTTTTTGGAAACGACTATTTCCATTATCCCAAAACAATCCGTGGTAATGTTCCAATAACCACTGAGCTTCTTTTTGACGTGACTTGTTTAGTTTATTCCAAGAGAATGGTTTCTCAAGTATGTGATGTAGTATCTTTTCACCGTTTCTCGATAACACTGCAATTTCCTTCGGAATAAAATTATTAAAGTTATTCGTAAAACCTTGTATGTCTACTATGAATTCCATTATATAAATAACTTAAATCTGTCACTAGACAAGCTTTTTAACTGAATTACTCAGTGCATTATATTCAACAAGACGATCATGAATAATTAAACAGTAGGCCGTGGTGTGAGCAGGAAAATTTTCATTTGCTTCAAATTCCACTCGCACTTCTACAGGAGCACTTTTAATATTTTCATTTTGTTTTGAACAATCCAAAACTATAAGCGGTGATTTAGTAAGGAAATCGTGTTTGCTAAAAATTGATTGCACCCTATCTTGATCATAGTAGACGGATTGAAATTGTGTAAACATATCGTACAATAACGCGTAATTATTATTGTTTATGTTTAAATTCAAGTTCTCGTATGGATAATTTTCAGAATTTAGAAATAATTTTACATTAGAAATCTGACAATGATCAAATTCACTTGCATTTTTATCGTGTTGGTTTTTGCGGTTTGTTTGAAACGCAAGAATTACATATCGCGGTTTTTCAAGTTGTGATGATGTCTTTAAACTCCAACATTGTTTTTGTACTTCAGGTAATACCGGATATTCGAACAAATCCCATGATCTAAACGCCATTAGAACTGGTTTATTCTTTTCCTGTCTTTTGAGAAATTGTAACTTTGCTTTATCACTAAGAATAACATACGGCATACGCCACAGTATTTTTGTTATTTTTACTTTTAACTCTTCTTTACTCAAATATGCATTTGTGTCAACTTTTGACCGGATCAATACCAGTTCTTGCTTTACATTTAAGAGAATTTTTTTATAATCTTCAACAAAACCGAATATTGTATTTAAAGGTATAGAAACGTTAAATTTTCCATCACTGTTTATTATATTTGTTGATGCTGAAGATATCCACCCAGCGTTTTCAAGCATTTTCAATTGTCCATCATTAAATGATAAATATCCTTTAACAGTTGTTGTAATGCCAACATTTTTACATCTGTCAATTTCAATACCATTCATTTCGTAACGAATCTCGTCGAATAAATATCCAATGCCATTATTAACAAATTTTGCATCTTTCGGTATTTTCGTTCCATCTTTCTTCACAAGTTCGCCTTCAATAACTATTGAACTTTGATTAGGTAGAGTAAACACATCCTGTTTTTGGATGGGAATGCGTATTTCATCACTATTGTTAAAAGTTGTAGATATGTACGGTTGATGTGTGTGATATTCTATACGTGTTATTAATTCATCGAATGTAATATCTTCATCAATATTTAAAATATTACTCATTTTTATCTCTTAATTTGTATCCAAGAGACTTCAGGAACTTAATATTTTGCGATGTTAACTTTACACTAGCAGGTGACCTAGTGACTTTAATTTTTGTAACAACTGATCTTTTATTACTAAAATTTATTCCCATTTTTTAAATTTGTTTCAAATGTAACCTCACTGTAATTTCTTCGCCTCGAAAGTCAATTAATTCACCGTTTTGATCTATTAATTTAATTGTGATGTTATCCACGCTACTAACACTTACAGGCAAATAAATAACATTTGTAGGTACTTCAATTATTTTATACCCAGGTGGTGAACTTGGAAAGAAAATGTGTAAAATATGAGCATTTGTATTATTTTTGTAAGAACCTGCCGAGATGTTACAATCTATTTGTATACTATTTACTTTTAAAATGTTAACAATTGAATCAGATTCATGTAGTTTATCTTTGTCGAGGATTTTTTTACTAAAACCAAGTAATTCACCAATAGTATCGTGACGAGTAAAATCAAGTTTTGTTGAACAGAGAATTTCACTTTTCAGAGTATTTATGTTTGGTCGTAGAGAAAAACTAAACTTTTGTTTACCATTTTTATGATGTCCAAGATAATCTGGATCACCTATTACCGAACGAATGTAATCATTAAGATCATCTATTTCATATGATCCCGGAGGCACAGTTATATATTTCCATGTATTTCCTTCATCATAGTATAGCTTGTTTTTTCCTTCTATGATGTTTGGAATAGAATTATATGATTGAAAATCTACTAAACCAATAACCCATTCCGTGCCAGATAAATTTAAGGCAGGAGAAAAATCTACGCTTAACACAGATTTATTGCCTGTAAGTGTAATAGTTAAAGACATAATGTCTACGAACTCGAAAGAAATTGTAAGCACAAGTGACCACAGTTAAATGAATTGTACTTTTGATGTCTTCGGTAATTATAATTAATTTTAGTTTTACTATCAAAGTAATTAATTAATTCTTTAGGAGGTCTTAAATTACCGAATCCATCGAAATAATCTACTTTATTACCACGTTTTTTATAGCACACCCAATGTGTTCCTGGACCAGTTTTACTGTCTAAGTTTACTATAGCTGACTCATTGATATATGGACCAGATTTTGGTAAATCATTTCGCATATAAACGCCACGAAAATATGGTATATGTTTAGCATATTTTAACAAATCCTTATCAGTTAGGGGTCTTAACGGAAGTTTTTTTTTTGTACAGGTTTAAGATATAAACCATAACCCTTTTTATGAACACCTAAATACAGTCCATCACCTCTCTTTCCAAGAGCGATAGCTTCCATTGTTTTATTATGTCTTTGAGCTTCGAGTAATTGCTGTTTTGCTGCTTGCGCATCTTTTACAGCTTTTGCTATGCCTGCTGCGCCTCCTGCTAAAGTACCAACAGCCGATAAACCAGCAAATAATGGAATTAAGAATGGTAAAAATCCTCCTGTTTTTGGTAAAGGTATGACTCGCCCAGAATCAGTTTGCTCATAATTACGATTTTTAACAGTTCTTCGCGCAGCACTCAAAGCGGAACGTATAACATTTTTGATATTATTTGGATTCTTGTGTTTTAACGTAGCACTTCTAGCATTTTTCACAGCTTCATCAAAATAATTTCTCTTTTTCATTCTGTTTAATTTTACTAATATTATTATTTATTTTGGAAACAATGTATTCTTGCCCCTAGTTCGATTTAAACTAATAATATATATAATAAGGATTTATATTTATAAATCACATTTAGAAACGTGATCGTGTTAACATGAAGTTTGAATCGCAGTCGTGTATTTTGAAAATCTCAAATATTGATTTGCATGAGAAGAATTTTAGTAAGCATGGAAAATTATTTTCTAATAATATCAGAGCTATTATCTGTGGACCTTCAAATTCAGGAAAAACAAATCTAATCATTTCTCTTCTAACTAGTAAACATGGGTTAAAATTTGAAAACATCTACGTTTATTCAAAATCTCTGTATCAGCCAAAATATAAGTACTTGGAAAAGTTATTACAATCTATTAAAGGAATAAACTATTATCAGTTTAATCAAAATGAAAATATTATTGCATTAACAGAAATTCAACCGAATTCAATATTTATATTTGATGATATTGTAAGTGACCCACAGGAGCACATTCGGGATTATTTCAGCATGGGACGACACAAGCAAATAGATGTATTTTGTCTAATTCAGACATATGCACGAGTTTCAAAACATCTGATACGTGATAATGCAAACTTACTAATTTTATTTAAACAAGACGACTTGAACTTGCGACATATATACAATGATCATGTTAATACGGATATGACATTTAATCAATTTAAAGATTTTTGTGCTTATTGTTGGCAACAAAATAAGTTTGGCTTTGCCGTTATAGATAAAGATAGGGATTTTAATGATGGACGGTACAGAAGAGGTTTTGATGAATTTCTAGTGAGTATATAGATTGCGTAAGAACGAAATTATTGTCATAAATATTTTGGCCATTCCAACAAAATGAGTGATGCCAAAACTTTGAGTGAAATTATTAAAACCCGAGAAATAATAAAGAAGAAATTGAGGCAGCTCAAACAAGGAAGACAAGAAACAGATACACTTTTACATGAAACTTTGAAACCCATTGTCCAACCATTAGCCTCAATATCAGAAACTGTTAAAAAATTTGAAGAGGATTTCTCAACTCTTGGTCAAACTAAAATTGAACCTCAAAAGAAAAACAATGATGATCAAAGCAACAATGACAATGATTTCGAAATAAAAGACGAAGTGTTCGAGACTCCTAAACAGAAAAGGAAAAAATTAATTTTAAAAAGAGAAAAGATGCTATTTCAACCTGAAGAAACTATTGCTGAAACACCAGTACTCGAACGTAGTCCTCAGTCAATTATTCAAGAACAATATCAAACAAAAGAGGAGTTAGATGATTTGGAGAAGTCTTCTCAGGAAATTTTAGGTGATATTGCTGGAAAATATATGGCATTATATGCAATTAATAGTCCTGATATTGATAGTATGTATGGAATAAGATTAACACCGGATCAAAAATTTATGATTGGTGATTCATACGTTGAAATAGATAAAAACGATATTAATATAAATGGGGTGTGGTATGATGGTACTCCAGGTTTATATGAACTATTAACTCTTAAACTACCAAATCAGAATGTATACACCGATGAGGATAAGAAAAATTATTTAGAAATAGTACAAAAAACAAATGCTCATCGAAAAGGTTACAATAGGCTTGGAACAATCGTTACAGATCGAGGGTGGAAATATAAAAGTATTATACGGGACATAGTACCACACGTTAGAACTAGGTCTGCAATAGATTTTGGTAAAATGGCATTTGGAAGAGGACTTCCATCGTCATCTAGTGAACCACACTTGAATGTAATTAGTAAAAAAATTGAATACATGTATTGGAATAACCCAAATAAATTAGTAGGTAGATTGAAAATATTATCAGCATCTAAGTTGGCCGGTCATACGGGACATGATAATGAAATTCTTCAAATTGAGCAAGCTTTACGAGAGGCAAATATTATAATATAAAGTTAAATATTTGCTTTTTAGTTCGTTAGTCACAAAATGGTTGTTGATAAGTTCGGTCGTCATATTAGCAAACATGTGCACAATCATATATATAAGAAAATATTATCAAATTTACATCGCAAAACGATTTTACTAAATCAATTGAATAAAGAATATAATTTGAGAGGTAATCGTCTAACTGGTATAAGTGATACTCCTAAACATGACAGTGATGCAATTAATTTAAAATATATCACTAGAGAAAGTGCAAATTTGGAAAATAATGTTACTCAAAATTGTGAAAAATACGTTCAACAACAACTTTTCTTATATATGAATAAAGTGGAGGATTTAATAAAAAAAAGTAAAAGTATGATGAGAGTAAATTTTGTATTGGAACTGCGCAACGATATATATAAATTTCAAAATGGTAGTGCTGAACTTAATTACAAATTTCTATTTGATGCACTCATTAAAAAAGTAAGATATAATATTGAGAACGTGCTGATTGAAACAAGAATTAATAATAAACCAATTGAACTTAACGGCCTTTTTGTTACTGAAAAAGATATTTTAAATTTTTATCCTATTAAAGGCCGTAAGAATCCACTGACAGTGTCAGTTGAGTTAATACTAGAAACTAAGTTAATATGAGTAAAAAAGACATCGTGCAAGAATTACATAGGACAGTTCGGAAGAATTTTCCACGGAGACATGTTGTACTGAAGGGTTTGAATGATCTATATCAAGCGGATTTAGTAGAAGTAATTCCATATGCAAAAGAGAATAAAGGTTACAAGTACATATTAACAGTTATAGATGCATTCTCGAAAAGAGCGTGGGCGATACCAGTTAAATCAAAAACAGGTAAAGAAGTAACAATGGCTATGAATGAAATATTTCAGGATGGTTTTGTTCCAAAAAACTTACAAACTGACAATGGAAAAGAGTTCTACAATGAGAATTTTACAAAATTAATGAAAAAACTTAATGTTAATCACTACTCTACGTTTAGTGTTAAGAAAGCAAGTATTATTGAGAGGTTTAATCGCACACTAAAATCACTGATGTGGAAACAATTTAGTTTACAAGGATCATATCGATGGATAAATATAATTGATGATTTGGTAACAAAATACAACAGAACGAAACATTCCACAATTAAAATGAAACCCGTCGATGTAACGAGGAAAGATGAAAATAGATTATTGAACACTGTTTATAGTCACAGAAAAGTAGCAGGGCAAGCGAAATTTAATTTAAATGATTATGTTCGTATAAGCAAAAACAAATCTATTTTTGAAAAAAATTATTGGCCAAATTGGACTACTGAGATATTCAGAATTAAAAAAATTCAACCAACACTACCCGTGACATACATACTTGAAGACGAAAACGGACAAGAAATTGCTGGTGGTTTCTATGAACAAGAAATTCAAACAACAAAATATCCTAATATATACTTGGTAGAAAAAATTTTGCGTAAGAAAGGAAATAAATACTATGTTAAGTGGTTAGGTTTTGACACTAAATTTAACTCTTATATTGATAAAAAAGATTTATTATAAAATTTACAATGAAACTTTACTAATTTAAATTTTCTGCATTACTTTGTAGTTGTTGAGCCTGTATAAATAGAAATATTTTTTGTTTGAATAAAATTAGAAATATTAAAATTGTTTATAATTCTTACCTTAAGACATTTCCATCTTTCTCTTTCTGCCAATCTAAATGATTTGTTAAATTTCTTTCTCGCATTTTTGCTTAACAGAGGACGGTGGATTGGTATATTTCTTATTATTAATTTATTTTCTGTGTTTTTTTCAATATCGTAACTAGGCTCGTTACAATTATCCCACATTTCCAAACATTCGACAACATACATGTTGTTTGGTTGTTCGTTTAGCGGACGAGCAGAATCAGTATTGATATTCATACTAATAAACCATATTGTAAAATAGTGAGATATAAAATAATTATTATTTTGCATACCTGTGCAATTCTTGTGATTACTGCGGTTTGTATTTCGTATCATACAAAACACATGCACTTTATATACCCAAGCAGATTTCACTTTCTAGTTTACAATTTTAAAAATGTGTTTAATAAATAATTTACTTTTATTTAACTACGATTTATCGGTATAATTTCATTGCTTTTAAGTGTATCATTATTGTATAATGTCATGTTTATTCGAGCGTAAATGGACAAACTACATATTTAGAACTGTACAGCAGGTGAAAGTCACACGGATACATTGTAACATTCTTTAAGCAATTATAATAAATTGAAGGTTACCAACATATAAATCTACTTGAACGGCTGCAATATTTTTATATTTTCTTCTATAAATAGTTAAGGCATATATATAGAAGTATCATTCGTATCTCAAAATGTCTACTTTAAAACGTCTTAACGACCTCGGTTCTTGCACATACAAAAAAGTTGACGAATTAACAAAAAATCAAGCGTACAAAATTGAAGCTGCGAAATCAATTCACACTCAATTTGGAACTAGAGTAGTGGTAACCATTAATGAAGAAGATTATTTTTTGCCTGCACGATTTGGAAAATTGAGTGCCGAAGAAATACAAAGTTTAACATCTTTGAACATAATAAATTACACGACGGATACTGACAAATTTACGAAGATTAAATTTGAAAAGTAAGTCTGTTTCAATTATATTTGCTTGAATAATGTATTATAAGCATTTTAATTTTAGGTCAACCATGAATTAAGTTAAAACTTATGCATAAATATGTTCTATGATGACCAAGTAATATATTCTGGGGAATTTAAAAAAGAATTATTAACTTTTGTGGAGGGCTTAACACAAAGAAAAATTTTTTCATGTTTTCAATTTTTTGATCATTTTGTAGATGAAAGAAACAAAGATAACACATTTTGTTCATCTTGTTATTTTGCTAAAAGAGTACACAGGAAATATCCTGACATTAATTGTATAGATATTAGTTTTGATTCTACGGTTCATATGTGTGATTTGTTATATTTAAAAAAAATATTTTGTCAAATTTGTGAAAAAAAATTGTACTTAGCAGAAGCACCATATAATTGCAATAAATGTCAGTATTATTTTACAAAAACAAGTAAACGTAATGTTAAAAAAAATTCAGCACACCTATTAATAAAAAATTGTAATCTTCGTCATATTATTAAAAAACAATATAAACTGTAAACATGTTTTCGTGTAATTATTGTTCTAAAAATTATACAACTCGCAACATTCTACAGCGACATGAAAAATATAATTGCAAAACTAGAATAACTGTAGTTTGTGAATATTGTGGGAAGAAGTATAGTCAACTATATTACAAGGACCATTTAAATAAAATGCATAACATCACTACTACAAAGGAAAATACAACACAAGGCGAGCCTTCAACATCAAGTCCAAGAAAGCGACCAAAATATGTAACAAAAAGTAAAAACAAAACAAAGCATTGTGCGGTTTGTAATTTATACATAAAAAATAATCAATACAGTGCTCATCTTCGAAGTAATTTGCACAAATCTAAATGTTGCACAGAAAGTGCGGATCACGCAGGAATTTCCATTATTCAATCTGCATTCAAGAATAGAATAGTATCATTTAAAATAAATAATAATAATTTTGTAGACATACAGGCGTTTCTGCAAAACATTAAACCCACTGTACTTAATTTGATAGAAGAGCAAAGAAATAAATATGTTTCCATTAAATTCAATCTGGAACTTTTTGCATTGTACAAAAAATTTAAATTAGATAATATTATTGAGGAAGAAGTAAAATCCTTTAATACAAAATTTATGACAGTCGAAATTTCAACAAATATTTCCGAACTATATGATCAGCTTATATCCACAATGGAAACAAAAAGTGGTGAATTTCAAGTAAGTTCTATTGTTAAACGAGATTTATAAAATCTTTACTTTAAATATTTACTTTCAGGAAAGAGATTCCGGTTGGGCATTTGTAAAGGTACAACACCTAGAAATCAATATTAACAAATACTCGCCGATGAGGGCCTCGTCTTACATTGAATTACCAGCAGATATAAAAATTAAACATGCCTGTATTAATGTTGTGAACAACGATGAATATTGTTTTAAATGGTCAATTCTTGCTGCACTGCATCCTTCTACTCATCATGCCGAACGAATAACTCCGTACATACGATATAAAGATGAATTAGATTTCACAGGTATAGATTTTCCGGTAGCTTTAAAAAATATTTCTAAATTTGAACATTTAAATAATATTTCAATAAACGTGTTCGGTACTGAAAAAAATTTAAAAACTAATAAACATGACATTGTTGGCCCATTACATCATACACAAAGAAGACAAAATGTACATGTTAATTTATTATACATAAGTGAAAATAATTCTGGTCATTATGTTTTAATTAAAAATTTATCTCGTTTGGTAAGTACTCAAATTAATCAAAAACAACATAGAAAATACATTTGTGATGGTTGTTTGATAAAATTCAATAGTAACAAAAAATTATTAGATCATCAACGCTTTGATTGTGGGGAAATAGTAACTATTTTACCTACTGAGGATGAAAAAATTCTAAAGTTCACACATCATGAGAAAAAATTAATAGTTCCTTTTGTTATTTATGCAGACTTTGAATGTTTACAAATTCCTGTAGATACGTGTTCGCCAAATCCAGATAAATCATTTACTCACGTTACTCATATTCATAAACCTTATAGTTTTGCTTACTATATAAAATGTTCTTATAACGATTCGTTAAGTAAATTTCACACGTACGTAGGTGAAGATGCATCTGACAAATTTGTTCAATGTATCGTAAATGAAACTAAAGATATTTACACAAATCACTTAAAAACAATTGTTCCAATGATTCCTCTATCGCAACAAGAAGAACAAAGTTATAATTCTGCAATAGTTTGTCACATATGCGAGGATAAATTTACCGATAATCAAAAAGTTCGTGATCATGATCATCTAACGGGTAAGTTCAGAGGCGCTGCCCATTTTGATTGCAACCTTAATTTTAAAATTCCTAAATTTATACCTGTATTTTTTCATAATTTAAGTGGATATGATTCACATTTGTTTATAAAAGATTTGGCTTTTAATGACGAAAAAATTCACATAATTCCACAAAATAAAGAAAAATATATTTCATTTTCGAAAACAGTTTTGGTTGATGAAATAAATTTCAGAAAAACATATCTAAGTTTAAGATTTATCGATTCTTTTAAATTCATGGGTAAATCACTTGACAGTTTAGCAAAAAATTTAAAACAAAATCAGTTTAAGGAAACATCGAAGTATTTTACAAATTCTAAACAATTAAATCTAATGACCAAAAAAGGAGTATTTCCTTATCAATATATGGATTCTTTTGAAAAATTGAACGAAACCAAATTACCAAAAAAAGATTTATTTTTCAATATAATGAATAAATCACATATTTCAGATGATGAATACAATCATGCAATTGATGTTTGGAATGTATTTAATTGTCATACAATGAAAGATTATTCAAATATTTACCTTAAAACTGATGTATTAATTCTCGCAGATATTTTCGAAAATTTTAGAAATGTTTGTTTTAAAGTGTATTGTTTGGATCCTTGTCAGTATTTAACCACGCCATCTTTAAGTTGGGACGCAATGCTTAAATACACGAAAATTAATTTAGAACTCTTCACAGATATCGAAATGTTACATTTTATTAAAAAAGGAATTCGTGGTGGAGTTTCCATGTGTTCAAACCGGTATTCAAAAGCTAATAACGAATATGTTGAAATGTTTGATTCAAATAGTCCTTCTAAATATATAGGATATTGGGATGCAAATAATTTATACGGTTTAGCAATGTCAATGTATCTACCTACATCTAACTTTAAATGGCTTGAACAAAACGAAATAGACGACATAGATATAACAAGTATATCTGAAACTTCAAGTACAGGTTTCATTCTACAAGTTGATTTGGATTATCCTGAGGAATTACATGATAAGCATAATGATTTACCATTTTGTCCAGAGAATATCGTATCGCCTATTTCAAAATTTCAAAACAAAAAACTTATTCCAAATTTATATAACAAATCGAAATATATAATTCATTATCGTAATTTACAACAAGCCATTGATAACGGTTTGATTATAACAAATGTTCATCGTGTCCTTAGCTTTGATCAATCAAACTGGCTAAAAAAATACATCGATTTAAATACAAATTTACGCATGCAAGCACAAAATGATTTTGAAAAAGATTTTTATAAATTAATGAATAACTCTGTATATGGCAAAACAATGGAAAACGTAGATAAACGAGTAAATGTAAGATTAATAACACATTGGGAAAATATTGGGAGAAAGGAGGGAGCACAATGTCTTATTGCAAAACCAAATTTTCACAGCTTATCGATATTTTCTGAAAATCTCGTAGCAATTCAAATGAATAAATTAAAAATTAAATATAACAAACCAATTTATCTAGGTTTCACAGTATTAGAATTGTCCAAATATCACATGTATAATTTTCACTACAAATCAATGAAAAATAAATTTGAAAATCAAATTAAACTACTATATACTGACACTGATTCACTTATTTATGAATTCAAAATGAATAATATATATGACGAAATGAAAAATAATTTGAATGAATTTGATACTTCAAATTTTGCAGAAAATAATCAATTTAATATGCCTCTTGTCAATAAAGGAGAATTAGGAAAATTTAAAGATGAAATGGGTGGCAAAATTATATTGGAATTTGTAGGTTTACGTTCAAAAATGTATTCAATTAAAACTGAAAGTAAAGAAATAAAAAAAGCAAAAGGTATTAAGGGGCATATAGTGAAAAACAAGTTGGCTCATGATGATTATAAAAACACATTATTCACAAATCAAATAACCTACGCAAATCAAAACACTTTCAAGTCAATAAAACATGTATTATATACTCAAAAACAAAACAAGTTATGTTTATCGGCAAACGATGATAAAAGATTTCTTTTGGAAAACAGTACAGACACGTTATCTTGGGGTCATCATAGAATATTAGATTTCAATTAATCCTGTACCTATTATATTATTTGTATATGTACTTATAATTGTAGTCATAATTATGTAAATAAAGTAATTCACAAAATAATATTTGTATTTGTACTTATAATTGTAGTCATAATTATGTAAATAAAGTAATTCACAAAATAAATGTATTATTTCTTAAATTCCTTGGTTGAATTTCAAGATCGGCGCGAAGCAGAACAACCAATCAGAACGCTTCTCAGAAAACATGCTTAAAATGGTGGGGGAGCCGTTCTGCGCATACTTTTCTTATGGAGAAAGTATGCGCGAACCTGTAAAAAGCCGAACGTGCTGTCCTAGAACCGGCCAATTCATACTACTGTCATTTTGACATTTATTTATAAGTTCTCTCAAATAACAATGATTTCATAAATTATATCAGCATATAACATGGAAAATAAAAATTAATAAAAGAAAACCAGAATAATATATTAAGGTATAATTGTGTTTTTGTCAAAAGATTTTTATTTAAGAATTTGTGCGAATAGAAAAAGTACTAGAATTGGAATTGGCGTTCACAAAATATTGTTTAATTTATTCTGAAATCTACAAAGATCGTACGTATTAAGATTCTGTTTTATCTTCAACATATTTATAATTTATTTAAACTAATACACAATTTCAAAATTAATTTTTGTACAAATTTATTAATTTATGTATTAAAACAATTTTTTTTAATTTATTAAATGATAATTTTACCTATATGTTTGTTTATTATAAGTTTTATGCTTAAAATAATTAATTTCATAATTCTAAAATTGCATAAAATAAAGAAGACAGATATTTAACATAATTTCGTAAATTACGAGAATGACAACTGCCATTTTGACATTTATTTCTTGATTTACAATCACATGGAAGTGTTTTAGAAATCTATTGATGATATTAAAAGGAAAAGTTATTAAAACTATATAAAAATGTGAAAGAATACTGTGTAATGTTGTAGAATAATATATAAACAAGCAATAAACATTCATAATTTTTTCCCAAATTTTTTTCAACTATTGCATGGTCTTTAGGTATGTATATTCTTTTATAGTAATGGTAAAAATTTATAATCCGGCTTGCATTTAATTTTGTTATTATTATACTTACAATAAGTTGTAACTTTAAATTAAAAATGCCGGAATTTTTGTAGAAACTGCATTAGGAAAAAGTATAAAATATTTTGTACATAGTTTCTTATATGGTTTTTATTTTATTTTAATAATAACAGTTGTTAATTAAATGTTAATGTAGGTAAAAAAATATTAATTTGGAGTCACATAGTCGAAAGACTAATTCGAAATTTGATTTCTTGTTAATAAATTGACATTAACGACTGTTAGAATATATTTCGTGAGAAAATGTACGAAATATATGAAAATAATATCTCTTTTTTTGCAAGGTTTGCATATATTTGAGCTATGAATACTTAGAAGGGAAATTCGAAGATATGAAACGAATGGAGAATATTTTAAAAAATTATAAAGTCATGTGTTCAAAAATTTCTATATGCTCGTTCCAAAAATTTTGCAGCGATCCTCGTACCCCTCGTACGTATGTCGAAACGAAGATCAAAACAGAGAATCAAACCTAGATTCATGGAATACGACAGATCAGTGATCATTGACATTGATTATCTATCTGATAAGCTTGTTTCTAATGATGGATTGAATTGATTTTTATATCAAAGTAGCTAGCTGGATGAAGTCTTAAATTGGTAATGGTGAATTTCAAATAAGTGACTAATCTAGAATACAATAAGTCTAGGTATAATAATTTAAATGTTGTGTTAATAAAAAATATTTTTATAATTAATTATTAATTATTTAATTTAATAAATATATAATAAAAAATATATAAAAAAATGTTAATGTCCCATTGAAAACAATAATTAATATTGACAAAAAAATGTATATTCTGTCGGTAGGTAGCTAGGGGGTGCGAAGTACAACAGCATAAGAGGGGGTCTACAAGGTGGTGCGCAGGGCCCCCCGGTCTCCCCTGCGGCTGAAAAAGAAAAGAACAGCGGCCGCAGACAAAGGGAGAACACGTTGGAGGCCCTGCGACGCCACTGGGACCTACCCACCCCGGTAGTCGCCTGCATTTTCTTTTTCACTGTCATATTCGTATTCACCTTTTCTGGTTCAAACCTTTTATAATTCAATACTATTTTTTTATATATATTTTTTTCATTTTTAAAATAATTAATTCCATGTTTCTAACATCGCGTTATATGGAAATAATGATAGTCTAACATAATTACATATATTTTCAAGATTACAAGAAGTTATAATATGACATACGTCATTTTGACATTTATTTATAAGTTCTCTCAAATAACAATGATTTCATAAATTATATCAGCATATAACATGGAAAATAAAAATTAATAAAAGAAAACCAGAATAATATATTAAGGTATAATTGTGTTTTTGTCAAAAGATTTTTATTTAAGAATTTGTGCGAATAGAAAAAGTACTAGAATTGGAATTGGCGTTCACAAAATATTGTTTAATTTATTCTGAAATCTACAAAGATCGTACGTATTAAGATTCTGTTTTATCTTCAACATATTTATAATTTATTTAAACTAATACACAATATCAAAATTAATTTTTGTACAAATTTATTAATTTATGTATTAAAACAATTTTTTTTAATTTATTAAATGATAATTTTACCTATATGTTTGTTTATTATAAGTTTTATGCTTAAAATAATTAATTTCATAATTCTAAAATTGCATAAAATAAAGAAGACAGATATTTAACATAATTTCGTAAATTACGAGAATGACAACTGCCATTTTGACATTTATTTCTTGATTTACAATCACATGGAAGTGTTTTAGAAATCTATTGATGATATTAAAAGGAAAAATTATTAAAACTATATAAAAATGTGAAAGAATACTGTGTAATGTTGTAGAATAATATATAAACAAGCAATAAACATTCATAATTTTTTCCCAAATTTTTTTCAACTATTGCATGGTCTTTAGGTATGTATATTCTTTTATAGTAATGGTAAAAATTTATAATCCGGCTTGCATTTAATTTTGTTATTATTATACTTACAATAAGTTGTAACTTTAAATTAAAAATGCCGGAATTTTTGTAGAAACTGCATTAGGAAAAAGTATAAAATATTTTGTACATAGTTTCTTATATGGTTTTTATTTTATTTTAATAATAACAGTTGTTAATTAAATGTTAATGTAGGTAAAAAAATATTAATTTGGAGTCACATAGTCGAAAGACTAATTCGAAATTTGATTTCTTGTTAATAAATTGACATTAACGACTGTTAGAATATATTTCGTGAGAAAATGTACGAAATATATGAAAATAATATCTCTTTTTTTGCAAGGTTTGCATATATTTGAGCTATGAATACTTAGAAGGGAAATTCGAAGATATGAAACGAATGGAGAATATTTTAAAAAATTATAAAGTCATGTGTTCAAAAATTTCTATATGCTCGTTCCAAAAATTTTGCAGCGATCCTCGTACCCCTCGTACGTATGTCGAAACGAAGATCAAAACAGAGAATCAAACCTAGATTCATGGAATACGACAGATCAGTGATCATTGACATTGATTATCTATCTGATAAGCTTGTTTCTAATGATGGATTGAATTGATTTTTATATCAAAGTAGCTAGCTGGATGAAGTCTTAAATTGGTAATGGTGAATTTCAAATAAGTGACTAATCTAGAATACAATAAGTCTAGGTATAATAATTTAAATGTTGTGTTAATAAAAAATATTTTTATAATTAATTATTAATTATTTAATTTAATAAATATATAATAAAAAAATATATAAAAAAATGTTAATGTCCCATTGAAAATAATAATTAATATTGACAAAAAAATGTATATTCTGTCGGTAGGTAGCTAGGGGGTGCGAAGTACAACAGCATAAGAGGGGGTCTACAAGGTGGTGCGCAGGGCCCCCCGGTCTCCCCTGCGGCTGAAAAAGAAAAGAACAGCGGCCGCAGACAAAGGGAGAACACGGTGGAGGCCCTGCGACGCCACTGGGACCTACCCACCCCGGTAGTCGCCTGCATTTTCTTTTTCACTGTCATATTCGTATTCACCTTTTCTGGTTCAAACCTTTTATAATTCAATACTATTTTTTTATATATATTTTTTTCATTTTTAAAATAATTAATTCCATGTTTCTAACATCGCGTTATATGGAAATAATGATAGTCTAACATAATTACATATATTTTCAAGATTACAAGAAGTTATAATATGACATACGTCATTTTGACATTTATTTATAAGTTCTCTTAAATAACAATGATTTCATAAATTATATCAGCATATAACATGGAAAATAAAAATTAATAAAAGAAAACCAGAATAATATATTAAGGTATAATTGTGTTTTTGTCAAAAGATTTTTATTTAAGAATTTGTGCGAATAGAAAAAGTACTAGAATTGGAATTGGCGTTCACAAAATATTGTTTAATTTATTCTGAAATCTACAAAGATCGTACGTATTAAGATTCTGTTTTATCTTCAACATATTTATAATTTATTTAAACTAATACACAATTTCAAAATTAATTTTTGTACAAATTTATTAATTTATGTATTAAAACAATTTTTTTTAATTTATTAAATGATAATTTTACCTATATGTTTGTTTATTATAAGTTTTATGCTTAAAATAATTAATTTCATAATTCTAAAATTGCATAAAATAAAGAAGACAGATATTTAACATAATTTCGTAAATTACGAGAATGACAACTGCCATTTTGACATTTATTTCTTGATTTACAATCACATGGAAGTGTTTTAGAAATCTATTGATGATATTAAAAGGAAAAGTTATTAAAACTATATAAAAATGTGAAAGAATACTGTGTAATGTTGTAGAATAATATATAAACAAGCAATAAACATTCATAATTTTTTCCCAAATTTTTTTCAACTATTGCATGGTCTTTAGGTATGTATATTCTTTTATAGTAATGGTAAAAATTTATAATCCGGCTTGCATTTAATTTTGTTATTATTATACTTACAATAAGTTGTAACTTTAAATTAAAAATGCCGGAATTTTTGTAGAAACTGCATTAGGAAAAAGTATAAAATATTTTGTACATAGTTTCTTATATGGTTTTTATTTTATTTTAATAATAACAGTTGTTAATTAAATGTTAATGTAGGTAAAAAAATATTAATTTGGAGTCACATAGTCGAAAGACTAATTCGAAATTTGATTTCTTGTTAATAAATTGACATTAACGACTGTTAGAATATATTTCGTGAGAAAATGTACGAAATATATGAAAATAATATCTCTTTTTTTGCAAGGTTTGCATATATTTGAGCTATGAATACTTAGAAGGGAAATTCGAAGATATGAAACGAATGGAGAATATTTTAAAAAATTATAAAGTCATGTGTTCAAAAATTTCTATATGCTCGTTCCAAAAATTTTGCAGCGATCCTCGTACCCCTCGTACGTATGTCGAAACGAAGATCAAAACAGAGAATCAAACCTAGATTCATGGAATACGACAGATCAGTGATCATTGACATTGATTATCTATCTGATAAGCTTGTTTCTAATGATGGATTGAATTGATTTTTATATTGTGGTGATATTTCTATTCTAATATCACAGTTACCTGCATTCCTATGTTTTTATTGTTTTTCATACAGTTCAAACATATGTCATTAATTTACTTTGTTTAATTAATTACCTTTAGTTTATGATTAATAAAGCCTCAATTCCCAATAAAGGTTTTTATCATTACAATTTATTAATCATATTATAAATATATCAAGAATGGATCGTTTCCTGAAACCGGACAAATTCGATACAGACCCTCATTCGCCGTTGGCAACTCAAGATTGGAAGTACTGGTTAAAAACTTTTGAAAATTTCACTGCTTCTTTTGAGGAAATTAATGATGCCAGTAAACTTCGACTCCTTATAAACCATGTATCTCCAAAGGTATATCAATTAATTGCAGAAAGTACTACGTATGAAGCAGCTCTAGCTATATTAAATGGAATTTATGTGAAACCTACAAACGAAATTTTTGCTAGACATAAGTTAGCCACACGAAAGCAAGTATATGAAGAATCGATTGATCAGTATCATCAAGCTTTACAGTTGCTAAGTCAAAGTTGTGAATTTAAAGCTGTGGATGCTGAAAATCACCGAAATAGCTACGTACGTGATGCATTCATACGTGGCATACATTCACAGACCATACGTTTAAGACTACTAGAATTCAATACCCTGACATTGGATGAGGCTGTCGAGAAGGCTCGTGCTTTGGAATCAGCACAAAATCAGTCTGTCTCTTATTCAACAGTCAATGTAGGCCTGAATGCAGCTGCCACTACTTCAATTAATGATTCTAGTCAGGACTCTACGAGTACTACTCTAGCAGCTACTACTTCTAAACAGAAATGTTTTTTCTGTGGTCACGCCCGTCACAAATCTCGCCTGCAATGTCCTGCGAAGGAAGCTATTTGCAATAACTGTAATAAGGTGGGACATTATGCAGTGGTGTGCAGATCAGAAAAGAAGAACCAAAAGGCTGCAGCTCTAATTGCAGCCTCCTCGACTTCTTTAGATAAGGCAACTGTTGCTATTCAGGTAAACGAAGTACCTACTTATGCTTTAATTGATACAGGCAGTACTGAAACTTTTATGTCAAAGAAATTTGCTGAGGAGTGTAATTTCAAACAATACTCTACAAATGGTTCTGTCTCTATGGCATCTACGACTCTTACTACTAAAATTTCTAATTATTGTCTTGCCAAATTGCATCTTCTCGGACATTCCTATGAAGAAGTGAAATTGAATATATTACCTGACTTATGTGCCAATGTCATAGTTGGGCATGACTTACTAAAACAACACTCTGAATTAAAATTTTCATTTGGAGGTTCTAAACCACCTTTAACAATATGTTATTTAGCTCCTGTTAAAATTAAACCACCTCCGCTATTTGAATATCTTACTGGAAGGGATATCAAGCCGATAGCCACGAAATCTAGAAAACTTTCCAATGAAGACAATGAGTTTATGCAGAACGAAATTCGTAAATTACTAGCCGATGGTATTATTGAAGAAAGTAGATCACCATGGAGAGCACAAGCATTTGTTGTGAAGAACGAAAATCACAAGAAAAGAATGGTAATAGATTATTCCCAAACCATCAATCGTTATACATTCCTAGATGCTTATCCTATACCGAATTTGGAACAAATAGTGTCTAAAGTATCGAAAAATTCTTACTTTAGCACCATTGACTTCAAGAGTGCCTATCATCAAATTCCGCTAAGAGAAAAGGATCGACCTTTTACTGCTTTTGAGGGTTGTGGTAAATTATACCAGTTTTGTCGCTTAGCCTTCGGTCTAACGGATGGAGTCCCTACTTTTCAACGAGTAATCGATGACGTAATATTTAAAGAAAAATTACAAAAAACATATGCATACCTAGATGACGTCACTGTTTGTGGGAAAGATAAAGCAGAACATGACCAAAATTTGAAGAACTTCATGGATGCAGTTAAAAAATACAGGTTTACAATTAATCAAGAGAAAAGTAAATACGCTCTTACATCAATAACTTTGCTGGGTTATAAAATAGAAAATAATACAATCTCTCCAGATCCAGACCGGTTAAAACCATTGTTAAATCTACCTGCTCCAAGAACATCAAAAGAATTGGAACGAACAATAGGAATGTTCGCGCACTATTCACGGTGGATACCTAATTACTCCGATAAAATAAGAAGACTCCTCAATACTAAAACTTTTCCCATATCTCCTGAGGTAAAATCTGATTTTGAAAACATTAAAATAGAGATTTCAAAATCCATGGTAAGCACTATAGATGACAAGGTGCCATTTGTTGTTGAAACAGATGCTTCAGACTATTCAATTTCCGCTGTGCTTTCTCAGTTGGGTCGGCCTGTAGCTTTCTTTTCGCAGAAGCTTAACGATTGTGAACTGAAGCATTCGGCGGTAGAAAAAGAAGCTTACGCTATCGTTGGAGCTCTAAAGAAGTGGAGACACTATTTGATGGGTCGAAATTTCAATATTATTACGGATCAGCGTTCAGTATCTTTCATGTTCGATAAGAATCATAAAAACAAAATTAAAAACGAAAAAATTCAACGATGGAGACTAGAATTGTCATGTTATACTTATGAAATTTTGTACAGACCTGGGAAACAAAATCAAATAGCTGACACATTTTCAAGAGTATGCGGTTCTATTACTACTACTAAATTATATTCACTTCACTGTGACTTGTGTCATCCAGGCATAACTCGTATGGTTCATTGGGTCAGAACACATAATCTTCCGTATTCGGTGGAGGATGTACGCAGGATGACAGCATCTTGCCCATCATGTGCTGTCGTGAAACCAAAATTTTACAAAAATAACAATACTTCGCTTATCAAAGCTACACATCCTTTCGAACGGCTCAGTATGGATTTTAAAGGGCCATTGCCATCAAAGTCAAAGAATAAGTATTTACTCACGATAATAGATGAATACTCCAGGTTTCCATTCGCATACCCATGTCCAGATATGAGCTCTGCCACAGTAATCGACTGTCTAGTAGATTTATTCTCAATTTTCGGAGTGCCATCATATGTTCATTCGGACAGAGGTACTTCATTCATATCTAGGGAGTTACAATCTTTTCTTCATACGAGAGGGGTAGCAACATCAATGTCCACTCCGTACAATCCACCTGGAAACGGACAAATCGAGAGAGAAAACGGAACAATTTGGCGAACTATTTCCCTTGCTTTAAAAAACAACAATTTAAACGTTTGTGACTGGGAAATGATACTTGCAGATGCACTTCATTCAATTCGATCTTTGTTATGTACAGCAACCAACGAAACTCCTCATGAAAGAATGTTTAAACATTATCGAAGATCTTCTAATGGATGTTCACTACCGTCATGGTTAAAACCTTCTGCTAAAGTGCTCATGAAGAAACACGTGCGTTTGAGCAAATATGATCCGTTAGTAGAAGAAGCAGAGCTAATTGACGTAAATCCACAATACGCCCGAGTTAAATTGGGAGATGGCAGAGAAGCAACAGTATCCTTAAAACATTTAGCGCCAACGGGGGATAGTGAGGATACTACATTAAATTTCGAGTCAGTTATTTCAGAAGAACCAATAAATCAGTTTTCACAGAATACAGATAAAGGAGCAGAAAACGCAGATTCATTTCCTACAGCTCCTTCTGTAACGCCAAACGTATCCAACGCCGAACCTGTCATTACTCACCAATGTTCAACTGACTTAGAAAATAATTCTCAAAGACGATCATCAAGAGAAAGACGACTCCCGCCAAAATTCAAAGATTACGTCATGAAATAGAGGGAGGAAGACTGTGGTGATATTTCTATTCTAATATCACAGTTACCTGCATTCCTATGTTTTTATTGTTTTTCATACAGTTCAAACATATGTCATTAATTTACTTTGTTTAATTAATTACCTTTAGTTTATGATTAATAAAGCCTCAATTCCCAATAAAGGTTTTTATCATTACATATATCAAAGTAGCTAGCTGGATGAAGTCTTAAATTGGTAATGGTGAATTTGTCGTCTGTCATCACCAAAGCACGAGCGACTACTACATACTAATAAATAAAATAATATCATACATACATTGTAAAAAACAAATTAATGTTCTAATAAATAATGTCAAAAATAAATACGTTTGAAAACTATAAGCTATTTATTTTACAACAGGTTATGGGCCCAGTCCCAGAACAACTCTGAATTAAATAATATAAAACCACCACAAGGTAAAAAGATTAAAATACTTTTTATAATTACTCACCATTATGAGTAATTATCGTATCGAGCCTTTAAAAAGGGATAACTTTGATACATGGAAACTACAAGCTCAAGCACTATTAACAAGAATAGGCTTATGGAATTATATATCAGGCAAAATTAAGAAACCCCCTGCTGATAAAATTGAGGAAGTAAATAAATGGGAACAGGAGGATTTAAACGCTAAGTCTGAATTAATATTAATTATATCTCCTTCTGAATTGAAACAAATAAAAAATTGTAAAACTTCCAAAAATGTATGGGATACCCTGCTACAAAATTATCAAAGTAAAGGTCCCGCTCGCAAAGCAACACTTCTAAAACAACTAATATTACAAAAAATGACTGACAATGATGATATTCGTAATCACTTAAATAACTTTACTGATATTGTAGATAAGCTGGCAGAAATGGACATTACAATTAATTCCGATCTTCTGAGTATTATGATGTTATACTCATTATCTCCTTCTTTTGAAAATTTTCGTGTAGCAATAGAATCCCGAGATGATTTACCGACACCCGAAAATTTGAAAATTAAAATTATTGAAGAGAGTGAAGCAAGGAATAAAAATAATAATACAAAGGAAAATGCCTTCATAGGAAATTATAGCAAAAATAAAAAACAGCAAAACAATTACAGATATAATAATAAAAATAAATTTGATTCCAGATTGAAATGTAAGAAATGTAATCGATTTGGTCATCTAACCGAAAATTGTTATGCAAAAAATACGGATAATAAGACAAATCAATCAACATTTAAAATTGAAGAAAGTCTGTCATCATTAAATTTTTTAAATACAAATCAATTGTCCTGGTGCATTGATAGCGGCTGCACATCACATATGTGTGCAAATAAATATAATTTTCAGGAAATAAATGAAAATACAGGTTCTTTAAAACTTGCTTCAAGTGATGCGACAGCAGAAATAAAAGGAAATGGTAATGTAGATATAGAAAATAAATTTTCTAAAATAAAGCTAACGGACGTATTATACGTGCCTACATTAAATACAAATTTGATGTCAGTAAGTAAAATAACAGAAAAAGGATACAAGGTACTATTTAAAAAATATAATGCAGAAATTATTGATTTTAAAGGAAATGTTATTTTTAAAGCATATAAAGCTGAAAATGGTTTATATTACTCGAATCATACAGCAAGAATTAATCAGATGTCAAATTTTTCAGCCGAAAACAACAAAATTTTAAATTGGCACAAAAAACTTGGACATCTAAATGAAGCAGATATGAAACTAGCTCTTAAAGGAAAGCTTTTAAATGGTCTTGAATTTAATCCACAAACAAAATTAGACGACTGCGAAATTTGTATAAAGGGAAAATTGTCAAGACTGCCTTTCCCCACTAGAGAAACGCAGAAAAATACCGAATTACTACATACAATTCACTCTGATGTTTGTGGACCATTCCGTGTGCAAACACCAGGAGGATCCAGGTATTTCGTCACATTTATAGATGAATATTCTAGGTTTACAGAAATATATTTTTTAAAACACAAAAATGAAGTCTTAGACATATTTAAAACATATAAAGCCAAAGTAGAAAACCAAACAGGTAAGAAAATAAAATATTTGCAAAGTGACAATGAAAGAGCCGAATATTGCAATAATGAATTTGACAAATATTTAAAAAATTGCGGAATTCAAAGACGACTTTCAGCACCTCGAACTCCACAACAAAATGGGTTAGCAGAAAGAAAGAATCGCACTATTTTAGATAAAACGAGATGCCTTTTACTAGACGCAAATCTACCGCAAATGTTTTGGGCCGAAGCTGTCAATACAGCAAATTACCTTATAAACAGATCACCTTCACGATCTATTAATGGTGAAACACCATTTCAAAGATGGACTGGTCGTATTCCTTCTGTTCGACACTTACAAATTTTTGGAACAAAGGCATTTGTTCTAAATAAAAACCAAAATAAAGGAAAATTTGCACCGCGAACTACTGAAGGGATATTCATGGGATATTCTCTGACATCAAAAGCATTCAGAATATGGATACCTAATCTAAGAAATATAATTATTAGTCGAGATGTTAAATTTATAAATAACACTAATAATAATTATGCACAGGTACCAGAAGAACATAAAACATTATTAGAAATAGACGATGATACCGATACTGTCAGCATTCCTCGACCAGAAAATACTACTCAAAATATACAAGAACAAGAACCTATTGAAATTCAAGAAATTGAAGAAAATAATATAAATACAAGACCCCGTAGAAGTACAAAACCACCGTCTTGGACTCAAGATTTTGAAATGTGTAATTATTGTAATGAAAATCAAAACGGAGAATGGAATGAAGCAATAAAAGAAGAAATTAAAGCTCATATTAAAAATGACACCTGGAGAATTATAAAGAAAAAAGAAAACAAAAAACCAATTGACAGTAAACTAGTCCTAAAAAATAAATTAAATTCTGACGGATCAATCGAAAGAAAAAAGGCTAGACTTGTAGCTCGAGGATTTTCACAACAGTACAATATAGACTATCATGAAACTTTCGCACCAGTAGTCAAACTAAATTCTATTCGTTTTCTTTTAGGACTGGCTGCAGAAGAAAATTTAAATATTGTTCAATTAGATGTATCTACAGCATACTTAAACGGTGAAATAGAAGAAGAAATTTATATGAAAATACCAGATTATTTGGAAAAATTTATATATGAAATAGTTATCGAAGAAAGTACAAATGAAGATAAAAGCTTATACGAAAAAGCAATAAAAATGTTACAAGATATCAGAAACGAGAAAGATAAAAAGGTATGTTTACTACAGAAGGCTCTGTATGGCTTGAAACAGTCTGGACGTCAATGGTTTAAAAAACTAGACACTACTTTAAAAAATCTAGGTTTTCAATCTTCAATAGCAGATCCTTGCATTTACAAGATTGAAAAAGGGGGAGAGAAAATAATAATTGCTGTTTATGTGGACGACATATTAATTGCATCATCAAATGATAAAGCAATAAATGTAATCAAAGAAAAACTCATGAACACTTTTAAAATGCGAGATTTGGGAAACTTAAAATATTGTCTCGGAATTGAATTCACAAAAGGCAAAAACGAATACAGAATAAATCAAAGAAAATATATAGAAGACATTTTAGAAAAATACAATATGAAGGACAGTAAAATTTCAAACACGCCTATGGAACCAGGATTAAAATTAGAAAAGGTAAAAATTGATGAAAATAAAAATTTACCTTATCAAAATTTAATTGGATCACTTATGTTCTTATCAGTAGCAACTAGACCAGATATAGCTTATGCGGTAAGCTATTTGAGCCAATTCAACAACTGTTTTGGTCATGAACATTGGCAAGCTGCTAAACAAGTTTTAAAATATTTAAAAGGAACCCAAGATTTTTCTCTTATTTACAATAAAACAGGTAAACCGATGATTGGATTAGCTGATGCTGATTGGGCCAGCTGCACCATAGATCGAAGATCCTACACCGGATATTGTTTTATTTATGCTGGAGGACCTATAAGTTGGCAATCGAAAAAACAAAGAACAGTGGCTTTGTCTACAGCTGAAGCCGAATATATGGCCCTTACTGAAGCTGCAAAGGAAGCTATACACCTAAAGCAATTAGCAAATGACTTAGGTATTCAACAAACAAAAATAATTATATACAACGACAATCAAGCAGCAAAATCTTTAGCTACAAACCCGATTGTAAGTTCAAAATCAAAACATATAAAAATCAAGGAACACTTTATAAGAGAAGCTATACAAAATGAAGATGTAGAAATATTATATCGTGAAAGCAGCGATATGGAAGCAGATATATTTACAAAAGCATTGCCTAAACAAAAACTCTTCATTTTCAGAGGAAAACTAAATCTTCATCCGTACCGCTCGTGAGGGGGAGTGTCGTCTGTCATCACCAAAGCACGAGCGACTACTACATACTAATAAATAAAATAATATCATACATACATTGTAAAAAACAAATTAATGTTCTAATAAATAATGTCAAAAATAAATACGTTTGAAAACTATAAGCTATTTATTTTACAACAGAATTTCAAATAAGTGACTAATCTAGAATACAATAAGTCTAGGTATAATAATTTAAATGTTGTGTTAATAAAAAATATTTTTATAATTAATTATTAATTATTTAATTTAATAAATATATAATAAAAAAATATATAAAAAAATGTTAATGTCCCATTGAAAATAATAATTAATATTGACAAAAAAATGTATATTCTGTCGGTAGGTAGCTAGGGGGTGCGAAGTACAACAGCATAAGAGGGGGTCTACAAGGTGGTGCGCAGGGCCCCCCGGTCTCCCCTGCGGCTGAAAAAGAAAAGAACAGCGGCCGCAGACAAAGGGAGAACACGGTGGAGGCCCTGCGACGCCACTGGGACCTACCCACCCCGGTAGTTATTAAAACTATATAAAAATGTGAAAGAATACTGTGTAATGTTGTAGAATAATATATAAACAAGCAATAAACATTCATTATTTTTTCCCAAATTTTTTTCAACTATTGCATGGTCTTTAGGTATGTATATTCTTTTATAGTAATGGTAAAAATTTATAATCCGGCTTGCATTTAATTTTGTTATTATTATACTTACAATAAGTTGTAACTTTAAATTAAAAATGCCGGAATTTTTGTAGAAACTGCATTAGGAAAAATTATAAAATATTTTGTACATAGTTTCTTATATGGTTTTTATTTTATTTTAATAATAACAGTTGTTAATTAAATGTTAATGTAGGTAAAAAAATATTAATTTGGAGTCACATAGTCGAAAGACTAATTCGAAATTTGATTTCTTGTTAATAAATTGACATTAACGACTGTTAGAATATATTTCGTGAGAAAATGTACGAAATATATGAAAATAATATCTCTTTTTTGCAAGGTTTGCATATAATTGAGCTATGAATACTTAGAAGGGAAATTCGAAGATATGAAACGAATGGAGAATATTTTAAAAAATTATAAAGACATGTGTTCAAAAATTTCTATATGCTCGTTCCAAAAATTTTGCAGCGATCCTCGTACCCCTCGTACGTATGTCGAAACGAAGATCAAAACAGAGAATCAAACCTAGATTCATGGAATACGACAGATCAGTGATCATTGACATTGATTATCTATCTGATAAGCTTGTTTCTAATGATGGATTGAATTGATTTTTATATCAAAGTAGCTAGCTGGATGAAGTCTTAAATTGGTAATGGTGAATTTCAAATAAGTGACTAATCTAGAATACAATAAGTCTAGGTATAATTTAAATGTTGTGTTAATAAAAAAATATTTTTATAATTAATTATTAATTATTTAATTTAATAAATATATAATAAAAAAATATATAAAAAAATGTTAATGTCCCATTGAAAATAATAATTAATATTGACAAAAAAATGTATATTCTGTCGGTAGGTAGCTAGGGGGTGCGAAGTACAACAGCATAAGAGGGGGTCTACAAGGTGGTGCGCAGGGCCCCCCGGTCTCCCCTGCGGCTGAAAAAGAAAAGAACAGCGGCCGCAGACAAAGGGAGAACACGTTGGAGGCCCTGCGACGCCACTGGGACTTACCCACCCCGGTAGTCGCCTGCATTTTCTTTTTCACTGTCATATTCGTATTCACCTTTTCTGGTTCAAACCTTTTATAATTCAATACTATTTTTTTATATATATTTTTTTCATTTTTAAAATAATTAATTCCATGTTTCTAACATCGCGTTATATGGAAATAATGATAGTCTAACATAATTACATATATTTTCAAGATTACAAGAAGTTATAATATGACATACGTCATTTTGACATTTATTTATAAGTTCTCTCAAATAACAATATGATTTCATAAATTATATCAGCATATAACATGGAAAATAAAAATTAATAAAAGAAAACCAGAATAATATATTAAGGTATAATTGTGTTTTTGTCAAAAGATTTTTATTTAAGAATTTGTGCGAATAGAAAAAGTACTAGAATTGGAATTGGCGTTCACAAAATATTGTTTAATTTATTCTGAAATCTACAAAGATCGTACGTATTAAGATTCTGTTTTATCTTCAACATATTTATAATTTATTTAAACTAATACACAATTTCAAAATAAATTTTTGTACAAATTTATTAATTTATGTATTAAAACAATTTTTTTTAATGTATTAAATGATAATTTTACCTATATGTTTGTTTATTATAAGTTTTATGCTTAAAATAATTAATTTCATAATTCTAAAATTGCATAAAATAAAGAAGACAGATATTTAACATAATTTCGTAAATTACGAGAATGACAACTGCCATTTTGACATTTATTTCTTGATTTACAATCACATGGAAGTGTTTTAGAAATCTATTGATGATATTAAAAGGAAAAGTTATTAAAACTATATAAAAATGTGAAAGAATACTGTGTAATGTTGTAGAATAATATATAAACAAGCAATAAACATTCATAATTTTTTCCCAAATTTTTTTCAACTATTGCATGGTCTTTAGGTATGTATATTCTTTTATAGTAATGGTAAAAATTTATAATCCGGCTTGCATTTAATTTTGTTATTATTATACTTACAATAAGTTGTAACTTTAAATTAAAAATGCCGGAATTTTTGTAGAAACTGCATTAGGAAAAAGTATAAAATATTTTGTACATAGTTTCTTATATGGTTTTTATTTTATTTTAATAATAACAGTTGTTAATTAAATGTTAATGTAGGTAAAAAAATATTAATTTGGAGTCACATAGTCGAAAGACTAATTCGAAATTTGATTTCTTGTTAATAAATTGACATTAACGACTGTTAGAATATATTTCGTGAGAAAATGTACGAAATATATGAAAATAATATCTCTTTTTTTGCAAGGTTTGCATATATTTGAGCTATGAATACTTAGAAGGGAAATTCGAAGATATGAAACGAATGGAGAATATTTTAAAAAATTATAAAGTCATGTGTTCAAAAATTTCTATATGCTCGTTCCAAAAATTTTGCAGCGATCCTCGTACCCCTCGTACGTATGTCGAAACGAAGATCAAAACAGAGAATCAAACCTAGATTCATGGAATACGACAGATCAGTGATCATTGACATTGATTATCTATCTGATAAGCTTGTTTCTAATGATGGATTGAATTGATTTTTATATCAAAGTAGCTAGCTGGATGAAGTCTTAAATTGGTAATGGTGAATTTCAAATAAGTGACTAATCTAGAATACAATAAGTCTAGGTATAATAATTTAAATGTTGTGTTAATAAAAAATATTTTTATAATTAATTATTAATTATTTAATTTAATAAATATATAATAAAAAAATATATAAAAAAATGTTAATGTCCCATTGAAAACAATAATTAATATTGACAAAAAAATGTATATTCTGTCGGTAGGTAGCTAGGGGGTGCGAAGTACAACAGCATAAGAGGGGGTCTACAAGGTGGTGCGCAGGGCCCCCCGGTCTCCCCTGCGGCTGAAAAAGAAAAGAACAGCGGCCGCAGACAAAGGGAGAACACGTTGGAGGCCCTGCGACGCCACTGGGACCTACCCACCCCGGTAGTCGCCTGCATTTTCTTTTTCACTGTCATATTCGTATTCACCTTTTCTGGTTCAAACCTTTTATAATTCAATACTATTTTTTTATATATATTTTTTTCATTTTTAAAATAATTAATTCCATGTTTCTAACATCGCGTTATATGGAAATAATGATAGTCTAACATAATTACATATATTTTCAAGATTACAAGAAGTTATAATATGACATACGTCATTTTGACATTTATTTATAAGTTCTCTCAAATAACAATGATTTCATAAATTATATCAGCATATAACATGGAAAATAAAAATTAATAAAAGAAAACCAGAATAATATATTAAGGTATAATTGTGTTTTTGTCAAAAGATTTTTATTTAAGAATTTGTGCGAATAGAAAAAGTACTAGAATTGGAATTGGCGTTCACAAAATATTGTTTAATTTATTCTGAAATCTACAAAGATCGTACGTATTAAGATTCTGTTTTATCTTCAACATATTTATAATTTATTTAAACTAATACACAATTTCAAAATTAATTTTTGTACAAATTTATTAATTTATGTATTAAAACAATTTTTTTTAATTTATTAAATGATAATTTTACCTATATGTTTGTTTATTATAAGTTTTATGCTTAAAATAATTAATTTCATAATTCTAAAATTGCATAAAATAAAGAAGACAGATATTTAACATAATTTCGTAAATTACGAGAATGACAACTGCCATTTTGACATTTATTTCTTGATTTACAATCACATGGAAGTGTTTTAGAAATCTATTGATGATATTAAAAGGAAAAGTTATTAAAACTATATAAAAATGTGAAAGAATACTGTGTAATGTTGTAGAATAATATATAAACAAGCAATAAACATTCATAATTTTTTCCCAAATTTTTTTCAACTATTGCATGGTCTTTAGGTATGTATATTCTTTTATAGTAATGGTAAAAATTTATAATCCGGCTTGCATTTAATTTTGTTATTATTATACTTACAATAAGTTGTAACTTTAAATTAAAAATGCCGGAATTTTTGTAGAAACTGCATTAGGAAAAAGTATAAAATATTTTGTACATAGTTTCTTATATGGTTTTTATTTTATTTTAATAATAACAGTTGTTAATTAAATGTTAATGTAGGTAAAAAAATATTAATTTGGAGTCACATAGTCGAAAGACTAATTCGAAATTTGATTTCTTGTTAATAAATTGACATTAACGACTGTTAGAATATATTTCGTGAGAAAATGTACGAAATATATGAAAATAATATCTCTTTTTTTGCAAGGTTTGCATATATTTGAGCTATGAATACTTAGAAGGGAAATTCGAAGATATGAAACGAATGGAGAATATTTTAAAAAATTATAAAGTCATGTGTTCAAAAATTTCTATATGCTCGTTCCAAAAATTTTGCAGCGATCCTCGTACCCCTCGTACGTATGTCGAAACGAAGATCAAAACAAAGAATCAAACCTAGATTCATGGAATACGACAGATCAGTGATCATTGACATTGATTATCTATCTGATAAGCTTGTTTCTAATGATGGATTGAATTGATTTTTATATCAAAGTAGCTAGCTGGATGAAGTCTTAAATTGGTAATGGTGAATTTCAAATAAGTGACTAATCTAGAATACAATAAGTCTAGGTATAATAATTTAAATGTTGTGTTAATAAAAAATATTTTTATAATTAATTATTAATTATTTAATTTAATAAATATATAATAAAAAAATATATAAAAAAATGTTAATGTCCCATTGAAAATAATAATTAATATTGACAAAAAAATGTATATTCTGTCGGTAGGTAGCTAGGGGGTGCGAAGTACAACAGCATAAGAGGGGGTCTACAAGGTGGTGCGCAGGGCCCCCCGGTCTCCCCTGCGGCTGAAAAAGAAAAGAACAGCGGCCGCAGACAAAGGGAGAACACGGTGGAGGCCCTGCGACGCCACTGGGACCTACCCACCCCGGTAGTCGCCTGCATTTTCTTTTTCACTGTCATATTCGTATTCACCTTTTCTGGTTCAAACCTTTTATAATTCAATACTATTTTTTTATATATATTTTTTTCATTTTTAAAATAATTAATTCCATGTTTCTAACATCGCGTTATATGGAAATAATGATAGTCTAACATAATTACATATATTTTCAAGATTACAAGAAGTTATAATCACCCAGGTGAAACTTGTATAGGGAAATTGGCAGCATAAAGTAGGCTGGGAATAACTCTACCCTTTACAGGTTAGATGGCATTAGTAGTACTCAGAATCTGGGGGAAAAATTTGGTAACTTTTGATTTTAATTATCATTTTATATTCGTTTGAAATTTAAAATAAAGCAAACTGGGGAAACAATTTAAAACAATTATAATATAATTCTCAAATTGTCAACATGTCAACATTGTGAAACAATAAGAATAAAATTATATTGAATTAAACAAAAATGCATTCACCGTAAGTAATATTATTTTACTTATTTTATCTACTTATGTGAAAAATAAATTACAATATTTATTACTTATAGATTAGCAGATCAACATGGTTGTAAATACCCCAGCGGGAATAAAAGGAGAGTGAACGTGAGAGGCCTACAAAATAAACATTTTTACAAATTTACAATCAAAGGTTTGCCGAATTGTGAGATTTGAAAAAATCTGCAAAATTAATTCAAGTTAAAATTTATCATTTACTTGTTTGTTAAGATCATTTTGACATTAATTTTTTTATAACGCATCAAATCACCGATTATTAAAAAATGGAGTGCCAACAATTCATTGAAAAGAAAAAGAAAACATCTTATACATTACTTCGAGAGAACATCCCTGCTACAAATTTCGACTAAAGAAAACTACCACGAATGTTATCGAGAAAACATCTTACAAATTTCGTGGAGAGGACATCTCTTCTATATACAAATTTCGCGGAGAAGACATTTCTTCCACAAATTTAAGGGAAAGAACATTCTTCCACGGATGATTCCGACAGAACATCTTTCTTATAAGTTTTTCTGAAAGAACGTTACTAATTTCGTCAAGAGAATATCAGTTCTACAAAATTTGCCGACAGAACATATTTTCCACAAGTGGCACCGAGAGAATATCTTATAAATTTCATCCCGCTGAGAGAACATCTCTGCTACAAATTTCGGCGAAAGAACATTTCTTCCATAAAGGACACCGAGAAAAATAAATAAATTCCGCCGAGAGAACATCACTACTACAAAATTCGCCTAGAGAACACCTCTTCCATGAATATCGCCGAAGAATCATCTTATATATTTCTCCGAGAAAACATCTACTCATTTCGTCAAGAGAATATCACTTCTACAAAATTCGCCAACAGAACATCTCTTCCGGTTTCTGCACTAATCGTTTTAATTTATTTTAAATGATTTGAATAATTTTGTAATACCTATGCACGCAATAAATTTCATGAAAACTAATTTATATCTTTTATTTAAAATTAAAATATCTAGTAGTAAATAAACAAATGAATATTGACAGCTACATTTGACGTTTATGTGACATATACCAAATTTAATGATCAAGAAGGTTGTGAGTAACTCTACCCATTACACTTCAGATGGCAGCAACTTCGTGCTGCCCACTTGATCCAATGAGTTTCGCTTCTCGTTATGTTAATGTTTTGTGGTTATAATATGACATACGTCATTTTGACATTTATTTATAAGTTCTCTCAAATAACAATGATTTCATAAATTATATCAGCATATAACATGGAAAATAAAAATTAATAAAAGAAAACCAGAATAATATATTAAGGTATAATTGTGTTTTTGTCAAAAGATTTTTATTTAAGAATTTGTGCGAATAGAAAAAGTACTAGAATTGGAATTGGCGTTCACAAAATATTGTTTAATTTATTCTGAAATCTACAAAGATCGTACGTATTAAGATTCTGTTTTATCTTCAACATATTTATAATTTATTTAAACTAATACACAATTTCAAAATTAATTTTTGTACAAATTTATTAATTTATGTATTAAAACAATTTTTTTTAATGTATTAAATGATAATTTTACCTATATGTTTGTTTATTATAAGTTTTATGCTTAAAATAATTAATTTCATAATTCTAAAATTGCATAAAATAAAGAAGACAGATATTTAACATAATTTCGTAAATTACGAGAATGACAACTGCCATTTTGACATTTATTTCTTGATTTACAATCACATGGAAGTGTTTTAGAAATCTATTGATGATATTAAAAGGAAAAGTTATTAAAACTATATAAAAATGTGAAAGAATACTGTGTAATGTTGTAGAATAATATATAAACAAGCAATAAACATTCATAATTTTTTCCCAAATTTTTTTCAACTATTGCATGGTCTTTAGGTATGTATATTCTTTTATAGTAATGGTAAAAATTTATAATCCGGCTTGCATTTAATTTTGTTATTATTATACTTACAATAAGTTGTAACTTTAAATTAAAAATGCCGGAATTTTTGTAGAAACTGCATTAGGAAAAAGTATAAAATATTTTGTACATAGTTTCTTATATGGTTTTTATTTTATTTTAATAATAACAGTTGTTAATTAAATGTTAATGTAGGTAAAAAAATATTAATTTGGAGTCACATAGTCGAAAGACTAATTCGAAATTTGATTTCTTGTTAATAAATTGACATTAACGACTGTTAGAATATATTTCGTGAGAAAATGTACGAAATATATGAAAATAATATCTCTTTTTTTGCAAGGTTTGCATATATTTGAGCTATGAATACTTAGAAGGGAAATTCGAAGATATGAAACGAATGGAGAATATTTTAAAAAATTATAAAGTCATGTGTTCAAAAATTTCTATATGCTCGTTCCAAAAATTTTGCAGCGATCCTCGTACCCCTCGTACGTATATCGAAACGAAGATCAAAACAGAGAATCAAACCTAGATTCATGGAATACGACAGATCAGTGATCATTGACATTGATTATCTATCTGATAAGCTTGTTTCTAATGATGGATTGAATTGATTTTTATATCAAAGTAGCTAGCTGGATGAAGTCTTAAATTGGTAATGGTGAATTTCAAATAAGTGACTAATCTAGAATACAATAAGTCTAGGTATAATAATTTAAATGTTGTGTTAATAAAAAATATTTTTATAATTAATTATTAATTATTTAATTTAATAAATATATAATAAAAAAATATATAAAAAAATGTTAATGTCCCATTGAAAACAATAATTAATATTGACAAAAAAATGTATATTCTGTCGGTAGGTAGCTAGGGGGTGCGAAGTACAACAGCATAAGAGGGGGTCTACAAGGTGGTGCGCAGGGCCCCCCGGTCTTCCCTGCGGCTGAAAAAGAAAAGAACAGCGGCCGCAGACAAAGGGAGAACACGTTGGAGGCCCTGCGACGCCACTGGGACCTACCCACCCCGGTAGTCGCCTGCATTTTCTTTTTCACTGTCATATTCGTATTCACCTTTTCTGGTTCAAACCTTTTATAATTCAATACTATTTTTTTATATATATTTTTTTCATTTTTAAAATAATTAATTCCATGTTTCTAAAATCGCGTTATATGGAAATAATGATAGTCTAACATAATTACATATATTTTCAAGATTACAAGAAGTTATAATATGACATACGTCATTTTGACATTTATTTATAAGTTCTCTCAAATAACAATGATTTCATAAATTATATCAGCATATAACATGGAAAATAAAAATTAATAAAAGAAAACCAGAATAATATATTAAGGTATAATTGTGTTTTTGTCAAAAGATTTTTATTTAAGAATTTGTGCGAATAGAAAAAGTACTAGAATTGGAATTGGCGTTCACAAAATATTGTTTAATTTATTCTGAAATCTACAAAGATCGTACGTATTAAGATTCTGTTTTATCTTCAACATATTTATAATTTATTTAAACTAATACACAATTTCAAAATAAATTTTTGTACAAATTTATTAATTTATGTATTAAAACAATTTTTTTTAATTTATTAAATGATAATTTTACCTATATGTTTGTTTATTATAAGTTTTATGCTTAAAATAATTAATTTCATAATTCTAAAATTGCATAAAATAAAGAAGACAGATATTTAACATAATTTCGTAAATTACGAGAATGACAACTGCCATTTTGACATTTATTTCTTGATTTACAATCACATGGAAGTGTTTTAGAAATCTATTGATGATATTAAAAGGAAAAGTTATTAAAACTATATAAAAATGTGAAAGAATACTGTGTAATGTTGTAGAATAATATATAAACAAGCAATAAACATTCATAATTTTTTCCCAAATTTTTTTCAACTATTGCATGGTCTTTAGGTATGTATATTCTTTTATAGTAATGGTAAAAATTTATAATCCGGCTTGCATTTAATTTTGTTATTATTATACTTACAATAAGTTGTAACTTTAAATTAAAAATGCCGGAATTTTTGTAGAAACTGCATTAGGAAAAAGTATAAAATATTTTGTACATAGTTCTTATATGGTTTTTATTTTATTTTAATAATAACAGTTGTTAATTAAATGTTAATGTAGGTAAAAAAATATTAATTTGGAGTCACATAGTCGAAAGACTAATTCGAAATTTGATTTCTTGTTAATAAATTGACATTAACGACTGTTAGAATATATTTCGTGAGAAAATGTACGAAATATATGAAAATAATATCTCTTTTTTTGCAAGGTTTGCATATATTTGAGCTATGAATACTTAGAAGGGAAATTCGAAGATATGAAACGAATGGAGAATATTTTAAAAAATTATAAAGTCATGTGTTCAAAAATTTCTATATGCTCGTTCCAAAAATTTTGCAGCGATCCTCGTACCCCTCGTACGTATGTCGAAACGAAGATCAAAACAGAGAATCAAACCTAGATTCATGGAATACGACAGATCAGTGATCATTGACATTGATTATCTATCTGATAAGCTTGTTTCTAATGATGGATTGAATTGATTTTTATATCAAAGTAGCTAGCTGGATGAAGTCTTAAATTGGTAATGGTGAATTTCAAATAAGTGACTAATCTAGAATACAATAAGTCTAGGTATAATAATTTAAATGTTGTGTTAATAAAAAATATTTTTATAATTAATTATTAATTATTTAATTTAATAAATATATAATAAAAAAATATATAAAAAAATGTTAATGTCCCATTGAAAATAATAATTAATATTGACAAAAAAATGTATATTCTGTCGGTAGGTAGCTAGGGGGTGCGAAGTACAACAGCATAAGAGGGGGTCTACAAGTTGGTGCGCAGGGCCCCCCGGTCTCCCCTGCGGCTGAAAAAGAAAAGAACAGCGGCCGCAGACAAAGGGAGAACACGGTGGAGGCCCTGCGACGCCACTGGGACCTACCCACCCCGGTAGTCGCCTGCATTTTCTTTTTCACTGTCATATTCGTATTCACCTTTTCTGGTTCAAACCTTTTATAATTCAATACTATTTTTTTATATATATTTTTTTCATTTTTAAAATAATTAATTCCATGTTTCTAACATCGCGTTATATGGAAATAATGATAGTCTAACATAATTACATATATTTTCAAGATTACAAGAAGTTATAATATGACATACGTCATTTTGACATTTATTTATAAGTTCTCTCAAATAACAATATGATTTCATAAATTATATCAGCATATAACATGGAAAATAAAAATTAATAAAAGAAAACCAGAATAATATATTAAGGTATAATTGTGTTTTTGTCAAAAGATTTTTATTTAAGAATTTGTGCGAATAGAAAAAGTACTAGAATTGGAATTGGCGTTCACAAAATATTGTTTAATTTATTCTGAAATCTACAAAGATCGTACGTATTAAGATTCTGTTTTATCTTCAACATATTTATAATTTATTTAAACTAATACACAATTTCAAAATTAATTTTTGTACAAATTTATTAATTTATGTATTAAAACAATTTTTTTTAATTTATTAAATGATAATTTTACCTATATGTTTGTTTATTATAAGTTTTATGCTTAAAATAATTAATTTCATAATTCTAAAATTGCATAAAATAAAGAAGACAGATATTTAACATAATTTCGTAAATTACGAGAATGACAACTGCCATTTTGACATTTATTTCTTGATTTACAATCACATGGAAGTGTTTTAGAAATCTATTGATGATATTAAAAGGAAAAGTTATTAAAACTATATAAAAATGTGAAAGAATACTGTGTAATGTTGTAGAATAATATATAAACAAGCAATAAACATTCATAATTTTTTCCCAAATTTTTTTCAACTATTGCATGGTCTTTAGGTATGTATATTCTTTTATAGTAATGGTAAAAATTTATAATCCGGCTTGCATTTAATTTTGTTATTATTATACTTACAATAAGTTGTAACTTTAAATTAAAAATGCCGGAATTTTTGTAGAAACTGCATTAGGAAAAAGTATAAAATATTTTGTACATAGTTTCTTATATGGTTTTTATTTTATTTTAATAATAACAGTTGTTAATTAAATGTCAATGTAGGTAAAAAAATATTAATTTGGAGTCACATAGTCGAAAGACTAATTCGAAATTTGATTTCTTGTTAATAAATTGACATTAACGACTGTTAGAATATATTTCGTGAGAAAATGTACGAAATATATGAAAATAATATCTCTTTTTTTGCAAGGTTTGCATATATTTGAGCTATGAATACTTAGAAGGGAAATTCGAAGATATGAAACGAATGGAGAATATTTTAAAAAATTATAAAGTCATGTGTTCAAAAATTTCTATATGCTCGTTCCAAAAATTTTGCAGCGATCCTCGTACCCCTCGTACGTATGTCGAAACGAAGATCAAAACAGAGAATCAAACCTAGATTCATGGAATACGACAGATCAGTGATCATTGACATTGATTATCTATCTGATAAGCTTGTTTCTAATGATGGATTGAATTGATTTTTATATCAAAGTAGCTAGCTGGATGAAGTCTTAAATTGGTAATGGTGAATTTCAAATAAGTGACTAATCTAGAATACAATAAGTCTAGGTATAATAATTTAAATGTTGTGTTAATAAAAAATATTTTTATAATTAATTATTAATTATTTAATTTAATAAATATATAATAAAAAAATATATAAAAAAATGTTAATGTCCCATTGAAAATAATAATTAATATTGACAAAAAAATGTATATTCTGTCGGTATGTAGCTAGGGGGTGCGAAGTACAACAGCATAAGAGGGGGTCTACAAGGTGGTGCGCAGGGCCCCCCGGTCTCCCCTGCGGCTGAAAAAGAAAAGAACAGCGGCCGCAGACAAAGGGAGAACACGGTGGAGGCCCTGCGACGCCACTGGGACCTACCCACCCCGGTAGTCGCCTGCATTTTCTTTTTCACTGTCATATTCGTATTCACCTTTTCTGGTTCAAACCTTTTATAATTCAATACTATTTTTTTATATATATTTTTTTCATTTTTAAAATAATTAATTCCATGTTTCTAACATCGCGTTATATGGAAATAATGATAGTCTAACATAATTACATATATTTTCAAGATTACAAGAAGTTATAATATGACATACGTCATTTTGACATTTATTTATAAGTTCTCTCAAATAACAATATGATTTCATAAATTATATCAGCATATAACATGGAAAATAAAAATTAATAAAAGAAAACCAGAATAATATATTAAGGTATAATTGTGTTTTTGTCAAAAGATTTTTATTTAAGAATTTGTGCGAATAGAAAAAGTACTAGAATTGGAATTGGCGTTCACAAAATATTGTTTAATTTATTCTGAAATCTACAAAGATCGTACGTATTAAGATTCTGTTTTATCTTCAACATATTTATAATTTATTTAAACTAATACACAATTTCAAAATAAATTTTTGTACAAATTTATTAATTTATGTATTAAAACAATTTTTTTTAATTTATTAAATGATAATTTTACCTATATGTTTGTTTATTATAAGTTTTATGCTTAAAATAATTAATTTCATAATTCTAAAATTGCATAAAATAAAGAAGACAGATATTTAACATAATTTCGTAAATTACGAGAATGACAACTGCCATTTTGACATTTATTTCTTGATTTACAATCACATGGAAGTGTTTTAGAAATCTATTGATGATATTAAAAGGAAAAGTTATTAAAACTATATAAAAATGTGAAAGAATACTGTGTAATGTTGTAGAATAATATATAAACAAGCAATAAACATTCATAATTTTTTCCCAAATTTTTTTCAACTATTGCATGGTCTTTAGGTATGTATAGTATTTTTCACGAAAATGTGATCGTACGTCATACCTAGTAATAAAATTATAGCCAAAACAACAATGTTACTGTCCCTAGCATATACCCAGTAAAATACACGGAACTTAGTGTCTTTTACTAATAAATGGTTGGTAATCCTGTACAACGTTGCCATTCTCGAAATGTCAAAAAATAATATTATTTTTGAAAAATGTCAAAAAATCGAGCAAAAAATTTAGGAAGTTGTACACAGAATATGGTGAATTCTGTAATAAGGTATTTCGAACAAGAACGTGACAAACGAAGATACAGAGGGGGATGCTGAATAAATTTAATTTATTTTATGTAAATAATTCACAATAGGATATATACACACATGGTATACTATGCAACCATCAACACTTGAATGTACCCTACAAATACTTGGCAACGTTGCATCAGGGAACATTATGACGTACGATCACATTTTCGTGAAAAAGACTATATATTCTTTTATAGTAATGGTAAAAATTTATAATCCGGCTTGCATTTAATTTTGTTATTATTATACTTACAATAAGTTGTAACTTTAAATTAAAAATGCCGGAATTTTTGTAGAAACTGCATTAGGAAAAAGTATAAAATATTTTGTACATAGTTTCTTATATGGTTTTTATTTTATTTTAATAATAACAGTTGTTAATTAAATGTTAATGTAGGTAAAAAAATATTAATTTGGAGTCACATAGTCGAAAGACTAATTCGAAATTTGATTTCTTGTTAATAAATTGACATTAACGACTGTTAGAATATATTTCGTGAGAAAATGTACGAAATATATGAAAATAATATCTCTTTTTTTGCAAGGTTTGCATATATTTGAGCTATGAATACTTAGAAGGGAAATTCGAAGATATGAAACGAATGGAGAATATTTTAAAAAATTATAAAGTCATGTGTTCAAAAATTTCTATATGCTCGTTCCAAAAATTTTGCAGCGATCCTCGTACCCCTCGTACGTATGTCGAAACGAAGATCAAAACAGAGAATCAAACCTAGATTCATGGAATACGACAGATCAGTGATCATTGACATTGATTATCTATCTGATAAGCTTGTTTCTAATGATGGATTGAATTGATTTTTATATCAAAGTAGCTAGCTGGATGAAGTCTTAAATTGGTAATGGTGAATTTCAAATAAGTGACTAATCTAGAATACAATAAGTCTAGGTATAATTTAAATGTTGTGTTAATAAAAAAATATTTTTATAATTAATTATTAATTATTTAATTTAATAAATATATAATAAAAAAATATATAAAAAAATGTTAATGTCCCATTGAAAATAATAATTAATATTGACAAAAAAATGTATATTCTGTCGGTAGGTAGCTAGGGGGTGCGAAGTACAACAGCATAAGAGGGGGTCTACAAGGTGGTGCGCAGGGCCCCCCGGTCTCCCCTGCGGCTGAAAAAGAAAAGAACAGCGGCCGCAGACAAAGGGAGAACACGTTGGAGGCCCTGCGACGCCACTGGGACTTACCCACCCCGGTAGTCGCCTGCATTTTCTTTTTCACTGTCATATTCGTATTCACCTTTTCTGGTTCAAACCTTTTATAATTCAATACTATTTTTTTATATATATTTTTTTCATTTTTAAAATAATTAATTCCATGTTTCTAACATCGCGTTATATGGAAATAATGATAGTCTAACATAATTACATATATTTTCAAGATTACAAGAAGTTATAATATGACATACGTCATTTTGACATTTATTTATAAGTTCTCTCAAATAACAATATGATTTCATAAATTATATCAGCATATAACATGGAAAATAAAAATTAATAAAAGAAAACCAGAATAATATATTAAGGTATAATTGTGTTTTTGTCAAAAGATTTTTATTTAAGAATTTGTGCGAATAGAAAAAGTACTAGAATTGGAATTGGCGTTCACAAAATATTGTTTAATTTATTCTGAAATCTACAAAGATCGTACGTATTAAGATTCTGTTTTATCTTCAACATATTTATAATTTATTTAAACTAATACACAATTTCAAAATAAATTTTTGTACAAATTTATTAATTTATGTATTAAAACAATTTTTTTTAATGTATTAAATGATAATTTTACCTATATGTTTGTTTATTATAAGTTTTATGCTTAAAATAATTAATTTCATAATTCTAAAATTGCATAAAATAAAGAAGACAGATATTTAACATAATTTCGTAAATTACGAGAATGACAACTGCCATTTTGACATTTATTTCTTGATTTACAATCACATGGAAGTGTTTTAGAAATCTATTGATGATATTAAAAGGAAAAGTTATTAAAACTATATAAAAATGTGAAAGAATACTGTGTAATGTTGTAGAATAATATATAAACAAGCAATAAACATTCATAATTTTTTCCCAAATTTTTTTCAACTATTGCATGGTCTTTAGGTATGTATATTCTTTTATAGTAATGGTAAAAATTTATAATCCGGCTTGCATTTAATTTTGTTATTATTATACTTACAATAAGTTGTAACTTTAAATTAAAAATGCCGGAATTTTTGTAGAAACTGCATTAGGAAAAAGTATAAAATATTTTGTACATAGTTTCTTATATGGTTTTTATTTTATTTTAATAATAACAGTTGTTAATTAAATGTTAATGTAGGTAAAAAAATATTAATTTGGAGTCACATAGTCGAAAGACTAATTCGAAATTTGATTTCTTGTTAATAAATTGACATTAACGACTGTTAGAATATATTTCGTGAGAAAATGTACGAAATATATGAAAATAATATCTCTTTTTTTGCAAGGTTTGCATATATTTGAGCTATGAATACTTAGAAGGGAAATTCGAAGATATGAAACGAATGGAGAATATTTTAAAAAATTATAAAGTCATGTGTTCAAAAATTTCTATATGCTCGTTCCAAAAATTTTGCAGCGATCCTCGTACCCCTCGTACGTATGTCGAAACGAAGATCAAAACAGAGAATCAAACCTAGATTCATGGAATACGACAGATCAGTGATCATTGACATTGATTATCTATCTGATAAGCTTGTTTCTAATGATGGATTGAATTGATTTTTATATCAAAGTAGCTAGCTGGATGAAGTCTTAAATTGGTAATGGTGAATTTCAAATAAGTGACTAATCTAGAATACAATAAGTCTAGGTATAATAATTTAAATGTTGTGTTAATAAAAAATATTTTTATAATTAATTATTAATTATTTAATTTAATAAATATATAATAAAAAAATATATAAAAAAATGTTAATGTCCCATTGAAAACAATAATTAATATTGACAAAAAAATGTATATTCTGTCGGTAGGTAGCTAGGGGGTGCGAAGTACAACAGCATAAGAGGGGGTCTACAAGGTGGTGCGCAGGGCCCCCCGGTCTCCCCTGCGGCTGAAAAAGAAAAGAACAGCGGCCGCAGACAAAGGGAGAACACGTTGGAGGCCCTGCGACGCCACTGGGACCTACCCACCCCGGTAGTCGCCTGCATTTTCTTTTTCACTGTCATATTCGTATTCACCTTTTCTGGTTCAAACCTTTTATAATTCAATACTATTTTTTTATATATATTTTTTTCATTTTTAAAATAATTAATTCCATGTTTCTAACATCGCGTTATATGGAAATAATGATAGTCTAACATAATTACATATATTTTCAAGATTACAAGAAGTTATAATATGACATACGTCATTTTGACATTTATTTATAAGTTCTCTCAAATAACAATGATTTCATAAATTATATCAGCATATAACATGGAAAATAAAAATTAATAAAAGAAAACCAGAATAATATATTAAGGTATAATTGTGTTTTTGTCAAAAGATTTTTATTTAAGAATTTGTGCGAATAGAAAAAGTACTAGAATTGGAATTGGCGTTCACAAAATATTGTTTAATTTATTCTGAAATCTACAAAGATCGTACGTATTAAGATTCTGTTTTATCTTCAACATATTTATAATTTATTTAAACTAATACACAATTTCAAAATTAATTTTTGTACAAATTTATTAATTTATGTATTAAAACAATTTTTTTTAATTTATTAAATGATAATTTTACCTATATGTTTGTTTATTATAAGTTTTATGCTTAAAATAATTAATTTCATAATTCTAAAATTGCATAAAATAAAGAAGACAGATATTTAACATAATTTCGTAAATTACGAGAATGACAACTGCCATTTTGACATTTATTTCTTGATTTACAATCACATGGAAGTGTTTTAGAAATCTATTGATGATATTAAAAGGAAAAGTTATTAAAACTATATAAAAATGTGAAAGAATACTGTGTAATGTTGTAGAATAATATATAAACAAGCAATAAACATTCATAATTTTTTCCCAAATTTTTTTCAACTATTGCATGGTCTTTAGGTATGTATATTCTTTTATAGTAATGGTAAAAATTTATAATCCGGCTTGCATTTAATTTTGTTATTATTATACTTACAATAAGTTGTAACTTTAAATTAAAAATGCCGGAATTTTTGTAGAAACTGCATTAGGAAAAAGTATAAAATATTTTGTACATAGTTTCTTATATGGTTTTTATTTTATTTTAATAATAACAGTTGTTAATTAAATGTTAATGTAGGTAAAAAAATATTAATTTGGAGTCACATAGTCGAAAGACTAATTCGAAATTTGATTTCTTGTTAATAAATTGACATTAACGACTGTTAGAATATATTTCGTGAGAAAATGTACGAAATATATGAAAATAATATCTCTTTTTTTGCAAGGTTTGCATATATTTGAGCTATGAATACTTAGAAGGGAAATTCGAAGATATGAAACGAATGGAGAATATTTTAAAAAATTATAAAGTCATGTGTTCAAAAATTTCTATATGCTCGTTCCAAAAATTTTGCAGCGATCCTCGTACCCCTCGTACGTATGTCGAAACGAAGATCAAAACAAAGAATCAAACCTAGATTCATGGAATACGACAGATCAGTGATCATTGACATTGATTATCTATCTGATAAGCTTGTTTCTAATGATGGATTGAATTGATTTTTATATCAAAGTAGCTAGCTGGATGAAGTCTTAAATTGGTAATGGTGAATTTCAAATAAGTGACTAATCTAGAATACAATAAGTCTAGGTATAATAATTTAAATGTTGTGTTAATAAAAAATATTTTTATAATTAATTATTAATTATTTAATTTAATAAATATATAATAAAAAAATATATAAAAAAATGTTAATGTCCCATTGAAAATAATAATTAATATTGACAAAAAAATGTATATTCTGTCGGTAGGTAGCTAGGGGGTGCGAAGTACAACAGCATAAGAGGGGGTCTACAAGGTGGTGCGCAGGGCCCCCCGGTCTCCCCTGCGGCTGAAAAAGAAAAGAACAGCGGCCGCAGACAAAGGGAGAACACGGTGGAGGCCCTGCGACGCCACTGGGACCTACCCACCCCGGTAGTCGCCTGCATTTTCTTTTTCACTGTCATATTCGTATTCACCTTTTCTGGTTCAAACCTTTTATAATTCAATACTATTTTTTTATATATATTTTTTTCATTTTTAAAATAATTAATTCCATGTTTCTAACATCGCGTTATATGGAAATAATGATAGTCTAACATAATTACATATATTTTCAAGATTACAAGAAGTTATAATCACCCAGGTGAAACTTGTATAGGGAAATTGGCAGCATAAAGTAGGCTGGGAATAACTCTACCCTTTACAGGTTAGATGGCATTAGTAGTACTCAGAATCTGGGGGAAAAATTTGGTAACTTTTGATTTTAATTATCATTTTATATTCGTTTGAAATTTAAAATAAAGCAAACTGGGGAAACAATTTAAAACAATTATAATATAATTCTCAAATTGTCAACATGTCAACATTGTGAAACAATAAGAATAAAATTATATTGAATTAAACAAAAATGCATTCACCGTAAGTAATATTATTTTACTTATTTTATCTACTTATGTGAAAAATAAATTACAATATTTATTACTTATAGATTAGCAGATCAACATGGTTGTAAATACCCCAGCGGGAATAAAAGGAGAGTGAACGTGAGAGGCCTACAAAATAAACATTTTTACAAATTTACAATCAAAGGTTTGCCGAATTGTGAGATTTGAAAAAATCTGCAAAATTAATTCAAGTTAAAATTTATCATTTACTTGTTTGTTAAGATCATTTTGACATTAATTTTTTTATAACGCATCAAATCACCGATTATTAAAAAATGGAGTGCCAACAATTCATTGAAAAGAAAAAGAAAACATCTTATACATTACTTCGAGAGAACATCCCTGCTACAAATTTCGACTAAAGAAAACTACCACGAATGTTATCGAGAAAACATCTTACAAATTTCGTGGAGAGGACATCTCTTCTATATACAAATTTCGCGGAGAAGACATTTCTTCCACAAATTTAAGGGAAAGAACATTCTTCCACGGATGATTCCGACAGAACATCTTTCTTATAAGTTTTTCTGAAAGAACGTTACTAATTTCGTCAAGAGAATATCAGTTCTACAAAATTTGCCGACAGAACATATTTTCCACAAGTGGCACCGAGAGAATATCTTATAAATTTCATCCCGCTGAGAGAACATCTCTGCTACAAATTTCGGCGAAAGAACATTTCTTCCATAAAGGACACCGAGAAAAATAAATAAATTCCGCCGAGAGAACATCACTACTACAAAATTCGCCTAGAGAACACCTCTTCCATGAATATCGCCGAAGAATCATCTTATATATTTCTCCGAGAAAACATCTACTCATTTCGTCAAGAGAATATCACTTCTACAAAATTCGCCAACAGAACATCTCTTCCGGTTTCTGCACTAATCGTTTTAATTTATTTTAAATGATTTGAATAATTTTGTAATACCTATGCACGCAATAAATTTCATGAAAACTAATTTATATCTTTTATTTAAAATTAAAATATCTAGTAGTAAATAAACAAATGAATATTGACAGCTACATTTGACGTTTATGTGACATATACCAAATTTAATGATCAAGAAGGTTGTGAGTAACTCTACCCATTACACTTCAGATGGCAGCAACTTCGTGCTGCCCACTTGATCCAATGAGTTTCGCTTCTCGTTATGTTAATGTTTTGTGGTTATAATATGACATACGTCATTTTGACATTTATTTATAAGTTCTCTCAAATAACAATGATTTCATAAATTATATCAGCATATAACATGGAAAATAAAAATTAATAAAAGAAAACCAGAATAATATATTAAGGTATAATTGTGTTTTTGTCAAAAGATTTTTATTTAAGAATTTGTGCGAATAGAAAAAGTACTAGAATTGGAATTGGCGTTCACAAAATATTGTTTAATTTATTCTGAAATCTACAAAGATCGTACGTATTAAGATTCTGTTTTATCTTCAACATATTTATAATTTATTTAAACTAATACACAATTTCAAAATAAATTTTTGTACAAATTTATTAATTTATGTATTAAAACAATTTTTTTTAATGTATTAAATGATAATTTTACCTATATGTTTGTTTATTATAAGTTTTATGCTTAAAATAATTAATTTCATAATTCTAAAATTGCATAAAATAAAGAAGACAGATATTTAACATAATTTCGTAAATTACGAGAATGACAACTGCCATTTTGACATTTATTTCTTGATTTACAATCACATGGAAGTGTTTTAGAAATCTATTGATGATATTAAAAGGAAAAGTTATTAAAACTATATAAAAATGTGAAAGAATACTGTGTAATGTTGTAGAATAATATATAAACAAGCAATAAACATTCATAATTTTTTCCCAAATTTTTTTCAACTATTGCATGGTCTTTAGGTATGTATATTCTTTTATAGTAATGGTAAAAATTTATAATCCGGCTTGCATTTAATTTTGTTATTATTATACTTACAATAAGTTGTAACTTTAAATTAAAAATGCCGGAATTTTTGTAGAAACTGCATTAGGAAAAAGTATAAAATATTTTGTACATAGTTTCTTATATGGTTTTTATTTTATTTTAATAATAACAGTTGTTAATTAAATGTTAATGTAGGTAAAAAAATATTAATTTGGAGTCACATAGTCGAAAGACTAATTCGAAATTTGATTTCTTGTTAATAAATTGACATTAACGACTGTTAGAATATATTTCGTGAGAAAATGTACGAAATATATGAAAATAATATCTCTTTTTTTGCAAGGTTTGCATATATTTGAGCTATGAATACTTAGAAGGGAAATTCGAAGATATGAAACGAATGGAGAATATTTTAAAAAATTATAAAGTCATGTGTTCAAAAATTTCTATATGCTCGTTCCAAAAATTTTGCAGCGATCCTCGTACCCCTCGTACGTATATCGAAACGAAGATCAAAACAGAGAATCAAACCTAGATTCATGGAATACGACAGATCAGTGATCATTGACATTGATTATCTATCTGATAAGCTTGTTTCTAATGATGGATTGAATTGATTTTTATATCAAAGTAGCTAGCTGGATGAAGTCTTAAATTGGTAATGGTGAATTTCAAATAAGTGACTAATCTAGAATACAATAAGTCTAGGTATAATAATTTAAATGTTGTGTTAATAAAAAATATTTTTATAATTAATTATTAATTATTTAATTTAATAAATATATAATAAAAAAATATATAAAAAAATGTTAATGTCCCATTGAAAACAATAATTAATATTGACAAAAAAATGTATATTCTGTCGGTAGGTAGCTAGGGGGTGCGAAGTACAACAGCATAAGAGGGGGTCTACAAGGTGGTGCGCAGGGCCCCCCGGTCTTCCCTGCGGCTGAAAAAGAAAAGAACAGCGGCCGCAGACAAAGGGAGAACACGTTGGAGGCCCTGCGACGCCACTGGGACCTACCCACCCCGGTAGTCGCCTGCATTTTCTTTTTCACTGTCATATTCGTATTCACCTTTTCTGGTTCAAACCTTTTATAATTCAATACTATTTTTTTATATATATTTTTTTCATTTTTAAAATAATTAATTCCATGTTTCTAAAATCGCGTTATATGGAAATAATGATAGTCTAACATAATTACATATATTTTCAAGATTACAAGAAGTTATAATATGACATACGTCATTTTGACATTTATTTATAAGTTCTCTCAAATAACAATGATTTCATAAATTATATCAGCATATAACATGGAAAATAAAAATTAATAAAAGAAAACCAGAATAATATATTAAGGTATAATTGTGTTTTTGTCAAAAGATTTTTATTTAAGAATTTGTGCGAATAGAAAAAGTACTAGAATTGGAATTGGCGTTCACAAAATATTGTTTAATTTATTCTGAAATCTACAAAGATCGTACGTATTAAGATTCTGTTTTATCTTCAACATATTTATAATTTATTTAAACTAATACACAATTTCAAAATAAATTTTTGTACAAATTTATTAATTTATGTATTAAAACAATTTTTTTTAATTTATTAAATGATAATTTTACCTATATGTTTGTTTATTATAAGTTTTATGCTTAAAATAATTAATTTCATAATTCTAAAATTGCATAAAATAAAGAAGACAGATATTTAACATAATTTCGTAAATTACGAGAATGACAACTGCCATTTTGACATTTATTTCTTGATTTACAATCACATGGAAGTGTTTTAGAAATCTATTGATGATATTAAAAGGAAAAGTTATTAAAACTATATAAAAATGTGAAAGAATACTGTGTAATGTTGTAGAATAATATATAAACAAGCAATAAACATTCATAATTTTTTCCCAAATTTTTTTCAACTATTGCATGGTCTTTAGGTATGTATATTCTTTTATAGTAATGGTAAAAATTTATAATCCGGCTTGCATTTAATTTTGTTATTATTATACTTACAATAAGTTGTAACTTTAAATTAAAAATGCCGGAATTTTTGTAGAAACTGCATTAGGAAAAAGTATAAAATATTTTGTACATAGTTTCTTATATGGTTTTTATTTTATTTTAATAATAACAGTTGTTAATTAAATGTTAATGTAGGTAAAAAAATATTAATTTGGAGTCACATAGTCGAAAGACTAATTCGAAATTTGATTTCTTGTTAATAAATTGACATTAACGACTGTTAGAATATATTTCGTGAGAAAATGTACGAAATATATGAAAATAATATCTCTTTTTTTGCAAGGTTTGCATATATTTGAGCTATGAATACTTAGAAGGGAAATTCGAAGATATGAAACGAATGGAGAATATTTTAAAAAATTATAAAGTCATGTGTTCAAAAATTTCTATATGCTCGTTCCAAAAATTTTGCAGCGATCCTCGTACCCCTCGTACGTATGTCGAAACGAAGATCAAAACAGAGAATCAAACCTAGATTCATGGAATACGACAGATCAGTGATCATTGACATTGATTATCTATCTGATAAGCTTGTTTCTAATGATGGATTGAATTGATTTTTATATCAAAGTAGCTAGCTGGATGAAGTCTTAAATTGGTAATGGTGAATTTCAAATAAGTGACTAATCTAGAATACAATAAGTCTAGGTATAATAATTTAAATGTTGTGTTAATAAAAAATATTTTTATAATTAATTATTAATTATTTAATTTAATAAATATATAATAAAAAAATATATAAAAAAATGTTAATGTCCCATTGAAAATAATAATTAATATTGACAAAAAAATGTATATTCTGTCGGTAGGTAGCTAGGGGGTGCGAAGTACAACAGCATAAGAGGGGGTCTACAAGTTGGTGCGCAGGGCCCCCCGGTCTCCCCTGCGGCTGAAAAAGAAAAGAACAGCGGCCGCAGACAAAGGGAGAACACGGTGGAGGCCCTGCGACGCCACTGGGACCTACCCACCCCGGTAGTCGCCTGCATTTTCTTTTTCACTGTCATATTCGTATTCACCTTTTCTGGTTCAAACCTTTTATAATTCAATACTATTTTTTTATATATATTTTTTTCATTTTTAAAATAATTAATTCCATGTTTCTAACATCGCGTTATATGGAAATAATGATAGTCTAACATAATTACATATATTTTCAAGATTACAAGAAGTTATAATATGACATACGTCATTTTGACATTTATTTATAAGTTCTCTCAAATAACAATATGATTTCATAAATTATATCAGCATATAACATGGAAAATAAAAATTAATAAAAGAAAACCAGAATAATATATTAAGGTATAATTGTGTTTTTGTCAAAAGATTTTTATTTAAGAATTTGTGCGAATAGAAAAAGTACTAGAATTGGAATTGGCGTTCACAAAATATTGTTTAATTTATTCTGAAATCTACAAAGATCGTACGTATTAAGATTCTGTTTTATCTTCAACATATTTATAATTTATTTAAACTAATACACAATTTCAAAATTAATTTTTGTACAAATTTATTAATTTATGTATTAAAACAATTTTTTTTAATTTATTAAATGATAATTTTACCTATATGTTTGTTTATTATAAGTTTTATGCTTAAAATAATTAATTTCATAATTCTAAAATTGCATAAAATAAAGAAGACAGATATTTAACATAATTTCGTAAATTACGAGAATGACAACTGCCATTTTGACATTTATTTCTTGATTTACAATCACATGGAAGTGTTTTAGAAATCTATTGATGATATTAAAAGGAAAAGTTATTAAAACTATATAAAAATGTGAAAGAATACTGTGTAATGTTGTAGAATAATATATAAACAAGCAATAAACATTCATAATTTTTTCCCAAATTTTTTTCAACTATTGCATGGTCTTTAGGTATGTATATTCTTTTATAGTAATGGTAAAAATTTATAATCCGGCTTGCATTTAATTTTGTTATTATTATACTTACAATAAGTTGTAACTTTAAATTAAAAATGCCGGAATTTTTGTAGAAACTGCATTAGGAAAAAGTATAAAATATTTTGTACATAGTTTCTTATATGGTTTTTATTTTATTTTAATAATAATAGTTGTTAATTAAATGTCAATGTAGGTAAAAAAATATTAATTTGGAGTCACATAGTCGAAAGACTAATTCGAAATTTGATTTCTTGTTAATAAATTGACATTAACGACTGTTAGAATATATTTCGTGAGAAAATGTACGAAATATATGAAAATAATATCTCTTTTTTTGCAAGGTTTGCATATATTTGAGCTATGAATACTTAGAAGGGAAATTCGAAGATATGAAACGAATGGAGAATATTTTAAAAAATTATAAAGTCATGTGTTCAAAAATTTCTATATGCTCGTTCCAAAAATTTTGCAGCGATCCTCGTACCCCTCGTACGTATGTCGAAACGAAGATCAAAACAGAGAATCAAACCTAGATTCATGGAATACGACAGATCAGTGATCATTGACATTGATTATCTATCTGATAAGCTTGTTTCTAATGATGGATTGAATTGATTTTTATATCAAAGTAGCTAGCTGGATGAAGTCTTAAATTGGTAATGGTGAATTTCAAATAAGTGACTAATCTAGAATACAATAAGTCTAGGTATAATAATTTAAATGTTGTGTTAATAAAAAATATTTTTATAATTAATTATTAATTATTTAATTTAATAAATATATAATAAAAAAATATATAAAAAAATGTTAATGTCCCATTGAAAATAATAATTAATATTGACAAAAAAATGTATATTCTGTCGGTAGGTAGCTAGGGGGTGCGAAGTACAACAGCATAAGAGGGGGTCTACAAGGTGGTGCGCAGGGCCCCCCGGTCTCCCCTGCGGCTGAAAAAGAAAAGAACAGCGGCCGCAGACAAAGGGAGAACACGGTGGAGGCCCTGCGACGCCACTGGGACCTACCCACCCCGGTAGTCGCCTGCATTTTCTTTTTCACTGTCATATTCGTATTCACCTTTTCTGGTTCAAACCTTTTATAATTCAATACTATTTTTTTATATATATTTTTTTCATTTTTAAAATAATTAATTCCATGTTTCTAACATCGCGTTATATGGAAATAATGATAGTCTAACATAATTACATATATTTTCAAGATTACAAGAAGTTATAATATGACATACGTCATTTTGACATTTATTTATAAGTTCTCTCAAATAACAATATGATTTCATAAATTATATCAGCATATAACATGGAAAATAAAAATTAATAAAAGAAAACCAGAATAATATATTAAGGTATAATTGTGTTTTTGTCAAAAGATTTTTATTTAAGAATTTGTGCGAATAGAAAAAGTACTAGAATTGGAATTGGCGTTCACAAAATATTGTTTAATTTATTCTGAAATCTACAAAGATCGTACGTATTAAGATTCTGTTTTATCTTCAACATATTTATAATTTATTTAAACTAATACACAATTTCAAAATTAATTTTTGTACAAATTTATTAATTTATGTATTAAAACAATTTTTTTTAATTTATTAAATGATAATTTTACCTATATGTTTGTTTATTATAAGTTTTATGCTTAAAATAATTAATTTCATAATTCTAAAATTGCATAAAATAAAGAAGACAGATATTTAACATAATTTCGTAAATTACGAGAATGACAACTGCCATTTTGACATTTATTTCTTGATTTACAATCACATGGAAGTGTTTTAGAAATCTATTGATGATATTAAAAGGAAAAGTTATTAAAACTATATAAAAATGTGAAAGAATACTGTGTAATGTTGTAGAATAATATATAAACAAGCAATAAACATTCATAATTTTTTCCCAAATTTTTTTCAACTATTGCATGGTCTTTAGGTATGTATATTCTTTTATAGTAATGGTAAAAATTTATAATCCGGCTTGCATTTAATTTTGTTATTATTATACTTACAATAAGTTGTAACTTTAAATTAAAAATGCCGGAATTTTTGTAGAAACTGCATTAGGAAAAAGTATAAAATATTTTGTACATAGTTTCTTATATGGTTTTTATTTTATTTTAATAATAACAGTTGTTAATTAAATGTTAATGTAGGTAAAAAAATATTAATTTGGAGTCACATAGTCGAAAGACTAATTCGAAATTTGATTTCTTGTTAATAAATTGACATTAACGACTGTTAGAATATATTTCGTGAGAAAATGTACGAAATATATGAAAATAATATCTCTTTTTTTGCAAGGTTTGCATATATTTGAGCTATGAATACTTAGAAGGGAAATTCGAAGATATGAAACGAATGGAGAATATTTTAAAAAATTATAAAGTCATGTGTTCAAAAATTTCTATATGCTCGTTCCAAAAATTTTGCAGCGATCCTCGTACCCCTCGTACGTATGTCGAAACGAAGATCAAAACAGAGAATCAAACCTAGATTCATGGAATACGACAGATCAGTGATCATTGACATTGATTATCTATCTGATAAGCTTGTTTCTAATGATGGATTGAATTGATTTTTATATCAAAGTAGCTAGCTGGATGAAGTCTTAAATTGGTAATGGTGAATTTCAAATAAGTGACTAATCTAGAATACAATAAGTCTAGGTATAATAATTTAAATGTTGTGTTAATAAAAAATATTTTTATAATTAATTATTAATTATTTAATTTAATAAATATATAATAAAAAAATATATAAAAAAATGTTAATGTCCCATTGAAAATAATAATTAATATTGACAAAAAAATGTATATTCTGTCGGTAGGTAGCTAGGGGGTGCGAAGTACAACAGCATAAGAGGGGGTCTACAAGGTGGTGCGCAGGGCCCCCCGGTCTCCCCTGCGGCTGAAAAAGAAAAGAACAGCGGCCGCAGACAAAGGGAGAACACGGTGGAGGCCCTGCGACGCCACTGGGACCTACCCACCCCGGTAGTCGCCTGCATTTTCTTTTTCACTGTCATATTCGTATTCACCTTTTCTGGTTCAAACCTTTTATAATTCAATACTATTTTTTTATATATATTTTTTTCATTTTTAAAATAATTAATTCCATGTTTCTAACATCGCGTTATATGGAAATAATGATAATCTAACATAATTACATATATTTTCAAGATTACAAGAAGTTATAATATGACATACGTCATTTTGACATTTATTTATAAGTTCTCTCAAATAACAATATGATTTCATAAATTATATCAGCATATAACATGGAAAATAAAAATTAATAAAAGAAAACCAGAATAATATATTAAGGTATAATTGTGTTTTTGTCAAAAGATTTTTATTTAAGAATTTGTGCGAATAGAAAAAGTACTAGAATTGGAATTGGCGTTCACAAAATATTGTTTAATTTATTCTGAAATCTACAAAGATCGTACGTATTAAGATTCTGTTTTATCTTCAACATATTTATAATTTATTTAAACTAATACACAATTTCAAAATTAATTTTTGTACAAATTTATTAATTTATGTATTAAAACATTTTTTTTTAATTTATTAAATGATAATTTTACCTATATGTTTGTTTATTATAAGTTTTATGCTTAAAATAATTAATTTCATAATTCTAAAATTGCATAAAATAAAGAAGACAGATATTTAACATAATTTCGTAAATTACGAGAATGACAACTGCCATTTTGACATTTATTTCTTGATTTACAATCACATGGAAGTGTTTTAGAAATCTATTGATGATATTAAAAGGAAAAGTTATTAAAACTATATAAAAATGTGAAAGAATACTGTGTTATGTTGTAGAATAATATATAAACAAGCAATAAACATTCATAATTTTTTCCCAAATTTTTTTCAACTATTGCATGGTATTTAGGTACGTATATTCTTTTATAGTAATGGTAAAAATTTATAATCCGGCTTGCATTTAATTTTGTTATTATTATACTTACAATAAGTTGTAACTTTAAATTAAAAATGCCGGAATTTTTGTAGAAACTGCATTAGGAAAAAGTATAAAATATTTTGTACATAGTTTCTTATATGGTTTTTATTTTATTTTAATAATAACAGTTGTTAATTAAATGTTAATGTAGGTAAAAAAATATTAATTTGGAGTCACATAGTCGAAAGACTAATTCGAAATTTGATTTCTTGTTAATAAATTGACATTAACGACTGTTAGAATATATTTCGTGAGAAAATGTACGAAATATATGAAAATAATATCTCTTTTTTTGCAAGGTTTGCATATATTTGAGCTATGAATACTTAGAAGGGAAATTCGAAGATATGAAACGAATGGAGAATATTTTAAAAAATTATAAAGTCATGTGTTCAAAAATTTCTATATGCTCGTTCCAAAAATTTTGCAGCGATCCTCGTACCCCTCGTACGTATGTCGAAACGAAGATCAAAACAGAGAATCAAACCTAGATTCATGGAATACGACAGATCAGTGATCATTGACATTGATTATCTATCTGATAAGCTTGTTTCTAATGATGGATTGAATTGATTTTTATATCAAAGTAGCTAGCTGGATGAAGTCTTAAATTGGTAATGGTGAATTTCAAATAAGTGACTAATCTAGAATACAATAAGTCTAGGTATAATAATTTAAATGTTGTGTTAATAAAAAATATTTTTATAATTAATTATTAATTATTTAATTTAATAAATATATAATAAAAAAATATATAAAAAAATGTTAATGTCCCATTGAAAATAATAATTAATATTGACAAAAAAATGTATATTCTGTCGGTAGGTAGCTAGGGGGTGCGAAGTACAACAGCATAAGAGGGGGTCTACAAGGTGGTGCGCAGGGCCCCCCGGTCTCCCCTGCGGCTGAAAAAGAAAAGAACAGCGGCCGCAGACAAAGGGAGAACACGGTGGAGGCCCTGCGACGCCACTGGGACCTACCCACCCCGGTAGTCGCCTGCATTTTCTTTTTCACTGTCATATTCGTATTCACCTTTTCTGGTTCAAACCTTTTATAATTCAATACTATTTTTTTATATATATTTTTTTCATTTTTAAAATAATTAATTCCATGTTTCTAACATCGCGTTATATGGAAATAATGATAGTCTAACATAATTACATATATTTTCAAGATTACAAGAAGTTATAATATGACATACGTCATTTTGACATTTATTTATAAGTTCTCTTAAATAACAATGATTTCATAAATTATATCAGCATATAACATGGAAAATAAAAATTAATAAAAGAAAACCAGAATAATATATTAAGGTATAATTGTGTTTTTGTCAAAAGATTTTTATTTAAGAATTTGTGCGAATAGAAAAAGTACTAGAATTGGAATTGGCGTTCACAAAATATTGTTTAATTTATTCTGAAATCTACAAAGATCGTACGTATTAAGATTCTGTTTTATCTTCAACATATTTATAATTTATTTAAACTAATACACAATTTCAAAATTAATTTTTGTACAAATTTATTAATTTATGTATTAAAACAATTTTTTTTAATTTATTAAATGATAATTTTACCTATATGTTTGTTTATTATAAGTTTTATGTTTAAAATAATTAATTTCATAATTCTAAAATTGCATAAAATAAAGAAGACAGATATTTAACATAATTTCGTAAATTACGAGAATGACAACTGCCATTTTGACATTTATTTCTTGATTTACAATCACATGGAAGTGTTTTAGAAATCTATTGATGATATTAAAAGGAAAAGTTATTAAAACTATATAAAAATGTGAAAGAATACTGTGTAATGTTGTAGAATAATATATAAACAAGCAATAAACATTCATAATTTTTTCCCAAATTTTTTTCAACTATTGCATGGTCTTTAGGTATGTATATTCTTTTATAGTAATGGTAAAAATTTATAATCCGGCTTGCATTTAATTTTGTTATTATTATACTTACAATAAGTTGTAACTTTAAATTAAAAATGCCGGAATTTTTGTAGAAACTGCATTAGGAAAAAGTATAAAATATTTTGTACATAGTTTCTTATATGGTTTTTACTTTATTTTAATAATAACAGTTGTTAATTAAATGTTAATGTAGGTAAAAAAATATTAATTTGGAGTCACATAGTCGAAAGACTAATTCGAAATTTGATTTCTTGTTAATAAATTGACATTAACGACTGTTAGAATATATTTCGTGAGAAAATGTACGAAATATATGAAAATAATATCTCTTTTTTTGCAAGGTTTGCATATATTTGAGCTATGAATACTTAGAAGGGAAATTCGAAGATATGAAACGAATGGAGAATATTTTAAAAAATTATAAAGTCATGTGTTCAAAAATTTCTATATGCTCGTTCCAAAAATTTTGCAGCGATCCTCGTACCCCTCGTACGTATGTCGAAACGAAGATCAAAACAGAGAATCAAACCTAGATTCATGGAATACGACAGATCAGTGATCATTGACATTGATTATCTATCTGATAAGCTTGTTTCTAATGATGGATTGAATTGATTTTTATATCAAAGTAGCTAGCTGGATGAAGTCTTAAATTGGTAATGGTGAATTTCAAATAAGTGACTAATCTAGAATACAATAAGTCTAGGTATAATAATTTAAATGTTGTGTTAATAAAAAATATTTTTATAATTAATTATTAATTATTTAATTTAATAAATATATAATAAAAAAATATATAAAAAAATGTTAATGTCCCATTGAAAATAATAATTAATATTGACAAAAAAATGTATATTCTGTCGGTAGGTAGCTAGGGGGTGCGAAGTACAACAGCATAAGAGGGGGTCTACAAGGTGGTGCGCAGGGCCCCCCGGTCTCCCCTGCGGCTGAAAAAGAAAAGAACAGCGGCCGCAGACAAAGGGAGAACACGGTGGAGGCCCTGCGACGCCACTGAGACCTACCCACCCCGGTAGTCGCCTGCATTTTCTTTTTCACTGTCATATTCGTATTCACCTTTTCTGGTTCAAACCTTTTATAATTCAATACTATTTTTTTATATATATTTTTTTCATTTTTAAAATAATTAATTCCATGTTTCTAACATCGCGTTATATGGAAATAATGATAGTCTAACATAATTACATATATTTTCAAGATTACAAGAAGTTATAATATGACATACGTCATTTTGACATTTATTTATAAGTTCTCTTAAATAACAATGATTTCATAAATTATATCAGCATATAACATGGAAAATAAAAATTAATAAAAGAAAACCAGAATAATATATTAAGGTATAATTGTGTTTTTGTCAAAAGATTTTTATTTAAGAATTTGTGCGAATAGAAAAAGTACTAGAATTGGAATTGGCGTTCACAAAATATTGTTTAATTTATTCTGAAATCTACAAAGATCGTACGTATTAAGATTCTGTTTTATCTTCAACATATTTATAATTTATTTAAACTAATACACAATTTCAAAATTAATTTTTGTACAAATTTATTAATTTATGTATTAAAACAATTTTTTTTAATTTATTAAATGATAATTTTACCTATATGTTTGTTTATTATAAGTTTTATGCTTAAAATAATTAATTTCATAATTCTAAAATTGCATAAAATAAAGAAGACAGATATTTAACATAATTTCGTAAATTACGAGAATGACAACTGCCATTTTGACATTTATTTCTTGATTTACAATCACATGGAAGTGTTTTAGAAATCTATTGATGATATTAAAAGGAAAAGTTATTAAAACTATATAAAAATGTGAAAGAATACTGTGTAATGTTGTAGAATAATATATAAACAAGCAATAAACATTCATAATTTTTTCCCAAATTTTTTTCAACTATTGCATGGTCTTTAGGTATGTATATTCTTTTATAGTAATAGTAAAAATTTATAATCCGGCTTGCATTTAATTTTGTTATTATTATACTTACAATAAGTTGTAACTTTAAATTAAAAATGCCGGAATTTTTGTAGAAACTGCATTAGGAAAAAGTATAAAATATTTTGTACATAGTTTCTTATATGGTTTTTACTTTATTTTAATAATAACAGTTGTTAATTAAATGTTAATGTAGGTAAAAAAATATTAATTTGGAGTCACATAGTCGAAAGACTAATTCGAAATTTGATTTCTTGTTAATAAATTGACATTAACGACTGTTAGAATATATTTCGTGAGAAAATGTACGAAATATATGAAAATAATATCTCTTTTTTTGCAAGGTTTGCATATATTTGAGCTATGAATACTTAGAAGGGAAATTCGAAGATATGAAACGAATGGAGAATATTTTAAAAAATTATAAAGTCATGTGTTCAAAAATTTCTATATGCTCGTTCCAAAAATTTTGCAGCGATCCTCGTACCCCTCGTACGTATGTCGAAACGAAGATCAAAACAGAGAATCAAACCTAGATTCATGGAATACGACAGATCAGTGATCATTGACATTGATTATCTATCTGATAAGCTTGTTTCTAATGATGGATTGAATTGATTTTTATATCAAAGTAGCTAGCTGGATGAAGTCTTAAATTGGTAATGGTGAATTTCAAATAAGTGACTAATCTAGAATACAATAAGTCTAGGTATAATAATTTAAATGTTGTGTTAATAAAAAATATTTTTATAATTAATTATTAATTATTTAATTTAATAAATATATAATAAAAAAAATATATAAAAAAATGTTAATGTCCCATTGAAAATAATAATTAATATTGACAAAAAAATGTATATTCTGTCGGTAGGTAGCTAGGGGGTGCGAAGTACAACAGCATAAGAGGGGGTCTACAAGGTGGTGCGCAGGGCCCCCCGGTCTCCCCTGCGGCTGAAAAAGAAAAGAACAGCGGCCGCAGACAAAGGGAGAACACGGTGGAGGCCCTGCGACGCCACTGAGACCTACCCACCCCGGTAGTCGCCTGCATTTTCTTTTTCACTGTCATATTCGTATTCACCTTTTCTGGTTCAAACCTTTTATAATTCAATACTATTTTTTTATATATATTTTTTTCATTTTTAAAATAATTAATTCCATGTTTCTAACATCGCGTTATATGGAAATAATGATAGTCTAACATAATTACATATATTTTCAAGATTACAAGAAGTTATAATATGACATACGTCATTTTGACATTTATTTATAAGTTCTCTTAAATAACAATGATTTCATAAATTATATCAGCATATAACATGGAAAATAAAAATTAATAAAAGAAAACCAGAATAATATATTAAGGTATAATTGTGTTTTTGTCAAAAGATTTTTATTTAAGAATTTGTGCGAATAGAAAAAGTACTAGAATTGGAATTGGCGTTCACAAAATATTGTTTAATTTATTCTGAAATCTACAAAGATCGTACGTATTAAGATTCTGTTTTATCTTCAACATATTTATAATTTATTTAAACTAATACACAATTTCAAAATTAATTTTTGTACAAATTTATTAATTTATGTATTAAAACAATTTTTTTTAATTTATTAAATGATAATTTTACCTATATGTTTGTTTATTATAAGTTTTATGCTTAAAATAATTAATTTCATAATTCTAAAATTGCATAAAATAAAGAAGACAGATATTTAACATAATTTCGTAAATTACGAGAATGACAACTGCCATTTTGACATTTATTTCTTGATTTACAATCACATGGAAGTGTTTTAGAAATCTATTGATGATATTAAAAGGAAAAGTTATTAAAACTATATAAAAATGTGAAAGAATACTGTGTAATGTTGTAGAATAATATATAAACAAGCAATAAACATTCATAATTTTTTCCCAAATTTTTTTCAACTATTGCATGGTCTTTAGGTATGTATATTCTTTTATAGTAATGGTAAAAATTTATAATCCGGCTTGCATTTAATTTTGTTATTATTATACTTACAATAAGTTGTAACTTTAAATTAAAAATGCCGGAATTTTTGTAGAAACTGCATTAGGAAAAAGTATAAAATATTTTGTACATAGTTTCTTATATGGTTTTTATTTTATTTTAATAATAACAGTTGTTAATTAAATGTTAATGTAGGTAAAAAAATATTAATTTGGAGTCACATAGTCGAAAGACTAATTCGAAATTTGATTTCTTGTTAATAAATTGACATTAACGACTGTTAGAATATATTTCGTGAGAAAATGTACGAAATATATGAAAATAATATCTCTTTTTTTGCAAGGTTTGCATATATTTGAGCTATGAATACTTAGAAGGGAAATTCGAAGATATGAAACGAATGGAGAATATTTTAAAAAATTATAAAGTCATGTGTTCAAAAATTTCTATATGCTCGTTCCAAAAATTTTGCAGCGATCCTCGTACCCCTCGTACGTATGTCGAAACGAAGATCAAAACAGAGAATCAAACCTAGATTCATGGAATACGACAGATCAGTGATCATTGACATTGATTATCTATCTGATAAGCTTGTTTCTAATGATGGATTGAATTGATTTTTATATCAAAGTAGCTAGCTGGATGAAGTCTTAAATTGGTAATGGTGAATTTCAAATAAGTGACTAATCTAGAATACAATAAGTCTAGGTATAATAATTTAAATGTTGTGTTAATAAAAAATATTTTTATAATTAATTATTAATTATTTAATTTAATAAATATATAATAAAAAAATATATAAAAAATGTTAATGTCCCATTGAAAATAATAATTAATATTGACAAAAAAATGTATATTCTGTCGGTAGGTAGCTAGGGGGTGCGAAGTACAACAGCATAAGAGGGGGTCTACAAGGTGGTGCGCAGGGCCCCCCGGTCTCCCCTGCGGCTGAAAAAGAAAAGAACAGCGGCCGCAGACAAAGGGAGAACACGGTGGAGGCCCTGCGACGCCACTGGGACCTACCCACCCCGGTAGTCGCCTGCATTTTCTTTTTCACTGTCATATTCGTATTCACCTTTTCTGGTTCAAACCTTTTATAATTCAATACTATTTTTTTATATATATTTTTTTCATTTTTAAAATAATTAATTCCATGTTTCTAACATCGCGTTATATGGAAATAATGATAGTCTAACATAATTACATATATTTTCAAGATTACAAGAAGTTATAATATGACATACGTCATTTTGACATTTATTTATAAGTTCTCTTAAATAACAATGATTTCATAAATTATATCAGCATATAACATGGAAAATAAAAATTAATAAAAGAAAACCAGAATAATATATTAAGGTATAATTGTGTTTTTGTCAAAAGATTTTTATTTAAGAATTTGTGCGAATAGAAAAAGTACTAGAATTGGAATTGGCGTTCACAAAATATTGTTTAATTTATTCTGAAATCTACAAAGATCGTACGTATTAAGATTCTGTTTTATCTTCAACATATTTATAATTTATTTAAACTAATACACAATTTCAAAATTAATTTTTGTACAAATTTATTAATTTATGTATTAAAACAATTTTTTTAAATTTATTAAATGATAATTTTACCTATATGTTTGTTTATTATAAGTTTTATGCTTAAAATAATTAATTTCATAATTCTAAAATTGCATAAAATAAAGAAGACAGATATTTAACATAATTTCGTAAATTACGAGAATGACAACTGCCATTTTGACATTTATTTCTTGATTTACAATCACATGGAAGTGTTTTAGAAATCTATTGATGATATTAAAAGGAAAAGTTATTAAAACTATATAAAAATGTGAAAGAATACTGTGTAATGTTGTAGAATAATATATAAACAAGCAATAAACATTCATAATTTTTTCCCAAATTTTTTTCAACTATTGCATGGTCTTTAGGTATGTATATTCTTTTATAGTAATGGTAAAAATTTATAATCCGGCTTGCATTTAATTTTGTTATTATTATACTTACAATAAGTTGTAACTTTAAATAAAAAATGCCGGAATTTTTGTAGAAACTGCATTAGGAAAAAGTATAAAATATTTTGTACATAGTTTCTTATATGGTTTTTATTTTATTTTAATAATAACAGTTGTTAATTAAATGTTAATGTAGGTAAAAAAATATTAATTTGGAGTCACATAGTCGAAAGACTAATTCGAAATTTGATTTCTTGTTAATAAATTGACATTAACGACTGTTAGAATATATTTCGTGAGAAAATGTACGAAATATATGAAAATAATATCTCTTTTTTTGAAAGGTTTGCATATATTTGAGCTATGAATACTTAGAAGGGAAATTCGAAGATATGAAACGAATGGAGAATATTTTAAAAAATTATATATAGTATATAGTATAATGCCCATTTCTTTTATCATTGTCTTCTTTAGATAGTTGATTATTGTTATAATTTGGGTTGTGCAATAAAGGATGATGATATTTTTGACAATCGTCGACATTACAAATTTTCTTAAATTTACATTTTTGAGAATAATGAAATTTAAGGCAGTTCCAACATAATTTCTTTTCTTTTACCAGATTCCATCGTTGATTCTTATTTAAATCAAGGAATTTTGGGCAATCTATTATATTGTGAGACAGACTGTCACAAACAAAACAATTTTTCTCTTCTATTGGCTGTCCTGCAGTATAATTATCACAAAGTAATTTTGATTCCTTCTGGTTATTGGTCTCTTCATTTCCACAGTTTCTTCCGGTATACAAATTTATTTTACTTGCTGCTCGAGCTTGCTGATATAACCAGCTGTCAAAATGTGACAGATTTACGTCAATAATATCATTTGTGTTCCTTGCCCAGTCTAATCTCATTGAAGGAGGTAATTTTTCTACTAATTCTTGAAGTAGCATTGGATTATTTATGTGTCCGTTTAATCTCGACGCTACCATTGTTGCTAATAGGTTTTTTACTAACATAGCGAAATTGACAAGCAAATCCATTTGATTTATTTTGAATGATTTTTGATTTCTAATTTTATTTATTAAAGAATTGATGATAATTTCTGGTCGCCCAAATAACATTTTTAGATTTTCTATAACCATTGGCACAGTTTCTGGAAGCAATAGCATACTTCTTACTGCATCCAAGGCTCTCCCTTTTAAACTTTGTTGAAGTCGAATTAAGTTTTCTTGGTTCGTGTAGCCACATCTTTCCGTGGATTCCACAAAACTACTGTAAAACATGGGCCAATCTTCTGGATTTCCATTAAATACTAGAAGATTGCTTCTTACTGACAGCATTTGCCTGGCAGCAATTTGTTGCGTTGTTAACATAGGACTTTCTTTAAACTTCTTATTGCATTCAGCAGTTCTGTCAAGTACTTGAGAGTTAGTTTTAGACTTTTGTGATTTATATTCATGTTCCCGAAGAACATTATTTAAGTTTTCTAATCGTTTATTGAGTACTTCCATTTCTTCACTTCTTTTTTTCTCTATTGCAGCACGCTCTTCATTAATCTTATTCAGTTCAATTTGAAGCGTCTTGCGTAATGAACTTGATGTAAACGATGTACTCTTTCTTGATAGTCGTTCCTTTGATTTACATCTTTTGCAGGACCAATCTAAATAAGCAACCCTTTCGTCAACACCAACACAAATAAAATGAAACCATTTATCACATGTATCGCACTGAACCATATTCTCATTATCTGCTTCTTTACACAAAATACAACTATAGTCTTCTTTAGCTTCCCCTTGTGTGAATATTCCCTGTTGGACATTCTCTTTATTTGGGTTTGCACTTGTAGACGTTGTTGGTTGATGCAGATTGCGATTTTCAGGACTGATGTTTTCTTCTTGGTTTTCCATTATTATGAACCAAAAGAAATTTGAAGAATATTATAAACGTCAATACGGTCTTGTAAATTTGAGAGCTTGAAATGTAGGTGAAGATAAAAGGGAATACAAATATAGAAGTAGAATAATTTTATTCAACAGCTTCAAAATAGACTGTTACAAAAGAGAGGAGTGCTTCAAATTGCTTCAAATTTCCTACAAGGAGAGAGTATTTTTAACAATAAAACATATTAATTAATTATTTTATTCTTACTTTGTATATGACCGTATTTTAGTTTTATTGGAGAATTTATTCTTTCTTTAAATGTCAACAATTTTATTCTTATTTTGTTTACCATTAGTGAATACTCGATTTCAAAGAAAAATTAATTATAAAATGGATACCTTGATTTTAACAGATTTAACTTTCAGAGATAGCATGATTTAAAATATTTTACTCTAAATTTCTAGCCGTAACAGTTTGCATATATTTGAGCTATGAATACTTAGAAGGGAAATTCGAAGATATGAAACGAATGGAGAATATTTTAAAAAATTATAAAGTCATGTGTTCAAAAATTTCTATATGCTCGTTCCAAAAATTTTGCAGCGATCCTCGTACCCCTCGTACGTATGTCGAAACGAAGATCAAAACAGAGAATCAAACCTAGATTCATGGAATACGACAGATCAGTGATCATTGACATTGATTATCTATCTGATAAGCTTGTTTCTAATGATGGATTGAATTGATTTTTATATCAAAGTAGCTAGCTGGATGAAGTCTTAAATTGGTAATGGTGAATTTCAAATAAGTGACTAATCTAGAATACAATAAGTCTAGGTATAATAATTTAAATGTTGTGTTAATAAAAAATATTTTTATAATTAATTATTAATTATTTAATTTAATAAATATATAATAAAAAAATATATAAAAAAATGTTAATGTCCCATTGAAAATAATAATTAATATTGACAAAAAAATGTATATTCTGTCGGTAGGTAGCTAGGGGGTGCGAAGTACAACAGCATAAGAGGGGGTCTACAAGGTGGTGCGCAGGGCCCCCCGGTCTCCCCTGCGGCTGAAAAAGAAAAGAACAGCGGCCGCAGACAAAGGGAGAACACGGTGGAGGCCCTGCGACGCCACTGGGACCTACCCACCCCGGTAGTCGCCTGCATTTTCTTTTTCACTGTCATATTCGTATTCACCTTTTCTGGTTCAAACCTTTTATAATTCAATACTATTTTTTTATATATATTTTTTTCATTTTTAAAATAATTAATTCCATGTTTCTAACATCGCGTTATATGGAAATAATGATAGTCTAACATAATTACATATATTTTCAAGATTACAAGAAGTTATAATATGACATACGTCATTTTGACATTTATTTATAAGTTCTCTCAAATAACAATGATTTCATAAATTTTATCAGCATATAACATGGAAAATAAAAATTAATAAAAGAAAACCAGAATAATATATTAAGGTATAATTGTGTTTTTGTCAAAAGATTTTTATTTAAGAATTTGTGCGAATAGAAAAAGTACTAGAATTGGAATTGGCGTTCACAAAATATTGTTTAATTTATTCTGAAATCTACAAAGATCGTACGTATTAAGATTCTGTTTTATCTTCAACATATTTATAATTTATTTAAACTAATACACAATTTCAAAATTAATTTTTGTACAAATTTATTAATTTATGTATTAAAACAATTTTTTTTAATTTATTAAATGATAATTTTACCTATATGTTTGTTTATTATAAGTTTTATGCTTAAAATAATTAATTTCATAATTCTAAAATTGCATAAAATAAAGAAGACAGATATTTAACATAATTTCGTAAATTACGAGAATGACAACTGCCATTTTGACATTTATTTCTTGATTTACAATCACATGGAAGTGTTTTAGAAATCTATTGATGATATTAAAAGGAAAAGTTATTAAAACTATATAAAAATGTGAAAGAATACTGTGTAATGTTGTAGAATAATATATAAACAAGCAATAAACATTCATAATTTTTTCCCAAATTTTTTTCAACTATTGCATGGTCTTTAGGTATGTATATTCTTTTATAGTAATGGTAAAAATTTATAATCCGGCTTGCATTTAATTTTGTTATTATTATACTTACAATAAGTTGTAACTTTAAATTAAAAATGCCGGAATTTTTGTAGAAACTGCATTAGGAAAAAGTATAAAATATTTTGTACATAGTTTCTTATATGGTTTTTATTTTATTTTAATAATAACAGTTGTTAATTAAATGTTAATGTAGGTAAAAAAATATTAATTTGGAGTCACATAGTCGAAAGACTAATTCGAAATTTGATTTCTTGTTAATAAATTGACATTAACGACTGTTAGAATATATTTCGTAAGAAAATGTACGAAATATATGAAAATAATATCTCTTTTTTTGCAAGGTTTGCATATATTTGAGCTATGAATACTTAGAAGGGAAATTCGAAGATATGAAACGAATGGAGAATATTTTAAAAAATTATAAAGTCATGTGTTCAAAAATTTCTATATGCTCGTTCCAAAAATTTTGCAGCGATCCTCGTACCCCTCGTACGTATGTCGAAACGAAGATCAAAACAGAGAATCAAACCTAGATTCATGGAATACGACAGATCAGTGATCATTGACATTGATTATCTATCTGATAAGCTTGTTTCTAATGATGGATTGAATTGATTTTTATATCAAAGTAGCTAGCTGGATGAAGTCTTAAATTGGTAATGGTGAATTTCAAATAAGTGACTAATCTAGAATACAATAAGTCTAGGTATAATAATTTAAATGTTGTGTTAATAAAAAATATTTTTATAATTAATTATTAATTATTTAATTTAATAAATATATAATAAAAAAATATATAAAAAAATGTTAATGTCCCATTGAAAATAATAATTAATATTGACAAAAAAATGTATATTCTGTGGGTAGGTAGCTAGGGGGTGCGAAGTACAACAGCATAAGAGGGGGTCTACAAGGTGGTGCGCAGGGCCCCCCGGTCTCCCCTGCGGCTGAAAAAGAAAAGAACAGCGGCCGCAGACAAAGGGAGAACACGGTGGAGGCCCTGCGACGCCACTGGGACCTACCCACCCCGGTAGTCGCCTGCATTTTCTTTTTCACTGTCATATTCGTATTCACCTTTTCTGGTTCAAACCTTTTATAATTCAATACTATTTTTTTATATATATTTTTTTCATTTTTAAAATAATTAATTCCATGTTTCTAACATCGCGTTATATGGAAATAATGATAGTCTAACATAATTACATATATTTTCAAGATTACAAGAAGTTATAATATGACATACGTCATTTTGACATTTATTTATAAGTTCTCTTAAATAACAATGATTTCATAAATTATATCAGCATATAACATGGAAAATAAAAATTAATAAAAGAAAACCAGAATAATATATTAAGGTATAATTGTGTTTTTGTCAAAAGATTTTTATTTAAGAATTTGTGCGAATAGAAAAAGTACTAGAATTGGAATTGGCGTTCACAAAATATTGTTTAATTTATTCTGAAATCTACAAAGATCGTACGTATTAAGATTCTGTTTTATCTTCAACATATTTATAATTTATTTAAACTAATACTGTAACGCAATTTGATTTTTATTCAATATAATTGTAGTTACAATAATAAATGGGTTTAACCAAACAAAGTAAAAATATTTCAAGAAACTATGAAAAGCAAAATGAACATTATAATTGACTGACAGATCATAATTCTTCTTTTTTCATGTGTCATCCGATCTCAACGTTACATCCTCCCCCTCTGGGCCACGATAGACGCCCTCGTGCGTGGACCAGGATCTGGTGGTTGTGATGAGGTTATTTGCTTTGGTCGGCCCTTATTTCTCTTCGGTACTAAAAGTACTGGTGCTCCCCAGGGACTTTCACAGTCTTCAATTATCTCATCACTTATCATTTCTTCCACCTCCTTTTTCAGTAGTTCCTTTTTGAAGGCTAACAAATGGTAGGGTGGTAGATATATAGGTTGGTGATCACCTGTATCGATTACGTGCTCTGCATACTTTGTAGGTTCTCCCCCTATTGCGAAGGTACTTTTATTCTTAGTCAACAGTGTGTTCAATTGTTCCCTCTGACCCTTGCTTAACTGTTTTCCTTCGTCATCACGGAGTTCCAAGTTACTTAAGTTAACTTCATTAATTTGTGTACATTTTGTTACTATTGATTGATTGTGGTACGAGAAGATTTCTTCTGGTTTATCTTGGAAATACCAAATTCTTTGCCCAGGGTCAAGAACAATTCCTGTATCTTCAAGAAAATCTATGCCTAACAACGTTCTATTGTTTTCTAGCTCTGGAAAAGCTATAAGTGTGGTTGGCACAGTTCTACCTGCAACTTCAATGTTTACATTAGTTTTTCTTACCTCTTCAGTTTTCGTTATTCCATCTGCGTAAGCTATTCGAATACTGTCTGTCAAAAAGTTACATCCTTTGTTTAACAAAATTTTATACAGCTCGTGACCCGCGATACTTGCTTGAGATCCGGAATCTGCACATGCAATTCCTTTTGCTCCTAATATCGTTATTGGAATCATAGGTCTGCTACGTACATCGCTATTTTTATTTAAAAGAGACGTGTGGCAAAATTCTACAGAATGTGTAGTAACATCTTTATCCTTTGACATATTAGCGTTCCTGCAATTAGTACATTTAGATCTTACGACACCAAATGCTCCGCATCCGTAGCATGTAATACTGGAAGAATTTTGGGCTTTTCTTTGAGTTTCAATTTCTTGTTTCATGTTGGCGTTTGGAATTTGATTTGCATTTTCCTTGTTTCGACAATCATCAATGACATGACCAAACTTTTTACAAAATGTGCATCGCGGTCTATCTTTACGATGTTGAAAAAGTTTTTTTGAATTATCTTCTTTATTTTCTATTTTAATTTTAGGATTCGATTTCGCTTCTAGTAGTGAGTTTTCTACTTCACGTGCAGCTTCTAATAGATCTTTGAAGGTCTTAAATTTATCTCGTAAAACCCTTTTCCTGATTCGTCGATTAAGTAATCCGTATACCATATCGAGTTGAATTTTTTCCGACAAGCTATCCGGAATATTTGCTAACAGTGCTCGAGCTTTGCAAACGAATAGATCAGTGGACGTATTATCATCCTGTTCCATACTGAACAATTCGCGATATACTTTGAAAGCTGGTTTCTTTCTCCCATAAGCATCACGCAATGCTTGGACAGCTTCTTCCCAAGATTTTATACTGGACTTAACACCTTGCCACCAAGATGACGCCATACCATGTAGTAGCATGGGTAATCCCCGTAACGCGTTATCATTTGAAACATTTGCACAATCTTTAAAAATTTCGACTGCATCGATAAACGCTTCGACATCTGATTCTGATGACGCATCAAATCGCGCATTGCATTTTACGAAATTTCCAGATTTCGCGTGATTACTACTACACATACTTGTATTGGATGTTGCATTTAAGCCAGTTTGTTGTAAACTTACTATTAGTTGATTTAGCTGTTCGGTGGTTAAAGTGATGAAAGACGGGTTACTGTTGCTTTCTGTCGCGTTATTTTGGTCAACCATTTTGGCTTCGTCGTTCTTTTTTCTGCTTCGTGTCTTCTTTTCTTGCACTAGTGTGTTCATCAAAAGGGATTTCCACTTTCGTTCACACTATTTTACACTCAGAAATTATTAATTCCACTTTTTTGTTTGGTCCCACGTTTGGGCGCCAATTTGTAACGCAATTTGATTTTTATTCAATATAATTGTAGTTACAATAATAAATGGGTTTAACCAAACAAAGTAAAAATATTTCAAGAAACTATGAAAAGCAAAATGAACATTATAATTGACTGACAGATCATAATTCTTCTTTTTTCATGTGTCATCCGATCTCAACGTTACAATACACAATTTCAAAATTAATTTTTGTACAAATTTATTAATTTATGTATTAAAACAATTTTTTTTAATTTATTAAATGATAATTTTACCTATATGTTTGTTTATTATAAGTTTTATGCTTAAAATAATTAATTTCATAATTCTAAAATTGCATAAAATAAAGAAGACAGATATTTAACATAATTTCGTAAATTACGAGAATGACAACTGCCATTTTGACATTTATTTCTTGATTTACAATCACATGGAAGTGTTTTAGAAATCTATTGATGATATTAAAAGGAAAAGTTATTAAAACTATATAAAAATGTGAAAGAATACTGTGTAATGTTGTAGAATAATATATAAACAAGCAATAAACATTCATAATTTTTTCCCAAATTTTTTTCAACTATTGCATGGTCTTTAGGTATGTATATTCTTTTATAGTAATGGTAAAAATTTATAATCCGGCTTGCATTTAATTTTGTTATTATTATACTTACAATAAGTTGTAACTTTAAATTAAAAATGCCGGAATTTTTGTAGAAACTGCATTAGGAAAAAGTATAAAATATTTTGTACATAGTTTCTTATATGGTTTTTATTTTATTTTAATAATAACAGTTGTTAATTAAATGTTAATGTAGGTAAAAAAATATTAATTTGGAGTCACATAGTCGAAAGACTAATTCGAAATTTGATTTCTTGTTAATAAATTGACATTAACGACTGTTAGAATATATTTCGTGAGAAAATGTACGAAATATATGAAAATAATATCTCTTTTTTTGCAAGGTTTGCATATATTTGAGCTATGAATACTTAGAAGGGAAATTCGAAGATATGAAACGAATGGAGAATATTTTAAAAAATTATAAAGTCATGTGTTCAAAAATTTCTATATGCTCGTTCCAAAAATTTTGCAGCGATCCTCGTACCCCTCGTACGTATGTCGAAACGAAGATCAAAACAGAGAATCAAACCTAGATTCATGGAATACGACAGATCAGTGATCATTGACATTGATTATCTATCTGATAAGCTTGTTTCTAATGATGGATTGAATTGATTTTTATATCAAAGTAGCTAGCTGGATGAAGTCTTAAATTGGTAATGGTGAATTTCAAATAAGTGACTAATCTAGAATACAATAAGTCTAGGTATAATAATTTAAATGTTGTGTTAATAAAAAATATTTTTATAATTAATTATTAATTATTTAATTTAATAAATATATAATAAAAAAATATATAAAAAAATGTTAATGTCCCATTGAAAATAATAATTAATATTGACAAAAAAATGTATATTCTGTCGGTAGGTAGCTAGGGGGTGCGAAGTACAACAGCATAAGAGGGGGTCTACAAGGTGGTGCGCAGGGCCCCCCGGTCTCCCCTGCGGCTGAAAAAGAAAAGAACAGCGGCCGCAGACAAAGGGAGAACACGTTGGAGGCCCTGCGACGCCACTGGGACCTACCCACCCCGGTAGTCGCCTGCATTTTCTTTTTCACTGTCATATTCGTATTCACCTTTTCTGGTTCAAACCTTTTATAATTCAATACTATTTTTTTATATATATTTTTTTCATTTTTAAAATAATTAATTCCATGTTTCTAACATCGCGTTATATGGAAATAATGATAGTCTAACATAATTACATATATTTTCAAGATTACAAGAAGTTATAATATGACATACGTCATTTTGACATTTATTTATAAGTTCTCTCAAATAACAATGATTTCATAAATTATATCAGCATATAACATGGAAAATAAAAATTAATAAAAGAAAACCAGAATAATATATTAAGGTATAATTGTGTTTTTGTCAAAAGATTTTTATTTAAGAATTTGTACGAATAGAAAAAGTACTAGAATTGGAATTGGCGTTCACAAAATATTGTTTAATTTATTCTGAAATCTACAAAGATCGTACGTATTAAGATTCTGTTTTATCTTCAACATATTTATAATTTATTTAAACTAATACACAATTTCAAAATTAATTTTTGTACAAATTTATTAATTTATGAATTAAAACAATTTTTTTTAATTTATTAAATGATAATTTTACCTATATGTTTGTTTATTATAAGTTTTATGCTTAAAATAATTAATTTCATAATTCAAAAATTGCATAAAATAAAGAAGACAGATATTTAACATAATTTCGTAAATTACGAGAATGACAACTGCCATTTTGACATTTATTTCTTGATTTACAATCACATGGAAGTGTTTTAGAAATCTATTGATGATATTAAAAGGAAAAGTTATTAAAACTATATAAAAATGTGAAAGAATACTGTGCAATGTTGTAGAATAATATATAAACAAGCAATAAACATTCATAATTTTTTCCCACCACTGCACCCCGCTTGCGATAGCTGTCTGCCTTTTTATCTTTAAGTAACACATACATTTGTACATTTCCAGTTCAAGGCTTCTAAAATGCAAATGATTTTTTTTTATTTTTACTTATTTTAAAATATAATTAAATGCATGTTTCTGACATAGTATTATATAAATAAAATGCTTAATTAAACACATATTTATATATTTTGTAGATAATTTAAAGTTAAATAACATGTGTCACTTTGACATTAATGACATTTGTTTATTGATTTGTTAGCAGTCATTTAGAAATCATAATCTAACATTGAAAAGAAAATGTACTTAAAGTACAAGTAAATAAAAGTGTAGCATAATAGTATATTGTGTTATTGAAAATAGATTTTTATATAAAGTGAAAATTAGTAAAACTGTTATTGGAAAAATATTATTTAAATTAATCTGAATGCCCTAAATATCTGTAAGTAATGAAATCCCAATATTTGTCAAGTTCCTTATTTGCTTATTTAATAATAATTTTGAATGATATTTGTAATACTTAAATTTTCTATTTTTTTTTTTTTTTTTTTTTTAAGTCCAAAAGAAATAACTGCTTATAATTTCACAGGAGACTTTGCTATAAAGAATCGGTTTTTTTCATTGTATTTACTTCTTTGCAGGCCGCATTACATTTACTATTAACAGTATTATTAAGGTACATTTTTTTAGAAAATTAACAGTTGTCTTATAACAATATTTGTTATTATTTTTAGGAAAAACTTGAAAAGTTATGTTGGTTCTGACAGTTTCAATTCATTTAAATGAACCGAATTCTGAGCTTAATTTCATTTTTAAATTTGTTTCTTAAATATATTCGCCATTTTAACATGTTAATATGTCTGTAGAGTGTTTTTAAACTGTATATAGAAATAGGAAAGATTTTTATTAGAAGAGAAAGAAACGAATTATTAAATTTTATATTCCTATAGGACTCCGATAAAATGAGATAATCACTGTTTGAACATAACCTCAATTAGCTATCATTTTCAAAGAGTTTTTTGTTTTACATAAATTCTAGGTGTTTTTTTACAAGTTTCTAAGGTGAGTTATCTTATCTTATTATAATTATATTATTTATATTACACTTTTTACCTCCCGCCTATCAATATATAGATAAGGGAGGTATTGTTTTTGGTCAGATTTCTCGAGTATGAGTTTTCAACATATTGAGCACGAATTAGGGTCCCTAGAATACTATTTTACTATTTTTACCGTGATGTCTGTATGTCCGTGTGTGTGTGTGTGTGTGTGTGTTTCTGTGTTTGTGTCTGTGACGATTTTTCGTCCACGATAACTCCAATACGAGACATGTGAAACATATAATATTTGGTATTTATGACTTATATCCAAATATGATGAACTGATTAGATTTTGATTATAATTGGTTAACAGGAAGTAGTACTTTATTTGAAGCTTTAAACTGTTTTTCCAAAAAAAAATACCTCTAATACAATTTTTTCGCTAATTACTTTATTATTAATCTGCATAATTACGTTTATAGATAACTTCTAGCTAGATAGAAAAAAAAATATATAAATTATAATAATTTTACTTATCGTTTAGGCTGAGAAATTTCGATAAAACAGATGAGTTATTCATATGTTCACAATATTTGACATATGATGTCAAATTTGATGTAACTAAATGTAAAAGATAGGGATTTCCAGCCCAGCGATATGCCATCTGGTGGCGAATTTTAGAAACCCTCCGAGAGACATTCGTAGTTTATAACCTATGTTTACAACGTACGTTTGATGACATTTTATTTATTACTCTTGTTTAATTTCAAGTTTTAGTGCTGCATTTTCGTATTTTATATTATTTCATTATTATATCAGTTTGATATATACCAAACAGTATTTATAAAGACTAATTTTCGTGTGGTTATCGTTTCTTTTGACATATTATTTCTTTGATTCTTTTACATCTATATTTCTTTTGCAATATGTCAAATTTACATTGTTGTGTACCAATGTGCAATTCATTGAAAAAATGTAACTCAGATTTACACTTTTTTCGATTTTCTAGTGCTAATTCTAACGTACATATGAAAAATAATTTTCACAAGTACGAATTGTTCAATAGGAAAACGGTGTGGATAAACGTTTTAAAAATTGGAAAAAAGTGAGCCCTTTCATAAAAGTGTGCTCCTTACATTTTGATGAAGGAAGCTTTACTAAATCTAGAGATAAGCGTGTACAAATTTTGTGCACATCAAATTATTTAATCAGAAATACACCTCGTACATTTTAACAATATTGCAGAAATATTTTTGCATCTTCCACCTTTACCAGCTTTTCATGAACAAGCCTTGTGTTTCACTGTACACTGATAATTTATTATTTTAAATGTTCCTTTAATAATATGCGGTGATGATTGCAAAGCCGATGATTGTAAACATAATCCATATAGATTGACCTTTTCATTAGTAAACGCCAAAATACCGCATAAAATTATATGACCGACATTAAGAACTTCTTCTTCTTCATACACAGTTCTGGAATACTCATTTCCTTTAATAAAATTAAAGTATTCCTTTAAAGGAAACCTAAAATTTTGTTCAGCATTGAACTGATTCGTAATCTGAAACCCCGAAAAATAAACAAATAAATATGAAGAATAGCATGACACAGATAAACCTATATTGCTTTTTTAGGAAAAAATAGATTAAATTACAATAATTTATAATATACAACAATATTACGTGTTATTTATTTCACTGTACTGTCAGTAATGTCTCTCAGAGGGTTTCAAATTTCATCCGCAGTGGCGCTGGGATCTAAACTTTAAACGCCTATAACATAAGTAAATATGAAGTAGTTTTATTGTAAAATTAGAAAAGGTGGAAGAAATTGTTATGGGATAATTCAATAACCTTTAATGGATTAATACATTTATTAATCGATTAGCTTTAAATACATTTCTTGAACAAATTTATTAATTATATTTGACAACTCTATTTTATACTCACTATTCAATTATTCATTTCATGGATAACTATCAATATTTTCACACGCCCCCTCGATTTATATTTTCATAAAATAATACAATCGTACTAAGTAAATATTGATTGTTAAACATAATACATATTATTAATAATAATTAACAATTTTATCAAAATTTAATGCCAAATTTCTTAATGTAATAAATTTATCTTTGGGCAAAACTTTTGTAAATAAATCAGCAATATTATTATTTATATTTACATATTCTACATCAATGATTCCGTTTTGATACAATTCTTTAATAAAATGATATCTAATATCAATGTGTTTGCTTCTTTGGGAATTTTCAAAAGTTTTAACCATAGATATTGCACTACAATTATCAATTTTAATAAAAAAATTCCATTAGAGTAATTACCAAATTCTGATAAGATACCTAATAAATTTAATATTTCTTGAGCTGCTGAGGATGCAGCGCAGTACTCAGCTTCCATGGTTGAAAGAGCAATACAACTCTGCTTCTTTGAGAACCATGCAATAGGATTTCCTCCAAAGAAAGCTATAAAATCACTGACACTCTTTCTTGTAGATTTATCCCCTGCCCAATCTGCATCAGAATAGGCTTCTAGTCTTGTCATTTCATTTTTTTGTGTAATTCAAACCAAAATCTCTTGTACTACTGAGATATCTTAATACTCGCTTAGCTGCTTTCCAAGTCTGGTCAGATGGTTTATCCAGTACTCGACTTAGCAATGATACTGCAAAACATAGATCTGGTCTTGTAGTTACTGCTATGTACAACAAAATGCACACTAAATGACGATAAGGAACTGTTGTATTTAAATTATTTTCGTCAATTTGAAATCCAACTTCCATTGGAGTTGCTATGCTTCGACATTGTTCCATATTAAAATTTTGTATCAATCGGTCAATAATTTTAGTCTGTTGTATTTTTATTCCAGCATCAGTTCGAGTAAATTGCATACCAAGAAAACATTTCGCATTTCCTAAATTCTTAACTTTGAATTCCTTATAGAGAACTGATATAATATTATTTACCTTTTCAGCACAACCTGTGATAAGTGCATCATCTACAAAAAGTAAGAGATAAATGTCTTTAGAAAAGTATATGCAAAAATCGTATTTCGATCGTTGAAAGCCGTTTTGTTCCATAACTTCATTGAATTAATCATTCCAACATTTTGGTGATATTCTGAGACCATACAAGGCACGATTTAATTTCATAAATTCGCTTTTTGCTTGAACCCCTTTTGGTTTCTTGATATAAACTTCATTTTTTAAAGTTCCATTTAGAAAGGCAGTAGGTACATCAATTTGTTTTAATGGCCAATCATTGCGTACAACGAATGACAATAATATACGTAGAGTGGTCATTCTACATACTGGTGCATATGATAATTCATCTTCATTGAAGGGTTGCTGAAAGCCTTTGGCCATTAACCTTGCCTTATATGTTCCATCTTCTTTTTTCTTAAAAACCTATTTCGTGTCTATTGCTACTTCATCTTTAATATCTTCTACAGGAGTCCAGGTTCCTATTTTTTCCTGAGAATCTATTTCGTTTTTAATTGCCTTCCTCCATACTTCAGATTTAATGGCTTCTTCATATGTTTCGGGTTCATTATTCGTTGATAACATACAGTATGCTGTATATAATTCAAAATCTTTCAAATGATTCGGAGTTCTGATTTCTCTTCTTGATGTTGTTATGTTCTTGATTTCTTGTATCTTTTCTGTATCCTTTTCTTTATTTGCTTCTTGTTCTTTATTCTTATCTTGCAAATCTTTTTCTTCATTTAATTCTTGATTTATAATTATTCGATTCTTAAATTCTATTCGATTCTTAAATTCCATGACGTTCTCATCAAATATTACGTCTCTTGATCGTATTATTCTTTCTTCTTCTGGTATCCACAGCCTATATCCCCCACCACAATATCCTATCATTACTCCTCGTTCGGCTCTGGATTCTAGCTTCTTTCCTTTTGGCAATCGGGTATACCATGCTCGACATCCAAATATTTTCATTTTAGAACTATCTTGTCGTCCATTCCATAACAATGATGGGGTTTTCCCGATTTCTAAAGTACTTGTCGGTGATCTATTTAGCTCATATGCTGAACATTTCAAAGCTTCACCCCATAAATACTTAGGAATACCAGAATCAATCAATTTTGTCCTCACACGACTGAGTAACGTTTGTATCATTCGTTCCGATTTACCATTCATCTGTGGAGAGTAACTCATTGTGTATTCTAATTTTATTCCTTTCTTTCTTGCAAAATTTTTAAAATTATTAGATGTAACTTCTCCTCCATTATCCAATCTTAATCTTTTCACTAGTGTTCCGTGTTGTCTTTCTAATTGTGTAATAAAGTTTACTAAATTTCCTTCTGCTTCATCTTTTGTCTTCAATAAATTAATTACTACAAATTGTGAAAAGTCGTGTACTATAACTTGAAAATATTTTTCATAATTTTGTGTAATTGGATCAACAGGTCCACAGACATCAGAATGTAATAACTCACCAATGTGGGTAGTAAATTTCTTGTGTTGATAGAAAGGTAGTCTTTTAGCTTTTCCTTCAATACATGCTTCACATTTCTCTCTTGTATACGGCAATCCTAACTGGCGAAGTCCTTCTCTTCCGAGATGACCTAAACGGCGATGCCATAAGTTATCTATTTCTAAAGATCTACTAACATTACATTCTTCATTTTTTATAATTTTAACTCTAAGTAAATAAAGATTTCTTACTCTCTCGCACAATATTTTCTCTGTTTCGGAATTAGAATGTCATATTCCAGCACGCTTATTGATGTTGGAAGAAGCTTCATTCTTAAACGATTTTTGGTTATATTTTGTTATTTGAGATTGGCATGACTGCATTAAATACACAAAATATCTAGGCAACTGACCTAGCACCTAGGCAACAGACGAAACGAAACAGTGATTTGGTGACAGTGATTTCTGTCACCAACCTAACTATTCTATCTGTTGAAATATTTCAAATTTGATCAACCATCCTTATCATTTTAAAATAACTTTAGAAGTAGGCATATATAAAAAAATAATGTTGTTGTTATGAATGAAATAATTCTGTCAGTTGTGTTTATTATATAAATAAATTATTCTGTTTTTCTTGTTAATTATTTCAAACCAGTATTCATTTTATCAAACTTATATACATATTTCAATTGGTTATGGGCCCAGGAACGTATTCAAAAATAGCTAACTAAAAATTTAAACTCATTGTGATCTGTTGTAGTTAATAAGTCTCTTTTTCAAAATCTTGAAAAGTGAAGATGGATAGCTCAAGATTCGCACATATTGGACTACTGGAAGGAAAGTCCAACTGGAGTACATGGAAGTACAAAATATGTATATGTTTGAGAAGTATTTCTGGTGCGATGGAAGTTGTAACAGGAAAATTTGTGAAACCTGAATCATTGCCTGTAACTGCAACTCAACAAGAAAAAGAAAAATACAAGACTGAAGTAGAAGCATTTCTAAAAGCAGACAGTAATGCATTAATTGTAATGACAATTAATATGACAGAAGAGACACTTCAGAAAATTATGCGTTTTACAACTGCTCGCAACGTATGGAATGAGCTACATAGGTTGTATGATGGCATATCTGAAGATAAAATATATGATATTTGTCTACAATTTTTCAATTATAACAAATTAGTTCATGATGACATATCAACACATATGTCAAAATTGAAAAATATGTGGAATGAATTAAAAGAAGAAATGAATAGAGATGCTCAAAATAAATATGAATTGCCTGACCTGTTTTTAATATGTAAAATTTTAGGTACTTTACCAGAAGACTATTTCTCTTTTAAATCTAGCTGGATGCTGATGTCAAAAGCAGATAGAAATATTGATAATCTAACTAACCAGCTTTGCGCATATGAAAGAGCTCTGAAGAACAAATGTGTAGAGAATGAAAAAATTCCTCAAGAAGTACTAGTATCTACACATCATTCAAAACAAAATGCAGAGAAATATACAGAATTTAAAAAGAAAATAATATGTAATTATTGTAAGAAAAAAGGTCATAAAATAATACAATGTCGTAAATGGAAGGCTGATGGATATCCTCCGAAGTCAAAGCCAGGTCAGAATGATATAAATTTGTCTCTGCTTACAGTGTCAGCTGAAATTTCATCTACTGAAGAAACAGATGAAGATTGGTATGTAGACAATGGTGCAACAAATCATGTGACAAATCGCAAGGATATATTTAAAAGTTTTCAAAATTTTTCTTGTGAACATACTGTAACTACAGCAAATGGAAACTTAATTAAAGCAATTGGAAAAGGAAGCATTGAAATAGAGGCAGTAGTATACGGTAAATGGCATAAAATTACCCTAGAAGATGTTTGGTATGTACCTAGCATTAAGAAAAATCTGTTTTCTGTTTTATCTGCACAAGATAAACATCCCAATTCAGTATTTTATTCAAAAGCTGAAAAATGTGAGTTTAAAATTGGGAATAAGATAATATTAGTAGGAGTTCGAAATCTATACGGAGGGCTCTATAAACTTGCTCTTAAAAATGTAAAGCCACAATATCCTGCTGAAGTAAATGTATTTAATGATGAAAACTTACTTCAGTTATATCATGAAAGACTTGGACATCAAAATAAATATCATGTTAAGTCAAAAATTAGTAAAGAGCTTGGAATTAATGTAAAATTAGATAATGAACTCTGTACCGGATGTATATATGGTAAGGCACATAGACTCCCTTTTGGTAACAGAATAAGAGCAACAAGACCGGGCGAGTTGTTTCACACAGACGTGTGTGGGCCATTTCATCCATCAAATTCTGGATATCGTTATTTTGTTTTATTTAAGGACGATTATTCCAGATTTAGGTACATTTATTTTTTGAAAGAAAAATCTGAAGTTGCAGAAAAATTAAAACAAATGATAGCTGAAGTTCAAACTTCAGGACATTCCATCAAAGAACTATTAAGTGACAATGGACGAGAATTTGATAATAAGAATGTGAAGAAAATACTTGAAGAAAAAGGAATAGTTCAGAGACTCACCATGCCTTACACTCCGGAGCAAAACGGTAGTAGTGAGAGGGAAAATAGAACAATAATTGAAACAGCAAGAGCAATGATGCATACACAAGGTAATATTCCACAATTTTTATGGGCTGAAATAATTAATACTGCTTGTTATATTTTAAATCGAACTGGACCTTCAAGTGTTTTCGAAATGTCTCCTTATGAGTTATGGTATAACAAGAAGCCAAGAATTAAACATTTAAGAATAATTGGTTCAACGTGTTATGCACATATTCCTGATCAAAGAAGAAAGAAACTGGATAAAAAGGCAATAAGAGGTATATTAATTGGATACGATAATAATGAAGGGTATCGTATTTGGAATAAAGAAAATAACAAATTAATCAGATCACGTGATGTAATATTTCAAGAAACACCACTTAATATGAAAACAAAAATACCAATATCTGCTGAAAATCCAAAAACTGTTGAAAATGCTCATCCTATTAATCAAGATTCAACTACACAAACTGAAGAAGAAATTTTAAATGAAGATAATTTAATTGAAGAAGAAATTCTAAATGATAACTTAATTGATGAAAATAAAGTATCTGAAGAAAATGAAGAAACGAATAAAATGCAACTACGTGATCGAACTAAACTTCAAAAAGTAAGAAGATTTGAAGATTACGTTATGTCTACAATTATAGATTTTAAAGAACCACAAAATTATCAAGAAGCCACTAAATCTGAAGAATATGAAGAATGGAAAGAAGCAATGGATAAAGAAATGACATCTCTTCATGAAAACAAAACGTGGGAATTAGTAGATCTGCCTGTTGGAAGAAAAGCTCTGCCTTGCAAATGGGTATATAGAGTAAAAGTAAATCCTGATGGATCTGTAGAAAAGTTTAAAGCTAGGCTAGTAGTTAAGGGTTTCTCACAAAAAAGAGGGATTGATTTTGATGAAACATTTAGCCCTGTGGTAAGAATGACAACAATAAGAACACTTTTAAGTATTGCAGCTAATGAAAAATTGTCTCTTACACAAATGGATGTATCAACAGCTTTTTTGTATGGCGAATTAGAAGATACAATATATATGAAGCAACCAGAAGGATACAGTGATAAAACAGGGAGAGTATGTAGGTTAAGAAAAAGCTTATATGGATTAAAACAAGCCCCTCGATGTTGGAGTAAAAAATTTATGGACTATTTACAGAAAATAGGATTTAAAACCAGTCAAGCAGATCCCTGCTTCTTTATAAGAGAAAGAAAAATGAAGAAAATAATTCTTGCTCTTTACGTAGACGATGGCTTAATTGCGAGTAATGATGACAATGAAGTTCAAGAATTTTTACAAGATCTACGAAATGAATTTAAAATAACAACAAAGACCGCATCGTTCTTTTTAGGATTAGAAATTAATCAAGATAAAGACGGGTCTATAACTGTATCACAGAAACATTATACAAGAAAAATTTTGGAAAGATTTGGAATGGAAAATTGTAGATCTGTATCAACCCCAATTATTAAAGATGATGAAGACAATGAAGATAAAATCAATGTTAACTTTCCTTATAGGCAGGTTGTTGGCGCATTGATGTATCTTATGTGCGGAACCAGGCCTGATATTGCTTACGCTGTGAGTGTAGTATCCAGAAAATTGGAAAATCCTACCAGTTGTGACATCATCAAAGTAAAGAGAATTTTACGATATTTGCAAGGCACAACTGATGTTGGTATTATCTACAAAAGTAATGTAGATAAAGATCAATTAGAGGTTTTCAGCGATGCAGATCATGGTGGTGACTATGAGACTAGACGTTCAACTACAGGTATTCTTTGTCTTTACTCAGGTGGCCCCATATCCTGGACCAGCCAACGGCAGTCTTCAGTAGCAACTTCTACCACCGAAGCTGAAATTGTAGCAGCTAGTGAAGCAGCAAAAGAAATAATATGGCTAACAAGAATGCTACAAGACCTTGGTCATTTGACAAAGGTTCCTGTTCTGCGAGTTGACAATGAAGCAACAATTCGACTAGCAAAGAACCCCGAATATCATCGCAGAACTAAACATATTGAAATTAGACACTTTTTTGTGAGAGAACTGGTAACGTCAGGTAAAATTATAATTTTACGAATTGATACTAATAATCAATTAGCAGATTTTTTGACGAAACCAGTTCATGCTCCTAGACTTAAAAAATTATGTAATAATTTTGGACTTCTTAAGTTATCAAATGAGGGAGAGTGTTGAAATATTTCAAATTTGATCAACCATCCTTATCATTTTAAAATAACTTTAGAAGTAGGCATATATAAAAAAATAATGTTGTTGTTATGAATGAAATAATTCTGTCAGTTGTGTTTATTATATAAATAAATTATTCTGTTTTTCTTGTTAATTATTTCAAACCAGTATTCATTTTATCAAACTTATATACATATTTCAATTCTATCAAAAAAATCCCTTAATGGAAATTGTCAAATATTATTATAAAAAATAATGTAAATAAAAGCCGAAACAGAGAAAATAGTATAAAACATTCGTTATAGAAGGCAATTCAAGCACTCGTTCGTTCGGGCACTCGCTGCTTCGCGCTCGTTCCCGAATTTCAAACTCGTGCTGGAAAAGGTTGCCTTCTACAACTTGTGTTTTAATATACTATTAAATCCTTGACCATTAATTATCATCTGGTTTTTGATAATCAATACATTACTAACTTTAGAAGATAGTTTGCTTACTGATAGCAAATTGTGCTTCAGTTCAGGTACAATTAGTGCTTCTATATTTATTACTTTACCTTGGCAGAATACTCGTAAATTACCCTTTTTCTTCGCTTTCATTGTGGCACCATTCACCATTCACCATTCGCTATATGAATTATTACCTCATGTTCTAAATTTTGAACATCATTCATGAAATTTTCTAATTCTTCTTTAACTAAATGATTACTTGCACCTGAGTCCATAATGAACATATCATCGTTATTTATACTTATTTGTTCTTCTTGAACATTTAAAGCAACAAACGTAATGTCGGACGATGCATTTGCCTTTTCTTCAATTTGTCTGGTACCTTGGTTCATATAACCGCGATTATAATTTCTATAATTTCTTCTTGTTCCTCTGCTATTTCCACGAAACATTCCTTTTCTTTTTGGGCATTGTGCGACAAAGTGTCTTTTATCGCCACAGTTATAACAACCAAAACCTGAAGATTTGAAGCTTACTTCATCTTGACATTCTTTGCTATTATTGGTCCCTTTGGATCGTAATTTTGTTTCTTCATCTAACAATCTTGCCTTTACAAAATCCATTTTGACGTCTGGAAGTGTTTCTAACGCAGTTATTACAACATCATATACTTTCGTCAATGTAAGTAATAGATGACATATTCGATCAGTTTCATCAATTTTGGAGCCAAGTTCTTCTAATTCGCGAATAATTGAGTCAAATTTTAAGAAATGATCTTCTAAATTACAATGTCGATCACATTTTAAATTTATTAATTTTCTCTAAGTTAACTTTGAGAAAGCACTGGATCGGACAAAAATTCCTTGAAGCGCATTAAGCATTTCTTTAGCTGACTTGGCATCTTTAATTATGTCTAAATGTTTATCAGACACTCCTTGTATTATAAGCGCTTTAGCTTTTGCATCCTTTATTAAGTAAGATTTCTTATTAGCTTCATCTACTGGAGGCTCTTCAGTTATTACATTTTTAATTTGTTCCTTCTCTAATACAGACATTATTCGAAATTTCCAATTATTAAAATTGTTTCCTGATAATACAGGCACATTTATTGCTACGCTTGACATTCTGATTTCAGAACATTGTCACAATAATATACAGGGTGTTAATACTAAGTTGTACCATCCGAAAACGGCAGTTAGAACTCATTGCGATAAACAACTTTTCTTAGTTCAAATTTTTGATTTGGAGCCCCAGTTCATAGTTATTGGCGTTCTTTTGTTTTTCGAAAAGTCGTCATTACTCCCTTATTTTAAGAGATATTAAAAAAATACAAAAACTTTCAGCATTTGCTTTTAGTTCTCTAAAACTTTTGTATTTACAATTATTTTCTATTTTATCAAATGTCAAAATGGCGACCGATCAAAAATTTCAAAACAAGATATTTTGAAAACCACTCGATCGATTTTTGAAAATAAAACTTTATAAAATCCTTATACTATCTACTAACAAATGCCTGAAACATTTTTATTCGATCTGTCGAAAAAAAAATTTTATTCAAATTTAATTACAAGATAAATTTTAACAAACTGCAATAATAATTTAAAACAAAGTTGGCTTGCTGCCATTAAACAAAAAAATAAACAAGAAAAACAAGAAACAAATAAGAAAAAATACAATGAACAATGAAACTGCAAGGGAGGTACTAAATTTGATTTTCAAAATGGCCACCATTAAATTTATCTTGTAATTAAATATGAATATATTTTTTTTTTCGACAGATCGAAAAAAAATGTTTCAGGCATTTGTTAGTAGATAGTATAAGGATTTTATAAATGTTTTATTTTCAAAAATCGATCGAGTGGTTTTCAAAATATCTTGTTTTGAAATTTTTGATCGGCCGCCATTTTGTTATTTGATAAAATAGAAAATAATTGTTAATACAAAAGTTTTAGAGAATTAAAAGCAAATGCTGAAAGTTTTTGTATTTTTTCAATATCACTTAAAATAAGGGAGTAATGACGATTTTTCAAAAAACAAAAGAACGCCAATAACTATGAACTGGGGCTCCAAATAAAAAATTTGAACTAAGAAAAGTTGTTTATCTCAATGAGTTCTAACTGCCGTTTTCGGATGGTACAACTTAGTATTAACACCCTGTATATAAACTGGTTCTTATTCTTCGTAGTCTGGGCCCATAACCTGTTATGGGATAATTCAATAACCTTTAATGGATTAATACATTTATTAATCGATTAGCTTTAAATACATTTCTTGAACAAATTTATTAATTATATTTGACAACTCTATTTTATACTCACTATTCAACTATTCATTTTATGGATAACTATCAATATTTTCACAGAAATATATAATGCATATATTTGCATGCGTGAATCAAGGTAAGTTCGGTTCCGGTTTTAATAACGTCAAAAATAGCTGTCATATTGGTCATACAAATTTTATGAAGGAAATTTTAGGTATGAAATGAATTAAAAATATTCTGAACTGCAATAACAAATTAATTTTAAAACTACAAATTAAATGTATTAAATAACTTACATAGAATATATGTATTATTACAGTGGCGGGAGGTATAGTGCTGGACACATCAGATTTTTTTAACGCATATATTACATATTCCACATCAACACAAATATTTATGATTGAAAGTCAAGTAGAACTTTGGATGCGATAAATAAGGCAGTGAAAGATAATGGACCAACTATATTTACAGGGTGATCATGCGAGACTGAACCAGCTATTATCTCCGTTTTTAAGAAAGATAGCGATTATTTTCTTATTGCAGATTTACTATAGATAACATGGGCTATAAGATGCGGTAGTCAGAAGTATTCTACTATTTCCGGTTCTCGAGTATATGATATCAACTTAGAAATTTCAAATAGCACATACTACTTTGTTTTATATTTTTGAAAAGTACACAAAATTTTCTTAACAATGGTGGTAAATAAGTAGTATGTTATTTTATTAAAAAATAAAATGGCGGTCGTTTAAAATATTGTATTAAATAAGTGTTTACTGTTTGAGATTTGGATGTTTCTAGTTCATGGATGATGTGCTATTTAAAATTAATTTTATTTATTTAGCGTTACCAGGGAAGTACTCAATAAAACTTTAATTATGAAGGGGCGGACTGGGTTTTTTTATCGGATATCCTAGTGATCTGCTCCAATCTTTCCTAACTTACACATTTGCCAATGCATAATGACATCAAAATATTTAAATATTTATTATAAAAATTTGATGAAAAAATCTGTTTATATTTCCTGATACAAAAACATTTTTGATTACATTAAACACAGTTAATTACAATAAAGATACCTTGATTACAATAGTGAAATTGACTGTTACAAAAATGAATGTTATCTAATATTTATACTTATTTCACAATTATACTAAATGTTTTATTACTATTCTTAGATAATTTTATTATTATAACAAATAAATTAATATAATATATAGAATACATCTTAATTAAATAAATATTCAAACTGCCGACTATGAGCGTCTATACATTTCTGTACTCGTTTTATCACTTAATATGTAGATCGTCTAATTTCTGTAGCTGTAATTGATCCTATAGCTTCTTCTGTTTTTTAATTCTTGCAAATTATTAATAGGCTCTTTGTATACTGTATCTTTTACAAGACCCCAGAGAAAAAAGTCTAATGGAGTTAAATCCGGAGAGCGAGCAGGCCAACGAATCAACAATTTATTCCAAGAACCTGATTTCCAAACATATTATTTAAAAAAAATTGACAAACTGCAGCATTATGTGGTGCAGCTCTATCTTGTTGAAACCACATGTTTCGTCTATTGGCTAGCGGAATGTCGTCCAAGTAATTGAATAACTAGTTTTGTAAAAAGTTTAAATAGCGTTCACTTGTTAAATTTTCTTCGTAAAAATATGGTCCCAAAATTTTGTCAAAAAGTATGCCACACCAAACATTAATTTTAAACTATGCTGGTGTTTAGTTTCTCGTAATACATACGGATTTTTGTTGTATGCAATTCAAAAACCAATTACAAAAATTTAGTCGTCTACTAAAATCAGTTTCTATTAAACTTTATCCTTTGTGTAAATGGTAAGCTTTATATTTATGTTTTTTCAAAATTTTATGAACTTTTCCATAACTTACATTTAAATCTGTGCTAATATATCTAATAGAAACACGTGGATTATTTTCAACTGAAGCCAACACAACCACTTCTAAATCTTCATCGTTTTCTAAATTACGTTTTTGAGGTAACAGTGATCCAGTTGTCTTTAATTTTTCCTCCATTCTTCTAAATATAGATATACTTGGTTGAATCCGATTAAGAAATTCTTGGCGATATAAAAGATCTGCTTCTCTTTTATTTTTATGAAATCGAAAATAGACATCAACCATATCTACTTTTTCAGAATTAATACACAAATAATTACGCATTTTACCGGATAACTCCAAATTGCAAGAAACACAAATTTATGTTTGTTTTATTTCTTTTGTTGCCCTGGTAACGCTAAATTATAGTTATTTACATGCGAAATGTTTCATTTCAGCCGAGGGCTTATATATATATATATATATATATATATATATATATATATATATATATATATTACCGAGAGGCGAAGTCTCGAGGTGAGATATAGCGCGAGGCGAAATGAAACTCCCATCGAGGTAAGTATACTATTTTATTCACAATCAAACGTACAGTTAGTTGTTACATAAGGTACATTATTTTTTGACAACTATTATAATTTGTTTTAACCTATTTTATTGTAGAGATTTATGACAATGTTACTAGGCAATATCTACATAAATACTTCCAACCCAAGAGATGGAAGTGCAATTTGTTACTTCCAACCTAAGAGATTTGTCAATACAGTTAGGAATGACTAACTTCCAAACCTCCAAAAAGTTAGAAATCGGCAATTTACTATAATGATTGTAAATAAATGAAATTACTTTTAAATATCACATTTTCCATGAACTAGAAACAACCAAATCTCAAACAGTAAACACTTATTTAATAAAATAGTTTAAACGCCCGCCAATTTAATTTTAATAACATAACATACTTCTTATTCAGCACCATTGTAAAGAAAATTTTGTGTACTTTTCAAAAATATAAAACAAAGTAGTATGTGCTATTTGAAATTTTAAAGTTGATTTCATATACTTCGAAACTGGAAATAGTAGAATACTTCTGACTACCGCATCTTATAGTCCATGTTATCTATAGTAAATCTGCAATAAGAAGATAATCGCTATCTTCCTTAATAACAGAGATAATAGCTGGTTCATTCTTGCATGATCACCCTGTATATATTTCATTAGCATCTGTTGAATTTTAGTCCAGGTTGTAGAAGAATTAATACAAATCTTGAAATATTACTTATTATGCCTTTCTGATTACAAAACTTCTTAATGCAAGAAATAAATAAAAAGACGCCTTTATAACATGCAATACATAATCACCAAATATTATGGAGTAAACAGAATTGTCAAATATATTATTTACTACATATGTTTTTCATAGTACACCAAGTTAAAAAAAACTATAAATATGAAAACACAAAGTAGCAAATGAAACAAAAAACTTATTAACCAAATAATTAATCTCTAACAACATCTAAACTAATGCTGCTAGATGTTATAATATTATATCTTTATAACAAGTATTTGTATTCCAAATCTTGAAACATAATCCAACAGTGATACAAATCTTGTAACACTGCTTTATATGGACAGCACACTTTCTATTATTTGTAGAGTGTATTAAAACGATTTAAACTAGAAATACCTGTTTAAGCCATTTCTTATCATGGTCAGTAGAATACAATAGTAAATTTATTAAAATTCCAATAACAACATTAACAGGTAGGTTCCCACCTCTGCCTATTATATTTAGTTATCATTTAATTAATAAATGCATGTATAAACAATTAATAAGCAGTTAAATTAATTAATTTATTAAAATAAATAATAAAAATTACATCCAATAAATTAATTTTAGTTACATAATGTGTTCACAAAGGGCCGAAAAAACATGGTATTGCGATATTATATAGGACTTTCACGTCTTTATATTTTATATTGACTGATTTGTGACAACTTGTGTTTTGTGACATGTAATGTTTATTTCCATTTTTGATTTGTAATTGTAATTCAATATAATTATTATTTGAATTTATTGTCTTTTTAATTATCAGTAGTATCAGTTCATTTGAGGAGGACTGCAGAATAACAGAAACAATGTTTAAAAAATACACCTCGGTTAATTTTGTTTTGTTATTTCTTTTTTTTATGCGGCATTAAATTATTATCTATCTTGTTCTACTAAAGATATTTGGCATATTTTCATTTTTACAATTCTTTGTTTTTTACTAGATATTTCATTACATTTATCTTTGCAGTATTTGAATATTTGAAACGTTAATGTTATATTTAAAAAGTGATCTAAAAATGTATTTTTGTGTTCTATAAAACTAAACCAATGAAATGTTATGTGGCATAACACAATATTTTTTAATTTAGCTAGTAGATTTGATTTGAACCCATTTTTCTCTAAATACGAAATCGTGTACATTTTTTTAAAAGTAAGATAATATTTTCAGTTGCATATAGTAATGAAAATTTATTTGTACTATGTTCTTTAAATGTAGTAAATAAATGAGAAGGATTTAATTCATTTGCAAAAATATTTAATTTGCATGTTTCACATCCAATATTGTTCATCTTTCTTAAAATAAATCCAGGTACATAAGCCAAAGATTGATTTTCTAAAATACTTTCATCAATTTCCTGTCTTAAAATTATTTCGGTATTGTCATTAGATACATTCTCAGATTCAGTGGATAATATTTCAGGAGTTGTAGAATTTAGTAAGCCTATTAAACTATCCATTAATTCACTCTCATCTTCTTCACAATTTGAATTATAAATTTTACCTGTTAATCCATTGAAAATTGCAGTTTTAAAAGCAGCTATAAATTGATGACATTGTGGATTAGAATTTTGTATGCCGTGTTGACAAATAATAAAAAACAGATTTTCTAAAAGATCTTGATTAAAACAACGCATATTGACAAATGACAAATTTAAATCCCAAATTTTGAAGATTAGAACATAACATTTCTATAGCCTCTAATGTTGTTACCCATCCCTTATTAAATTTAAACCGATGTTTCATTTCAACTCCTGAATTTTTATCAATAAATTTCCAACGTGAAATTTGCTTCCTCATTTCCCTCCAAAATAATATATGTTTTGATTTTTTAGATAAAACACATTTGTGTATTTTGTTTTATCTGGCCTAAAAGTACTACCATTCATGTTGTCAAACATACTATCGATGTTATGTACAAACTCCGCTGTATATGTAGCCTCTGAAGGCATTTGTGATACATTATTTGCTACTAATGTTTCAATACCAGCAGCAACAGTATTTATTACTTAAGTGATGACTTTCATTTTTATTCGGGGATCTTTTATTTTAAAATACTCTGGTTTTAATTTATTTGCTTGTTTAAATCTCAATTGTTTATCAAGTTGAAAAAATTTTAAAATATACTTCCATTTAGCAATTTTGTATTCACCGTACATAATATTACACGTGGGCAAAGCATTTCTCGTATTATTTAATAGATGTGGTGGATCAAATATGGTGACTATTTGCTTAGAATTTAATACAAAATATGGACCAGGTTTAGGTTGTCCTTGTTGTAATAATCTTATTGCTTCCTGATTTGTACTATCATGATCACAAATTGTCCCATCAATGTTAACACCTATTTCGAATAATTTTTTAATTTTATGAATTATAATAGATTTTAAATTACATGTTTGAATTGATCCTCTGGTAAAATAATATGCAACAAGCTGTTTAATTTTTTATATATACCTCTTATCATAAAAGTAATGCATGATTTGCTAATTTTGTTGTCTTACCTAAAATCCCTAACTCCTCATACCCAATTATTGTGCTATTATGTATATTGTAATGCAAACCCTCGGCCAAACTAATTTCATCAAAAAATAGAACATTTCTCTCAGTTATTTTGTTATGTTAGTATATGATATATGTATATCGTTGAATTCAGAAAAAAATACTCTATCGAATGGAATAACCTAAAAATAAACATATGTTCCCATTTAAAATAAGAAAAATGTGTCCCGTATTTTGAGAACCACTGGTCGAAAAAAAATTTTTTTTTGCTCATTGTATTAGTCTTGTAAAATGGTGGTTCTTTGCTAATTTAACCAATCTCGTAGCTCTTATAGTTCTCGAGATAGCAATGGTGGCACGCTTAAATGGAACACCCTGTATATATATAATACGAATACAAAGATAAAAATTAGACGAAATAATATAAATTGTAATAATATACGTATACTTAACCCTTAAACTCAGCTCACCCAAACGTCAAAACAAAACAGTGACCGTGAACGCTGAACTAGTGAACAGCTATTTTTTCCGTTCACGCGGTCCCTGAACAGTTCAGAGTGAACGCTGCATTTAGCAGAAAATTGGTGAACATGTTCAGTGACCGGTAGTCGGCTGAATGCACCCATAGTTTCGCTTCTCATTATGTTAATGTTTTGTTGTATTAACCATTAATAATGATGAATGTTATAGTTTACTTTGTAGTTGATATTTGCAATTGATATAATAACAAGTCTAAATGATAGCAAACGAAGTTATGGAATCCTACTCCTATTATCTAGTTTTTTTTATAAAGGTGCTCCATCATAGGAGATGGAAGGAGATACTGTCTTTGTTTAATTAGCACGGCATCACCGATGTCCATAAAGTATTTGACTAGATGGGTTTTACTTAAACCACGAGAGCCGAGCTCTTTATATTCCTCAACCATTTTGGACAACGCATCACGCTGAGAACGTAACAAATTATCGCAGCCCGAAATTCCGGCAACCGAGTCAATATTTGCAGAAATGGACACAGGATTCAACGTGAAATCTAAATAAATTCCAAATACTCTACAAAAATCCACGTCCAAGATTAGGGACTGACGTAAAAAAGGACAACAGCCACGGAAAGGGATTTTGTACGACCATTAAAATTTATCGGTACAGAAACATTACCTAAAATAGATTACGTCTTGCCACAAGCGAAACCATAAATGGCATTTCCGGTAAACAAATCGGTCGCTTATCTGAAAAGCAGTTCCTCAGATACACCATGGGCGAAAGCGCATTGTTAAATACGGTCTAAAAATTAATTTACGCCTGAAGAACCGTCATATGTAATATTCCAGCGAGTAACCTAAGGGTTACGCACGGAAGAAGGAACCACCGACAATAAGGTGCTGTACGCATAAGTGTTCGTTAAATGAATAGGCGAATTATCAGGTTGCTGAGGAGGATTACCCGTAGTAGTGTCATCAAACCTTATTGCATTAAGCCGATTTATTAAGTCGCGACCCACGCTATCCGAAAAAACCAATAGGTTAGTGAAAGTTTCATAAGCAGGAGGAATGGCATTAGTTAAGTTTAGTCGTTGGGCATGATCCAACTCAAATGTGATCAAATTGTCATTTCGGTTATGTTTAACTAATTCGATTCTACTAGTTAGATTAATCTTAGCGACCGCAAGCAATTTAGTGAGTGTATGCTAATAATTAAACAAAAACAGAGACATTCTTTGGTGCACACGAATAAGACGTGCATTGCATTCGTCACTATATTGCTTAAAGCCAGTGGAAGTATACTGAATCATACCTATCATTTCCTGCAATTTGGTAGCACAGATGTGTTGTTCAGAAATAGAGTCAGGATAATGGGCCCGATTCACTAAAGCAGCGTTCATACTTTCCATTTGCACCAATTCCAAAAGTATAGTCCTCTTGTCTTCAAGTGATCTCGTGTCGTCAACATTCCGAATTAAGAGTTCATATGTTACTTCGTCCTCTCGCAATAAATTGTTATCCATGGCCGAAAATTATTACCAACAAAATAAACAAAAATTAGTAAATAAGCAAAAAATCCTGATGTAAGAAAGGGAAAGAATTAAAGACAAAGACCTTGGTCTTCCGCTAAGTAATTTTTTAAATTTAACTAACTAAAAGAGAGCCCCCCCCCCCCCCCCACGCTGGGCACCAAAAATTTGTGTAACATATTGATACTTTAAAATAAAAGTATTAATATCTACCCACGTCTCACAAACCAGCACGGCTAACTGTAAGTAGCGGAAGCTAAGATCGGGATACGAAATTAAAGTTTGTGGCCAGAATGGTGATCCGACTAAATGGAAAATTATCAGCAAATAGCTCAAAAATATTTAATATGGCTACAAACTTGTATTTCGGGCGCCAGCACCTTGAAAAAGAAATCTGTTGAGAAATGCAATTCAGTGCTTATTATATATATAGGGTGTTTATACTAACTTTTCTTAGTTCAAATTTTTGATTTGGAGCCCCAGTTCATAGTTATTGGCGTTCATTTGTTTTTCGAAAAATCGTCATTACTCCCTTATTTTAAGAGATATTGGAAAAATATAAAAACTGTCAGCATTTGCTTTTAGTTCTCTAAAACTTTTGTATTTACAATTATTTTCTATTTTATCAAATAACAAAATGGCGGCCGATCAAAAATTTCAAAACAAGATATTTTGAAAACCACTCGATCGATTTTTGAAAATAAAACTTTATAAAATCCTTATACTATCTACTAACAAATGCCTGAAACATTTTTATTCGATCTGTCGAAAAAAAAATTTTATTCAAATTTAATTACAAGATAAATTTTAACAAACTGCAACAATAATTTAAAACAAAGTAGCCGCCGTTTAATTTCTTCGCCGCTGTATGTAGAATCAGCCAATAAGAAGTAACTTGTACAATGGAAATCTGTAATATCGCCCTAAATGTCACTATAAAAACTAGATAACCTAAGAATAAAGTTACTAAAAATTATGAATAATTGACATGTAACCTGCATATTAAACGTCAAATAGTAATTAATTTTTAAAATTTCTACGTTTGAAAAAAAAATAGAATGTGTTATTAAGAGTAAAAAGTGTCTTTGTGTGCCTCGCATGCAATTGTCCGACTAGCTTCGCTCATCGTGCAAACTTCCATGTTCGCCACACAAAGTATCACTTTTACTCTTAATAACACAATATACTATTATTAAGTATAAGATCATTTACCCCTCAATGTAAAGCATTTTTTTCACGACATGCATAGAAAGCTTTACTTTCTTCTTGCAAAACAGGGAGGAAAATTATTTTTTTCACGACATGCATAGAAAGCTCTACTTTCTTCTCGCGATATAGAGAGGAAAGTTACTTTTCCCTCTCTAGTGAGGAAAATGTATAGTGTTGCCAACAGTATAGTACGTAATATTGGAAAAATTCATAGTTATATTAAATTTTTTTATTTAATAATGATATTCTTTAATAAAATTATGGCAATTATGTCTTGTTCTTTTCTTTTTTCACATTATTTCGCAATTTAACAAATTAAATTGACATATTGGAAATAAACAACTGCATCGGTAAACGTCAAAGTTTACAGTACAGTCAGTACAGTCATAACCTAACTTATCATATTGCTGCGCCTATTCATTCAAATAAATGGATTTTTGAAATATGTCGTGAAAAAAATGTTGTGTCTAACACGAAAGGAAAGCACTTTTTCCACTCTCACTCGAATGCCTCACTCGCTGCGCTCGTGAGTCACACACGAGCTCGAGTGGTAAAAAGATACGCTTTCCTCTCTAGTTTGACAAATAACTATTTAAGCTATGATAATATTAAACTTGTGGGCGAGCACTACAAAATTGTTTTTTTTTTGCAAAATGAGCTACAAATTTTACCAAAATAATTTTAAAAATACGAAGACGAATTTTAAAATAAAATAGAAAACAATACATTTTTAAAACTGATTAGATACACAAAAACTGTTTCTCTGAAGTGTATATGTTGTATGATTATTTGTTCTTGTTTAAGAGGAATATAGATTTATTTAAGAAATAGTATGAAAAAATTTAACTTTGCCAAAATAATAGATACCTTTGCTTCAAGACATCCTAGACGGGTAATTTTACATTGAATGTAATTTAAATTTATGTTTAGAATACCTTAACCATCGGTTAATAGAAAAATATTCGATGCAATATTGTTATATTAAGGCCTCAGAGTTGTTTTTTTTTTTTTTCATTAAATAACATTTGTTAATTAAAAGAAAATATTGGTCTTTAATACCTTCGATGCCCACCTTAAAAAATATCGGACCGGCCTGTGCGCACCCAAATAAAATAGGCTGGCGACGTCACTGTTCCGAAAACAGTGCAGGCACCGCTAGTCAGTCTGTGTCAGAGGGGAAGGCGAATCGGAAGCGAAGTTTGTGACCCCTACTGCGACGGCTACTGTGTCTGACGACCAAGTGTGAAACTGTCACTGAGCCAATCTGGGCTCTTCAGGTGGCAGATTGCGGGCTCCTTCAGAAGCAAACGCTCTTCAGGATGGTGATTACTGTAGCTGGTAGTAAGCTGTGAGCTTTCGCTATACTACGCTGATCTTATATAGTTGTCCCAAATTACTAGGCACAGAGCTGGGGCAACGGTACCCATAAATGTCACCGCTAGGTCCCTAAAAGCAGAATCGGCAGTAGCTGATCTCTAACGAAATAAACTGGATGTTTACAAAAAAATTACAAACAGGTGGTAAAGGCCCAGGCATAAATTTGATGTTACAATATGGGCGAAAACTAAAATCTCAAACAGAATTATGGTGATTTTTACAGGAGTAATATGAAATGAAATTAAACATTGAAAGAGGAAAAGGAACATTTAAAGGTGACTGTACAGACCATAAAATTTTGAAGGAGCTCCCAATATTAATTAAAAATAACAGACCAAAAATAACCGCCCCAAAACTTTCTTAAATAAGGTGAAATCGAATTCAAATCGCGACGTAACAGAATCTAAATTTCCCAAAAATAATCAAATAATTGTCAACGCGAAACAGAGGTAAAAATAATCAGAATCATAAAAGAAAAGTATTAAGTATGATTTAAAATGAACTACTACTCCCATACGGGAAAATGTACCAAAAATTGAAGTAATCGTGGGACTGGAGTTTGTGAGGGTTAACAAACTGAGGGAAAAGATTTACACAGAATTACGAAGCCCAGATGGGAATAATAAAAAAGTGAGTTGGTTTAAGCACGACAGGAACTGGAGTTTTTAAAGGTTAACAAATTCGGGAAAAGACTGAAACAGAATTACAAAGCCCAGATGGTAAATATATCAAAAAAATGAGGTGGTTTACAAAAACCACAGAGAACTGAAGTTTGTTTTAGATAGGACAAACGCGGGAAATATTAAACGGTAAAATGAAAATTCTTGCTAAAAAAAGAAAAAAACAATAAAATTTTAATCAAAACCGAAAATTAGCGAGCGGATGCAAGGTCGGCGTCGAAAAGCTTTACTTTTCAAGTAAATTATTACAATATTACGTCTTTCGTGAATGTGTAACGATTTTTAAAATTCGAAATATAATTATTGTGTATAAATATTCTATTTAAATTATGTACTCTAATACATATCACTTTCATTTTTTTTTTTATTTCTATTGATAAATGCGACACCCAAAAGGCTTTATCTGTAGAAATTAGAAGTATTACGAACGGTACTGTAAAATATTCTGTATCTCGTTTGTCTCGTTGAAAAGTAAAATACAGTATGGAGTTTACTTAATGACTTGAGCCTACAGCAAAAAAATCTGATTTTAAATTATATTATCCTGAACACATTAAACATAATTAAATTTTGAAATTTAGCACATTAGAAGTTTTTTTCCAAATTAATATTTAATTTGTTATTTAATATCATAACTGTAATTTTCAAACCACCTCGATAAAATTTTTAATAGTAGTTAATTAAATATCCATGTTAGAAAAATAATTATTTAAAGATAACACAACAAAAGTAACTTTACATTCGCCCAACGCAAGGCCGGGAGAGGTTGTGTCGAACGTCCTCTTTGAACATGCGTATGTGCATTCAACTTCTCTATGTGTACGCACATATGGCTTCTTATTATTTAGAAGGGGAAAAGCGATTCATTTACAATTAACAAAAAATAATGGTTACAAAATTCTTGAAGACTAATAGTATTTTTCCACTCCTGCTTTGAAAATACAATTTTCTGGTTTGTTTTTCATGCTGAAAGTGACTCTTTGCAGCACTAATAAATATTTGTTGCATTGTTGCTGCCATGAATACGCATCACAAATACAAAATTTGCAATAAATGTCAAATTATGTTTAAAAAAGAATTTTTTATTTCCTTATTTTTTATCTTGGCAGGAGTAGAAAAAATAGTGTGTATAACACGTGTTGAAAGTCCTTTGTCGAACACAAACTTTCGTTTTGGTTCGACAAAGATAGACTTTCAGCACTTACTATACAAATAACTATTATAAGATGAAGTATGAGCAAAAATCATTGGAAGTTCAGCTTGATTAAAAAAAAAGTACTTTTCAGTTACAATTTACAATTGAATACGCAACTTGAAAGTCGTAAATACGAACTTTGTTATCGTTACAACTCATGATAATAGAACATGCCAGTATTCCAAGAAACTAACTTTGAAAGTGAGGTGAATCTTTACACCGAACATAAACATCAACGGTGTTACTATGGATACCGAAACAAATACTAATTAATTGGCAAACTGGTCATAACTCGAAAAGCTATCTGGATCATCACTTACCTACCACATCATGCAAAATCTGACCAAAACTTGCAATTACTGTAAACTAGTGTATACATCTCTTTTTAAATTAGCCCATGTACGCTTATCAGTAGGACGCCACCCTGACAAACATTCACTTGACTCATCCTTAAAATAGTTTGCAATTCTTTTCGTGAAATAAGTATATCTCCAATTTATTTCTGTAATAAATCAATAATATCGTTCGTTCATTTCTGGGGATCATCTTCTGTTGAAAAAAAAAGATAATGGCTTCTGATGGGGAAACACATGCTCGAGGCTCTATTTGTCTATTTTGTCCAATAATCGTTGTAATACCGTTTCTAGGTTAGACTCTGAAATTGTTGCAAACTCAAAAACACTATTTTTAGCGAGTAATCTTTATCTCACTTCTGATATTAGAAAAAATAATTATTTAATGATAACACAACAAAGGTAACTTTACATTCGCCCAACGCAAGGCCGGGAAAGGTTCTGTCGAACGTCCCCTTTGAACTGCGTATGTGCATTCAACTTCTCTATGTGTACGCGCATATGGCTTCTTCTTATTATTTACAAGGGGAAAAGCGCGGCAGACGCCAACAACCCATAATAGACGATATTCAGTATGACGTCAGCGATGACAGCGCTATGGTAAGTTTTGTAACTATTCGAACAAACAAATATGAAATAGCTAGGTAATCAAGTAGACAGTTTGTGGAAATCTCCTAAAAATTAATATAAATACATAAATTTAGAATAACAGAAGATAATGTACCAGGAGCAAAATTAGAACACGACACGATTTTTAGTTGTTTTTATTTTTCCGCTTACGTTTTATATTTTCAAGGAATACCGACAATATCGATATAAGTGTAGAAAAGAGAAAATAGCTTCAAATTGCAAATGATAATAATCATAATAGAAATGCAATATCAACTGGGATAATGGGAACTGATGCCTGGAAAAAAATACTGAACTTCCATATATTTAAAGTTCCAAACAAATACAAGAACTATTCTTGACACCATGATATACTTTAAACTGAAAAATTTGAAAGTTTTTGCAGTGTTTCTTCATCGTAATCATCCTAATAATAAAAATAGTTTTGTTTTATTATCTATATTATGAAGTGCACGTTTCTTCACAAGTATTACATCTTTTTATATTTTATCAATTTCTTCAGGTGCAAAAAAATTAAAAGGCGTATTAAAAAGAGTTACATTTAAAACACTAATGCCCAGTTGCACCAGCAAGGCTTTTTTAAGTAACCGAAATTTTGACAGCAATATTAATAGTTCATTTGACATTTTATTGCGATGTGATATTAAACTTAAAATTCTAGTAAATTGGTGCAACCACCCATACGTATTTAATATGTAAATATCGTATGATAAATTAAATCTTGTTGATGTGATACATGATCGTATTGCTATATTTTCGAACAATTTTTGTGTATATGTTTCACCAACAGTTTATATTTACGTATAAACAAATATAAATATTTACTACGATTACTAAAGTGGGACAATAATAATAAAGCTATACACATTTAACCAGTGATTTTGGTGGAATAGTAATGTTTGTCCGAATAGTTCTCCAAATACACGTTGGCGCCACAGTCGATTTCCTATTGAATATCGTCTATTGTTGAAGGATTCGGAATAGTACCACCTTACAGTACAGACGTATTTCTGAGCTATCGATATTTAAACTCGAATTTAACGAGAAGTATCATAGTTATAAAGCGCGGGTTAAATTATAGTGTTATAGTGCTTTTAGTGTACCAAAATAAGCCATCAGATTTCGATCTACATAATAAAATATATCAAAATAAAAGTTTAAATAGATCTAAAATAATCAGTGTTCATTAAGCGTGCGCAAACAACAAACCAGTGACGTGCATATAAAAAATTTCAAATGAGCAACTCGATAAACAAAGACATAGCTAAAAGAAGATGAGAAATTAGCCAAGAAGAGGAGGAAGGGCAAATAAATAAAATACAAAAACAAATTACTCCACGAAAATTAAATATGGAAGAAATCACGAAAATGTTTAGGGAAGTAATACAGGAAATTAAAAATACGAACGAAGAAGTAAGAAAAATACAAGAAGATTTAAAAACAAAAGAACAGAAATGGGGAAAAGAAAAGGACGAGCTAAAAGAAAGGATAAAAATACTAGAAAATAAAATAGAAAAACAAGAAAGAGATAAACGAAGAAATAATACTGTAATAAACGGTTTCACTCATAAAACAGAAAATATTGCAAAAGAAATTGAAGAATTCATGAATAACGAGCTACAAATAAATACCAAATCCCAACAAAGAAATCTGCAATATATGTAGTAGAATAGAAAACTTGGAATGACAAAGAGATATTAATGACAAACAAATATAAATTAAAACAAAAAATTTTGCCCATATATATTGTAACGTTTTATTTATTTGGGTGAAGTGTAAAATTGATTAAAACACTAATATTTATATAACTAAGTTTAATTAAAGAAATATGAATTATAAAGAATAATGAAAAATAACTAACACTAAGAATTAACAAATATAAACACTATTTTAGAACTAATTATAATTACTAAAGACTTAAACACTAAGATAATTTATTTAAACAATTATAACTACGCAATATTTATTTCTACAATATTTATATTACACTTTATTTATTTATATCACCATGTGTTCACTACCCGTATCGATACAAGACTGTTCTCGCGATCCTTTGGTCGGGGTATTTATATTAAAATACATCATTCTAGAAGATTCTTTGATTCCTTGAAATGAGAACAATGGGGAGCGAATGGACGTGTTCTGACCTGCACGCTAGCGGTCGCCGCCCGCGCCGCCGCCCGCGCCGCTACCCTGGGTTCGCTACATTGCCCCCTCCTTAAGACTGTTTCGTCCCGGAACAGTTCGTTATGACGAAATCTGCATGCATCACCCTTGGTGCATCTGGAAGTCTTGAAGAAGTAACAGTCGACGGTCCGTTTGAGCTCCTCTTGGCCGGTAGAGTTGAAGCTGCAAACTAGAATTTCCACTCCGGTAAAGCGGAAGACTGTTTCTAACATGCTTCTAACAATCCTCCAATCCAAACCATCTAGTCCACAGCCTATCTTCGGTACTGCCAGTTTCATGATGTCGTTTTCCAACAGATGGTCCTTCATGTCGCACAGCGAGTCCCATAAATTGCGGTATGACGGCTTCTGATGTGAGTATTGTTTCGTAACGAGATAGTAAATGTACCGCTTGTGTTCTACGTTATCATCCTTCAGTTGTAGCGTTTTCCCGACAGTTGGACGTTGGTTGGCCAGTTCTTGTACTCGTCCAAATTTTCTTTTAAAAACTGAAGCGATGCGGCGGGACATTTTAATGTCTTTCGCTACACAGTGAGCGAGAGAATATTCTGGGGACACGGTGAACAGATCTCGTTGTTCTTCTCGTGTCACGCCATACCGTGCTTTGTGACCAGTGGAATGACTTTCCATAAAGTCATCAAATGTGGGTTCCTCAGCTATAACCCGGCGAACCGTCGCTCCACGATGATCGTCAAAATTATCACCAGCAAAAGGGGCTAACCGATTGAAGTGGACTACTCTCGGCTTTCCATTAGGTGTTTTCCTAATTCTGTAGACCACATCATTTATTCTTTTTACGATCTCGTAGGGACCTTCCCAATTCTTTTGCAGCTTCGGTGATAAGCCACGTCGTCTTTGTGGATTGTAAAGCCACACCAAATTCCCAGGTTGAAAACCACCTATTTCAGCCTTGACGTCATATTGGTCCTTCATCCGATCGCTGGCACCTTGAATGTTTGTGCGGACTTGTTCATGGATGTCATTCATTCTTCTCCGTAAGTCCGTTACATAGTCCTCCCCGGCTAGATCTTCACCGGGTTTATTGCCAAATACCAGGTCGCATGGTAAGCGCAACTCCCGCCCGAATAAGATGTTAGATGGTGTCTGCCCTGTTGTCTCATGCACTGATGAACGGTAAGCCAACAAGAACAGATGAAGATGTCGGTCCCAGTCTCGTTGATGGTTAGAGACTACCTTTGACAAATACCGATTTATTGTTCTATTCATCCGTTCAACCATGCCATCAGACTGCGGGTGTAATGCAGTAGTTCTGGTTTTCTTTATTCCTAATATCTTACAGATATTTTGGAACAGGGCGGACTCGAAATTCCTTCCTTGGTCGGAATGTATCTCTCGCGGTACTCCAAATCGGCAGATGCATTCTTTTACCAAGACTTCAGCGACCGTTACGGCTTCCTGGTTGGGTAATGGATAGGCTTCGACCCACTTAGTAAAGTAGTCCATTACTACTACTATGTATTTATTTCCATCATCAGTTTCGGGAAATGGTCCGGCCACGTCAATCGCAATGCGTTCAAAGGGACTTCCAACGTTATATTGGCGCATTGGAGCTCTTCTTTTCCTATGTGGCCCATTACTTCCCGCGCAGACCACACATTTCTTGCACCACTCTTTAACATCCTCCTTGCAATTTACCCAGTAAAATCGTAGGCGTAGCCTCTCGAGGGTTTTATTCACCCCAAAATGTCCTCCACCAGATCCGTCATGGATCTCCTCCAATACTTCCGGTACTCTGTTCCTAGGAATTACCAACTGGGTTCTACTTTCAGTACCATCCGTATTTTCTACGACACGTTTCAGGAGGCCCTCTTCAACCACAATAGAGTCCCACTGCGCCCAGTATGATTTTACACTTTGTGAGTGTCGTGCAACATCTTCCCAAACTGGTCTGCTATCTCCACGTTTCCACTCCAGTATGATTTTTAAGTCCGAATCATTCTCTTGGTCCTTACGAAGGTCTTCCGTTTGCCAACTATCATTCACTACTGTTGTTCTGGCGATGCTTGAGAGTTTTTCTTCTAGACGACTGCAATGCTTGCATTCGTTCTGACAAGGTCTTCTTGATAATGCGTCAGCATTACGATGGCTTGTACCTGCTCGATGCTCAATAACGAAGTTATATTCTTGCAATCTTTCAATCCATCTAGCTGACTGACCTTCAGGATTCTTAAATTGTAGCAGCCATTTGAGAGCAGCGTGGTCAGTTCTTATAAGAAATCTTCTACCGTACAAATATTTGTAGAAGTGCTCCACGGATTTTACGACAGCCAAAAGTTCTTTTCTGGTGACGCAATAATTCCTCTCTGGTTTTGACAAGGTCTTACTAAAATAGGCAATAACCTTTTCTTGTCCGTCTTGTATCTGGGAAAGAACGCCACCAATTCCAACGTTGCTGGCATCTGTATCAAGAACAAATTCTCCATCTGGTAAAGGATAACTTAGGACAGGTGCGCTTGTCAGGGAATATTTAAGTTGTTTGAACGCGGCTTGACAGTCCATCTCCCAGATAAATCTTCTACCTTCTTCAGTAAGCCTTGTCAACGGCTTCGCTATGTTGGCAAATCCAGGTACATAACGTCGGTAGTATGTACAGAGACCAAGGAAACTTCTCAATTCATGTTTATCCCTCGGTACTGGCCAGTCACTCACAGCCCTTATTTTCTCCGGGTCAACTGCTATACCCTTACCAGAAACTACGTGTCCAAGATAATGAACTTCTTTTTGAAATAAGTGACACTTCTTTGGACTGAGTTTCAAGTTAGCCTTTCTCAATCTTTGGAAAACCTCTTCCAAGTTCTTCATGTGGTCCTCGAACGTTTTTCCTACCACAATAATATCGTCGAGGTAAACCAAACATGTTTTCCATGACAGTCCAGCCAACACGGTTTCCATAAGTCGTTCAAATGTTGCAGGGGCATTGCAGAGCCCAAATGGCATAACAGTAAATTGCCACAGACCGGTACCGATGGTAAAAGCTGTCTTTTCTTTGTCTTTTGGATCTAAATCCACTTGCCAGTATCCGCTCTTTAAATCAAGAGTAGAGAAAATCTTTGATCCTGCCAATGTGTCCAGAGTATCGTCTATTCGGGGTAGCGGGTAGCTATCCTTCTTCGTCACGTTGTTAAGTTGACGATAATCGACGCAAAATCTTGTAGAGCCATCCTTCTTCTTCACTAGCACCACTGGTGAAGCCCATGGACTGTTTGAAGGTTCAATCACACCTTCCGTCCTCATATCCTCTATAATTTCTTCAGCTTCTTCCCGCTTCGCCAGTGGTAATCTTCTTGCTGTTTGGCGGATGGGTCTTGCGTCTCCGGTGTCTATTTTATGATGGACTACATTGGTTCGTCCTTTGTCCTTCTTGTCAAATTGAAACACATCTTGAAAAGTCCCAATTAAGTTCTTAGCCTTGGTTTTCTGGTCGGCAGTCAAGTCCTGGAACGATGATGACAGCTCCTTGATTAGAATATCTGGAACTTCGCTGGATGTGTTGTATTTGGCCTTTACAGTTCGAATAATTGATGATACCGCTGAACATTCACCTACTACGGTCCCTTTTTTTAGTATAACGGGATAAAAATTAATGTTCATTACTCGAACTGGGATTATCTTGTCGGTTTTGAGCAAGGCTTTCCCAATTACAACTCCAGTCCCAGTTTTAGCATCATCATTTTTCGGCTGGAGCATGAAAATGTTTCCCTCACAGAAGTTACCCTCTAACTGTGCTTCCACGATTGACTCACTCCGTTCTGGGAGGGTTACATCTTCCGTTATCAATACTCGCATGGCATTGTCATCTCGTGGATTCAATACCAGTTCTTCATCATTGACCATCATCACTCCATTCTTCAGGTCAAGTTTAAATCCATGCTTTTTCATAATGTCCATGCCGAGAATGAATTCATCTTCTACATCAGCTACCAGCACACGATGTTTAATGCACGTTTTTCCAACAATGACGCTCAAATCTATTTCTCCAGATGCGGTAGCTTGTTCTCCGGTGGCTGTGCGTATCTGCCACTTTGTTGGAAGTAGATGTTTTCTGCATAGTTTTCTTGCTAAGTCGGGTCTGATTATTGTTTTTGTCGCACCCGTATCAAGCAACATTTTAAGCGGCCTTCTGTCGATAGAGCCGTCTATATAGATGCTATTAGCTTGATGATGTAGGGATGCAACATAAGTAATGGATTCTGAGGCTACTGGATTACGGGTCGACGATTGCCCCTTCGCATCAACCCGACTTAGTTTCCCGACTCCTTTTCTTCCTTTCTTGGTTCTGCTTTCTTCTGTTGTTTTCTGCAGAGCCTTTGCGGGTGACCTAATTCACCGCAATTCCAACAGCAGAGTTTCTTTCTTCCAGCAGCATTAATTTCAGACGTAATTCGTCTTATCTTGTCTTCTAGATCTTCGGTGTCTTCGGGCATCTCAGCATCGATATTTCGCACTCGCGATTGGTTACGTGAAGCTTGTTTGGCTGCTTCATGATCTAAAGCATATGAAAGTGCGTCAACCAGAGTTTTTGGTCGAGCCAATCGTAGTGCCTGCTGAGTTTCATTGTCTCGGACCCCATAGATAAATGCTTGTGTGGCTAGGCATTCCAAAACGCTTTCAGGAGCTGTAGGGTGTGCGAGACGAACTAGACGAGATATGTCGGCTTCAAATTCTTGAAGGTTTTCTTTAGAACTCTGATACCGGTTCCTCAATTGCGTCTGGTACACCTGCTCCAAATGCGCATTGCCATATCGTATATCCAATCGCTTAACAAGTTGTTCGTAGTCTTCCTGTTCATCCTCTTTTAGCGTCTGTAGGATATCGATGGCTTCTCCACGCAGTGAAACTGTCAGCGCTGTAGCCTTCTCCTTGGAAGTCCAGCCATTTGCTTTGGCAGCGGCTTCAAATTGTTTGACATAATTCGGCCACGATGTCTTGCCATCAAATTCAGGTGTTTTTATATGCATTCTCGAACTATTTTCTTTTTCTGGTTTCTTTTCTTGAATCTCATCCGTTTTAGCTATATCAGGATTTGAAACCACTGGTGACGTAATTTTGGAGAAATTTTGCTGTAACTCTTCAAGTTTCTTCTCATAAGTTTCTATTCTTTCTTCTAATATTCCAGAACTTTCTTTCAATTGTTCTTTAAATTGTTCGTTTAGTTTATCTTCCAAAGTTCTAGAATTTTCCATTAACTCTTCTTTCAATATTCTAGAATTTTCTGTTAATTTCTCTTCTAAAGTTCTAGAATTTTCTGTTAATTTTTCTTCCAATTTTTGTTCTAAACTTTTAGAATTTTCTATTAATTTGTCTTCTAAAGTTCTAGAATTTTCTTTCATTTGTTCTTTTAATGTTCGAGAATTATCCGTCAATTTTTGTTCTAAATTTTCTATCAGTTCTGATTTCAATGCTCTAGAATTTTCCTCCATAATTTTACCAAAATCGGGCAGGCTACCCGTAATTTCGAATAAAAAGTCATCAGGATTTTCACCAGTTTCTACCAAAGCTTGCCGTAGACGATGTTGTAAAACAGACTTGATTCCCGATGTCTCCAACTCTCGTTCTTCCAGCTCCCTCTTGAGATCAGCCACTTTTAATTCATTTAATTTAACTTGTTTAGTCGCCATTTTATTTATTTTTATTTTACACTTCACAGTTTTTAATAACCCTCACACCTGACACCAATTGTAACGTTTTATTTATTTGGGTGAAGTGTAAAATTGATTAAAACACTAATATTTATATAACTAAGTTTAATTAAAGAAATATGAATTATAAAGAATAATGAAAAATAACTAACACTAAGAATTAACAAATATAAACACTATTTTAGAACTAATTATAATTACTAAAGACTTAAACACTAAGATAATTTATTTAAACAATTATAACTACGCAATATTTATTTCTACAATATTTATATTACACTTTATTTATTTATATCACCATGTGTTCACTACCCGTATCGATACAAGACTGTTCTCGCGATCCTTTGGTCGGGGTATTTATATTAAAATACATCATTCTAGAAGATTCTTTGATTCCTTGAAATGAGAACAATGGGGAGCGAATGGACGTGTTCTGACCTGCACGCTAGCGGTCGCCGCCCGCGCCGCCGCCCGCGCCGCGACCCTGGGTTCGCTACAATATATAAATAACCATCTCACAAAAGAAGAACAAAGAATACAAAGTAATCTACAAATATTGGCAAAGGATTCCAAAGCAAGAAATGAGAATGTAAAAATTGGCTACCAGAAATTGTATATAAATGGTAAAAAATTTATTTGGATAGATGAGATGAATGGTGTAAAAGAAATGCAATGCATTCCAAAAAACTAATACATGAAATAGGTCAACATTCAAAGAAAATGTAAAGGAAAAGGACAATGAGTTTTAGTACATGGAATATTAGAAGTTTAAATGGGAAAGAAACAGAATTAGAAGGGAAATTTGAAAAATCGGGATTATATTTATTAGCAGTTACGGAAACTAAAAAGAAGGGTAATGGTATTACAAAATTAAATAATAATCATGTATTCATATATAGTGGGGTAGACAATAGCCAAAGAAGTCAAGGAGGTGTGGGTTGTATAATATTTATTTATTTTGACTATGTTACTTATATAAAGTTTATAGTACGTCATGTTAAAATAAAGATAATAATTTGTACAATACATATTTACAAAAAAAAGTTTTAAAGTGCTAACATATTTCATATAATTATTCTAAATAAAAATTGCTGAATTTGAAGTTAATAAATTCATCTATAGTATAAAAACAATACTTTAATAAAAATAATTTAACTGACTTTTTGAATTTTTTGTGTTCCATCTGCTTTACGTGTTCTGGTAGTATATTATATAAACTAATTTCTACTGACTTTTGGAGTTTATAACGGGGCTTTCGCAAGAGATTTGCAGATCTTGTCTCATAAGAATGAAAATCTCTATTTTTAACAAAATTATCCTTTGATTTATGGATTTCTATAAGAGTATAATATATAAAAAAGGAAGGTAATGACATTATTTTTAAGTCAATAAAAGCTTGACGGCAATGATCTTTGTGACCTAAATTTGACAGAATTCTGATTGCTGTTTTTTGTAGTCTAAATATTTTAATTGCATGAGAAGAATTTCCCCACACAATAATTCCATAAGATATTACTTAATGAAATAATGAAAAGTAACAAGTTTTTAAGGTAAAAAAGTCAACTACAAATTTTAATCTTCTAAGTAAAAATAAAGTACTTGATATTTTTTTACTTATATATGCTATGTGCGGTGATTTAGTACAGGTTCGATATGTAATCCAAGAACTGATATAGCAGAATCTTTATTCAATTTATTGTCGTTAGAGATAATCATCTGTTGAGCTTTATCTTTATTTAAAAGTAAGTTATTAGCGGAAAACCATTTTTCAGCTTTTTGAAAATTTTCATTTTTAACTATTTGTAATGAGTCGTAATCATTAGCACTGTTGATAAGTGTAGTATCGTCTGCAAAAAGGACACTATTACAGGGCCTCATAAAGTCACTAAAATCGTTCACGTAAATTATAAAAAATAAAGGGCCTAAAATAGATCCCTGTGGAACGCCATACTCTGTACCTTTGGAGTCTGATGATAGATTGTGCAGATAAGAATTTAACAATTTAAGAGGTATACCGTTTATACCATAGTGTTTAAGTTTTAATAAAAGCTTTTCATGCGATACACAATCAAAAGCTTTAGAAAGGTCGCATAAAGTGATAGCTGAATGTTTTCCTTTCTCAAGATCTATGTTACGTTTTCTATGATATTTACGACAGCTTGACTGGTAGATCGTCCACCTCGAAAACCAAATTGTTGATTATTCAGCATATTGTTGTCCTCAAAAAATTTGAACAGTCTATTTTTTTAAATATACTCTATTACTTTTGATAAAGTTGGAATAATTGAAATTGGTCTATAGTTCTCTACTTTATTGCTCTCACCTTTCTTGAAAAGTGGTAATACTTTAGTCTTTTTAAAAATATCTGGATAAATACCTGTCTCAAAACATTGATTAATCAAAGAAGTTAAAGATTCTGTAATATAATTAATAATTTGCTTTAAGAAATTATTACTCATATTATACACATCTAAACAATTAGAATTATTTATTGATTTTATGAAATTATAAACTTCAACTATATCGGTAGGGAAAAGAACAAAATTAGAAGTGAGAGGAGAGGGGGTCGCGCATTCATTAAAATATCCTCTGCTTTATACTGATAATCTACAATGTTCTTAATGATGTTGACTGCTACCGTTGTAAAATAATCATAAAACATTGTTAAAGTCAGTTACATTTAAGGCTAATTTAAAACATTCAATATTTTTCTACAAGAAACACCTTACACTTTTAATTTCTTGTTTTTGTAAATTATTTGTGTTTAGAAGAATAAAGTATTGACCACGGTGATCTGAAAGGCAAGGATCAAGAACACCTGCTTTAAATTTTTCGGCATGAAGATTAGTAATAAAGTTATCAATACAACTGCTCGAATTTTCAGTGACTCTTATTGGTTCTGTAATAGTAACCCTTAGACCATACGAGTTAATTAAATTTGTGAACTCAAGTATCTCAGTTCTGGAAGATAAATTTGAAAATTCAATATTGAAATCACCTGTAATTATGATTTCTTTATGAAAACACTTAAGATCATGTAACATTTTTTCAAAATTTACCATAAATAAAGAAAAATTACCTAAGCCAGTTCTGTACACAGCAATCAGAATAATGTTGTAATTGATTAATTCGACGCCACAGAGTTCTATATCAAACATTACGTTGTAGCTGCTCAGATCTAATACTTTATATTCAATCTTGTCCTTGAGAAAAATGCCTACACCTCCATGTTTATTTGGTTCTCTGCAAACATATGAGATTAGCTCATACGAATATAAATTTACAGTTTATATAGCTTCTATATCTAGCCAATGCTCCGTAATACAAATAATATCAAAAGGGTACTCCTTTAAAAATATAGATAGTTCATCTATTTTATTACCTAAAGCCTGAATATTGACATGAAATATACCTACTCACACTAGAATGCTTACAATTAATAGTAAGATCATAAATAGAGTGAAATAGGTGTAGTATTCGTATAAAACGATATAATAATTGTAATAATTCTTTTATTACTCAAACTAAAGTTACATCTCAAGTCATACAACGTATATATCTTGATCAAAATTCTAACTACTACAGACCAAAAGTCACTAGATTCTGTAACTAAATATTGGCGGTTATTACGAATAAACCTAACTATCCTGACATCCCCTGTTTTCTCAGAATTTAATTACAGGTTAAATATCTTCTTTGGTTTCTGTTTCTTTGGTTTCTGCTTGTTCACTTTCTGCCTCGGTTGTCGTTTCCTCTGTATGGCTCTTTTTTAGAAACCAAGAATTTCTTCTGTATCTTTGTCCTTCAGGCGTTTTTATGATGTAAGATCTAGGTTCCTTACATTTTTTGTGAATGGTAGCTGGAAGCCATTCGTTTTTCTGTTTCCGGTAAAAAATTTTCTCCTTTTCTTGATAATCTGGTAATGCTTTAGTGTTCTTATCTGCATATTCTTTTTCAACTTGCTTCATCTGTTTCAACTTTTCTTGTACTCCTACTAATACCTTTGGCATTAACAATTTTTCTTGTGTTGGAATTAGGTTTCTTGTTCTCCTGCTCATCAATCTTTGAACTGGTGATCCTACTTTGTCTCTGGGTGTGTTTCTGTGATGCAATAAGGCCAAGTGTACGTCTGATTTTTCATATGTGCATTTTTTTATAATATTCTTAGCCTCTTGCACGTATCTTTCGGCTAGTCCGTTGGATCTCGGAAATTCCGGACTAGACAAACGATGTTGGAAATTCCACGTTGTTTTGAATATTTTAAATTGTTCCGATGTATATTGTGTTCCATTATCTGTTAACAATATTTCCGGTATCCCATGTACTGAGAATCAATTTTTTTATGTTTTAATTATTGTCTCGCTTTGTATGTTTGATAACTTTACAAAGTCAAAAAATCCTGAATATGAGTCTGCGATTATTAAATAATTATTTCCTTCAAAGTAATATAAATCAGAAGCTACTATAACCCAAGGTCTATTTGGAACATCTTGAAGTATTAATGGTTCTTTAGGGTTGTCTCTTTGATATTTAATACAAGTTTTACAATCACTTATGAAGTTTGCAATTTCTTGTGTCATGTTAGGCCAAAACACGTTATCTCTGGCTATTCTAATTGTTCCTTGAATTCCTTTGTGTGAAAGGTGGCACGACTTCATAACTATTTCTCTCATTTGAGGTGGTATAAGAATGCGGTCATTCTTTAATATTATGTCTTCATAACAAGATAGCTCTTCCCTGTATGTCCAGTACTTCTGCAAGTTTTCTGGAAGTTCGGTACGTTTCTCTGGCCATCCATCTAATATAGTTCGCTTCAATTTCGATAATTCGTTATCGTTGTTTATTAGTTCTTTTAATTCGTTCCTCTTTTCTGCTGTTAAGGGAACTATTATATATACTTGCATTTGCTCGTCACTGTCCTTCTCTTGCGCTAAATCACAATCTCTGCTTAGAGCATCTGCTATGTATAGTTCGGATCCTTTAGTATATACTATTTTTGGATCATATTGTACCAATTCTAAAAACATTTTTTGTAATCTCGGAGGTGCGCTATGGAGTGGTTTTCTAAATATGGTCTCCAAGGGTTTATGGTCAGTCTCAATCACTAAGTTTTTTGCTCCCCAGATATATTCTCTGAATTTTCTAGTGGCAGCTACAATAGCGTAAGCTTCTTTTTCCATCTGACTATATTTCATTTGGGTTTTAGTTAGCGCCTTTGCACTATAAGCAATTGGTTGGTTGTTTTGCATTAGTACTGTTCCTACTGCTTTGCTGCTTGCATCAACGGATAGGATGACTTCTTTTCTAGGGTCGTAATAGCCCAAAAACCGGTGGTTGTTTAAGACAATTTTTTAACTTTCTGAATGCTTTATTCTGTGGTTCATCCCATGACCACTGATTTCCAATTTCTGTTAATTTTCTCAATGGGGTTGTGATTTCAGCTAAATTTGGGATGAATTTACCTAAATACGTGATCATTCCCAGGAATCGATTGTGTCGATCTTGTCCGTATCTGGTAACAAACCATCGCCGGTCAATGTGTGGCCAAAAAATTTAATTTCTTTTTGATTAAATTCACATTTTTCTGAATTTAATTTTAATCCAGCTTTGCCTAACCTATTTAATACTTCCTGTGTAATCGTGCGTAATTCTACTTCATTTTCTGCATGTATCAGTATATCATCTATACTGTACTCTACACCAGGTATATTTTTTAGAATGTCGTTCATTATTTGCTGAAATACCTCGGGTGCTGAGGCCAACCCGAACGGTAATCGCTTGAACATGTATCTTCCCCATGGAGTGGCAAATGTGAGATATTTTGCAGTTCTCTCGGTAACTTTTATTTGCCAGAATCCCTTCTTACAGTCTAAACGTGTGAATCTTTTAGATCCTTTGAGCCTTGTCGCAATATCTTCTATAATGCTGAGAGGGTAATGTCTTCGTTTAAGATTTTTATTTATTTGCGAGGGATCTATGCATATTCGAATTTTGTTATTTTGTCGAACTATAACCATAGGTGAAACTGATGGTGTTGGTTCGGTAACAGGTTCTATTATGCCCATTTTTGTCATATTCTCTAATTCCTTCTTTACTTCATTTCTTATAGGATATGGTACTTTCCTGGCACTACAGATTGGTAGATTTAATTCTTCTTTTAAATTTATATCATATTCATATCCTTTTAAACATCCAATACCGTCGAATATTTCTTGATTTATGGGTTCAACTCTTTTAATTAGTTCCAATTCCACACAGGTATCTTTGCCTAGAATTGGTTGTAATGCATTTTCTACTATTAGAAATTTAACTTCTTTTGTTGTACTTTTATGTTTCAGAGTTGTTATACATTCTCCTTGGACTCTTATTGGATGATTTGAATATGATACTAATCTTGATGTTGTTGACGGTAACACTTGTAATTTCGATCTGTCAGCTATAATTTTCGGTATTACATTGCATTGTGCACCCGTATCTAGTTTGAATTTAACTTTTTGCTTGTTTGGGAGTGTAAATGTTTCAAACCAATCATTTCTTTTGCGCTTATCTTGTTCTACTGAGCTTATTAATAGTATTTGCTCTTTCGTATCTTTTTCTTGCAACTCGATTTCGTTGATTTGTTTTGTTTTGCACATTTTCGCGAAATGTCCTTTTCTTTGACATTTGCTACATTGTTTATTGAATGCGGGACATTGTCGTCTACCGTGTGTATTACCACATCTATTGCATTTGAACGTCGAATCGTCTTCTTTTTTATTTTTCATAGTCTTGTTGTGGTTACCATAATGATTTCTTTTCTGAATACTATGAACTTGCGTCTCATCATCATTTTTTATCGTGCTCAACTGCTTTCTCGCCTGTTCGCTCGCTCTGCATATGTTTATTGCTGTTGTTAATGTTAACTTATCTTCCGCTAGTAATCTTTCTCTTACTTGATCATTATTTATGCCAACTACAATTCTGTCGCAAACGAGGCTGTCTTCTAGTTTACCGAATGCGCAATTTTTTACTTTGCTTCTTAATTCGGTCAAGAAATCTTCGAAACTTTCTCCAGCTTTTTGTTCAACTTTGTTGAATATATATCGTTCATATGTCACGTTTAATTTAGGAATGAAGTGCTCTTCAAACTTCTTAACGATGTCTGCTACATTTTTTCTCTGTTCGTCCGTTAGTTTGAACGTGTTGTAAATTCTAACAGCATCTGATCCAATGATCGTCATAAACGTTGCGACTTGCACGTGCGGATCTTTACTTTTAAGATTGGTAGCAGTTTCATACCAGGTATACTGCTGATACCATATTTTCCATATGCTGGCCATATCATTTTCGTTGCTAATTTGTAAAGACTTTGGGGGTTTTAAACCTGTAACACTCTCTGCATGATTACTGTTTCCCTCCGGCATTTTGCTGGTCCTGTTCTTGTTCCCTTATTGTTTTTCAGAATTCGGGTTTCGGCACCATGTAGTATTCGTATAGAACGATATAATAATTGTAATAATTCTTTTATTACTCAAACTAAAGTTACATCTCAAGTCATACAACGTATATATCTTGATCAAAATTCTAACTACTACAGACCAAAAGTCACTAGATTCTGTAACTAAATATTGGCGGTTATTACGAATAAACCTAACTATCCTGACAATAGGGTTATTTGTTTTGGACAATTGAACGTTTTTTCTGAAAAAACGGGCTGATGTGAACTCCTGTTGGCCAGATGGATGGATCCATGGCTCTGTCTTTATTTTAAATGAAGAGTACAAGTCCGGAAATTTTTAATTTAGTTTTATTGTCTTGACTTCAGGAAATTTGGGTATTAGATGAGATTCAATGTCACTTTCACTAGTACGTAGATCTAGTCTAAAAACGTGAAGTGAAGAAAAACGTGGTACCGCTTTCAATGCTATCTCTGATTTATTTGTGTCCATAATTCCGATAAGTGTTTTAATAGGTTTCATTTTATGTTTAGGCTGACTGTTAGTATTAATTGTATTTTTATTATTCATAGAAATAATTTCAGTTTTATTTTTATTTTCTAAAACTTCAGATTTTTTTTACTATCAGTGGTTATATGTTTGTTTACACTGCCATTTTTAATTTTGTCATTTTGCGAAGTCATGTGTGGCTTAGTCGATAATGCAGAAGAAAAAGTGTTTATATTTAAATTTTTCGGTTTTATGTTGTCACTGCTCGTTTTTGATTGTAGGATTAGAGATGGCTCACTGTGTTCAATTTTACTTGTACTTTTTAATAAAAGCACAAGGTCACTTAGTATATTAATGGTTTGTATTTGATTTTGTGTTAAACTGTCTTTGTTTATTATAATCTGTTTTAAGTAGTGAATTTTACATTTTAAAATATTTATAGTACTTGAATCAGTATCATTGGTAACACTGGAGAAAGAAATATCAATATCGTCGTCCTCCTCGTCAGCACAACAATTTATTAGATTTTCACCCACTACAGGTAGTTTTACATAGTTGCACAACTTGTATGTGACATTATGTTGCACTTAATACACTTTAAACCCGATTGGACAACTTTATGACATCTTTTACATTTAATTTCTAATGCATTTTGAGCACGCAAATTTTGCACATTATCATTTTCAGCCATCTTGATAAGAAATTATGATAACGAAGAATAAAAAGTAATATAGCACAAAATATAATAGATTGGAAATGTTATTCAGAAAAAATTTTATGTGTTAGTCTACAAGTTGATGAAAATAATAAAATAAACCTTGTTATCGTATACGGACCAAATGAAGATGAAATCGCATGCATGAAAGACAAATTCTGGGAAGAACTTCAACAAATTATTGAATTATATGAGGATCCAATTTGTTTATTAGGAGATTTTAACGCCAGAGTAGGTAATAACCATAGAGGATATGAATGTATAATGGGAGCATATGGAGAAAACTTCAAAAATAATAACGGAAACAGATTAATAGACTTCTGGAGCCTTCAAGAAGTGAAAAATCCATTATAGATTACATCCTAATAGGAAAAGGACAGAGAAGCTTAATAACAGATGTAGAAGTAATGACAGGGTATGACATTGGCAGCGACCATTTCCTCGTAAGAGCAAAAATGAAAATTAACAGTATATCTGAAACAAGAAAATACAAAAACAAAACACAGCCTACACGAATTATTAAAATTATAAATTAAAAGATCAGTTAGTGAAGGAAAACATTACAGACATGCTAAATATTAATGACCCAAACACGGAAGATGTAGAAGAAATGTGGACCATATTCAAAAATACTTTACTAAAGGCAGAAGAAGAGGCATGTGGAACTAAAATTAAAGTTCATTCAAGAAACAGACGTACTGGTGGTCCGAGGAAATCCAAAAAGAAATCAAAATGAAAAAAGAAAAATGGAAAACATACCTTAGTACTAAAAGGGAAGAAGACTACGAATTATACCGGGTGTCCCAGCTCGACCGACACATAGGAGTTTACATGGGAAATCAGTTAATTATGAATAGTATCTCCCCAGTGCAAGATATTAACTTCAAATTTTGCATACTTATGGGAGAATATTAATTCTATGGATCACACTTATTTGAAATATGCAATTTCGTCTGCAGGGCGAGATTTATTAAATTTAAAATCTAATATTTTCGTTCAAAATCAGTCAGCCATGGAAATAAAAGAAAGTATTTATCTGACAGTTTAGTGAAGTATCACTGATTTTAGTTTTTATTCCCTGTATTTTAGTATTATTTAAGTTGAATTTAGTTTCTTTTTGTTAAATAATATACCAATATTACAAAAATATAAATATCTACAATGACATGTCATTAACTGTCAGAACTGTCACATAGATATTTTCTTTTATTTCCATGGCTGACTGATTTTGAATGAAAACGTTAGATTTTATAATTTAATAAATCTCGTCTTGCAGACGAAATTACATATTTGGAATAACTGTAATCCATAGAAATAATATTTCCCAATAAGCATACAAAATTTCAAGTTAATATCTTGCACTGGGGAGATACTATTCATAATTAACTGATTTCCCATGTAAAACTCCCATGTGTCGGTCGAGCTGGGACACCCGGTATAAGTAACACCGGAAAATAGTCAAAAACTTAACTACATTGGCAAAGAAAAAATCATGGGATGAGTTTGGAACAAAAATGGAAGAAAATTTTAAAGAAAATCAAAAACTGTTCTATAAAATTATAAACAGTCACAAGAAGCGTGCAACTAAATCAAATAAAGGACAAACATGGCACAATAATTACAGATGAAATAATTATTCTAAAACGGTGGAAAGAATATTTTCAAGATTTATTAGAAACAAGACAAATAAGCAAAATTCGTGCTGATAATTCAACGATACACAAAACTATACAAGAAGAAGGCGAAATAACAATGGAAGAGATAAAGAACGCTCTACGAGTACGAACCATTAAAACGGGTAAAGCTGCTGGTCATGATAATATTAAACCAGAACTACTAAAACACATGGACGAAGAAGGATTAGAGCTACTAAAAATAATAATAAACTTAATATGGAAGAAAAAACAAATAGGTACCTAAAGACTGGGAAGTAGCAGTAATTTTAACACTGTATAAAAAGGGAGATAATAGTGTAGCGAACCCAGGGTCGCGGCGCGGGCGGCGGCCGCTAGCGAGCGGGTCAGAACACGTCCGTTCGCTCCCCATTGTTCTTATTTCAAGGAATCAGAGAATAATCTAGAATAAACTGTTTTAATATAAATACCCCAAGCAAAAGATCGCGAGGACAGTCTTGTATAGATACGTGTAGTGAACAGATGGTGATATAAATTAAAAGATAGTGATATAAATATTGTAGAAATAAATATTGCGTAGTTGTAATTGTTTAATTAAATTATCTTAGTGTTTAAGTCTTTATTGATATTTGTTAATTCTTATGCCCATATTCATAAACGTTCGTTATATTTATAACGCTTCGTTATCCTTTAAACGAATCATTAAATTGAATATTCATATTCATAAACATTCGTTTTCAATGACATTCGTTAAATTGTTCGTTATATTTAATGACTGCATTTTCTTTCATTAAAAATATAACAAACCGTTATATAGTATTCATTATAATAGTAAATTTTTTTTTTCTGATATTATACGAATGTAATTAATACGTAGGTGTAATCAACATAATATATAATTTTAGCAATGTCTTCGTCTTCTGAAACGTCAATATCTTCTTCATCATCATTTGCGTCAAATTCTGACGAAAATCTTATACTGGGTGGCGCAAAAGTTGTCACCCGATGTTCTTTGGCTGCAATTTTTTTTATGAATGAAAAACTTTGGTTCTGCTTTTTGATTATGTTTTGTTGATGTCTTAATTTTTTTCCTATTAAGTCGAGAAAATGATATCGGCCAATTGGCCGCCGCCAGAATGGATGATCATACGGGCCCGATTTATAGCATTTTCCATTACTCTTGCAAGTATTTCCGGCGATAGGTTCTCGCATTCTTGACGGATATTCTCTTTGAGGGCTTGAAAAGTCTGAGGCTTGTTGACATAGACTCGTGACTTAAAGAAACCCCACAAAAAGAAGTTTGGAACGGTTAAATCAGACGACCTTGCCGGCCAGTGCAAATCACCAAAACGAGAGATTAGGCGACCCGGAAATGTAACCCTCAGAATTTCCGTTGTGGCTCGTGCAGTATGCGCCGTTGCTCCATCCTGTTGGAATCACATGTTCTCCAGTTCAAATTCATGCAATTGAGGAACAAGAAAGTCGTTGAGCATGGCTCTGTAGCGCTCGCCGTCCACAGTAGTCGTCTTCAGCCACAGCCGCGATATTCTGAGCAGAACGGCTCCTCCGGGGCCGGCCAGACCTGGCAGCATCTCGTGTTGTACCATATTCTTCTAGGCGAGCGGCTAAACGCCGCAGTGTTTGCCCAGTTGGTGTCAGGCGACCGGGAAATCTGCGCGTAAATTCACGCTGCGCCAACACCAACGACGAATTATTCCGCGAAAAAATCGAAGTAATTAAACCGCGTTTTTGAGGAATATAGCGATTCATGTTTTATGGACATGTATTTTGCATTTGTTTACTTCACAAATGTCAAAGCAGATTTGACATTTGCCGCTATTTGCAAAAATTATAGCATGTTTCAGTAGGGTGATTACTTTTGCGCCACCTTGTAGAAACATATTGTTGGCAATGCCCAGACCACGATTATTTAGAAATCGGAATAATGCAATAGAAATATTCGATAATTTAGAATTCAAGCAGAGATACAGATTTTCTTATCTCGATTATTACCATGTCATCAGCATTATCTTTTCTTTTTAAATTGTCATAAAAAGTCTTTAATTGTGATGTAGATCGGGTACCACCAGCAACACAATTAAATTCGGTTGTAATTTTTTCACATGCACCATTTTTTTCTTTAACATTGTTCTTCTTATTTTCTATTACTTTTAAATAATTTTTGTTTTCCAATATATTTAAGAAGAGTTGTATACCATTTTCGGTAAAATTTTTAACTTTTACCCTTTTTGACATTTTGATATATTTCTTTTTGACGTTAAATTTGTAACATGAAATTAGCTTTCAACTGCTTTTAACGCAAAAAGTTACTACATATTTTAACAATCATTATATTTAAACAAATCGTTATATTTGACATTTATTGTTTGTAAATATGGTTAAATATATAACGTTCGTTAAATTTTAACAATTCGTTCTGTAACGAATCGTTATAATGCGTTTTATGAATACGGGCATAGTGTTAGTTACTTTTCATTATTCTTTATAATTCATATTTCTTTATTAAAACTTAGTTATATAAATATTATGCCCATATTCATAAACGTTCGTTATATTTATAACGCTTCGTTATCCTTTAAACGAATCATTAAATTGAATATTCATATTCATAAACATTCGTTTTCAATGACATTCGTTAAATTGTTCGTTATATTTAATGACTGCATTTTCTTTCATTAAAAATATAACGAACCGTTATATAGTTGTCATCTGTCAAGTCACATAAGTTTTATGATAATAGTAAATATTTTTTTTCTGATATTATACGAATATAATTAATACGTGGGTGTAATCAACGTAATATATAATTTTAGCAATGTCTTCGTCTTCCGAAACGTCAATATCTTTTTCATCATCATTTTCGTCAAATCTGACGAAAATCTTATAGAAAACATATTGTTGGCAATGCCCAAATCACGATTATTTAGAAATCGGAATAATCCAATAGAAATATTCGATAATTTAGAATTCAAGCAGAAATACAAATTTTCTTATCTTGATTATTACCATGTCATCAGCGTTATCTTTTCTTTTTAAATTGTCATAAAAAGTGCTTAATTGTGATGTAGATCGGGTACCACCAGCAACACAATTAAATTCGGTTGTAATTTTTTCACACGCACCATTTTTTTCTTTAACATTGTTCTTCTTGTTTTCTATTTCTTGTTTTCCAATATATTTAAGAAGAGTTGTATACCATTTTCGGTAAAAATTTTAACTTTTACCCTTTTCTTAATAATTGACAATTTGATATATTTCTTTTTGACGTTAAATTTGTAACATGAAATTAGCTTTCAACACAAAAAGTTACTAGATATTTTAACAATCATTATATTTAAACAAATCGTTATATTTGACATTTATTGTTTGTAAATATGGTTAAATATTTAACGTTCGTTAAATTTTAACAATTCGTTCTGTAACGAATCGTTATAATGCGTTTTATGAATACGGGCATTAGTGTTTTAATCAATTTTACACTTCACCTAAATAAATAAAAACGTTACAATAGAATATGTGATAATTACAGAGGCATTTCTCTATTGTGTACAACTTATATATGAAATAATCCTTGAAAACAGAATTCGACCTATTATAGAAAAAGATTGTAGTAATTCACACGTAATACCAAGAATATAGGCTTTATTTAACATAAGAATTGTAGGAGATATTACATTACATAAATGTCAGAAATGTATTTGTTAATTTCAAAGATGACTGGATATCACATTCTCCCCATGTAATAATCTTCTAAATAGGGTGGTGTTCTTTTTATTCTAGTAGAACGACGTAGCTGTAAGTTTTCTAAATGTGTGTCGTTTGCCCTATTTGTTAATTGGTCATTTTCGTTCCCATCTCCGTCTGTCGTGTGAACTGACGTATTATCATCGGCCTCTAAAGAATCATCGTCGTCATCATCATCATGGCGGTTTATTGTAGTACCTGAAGGGGCCAAATCCCTATTAGATACTGTTGTTTCTCTTCCATCCGGAAATTTTATATGAGAGTAATATGGATTAGCTTCAATGAGTTCAACTGGCTCAACTAGTGGATCATTTTTATTTAATCTTACATGTCGCCTTAAAAGAACTTTTCCGGGCGTCATAAGCCAAGATGGTAAAGTTTCACCAGCTGGTGTACGTCGTGGATGAACAAAGAATCTGTCGTGCGGAGTTGTATTAGTAGCAGTACAGAGTAATGATCGAACAGAGTGTAAAGCAATGTCAAGAACTTGTTCCCACTGCCGAATCTCAAGATTTCTCGTCTTCAGTGCTAACTGGACCGTTTTCCATAAAGTTCCATTCAAACGTTCCACCTGACCATTTCCTTGAGGATGATATGGTGTTGTTCGACTGGTAGCTATCTTTCTCGTATGTAAGAAATCTTTCAGTTCCGCTGACATAAAAGAGGAACCTCTATCGCTATGTATATATGTGGGAATACCAAACGTAAAAAACAAAGTGTTTAGACATTTTATTACTGTTGATGCTGTGATATCCTGACATGGAAAAGCAAAAGGAAATCTGGAGTATTCATCGATAATTGTTAATATATATTTATTCTTAGAGCTTGAAGGTAGAGGTCCTTTAAAATCTAAACTAAGTCTTTCAAAAGGTGATGTTGCTTTGATTAATTTAGTTTGATTATTTTTGAAAAATTGAGGCTTTAATTCAGCACATATACGACATTCGGCAATTATTTTCCTAACATCCTCTCCAGTGTATGGTAAATTTTTAGCGCGCACCCAATGCATCATTCTCGTTATGCCTGGATGGCACAGATCTTGGTGGTAGTTAATTAATTTTGTGTTGTTGTTTGTACTAGAACAAACTCTGGTTAGAGTATCAGCTACCACGTTTTCTTTACCTGGTCTATATATACCTTAATATCGTATTTGTAACAAGAAAGTTCTAAACGCCATCGTTGTATTTTTTCATTTTTAATCTTACTGGCGTGATTGGTAAACATAAACGCAACAGACTTTTGATCAGTAATCAATAAGAAACATTTACCCATTAGATAATGTCTCCATTTTCTGAGAGCTTCTACAATGGCGTAAGCTTCTTTTTCAACTGCAGAAAGTTTACATTCACCTTGGCTCAAAGTACGAGAGAAAAATGCTACTGGGCGATTATCTTGAGACAAAGTAGCTGCAATACTATGCTCTGAAGCATCTGTTTCTACTGCAAACTGGATATTTTCATCAATAGCTTGTAATCCAGATTTAGCTATGTCATTTTTTAATTCAGTAAAACTTTTGATTGCTTCTTCGTTTAATGGAAATGTAGAATTAGTAAGTAATGATATTCTTTGAGAAAAATTTGATATCCATTTTGAATAATGAGCAAACATACCCAGGACGCGACGCAACGAAGAAGTATCAGTGGGAATCGGAAGCTCTTTTAGTGGTGCCATTCGACTACTGTCAGGTTTAATTGTATTATTTGTTATGGTGTATCCAAGTAGATTAATGCATTTCTGTCCAAACGAACATTTTTCTTTATTAAGTGTAAGCTGATATTTTTTAACAGCTTCCAAAAAATTATTCAAGTTTTTGTCATGTTCGTCTTTATCTTTGCCACAAATGGTGACGTCATCAATATAAGCAAAGGTACCTTTGAGATTTTCTTTTGAAATGATCCACGATATGGTTCTTTGGAAACTCGAGACACCGTTAGTTACACCAAAAGGTATTCTTACAAAATGATAAAGTTTGCCGCATGCCTCAAAAGCTGTATATAGTCTTTCTTCATTTTTTATCAGTACTTGATGATAGGCGCTTTTAAGATCTATTGTACTAAAGACTGAGAATTTAGAAACTTTTGAGACTAATTCTTCTATATTTGGTAATGGAAAAGCATCAAGTTCAGTAAATTTATTAATTGTTTGAGAATAATCTATGACCATTCTTTTTTTATGACTGGCATTACTTGTAACCAAGACTTGCGCTCGCCAGGGAGATTTGCTTTCTTCAATTATACCTTCGGATAAAAGTTTAGTAATTTCTGATTCAATAAATTTATTATCTTCTTCAGTATGTCGACGTGATTTGACAGCAATAGGTTTGATATTAGGTGTCAGATTCGAAAATAGAGTAACAGGTGGTACTGCGGCAGCAGTTACACTGCACACTTTTAATGGATCTCGGTGTCCGCCAAACGACAATTCCAATAAACTGTGTTCTTTAAAAATATCATGGCCCAGGATAAGATCAGCGCACAAATTCTTGACAACAAGTAGATTGACATTCTTGTAAGTATGGTTAAAGATTTTTAAGGATTGGTAAGTTTGACCTTCTACAGGTGACGTATGGGTAGTAGAAGCCATTGTAAAAGTTTGATTACAAGGAATACTTTTCAAATGATGCAGTTTGAGAAAATCGTAATCAACAAAACTAATAGAACTTCCTGTATCTATCAGTGCATCAGCTCTTATTTTGTTGATGAAAATAGGCACTGTAGCTTTACTTAATGATGATGGAGCTGCAGCTAAGACATTAGATGATTTATTAGTTATTCCGGTTATTGCATTTAATGTATATGTTTTTAGCACTCTTGCAAACATTTGCTAAATGACCTTTTTTTGAACACAGCTGACATATTGCATCAATGGCTGGACAATTTTTCCTTTGATGAATTTGTCCCCCACAGAAAAAACAGCGTTTCTTTTGGTGTGACAAAGCAGCAGTAGTTTTCTCGTTATTTTCTATTAACATTTCTTTAGATTCTAGATTTGTAGCATTTAATAAAGAATTGTTTTCGAAGCTGTGACAATTAGTTTCTGCCATATCTAATGAAAGAGCTTGATTATATGCTTGATCTAAGCTCAATGTAAGATTTTCAAGTAATCTTTGTCGTATTTTATGAGACGTAATTCCAGATATAAATGCATCTCTGATATATTCATCGCGATATTCATGCGCTTTAACATCTTTAAAATTACAATCTCGAGATAATTGCTTCAACGACTGTAAATATTTATCAATGGACTCACCAATCTGTTGTTTTCTTGTAGATAGAGCATGTCGTGCATATACATCACTTACAGGCTTGACACAAATAGATTCTAATAATGCTATTGCCGCACTGTATTTTTTGCATTCTTGAAAATATGCAAATACAAAAGAAGATACATGATTCACTAATAGGTTTAACTTTATATAATCATCTTCGACCGCAACGTTCTGAGCAGCCAAAAAATTCTCAAATGTCATCTTCCAATGTTTCCATTTCTTCGGTGCTTCACTAGCGGACGGGTCCACATCAAATATAACTGGCCTTAAGTACTTCTCCATTACGTTAATTTCTTATGTTAAATAAATTGTAGTAATTCACACGTAATAATAGAATAATAAGATAATAGAATATGTGATAATTACAGAGGCATTTCTCTATTGTGTACAACTTATATATGAAATAATCCTTGAAAACAGAATTCGACCTATTATAGAAAAAGATCACGAAAACTCACAGAGTGGCTTTAGAAAAGGTTTTTGTCAAATGTCCACATTTTCAGCATTCGACAAATGATTGAAAAAACAATTAATTACAAAAAAGAATTATACATCTGCTTCATTCATATGGAAAAAGCATTTGATAGAATCCCAAGAGACACTGCGTGGAAAATCTTAGAAAGAAAGGGCATCGATAAGAATATGATACTAGCTCTACAAAGTCTGTATAAAACAATAAGAAATATTGTCAGAACAGGAAACTAATATTCCGAAGAGTTTGAAACTGTACAAGGACTCAGACAAAGGGGAGTCTTAAGTCCATTACTCTTCATCATAATACTTGACGAAGTAATAAAAAACACAAGGAAGAGAACCAAAAAAATTTTCGTGGGAAATTTCAACCTCCAAAGAGTAATATTTGCTAATTCTGAAACAAACTTACAAAATAATATAAATATATGGGTAGAAGAACTAACAAAAATAGGAATGAAAATTAACAATATGAAAACAAACACCATGGTAATATCTAAATACAATCAAAGGACAGCAAACATAACAATAAACAACCGGCCTATAGAACAAGTTAACTCTTTTACTTATTTAGGAGCCATCATAGAAAGCAACGGAAGCTTCAACGAAGATATAAACAATAGAATTAAATGTGCAAATCGGGCATACTACGCTTTAAATAATATTATACTTAAAAACAAAAACGTACCGAAAAAGACAAAAATAACCCTATACATGACAATATACCTCCCAACACTTCTGTATGGAAGTGAAACGTGGGTAATAACACCAAAAAACAGCAGCAAAATACAAGCAACCGAAATGAAATATCTAAGAAAAGTTGAAGGCATCACCAAACTGGACAAAATAAGAAACGAACAAGTACGATTGAACCTCGATATTAAAGCAGCAAATGAAAAAATAGAAGAAAAACATGGTATGGACATCTTGTAAGAATGCCACAAAACAGACAAACCAAATTGATTTGGAATGCACGAGCTGAAGGAAAAAGAGACAGAGGTAGACCGCAAAAAACATGGGATAACCAAATCAAAGAGATACTACAAAAGAAAAACCTTACGAAATGCTTTAAATAGAAAAATATGGCACCAAACAATAAAATAACATAGAGACCTAACAAACCTCAACACTCTAAATGGGTAGAAGAAGAAACGATTTTTTTTATATATATATATATATATATATATATATATATATATATATATATATATATATATATATATATATATACAGGGTGAATACTGAAAACCTTGACATACGGAAATAACATGGGAAAACAGTGGTCTCGAACCAGGTCTTGTAAATTATTTATATTATGAATCCGCCCTCGTATCCACTCGGCTATGAAGCACTTTGTTTTTGACGTTTCTTATTCGAAAATATGAAGGATAACCTTCAAAATACAATTTAATTTATCAAATATTTCAGTTAGAAAAGGCCATATTACACAACATTTGGTATTATTAGATGCAAAATTAAGTAATCTAACTAACGATACCATATACACCCGATTTTATTTAGCGGGACAGATGGAAACAGCAAAAAACTGTTTTCCCATGTTATTTCCCTATGTCAAGGTTTTCAGTATTCACCCTGTATATAAATAATTGTTGAATAATTGAAGTTCAAAGTTTGCATTATTTGAGTGCGTTTCTGTATGGGTAAAAAACAAAAATATTGAATTATAATTTATTGAGAAAGAAAAATGCTTATTTATTAAGCAAATTCTGTGTGCATAATGCATTTTTTTCATTTATAAAGTAAGTCCCAATTCACAATGGACGTAAACGTAAAAATAACGTAAGCGTAAAGTTGAGCTATAGGATATCAATGGCCGTGTTCACAATGTTTTTACGTTTTTATAACGATTACGTAGCTACTTAAGAGTTCCGTAAGAAATACGTAAAGTTGAAATGATTTCAACTTTACGTAGCTCTTGCGTATGGTTCGCATTAAATGCGCAGGCGTCAATACTTCAAAACTTCCAACTAAACATGTTGCATGTTTAGCCATTCGTTCCAAATGTTATCTACTTCGCGGTCGAAAGAGTAATTCGATATATCGATAATCTAATGTAGGTATCGAAAACTCGATATATCAATAATTCAATATATCGATATTCTATATATCTGTAATTCGATATATCGATATTTTCGATATTTTTTTCAATATCGCCCACCCCTATTAACCAGAGATGGAAAAACTTACCTTTAGTCTATGCTTTATTGTATAGATAAAAAATATCAGATGTGGTAGGCATTGTCTGCCACACTATTTTACCTTACGACACATTAAGGGATGAAAAATTATTTTTTGTAACATACGCATGCAAAACGAACTGAAAAGTACCTAATCAAAGGGAGCAAAACGCCTTTTTTGCTCTCTCTAAACAGACACTTTTCGACCCGTTTTTCTTTGCACTCGTTACAAATGCTTTTGCATTTCCCTCGGGAAAGCGCTTTTGCTCTTCAGCCCTTAGAAGCCCTCGAGTCAATCTCGTGCTGTCACTTCACCTGCGGAAGCAAAATCGAGTTTCCCCCCCTTAGGCCTAATATACTATTGCGGCACCCGGGCACCCTCCAAATCCCAATAAAATAAAATATATTTTATTATTTTTATTATTAGTACGAATAAAAATAAAAAATCTTATTATGGTAACATAAAATAACATTTTGTTATGGACGTAATACTCGTAACATAATAATGTTAATAAGAATTTTTAAAAAGAATTTTGTCAAAACGCGAGTCTAAATTAGATAAATAAACACGTAATTTCTCTGCTACTCTAATCGTCCCCGTTCGTCCCCCTTCTTTCATTTCATTTCCACAAGCGCCGAAAAACCAAAGCCCAATGGGCAACAGGTATAGAGTATAGCAGCAAAATCTAAAATACTGATAATTTTATCACAAAAAATGTGAGCACAAGTGATGGAAAATTAGCTTCATTTAAATCTTTCGAGACACGCCTAGAATCTCTTGTAGCGCACTATTGCGCTGCGGCTCACAGTTTGGCAGACACTGATCAAAGGGATAGGGTTTGATTTTGAGGGCGCGGTAAAATGTATATATTTTCAATCTCATTAAGTTTCTCAAAAATAAATAAAGGTATATTTGTGCACAATATTTTAAAATAAGTACAAAACTGTGTAGATGGACATAACACTATTTTATTTTTCAATAATTTATTTTATAATTGAAAATTAAATAAAATATAAATGTATGGTAATTGGTCACTTTCAAAGGCAATTTTCTATTATTTGAAAACGTTTTATGTAAGGAAATTTACCTTTATGTCCTGAACATGAACCTGTAGATTGATATTATTTAAAGTTCGTTTATTATTTTTGTCTAGTTCGTCTTAAACTTATCGAGATTGGATTTCTCCATAAGACTATAATGTAAAATTAGTTCAGCGTTTTACCGCACCTAGCCCCGGCGCTCACACAGTTATCAAAACTATATGCCGCGCTAGAAAAAGAAAGACATACCAAAAGGAATACAAGAAAAAATAATAGATACGTAAAATTTTAGTTTATAAAGCATAGCTAGCAATCAAAATTTGGAATTATAGTATTATACACTGCATTACTGTTTCAAGTTTAATCGAAACCAACAAAATAATCAGATATTATAATTTATTTAAACACATGTATTTATAAATACAACGATGAATAAAAATATAACAATGAATAGAACATAAAATAATTTTTATTTATCTACCTTGTTAAATTTCCTACTTTGAATATACAAGCGAGTTAGATAATCTTTGGATACATATGTACTGAAACTACAAATAAAGATTCTAATATGTTGATTACCATTTGGAGAAATAATTATAGTCAGTCCTCAGTCGGAAGTAAACATCAATAACTTTTACAGTAGGCGTTCGATTTTAATATACATACATCACATTAAAGCCTGAACATTCATTCCTCTTTAACATATGTAAAAACAAAGGTATGTAATACATTTTAATTTTTAGTAATGCAAATAAATATTCAAAATGATTAGCATTTTATACAGTTTTTTTCTTACATGCTTATTGAACTTAATATTACTTTTAAACTAAGTGATTAAAAAAAATTACCTATATTATTCTTTATATATTATAATTTAAGACCATACATTTATAATTGTATATTTTATTATAATAATTGTTTATTTCACAAAATTATAAATAATAACTATTCGGGAAATTACTGAACGGTTTTACTTGAAATTAAAATATGTTATATAAATCATCAAATCTAAGAAAAAAATCTGATGTCTCCAACACATTACCTCCCGCCTCTGTAGTAATATATTCTATATACGTTTTTCAGTACATTCAATTTGTAGTTTTAAAATTAGTTTGTTATTGCAGTTCACAATATTTTTTTCTACTCCTGCTTTGAAAATACAATTTTCTGGTTTGTTTTTCATGCTGAAAGTGACTAGTGCTGCAAAACTTTGCAGCATTAATAAATGTTTGTGCATTGTTGCTGCCATGGATACGCATCACTTGCGCATCACAAATACAAAATTTGCAATAAATGTCAAATTATGTTTAAAAAATATTTTTTTATTTCCTTATTTTTATCTTGCAGGAGTAGAAAAAATAGTGTGTATAACACGTGTTGAAAGTCCTTTGTCGAACACAAACAATTGCAACCTTCGCTTCGCTCAGCCTGCAACTTTCGTTTTGGTTTGGACAAAGATAGACTTTCAGCACTTGATATACAAATAACTATAATTCATTTCATACGTAAAATTTCTTTCATAAAATCTGATGTGTCCAACACATTACCTCCCGCCTCTGTAGTAATATATTTTATATACGTTTTTCAGTACATTCAATTTGTAGTTTTAAAATTAGTTTGTTATTGCAATTCACAATATTTTTGATATAACAAAAAAAGCTATTTTTGGAGTTACTAAAACCGGAACCGAATTTATCTTGATTCACACATGCAAATGTATTCCTCATATATTTCTTCCACCGTTCCTTAATTTTACAATAAAACTACTTCATATTTACTTATTTTATCTTTTAAACTTACATCAAATTTGCCATCATATATCTAATTTTGTGATCATATGAATAACATCTGTTTTACCGAAATTCCTCAGCCTGAACGATATGTAAAATTATTATAAATTATATTTTTATCTGTTTAGCTAGAAGTTATATACAAACGTAATTATAAAGATCGGAAGAAAATTAAAAAATTTAATTAAAAAAAAAAATAGAAGGCATTTGTTGCAGTGTTACTAATTTTTGTGCGATATAATTAATTTCTACAATTCGATTGCCTTCTAAATTTGATACATTTTCGACCTATTGTTCACTCATCATAGATAATTTATGTTTCTCTACACTACAATAAGTATTAAAAAATATATGTATACAGAAAGGTCGATTAAAGTTTCAGGACTAGTGTAACAAACTTTAACAGCCTATTCCTGAGGTCATTTTGAGCCAAAAATGTCATATGAACATAGGTCCTATTCCTTCTAGTTCCCAAAATACAAAAAGTTAAGTTCTATAAATAACACGAAATTTTCTAATTTTTGTAATCAAGGTACTTTCGGAAAACAAGACTTATATTGAAATGTTATTTGTATTAATTAATTTTATTTATTAATCAATTAATTGTCTTAATTAAAAATTTTTGTGTTTTTGATTGTTTATAGGGTACAAATAAACACGCGTGAACAGATACTTGAACGAATTATGAATGCATCTGCTGCCATTCGTAACGATCAAAATGTAATTTATCATGTATATAATTTTATGATTCGCCGATGTCAAGCATGCATAAGAGTTCAAGGCGCGCATTTTGAGTACTTGCTGTAATTTTTTTTAAAGAATCCCTTTTGACTAGTTTCGTTGTGACGTCTGTACGTACGAATGTATCTTGCACTCAACAATGACTAGCCGAAAAATTTTGAAATTTTATATATGGGATTGTTATAACATCTAGATGTGCACCTCCATTTTTTATTGCAATAGGCAGCCAAAAGAGCAATTTGCTCGTAGTGTTTTTTTGAATTTTTTGCATAACTCAAAAACTATTAGCCGTAAAATGTTGATATTTTGTTTATGGAATTGCTATAACTTCTAATTATGCAGCTCCATTTTTTTTCAAATCGGCTTTTTCAAAGGACAGTATAATTTTGGTAAAAACAATAATTTAGTTGGCTTTTAATTTTTATAGGAAACATTTGATTTATTGTTAATAACTTGACATTGACAACTGTCAGAATATATTCCTGAGAAATATATACAAAATAAATGAAAACATCTCTTTCTTTACAAGTTTTTGAGCAAATAAAATAATTTTGTGCAATGCATTAAGGAATGATGATAAACATTTCAATAAAATTTTCAGATAATTATCCATTTTGGAGGGAAGTTTCAAGATATGAAACGAATGGAAGTCAAAGAAAGATTAGCCGTAAAAGAATCTCACTTTCAAGTGACATAATTGATGAAGTTATCTACCAAACAGTGAACAAATAATAAAAACGAACTGAACTCAAACACAATTTATTATATAATTATAAATCACAATGTCAAAAAACATATAACTGACAGAACAACTTAAAACAAATCAAAATATAACATACATGTGACTCTAGATGTGTACTGAAAATACATAACAAATTTTTTTATTTGTATTACTACAACACTTATAAAACTGTTTCATCTTTCAGTTTAATTACAAAATTGATTTAAAGCACCCACCTATCATACCTCGAAGTTTTTCAAAACGAGTTCGTGGAAGAGCTTTTGTTAGCAAATCTGCAATTTGGTTTTCGCCTTCCACGTGCGTAACGTCTAAAAGTCCATCCAGATATTTTTTAAAATAATATCGCACTTCAATGTGCTTGGAACGTTTATGGTACTCTGGATTTTTCACTAGCTTCACAGCACTTGCGTTGTCGATATGCAAAGTTGGCACACCATTAAGTTTGGAAATCTCGTTCAGCATCCGAGTCAACCACATTGCTTCCTTTGCCCCTTCACTCGCTGCAACAAACTCTGCCTCTGTAGTAGACAACACGACAGATCTCTGCTTCTGACTGAACCAGCTGATTGCTCCTCCACTGTAAGTACTAACCATCCCAGAGGTTGATCGCTTAGTTTTTACATCACCAGCAAAGTCAGCATCAGTGTATATTTCCAAGACCCCAGACTGGTAGTTAGCTTTGTAGAGTAGTCCATAAGTAATGGTACCTCTCAAATATCTGAAGATTCTCTTTACTGCAATCCAATCAACTTGCGTTGGATTCTCCAGTTTCTGTGATGCTTTACCCACTGCAAACGCAATATCAGGTCTTGTCGCTAGCATCAAGTACATAAGACAGCCCACAGCTTCTCTGTACGGGACGTTGATGGTTGAATTATCATCTTCATTTTGCACAATCTCTTCTTTGACTGCAGGCACTGAGACTTTATTAGATTCAGCCATCTCAAATCGCTCCAGTATTTTTTTAGTGTAGCTCTTCTGGTGCACAAATATAGACCCGTCTATCTGACGTTGAATCTGCATACCTAAAAAACATTCTGGCTTGTCGGCAACAGTGATTTTAAATTCTTGTTCAAGTTCTTTCAAAAACTGATCAATTTGATTTCGATTTGAACCCGCAATCAGTCCATCGTCAACATAAATTGTTACCAACATTTTATGTTCATCCTTTTTCTGTATGAATAGACATGGATCTGCAGAAGAAGCTTCCAAACCAAACTTCTTCAAGAAACTTACGAAACGAGCATTCCAGCACCTTGGTGCCTGCTTCAGTCCGTAGAGACTTCTGTTCAACTTACAGACTCGATCAGTTTCATCACCGAAGCCCTCTGGCTGTATCATGTATACTTCCTCTTGCAGCTCGCCGTACAAAAATGCGGTTTTTATGTCAAACTGCCGAAGATGAAGTCCTTCGTTTGCAGCTAAACTCAGAACAGTCCTAACTGTGTCAAATCTTGCCACAGGACTAAAAGTTTCATCATAGTCGATTCCTGGTTTTTGTATGTAGCCTTTGGCAACTAGTCTTGCTTTGTATCTCTCGATTCTTTCATTGCACATTGCCACTGTTCACTTTCTGGAGACTTTATGGCTTCTTCAAAAGAAATAGGATCTTTATTTTCTGTGGTGGCCAGCATTGCGAAATCTTTTAAATAAGCAGGACGATTTAGATTACTTCTGTCACGTAAAGAACGAACTTTTATAGGAATTTCCGATTCGTCTTCTTCTTCACGTATATCTTCATAATCCAATACCTCTTGGCTAATCGTCTCTTCATTGTTGTCTGATTTCCGTGCTTCCTCTTCATCTAGACGTTCCTTTTCATTTCGTTGCTCCTCTTCAACCTGCCGCTGTGTTGGTACTCTCAACTCAGCAGTGCTTTTAAACTGAGAGATTCTCTCTGGAGCGAACTGAACATCTCAACTCAGGATCAATTTATTTGTTTGTGGAACAAATATACGGTACCCATCTTTGTTTCCACAGTACCCAACTAAAATTCCTTTAATGCTCTTCTGGTCCCACTTTTTCCTTTTTTCTTTTGGAACATGAATATAGCATTCTAGTCCAAAAATTCTCAAATGGTTGATTTCTGGAGCTCCCTTGTTGTACCAAAGTTCATAGGGACTTTTTCCTTCAACCGGCGTTACTCCTGTACGATTCAATACATAGGCAGCCGTATTCACCGCCTCAGCCCACAATTTTATAGGCAAATTTCTTGTGTGTAGCATGGACCGAGCACTCTCGACCAACGTGCGGTTTTCTCGTTCTGAAGAACCGTTCTGTTGAGGTGTATATGGCATTGACAGACGAACCTCAATTCCTTTTTCTTGGAGAATTTTGCGTACGCCGGAGTTGTCAAACTCTTTTCCACCATCTGAAAGAAATTGCTTTACATCGTGCCCAGCTAATTTAGCTTCTGCCAAAAATAATTTTAGTTTATCCACAACCTCGCTCTTGTATTGTATGAAGAATACTCGACGAAATTTTGTAAAGTCGTCCTTGAAGCAGACGAAATAGCTGGCGCCCCCTATTGACTTTTCAGACATAGGTCCGCACACATCTGCACTTATGATCTCACCTGGTGAAGTAGCCCGATTTTTTCGTACTCCGAAACTCTGTCTGTGCTGCTTGCCGTATAAGCATCCCTCACAAAACTCATGATCAACTTCCACAGTGATTCCTCGCTGCTTCAATATCTTCTGAACATGCCTCTTGTTCTGATGACCAAGTCGTTCGTGAAATACCTGAAGGGTATCCGCTGTAGTTGCAATGTAGACTCTAGCTGGAGATTCTGGAACCTTTGCCCTCATATTCAGAAAAAACAAGCTGTTTTTTAAATATCCAGACAAAACGACTCGTCCATTTGTCATACATTTGGTTCCATTTATGTTACTGTACCATTCATATCCTTTTTCCAACGAAGCAGTCTCCGAAAATAAATTTGCTACAATTTTCGGTACATACCATACATTTTCCAAATGGTTTGTAGTCCACTTTCCGTTGACATCCATCTCCACGTTGATAACGCCCCGTCCCACTGCCTGGATACTAGTGTCATTTGCAATTTCAACGTTTATTGGAAACGGAAAGGCTTCATAAGTCAGAAAATAATTACGATTAGATGTCATGTGAGTCGTGGCACCACTGTCCTTTATCCATTCCTGAGTGCCAATAGTCTGCAGATTGCATTTCAGAGCAGTACATAAAAATGCAGCGCCTTCCTTTTGCTGACTTGAACATTCATTTTGCCCCTTTTTCGCTAAATGGGCCGTTTTTAATTCTGGACAGTTTGATTTGTAATGCCCATACTTCTGACATTTATAACATTTAATGTTTATTTTCGACTTTCGCCAGTTTTTCTTGTCACCCTTTTTTGCAACAAATGCCTTGGAATTCTTCTCTTCCGAATCATGCATTTCTGTCATTCGCAGCCGTTCTATTAATTTGTCCATTGTTCTGTCACTCAACGCCGTTGCTTCCCACACTTGACGAAAGTTATTATAATCGGCTGGCAACGTTGATGTAATTCGTAACATCAAAAGTTGCTCTGGCAAATCTACCTGCAACTGCCGTTTCATTTCATCATTTAAATCATGAAAATCTCTCTGCATCGCTGAGATATGCTCCATGATTCCGACGCTCGAATCTTTTTTCGCAGCAAAAAATTTCTCCGCCAGTCGATCTAACCGATGTCCCGAACTTTGTTCGTAAATGGATAATAGACGTTTCCACGCATCTCTAGAAGATTGCACTACGCCCAACATATTGTATACTTCGTCTGTCAACGAATTTGTGATTAGTAACTGTGCATGGGCGTCATTCTTCTCAAATAATAAACCGAATATATAAATAAAATAAAGAAATATGAATGTACTCAAAAAAAGTTAAAAGTACCTACATAATTATGTAAATGGACAACAATATTTTTCTGGGTGTTTCATCTTTATTTTTAATTTTGTAAAAACAGGTTTTACCTATATGGAGCTATGTTCAAGGTTTTTTTTATTTCTTGCTTTTGCAGCTTTTGCTAATGCAATTAATATTATTACGATATTATAACGATATATTTATAAATATAATAGTAAACTAAATAAACATGAAAATATAGGTAACTAATATAAAAAAAACCTTGTAATACTGTACAAAAATTCAATATGCTTTAAAACAATCCGAAACTAGCGGAACGGGCTCGGTTCGTGTAACGAAAGCTCTAAAGCCGAGGGTGGAAGTAAAGTTTGATATCTCATCAGGCTAAAATCGCTTATACAAAAATACTGGTGGCGCCTACGAGAAGCGTATTGCGGTTGTTAGCACAAGTTCTTGATTTTACCGTGCCCTTAAAAATTATAACAGGATTTTATTTATTATGTTATTTTAACAATATATTATATTCGTGTTTCTATGCCCGTCTTCTCACTTGTGTTTAAGTTCTTATATACCCCGTAATTAAAGAATTGGGTTCTAAGGAATTAGGTTTTGCTATAATAGTTATTTATGGTACAAGTGTGTTACGTTACAAATAAGTCACATGAGAAGAGTTTAGTGTACAAAGCCGGTAGGCCGAGTGGGGTATTTTTTTTTTCAAGTGACTTAGGTAATTAACACACGTGTGCCATACAACATTTTATTCAACACCTTTTAATCATTGATATAAAATATATTATAACCATATGAAATGCTCCAAGTTTTAATTTCTGATTATTTTAGAATTAGATAAACATCTATAACAATCATAAATTATTTCAAAGTATTAATTTTCCTGCGGTGCACGCGAATATGTGTAAGCATTTTTTTCCTGCGTAAATTCCTGCAATTGCATTTAGCTGGTGTAGTATCCTGCAATATTAAAATTATTTAATGCTGTGAATAATATATTACAATAACTTATATTACTAAATTATGATAAAAATCTCCACTTTCACTGTGTTTTCCAAAAATGAAAACATTTAAAAAAATATAATTTGAATAAAATATATAGAGGCGTCTCACTTCTATTTTAATAATTATGGTCTATTAATGAACTATTTGTGTATAATACCTCAAGCACTTCTATGACTTTTAAGTAGGCTCTTGCAATTGTACTGCCTAAAGTATTAGACGCAATACAACTGTACCATCCTTCGTCGTCAGATGAAACGTTGAATACATGTAGTTGTGAACCATCCCACAGATTTTTGTTCAACATCTACACAAAAATACATTTTCTTAATCTTTATTGTTATTCATTAATGAACTAATGAATTAAGTGAAATGTAACATGATTAATAGGGTATTTTATCTAAATAAAATTTTACATTTTTTGTTATATTAATTGCTACTTAGAAGCATTAGTAATAAAAACATTGATTCTGAAATGATATATAGGTATATATAAAAATATAAATATATTTATGTTAAATTTTAAATTATAATTAAAGTTTGCATCGTTTTGAAACAGTCTGATAATGCCGCCGCAAAATGAAGTAGTTACAATTAATTGAAAAGCCACTAGATGACAAATTAGTAGTTCTGTGAATTTGTTTGCGTTTTGAATTAGTAAGCATATTGGTTTCAAATTATTTACATATTTTGGTACAATTCAATATTTGTACGAGTTCTATTCATTTGAAACTTTATTTGTAATATTCTAGTCTAGTGCTAGTGTACAACCAGTGGTGAGCTGTAATATTTTTAACAAGGGGCTCGCTCTTTTTTACTTCGAGAATTGCATGAACTATCAATTCTAACAATGCGACACTTACAACAAACAATTCAATAACATAAAAAAAGAAAAATTAACCCATTTGAAGAAAACCAATGAAAATTACTAAAGTACTACTATATTCAAGAAAATACGTATCACTCAGCCAGAAGCTACCATACAGTATTTCCTTCTTATTTCACGTCTTGTGATCTTTCAAGAGTATTGCAGTGGTTGTACATAAGTTGAAAAAAGAAAATGCTGTTGCGCGACGGGATATTCTAAATTTAATCATCATTGCTTAAGTAATAAAAGTAGTAAGTAAATAAAAAATACGTATATTATAAAAAAATAAAAATTAAATGAAATGCCCTATTATATGACAATTAAGCCTAGGTACACTTAAAATTCATTAGACTCGATTTTTTTCTTTTAATTCAAACATGTTGTGAAATATTTGTTTTACATGTCATAATATTTTCTATCTTGCAGTGAATTTATGAACTTTCATTTTTAATTATTTCTTTTAATAAATACAAATTTTAAAATAAATATTACGTGAAATCGTCAAGATAATGTATTTTTACTCAATCTTATTTACCTATTTCATACTATGTAAAGAAAGGAAAAAAGCATATACCTTCATATGACCATCTTTAAAATCTACCTTCCACTCAACTGATGAATGTAAATCCGACAAATAATTACAGTCAAACACGTGGTTTTGACCAGTAAGAATAGTTACATTCTTTGGAGTATTCAAGAATATTGGTTTGTGATTAACTCGCTCTAGAAAATACTGAAATGAAATTTACTATTTTCACGGGATATTCGTAGTACCGAACGCCATTCAAACTAAAACGGAAATAGAGATATCGTTCAGTCTACCCAGGGATGCCAGACGTCCCAATTTATGCGGGAATGTCCCGATTTTAGTAAAAAAAAATTCCGCGTCCCGCATTGTCTTCGAAAATCCCCTTTGAACAAAATCTCTTGCAAAAAATTACGTATAAATTAAAATTGCAAATACCTGTCAATTCTAGACATTTAAATGTGTAAATTAATTTTTGCTTACCCGAGTTCCAGTCAATTTCGATGAATACCGACATGCGAAACTAGTCAGTAATTAGGCCAAGAATATTGTAAAAAATTTGTTAAAGAACTTGATTTTGATATTTTTATAACGGTACAATGGGGAATGTGACCTTAATCGAATTTCAGTAAGTAAGTCATAAAATACAAAAACTAACAACTAGTGTATACCATTCATTACAATAATAAAAACTAAACATTAGTCTGCAATAATATAGTTTTTCCAATTAAATGCGTTGGACATGGGATATGTGCCGTCAGCATGGTCAGATCTTGGAAGAAGACAGGTAGACTCTCTCTTTCGCTGTTAGCCTATCTGTCTGACGTTACAATATCCCTTCCCCAATTTTTTAATATTTATTTTCTCGTAAGCTACGAATAATGAACCGATTTAAAAAATATAGCGTTATTTTTATGTCTGATATCATAACGTAAAAATCAAAATTTTATTATCACGCTCCATTTGTCAATATATATATATTTGAAGAACAAGAGTACATCAACATATTTAGTAGATAAGCAAAACATGGAAGAACTAAAGCAAATGTTTCAAACCATGATGAAATAAATCTAACAAAACACAAAAGAACTGAAACAAGAAATATGAAAAATAAAATTAGAAATTGAAAGAAAAGAACTAGCATGGGAAAAGAAAAAGAAGTATTTAACAGATAGAATCGATAAATCGAAAAAACTGGTCATAAAGCGCGTGTAAAAATACCCCCACTCCCAGTGCCGTTCTGTGGAAATCATGCAATCCCACGCCGTGTAAAAATGTAGAAATGGGACAGGTCGAATTAATTTTCAAGAATACAAACCAGAGATAAAAGCAACCTAACTGCCTCATGTTGTGCTACTATAATATAGATAGCGCAGTTGAACAATATTCAAATAAATAATTTAAAATGAAACATTTTACAATCTATCATTTATTTATTTCATTTTTTTATATGAAGATATATTATGTTCTTAATTATGTTTGTAAACTTTAATAAATAATGATCACAATATTGACGTTTTTTATTTACGAAAACATATCCTTATAAAACGTGTTTTCAGAAAGCAAATTAATTATTTAATTTAGATTCAATATTTTACGCGTGATTAACTTAATTTTAAATGAAATATTTGATACGAATTAAATTAATTCGTTGTTAAACGGCAATAGATCATACTTAAATCTAAAATCAGTTTATAGAAGCCAATTAGCAGTTAATCGCTATTAATTTAGTGATTAATTCGGTACTAAATTAACCGATGGACCTATTTCCATTATGATATTAATTCCCTGATTTTTACCTCAAAGTAAAGTAAAATTTCTATTATTAGTATGAAAATAAAATAAATAAAAGTAATTAACTGCTAATTGGCTTCTATAAACTGATTTTAGATTTAAGTATGATCTATTGCCGTTTAACAACGAATTAATTTAATTCGTATCAAATATTTCATTTAAAATTAAGTTAATCACGCGTAAAATATTGAATCTAAATTAAATAATTAATTTGCTTTCATATTACTAGAGTGCCTGTATATCAGTTTTCAAGAAGAGAGCGGCTTATAGGGGAGTACAAATAGTATTTACTCAAATATGTCCCCAGCGACAACAATGTTAACACATCTGCTATTGGGATTATGTATCTTATTTGTAACTTGTGTGGTCCTAACCAGTGCAAATGGTAAATTGGAAATAAAATAGAATATCTTACCACTTACATTGGGCACGTGTTATTTGTTATATTTGTTTTTGCAGATAAAGAAGACAGTAATGAAAATTCAAAATATACGTACGCACCATATTTCACTAAGCGCTTATTACCGTTTATAGTAAAACCAGAAGGTAGTATAATGCGTTTAAAATGTCCCACTGATGGCAATCCAGTGCCAAACATCACGTGGTATAAGAATGGAAAGACTCCAATATTAAGGGAATTGGAAAACTTTCGGTTGTCTAAGTCCTCAATATTATTTGAAGATTTGGAAATTTTTGACTCTGGAAATTATAAATGCATGTGTCGTTTGCAACTTTGTGGGATGCACTAACTTCACATATAAAGTAGAAGTTTTAGGTATATTTATTTTTACTTTTTATTATTTTCTTCATCAATTGATTATAAAATAAATTGGGTTATAATAAATATACATATACTCATACTTCTTATATACCGTTCCAAGCGGGGGTGTTAGAGGTACTCAGAACTCCTGCGACAGACTGTGAGAGGCGGCAAATAATACAAAATAATTTTGCTATTTTTATTATATTGTTATGATAACAATTCATTTATTTTATATTCAATTTTATTTGATGGTTTAGATAAACAATTTTTATTGTTCCGCAATTTGGCGTCAGTCTTCTTTATCATCGGTCATCAGTTCTATGAAACGCTTTGTTACTGTTCCCCCGCAGCTCTCAATTTAATTTTCTGTAATACCATTCATTGAAATAGTTACTTAGAATCTTTTGGATCTTATATTCTGTTCTTAAGATCGTAGTTTTATTATTTATTTTCGTCCTCATAATATATTTTAGCAAGTTGCTACGTACACTATTATGTAATTTTTCCATTATAACCAAGCAACGATTAAACGCTGTTTTTTAAATTACGAGTAATTTTATAATATTTAACACTACCAAAAAAAGAAACTAGATCGTTTATTCGTTTGCATTTAAACCTGGCTAAAATTGTTCTTAATTTTTTACTGTTTTATTAATTTTTTGATTGTTTTTTCTTGTTTCTTTTGCTTTCAAAGTAACTCCGGTTTCCTTTTTGTCCCATATGTATATTTCCCCATTACTTATTATTTTTTGGTACCCTATTTTGACTATATTCCCGCGTTTTTACATTTCATTAGTTATGCTTCCTGCCCAAGTCAATGAATTTTCAATGTATATATTTGTTCCTTTTAATTAATTTTTTGCTTCCAGTTTTCCATTTCTATTTTTATAATTTCATTCCCTTTGCCTTTATTTTTAATATCTATTGTTTTGATTATTACGTCAGTTTGAGTTACTTATCAATTTTTTAATTTCTTAGTTCTTCTTCCGATGTTCGCACAATTTTTAACCCTTTATGACCAGTTTTTTCGATTTATCGATTCTATCTGTTAAATACTTCTTTTTCTTTTCCCATGCTAGTTCTTTTCTTTCAATTTCTAATTTTATTTTTCATATTTCTTGTTTCACAAAAGCAAAAATTGATCAGATATTACAGGAGATGGAAAAAATTAAAACCGAAAATAGGGCACTGAAAAACCAAGTATCGGAGCAGGAGAAGAAAATAGACCTCTTGGAGAGAGAGATAAGAAGGTCGAATCTTGTGATAAAAGGTGTGAGCGAGGAAAAAGACGAGAAAATAGACCAGACTATGGGAAAAGTTGAGAGAGTAATGCAAAAAATTGGAATTGAAAATATCATTACGGATGAGTTGGTATTTAAAAGAATTGGAAAAATTAGGGCAGGAAGTAGGAGGCCAATCCTAATTAAAGGAATAACGGAAAGGAATAGAGAGATGATTTTAAGAAATGCGAAATATTTGAAAGACTCAGACATATGGATACAAGAGGACTTGCCCAAAAAGGTGCAAGAGGAACGGAAAGTACTGGTGGAACAAATGAAAGAAGCTAGGCAAAAAGGTTTCAAAGCGTTCATAAGATATGATAAACTAATTATTGATGAAACAAATAGAAGTGAAGTCGGTAATGGCCAGAAGCGAACAATTTTCGAGAGATCACCGGAAGGGGACCCTCTGAACGAACAACTGCGAAAAATAATAAGACCAAGAGCACAGAAGTCAAAAAACTATTAAATAGAATAAAAACAGGAAGAAAAGATGACAACGGCAACGAATATGGCTATGACTTAAGATTACAAAAAGACAAAGTAAAGGAAGAAAATTGGAAGATGGGTGTGTGGAATATTCAGAGCATCAATGGAAAAGAGGACGAACTTATTGAAGAATTTGAGAAAACAAACATGGTGTTCTTGGGTAAAACGGAAACGAAGAAGAAAGGAAGAGGTCTTATCACCCTGAAAAATGGACATTATCTGATATTTACAGGAGTAGAGGAAACAGAACGGGCTGCAGCGGGAGTTGCGGTATTGATACATAAAGATTGGTTCCAGTGTATTAGAAATAGGAAAACTTGTTCCGAGAGATTACTCAGAATCGATGTGAAGAAAAAGCAAAATGAGCAAATGACTATCTTAATTGTATATGGGCCCTCTGAAAATGAAAGTAAAGAAGCAAAAGATATATTTTGGGACCAGCTACAAGACGAAATGGATACAATAGGCCATAAGTGTATAATAGTTGGGGATCTTAATGGACGAGTCGGAACGAGTAAAGAAAGTGAGTACCCAGTAGGTCCATTCGGAGAAACCACAAAGAACACAAATGGACAAAAAATAATTGACTTTTGTATACTGAATGACATGCGAGTATGCAATACCTTTTATGAGCACAAGGATATACATCGGTATACAAGAGTAATGGACTCACGTAATGAACAATCTATAATAGATCTAGTGCTGGTCCAAAACAGGCATAAATACGAAGTTAACGACGTACGTGTTAAAAGAGGACATGAGATTGGCTCCGACCATTATCTGGTAGAAATTAAATTGAAGAATTGGAAAAAACAAGAAAAATTCAAAAATGTGGAAGAGGACAACAGATATACACAAGTGTGTATTAAAGCACACAAACTTCAAGATGAAAACTTTAGAAAGGAATACTGCAAGAAATTGAACGATGCAGTGGCAAGCACAAAATGGAAAGAAGAGGAAGATCTGGAAACACTATGGAACATATTTAAAGAATTGGTATGTAAAGTGGGAAAAGATACGTGCGGAGTAACAACAGGAAGAAAATTTAAATGTACATCATGGTGGAATGAAAACATAAAAATAGAAATTGCAAAAAAGAAGAAATTATGGAAGGCATATCTCAGTAATAGAAACAGTGCTAAATATGAAGAATACAAAACCCAAAGAAGACTGGTAAAAGAACAAATTAAAGAAGCCAAAACACAACAGTGGGAGGAATTTGGGAATAGGATGGAGAGGGACAGTAAGGGAAATTCAAAACTCCTATATCGAACCCTAAAAAATTTAAGAGGTAATAAAAATTCAAAAAGCATTGAAATAGAGGATAAAGAAGGTCAATTGTTGCTGAAAGATAAGGAAATTATAGACAGGTGGCAAGAATATTTTATGGAAATACTAATGGGCGACGCAAATGAAATGGAAGTGAGCATCAACGAAGACAAAAATATCAACTACACTGAGGATCAGGAAGATGAAATTACCTTCGAAGAATTTCACACAGCGCTGAGAAGGCTAAAAAATGGCAAAGCAGCAGGACACGATAATATTAAAGCGGAGTTGATTAAATACATGGATGGCGAGCCACTACAGCTACTGTTCAAAATAATTGGAAAGAGCTGGAATCTCGGACGCATACCCTGGGATTGGACACTTGCAACAATTCTACCCCTGTATAAGAAAGGACAAGTGCAGAAGTGCTCAAACTACAGAGGTTTATCACTGTTGGTGGTTGCCAGCAAAGTATATGAAATAATACTAGAGGGAAGATTAAGGCGTACCATTGAAAAAACATTAGATGATAACCAATGTGGATTTAGACCAGGGAGAGGTACGACCGATCTTATTTTTACGATAAAACAGCTCTCAGAAAAAATATTACAGTACAATAACAGACTACTGCTATGCTTTGTGGACCTAGAGAAGGCGTTTGATAGTGCACCAAGGGAAAAAAATATGGAAAATTCTAACCAAGAGGAAAGTGAAACATAAGTTGCTACAAGCTATAAAAAGCATATATAGACTTACTCGGAATCAAGTAAGAACTCATAACCATACATCAAATGAATTTATCACCAGGGTAGGAGTCAGACAGGGAGGAGTGTTAAGTCCACTACTTTTTATTGTCATCATGGATGAAATTGCAAAAGAATGTAAGGAAAAAATGAAGAAAACAAGAATAGGCACATATAAACTAGAACAAGTAACACTATCGGAATTGATTTATGCTGATGACCTTGTAATTATGGCAAAAAATGAAAGGGATATGCAAAATAATTTAGATGTATGGTATGAGTGTCTGGAGAGATACGGAATGAAAATTAATATTGAGAAAACTGAACTGCTACTTATTTCGAAAACCCAAGAAAATTTACATGTCAATTTAAATGGAACAAATGTCAAACAAGTCACGGACTTTAAATACCTGGGTGCAAAAATAAACGCACAGGGCGAGGTGGAATCTGAAATAAATAACAGGATATATAATGCAACGAAATTGTTTTATGCGCTGAACAAAGCATTTATTAGAAAGAAGGAGGTGAGCATGAGCACAAAAATAAAAATTTACAAAACAGTATATCAGCCGGTCCTTCTGTATGGTGGAGAAACGTGGGCCCTAAATGATCGAACTAAAAGTAAAATCCAGGCGAGTGAGATGAAATACTTACGTGCAGTGGTTGGTGTGACGAGACGGGAACGAGTGAGAAACGAGGTGATACGCGAGTGGTGTGAAGTTGAACCCGTGCTGGAAAAACTAGAAACGAAACAATTGATGTGGTTCGGACATATGGTGCGAATGAGTGAAAATAGGAAGGTGAAGAAGATCTGGAAGATGGGAATTGACCAAAAGCGAAAGCGAGGTAGACCATCAAGAACCTGGAACAGTGAAGTGGGGAAAGCATTGACCAGGAGAAACACCAATTGGAAAGATGCAGAAAAACTGGCGCGTGACCGAGGGGCATGGAAACGTTTTCTAGCCCCAAATGCCTCGACACCGTAAGGTATAAGAGGCCAAGGATTAAGTAAGTAAGTAAGTAAGTATATTTCTTGTTTCAGTTCTTTTGTGTTTTGTTAGATTTATTTCATCATGGTTTGAAACATTTGCTTTAGTTCTTCCATGTTTTGCTTATCTACTAAATATGTTGGTGAACTCTTGTTGAAAAAAAATTTTTTTTTGCTCATTGTATTAGTCTTGTAAAATGGTGGTTCTTTGCTAATTTAATCAACCTCGTAGCTCTTATAGTTCTCGAGATAGCAATGGTGGCACTTTTAAATGGAACACCCTGTATACCTATATATCATTTCAGAATCAATGTTTTTATTACTAATGCTTCTAAGTAGCAATTAATATAACAAAAAATGTAAAATTTTATTTAGATAAAATACCCTATTAATCATGTTACATTTCACTTAATTCATTAGTTCATTAATGAATAACAATAAAGATTAAGAAAATGTATTTTTGTGTAGATGTTGAACAAAAATCTGTGGGATGGTTCACAACTACATGTATATAACGTTTCATCTGACGACGAAGGATGGTACAGTTGTATTGCGTCTAATACTTTAGGCAGTACAATTGCAAGAGCCTACTTAAAAGTCATAGAAGTGCTTGAGGTATTATACACAAATAGTTCATTAATAGACCATAATTATTAAAATAGAAGTGAGACGCCTCTATATATTTTATTCAAATTATATTTTTTTAAATGTTTTCATTTTTGGAAAACACAGTGAAAGTGGAGATTTTTATCATAATTTAGTAATATAAGTTATTGTAATATATTATTCACAGCATTAAATAATTTTAATATTGCAGGATACTACACCAGCTAAATGCAATTGCAGGAATTTACGCAGGAAAAAAATGCTTACACATATTCGCGTGCACCGCAGGAAAATTAATACTTTGAAATAATTTATGATTGTTATAGATGTTTATCTAATTCTAAAATAATCAGAAATTAAAACTTGGAGCATTTCATATGGTTATAATATATTTTATATCAATGATTAAAAGGTGTTGAATAAAATGTTGTATGGCACACGTGTGTTAATTACCTAAGTCACTTGAAAAAAAAAATACCCCACTCGGCCTACCGGCTTTGTACACTAAACTCTTCTCATGTGACTTATTTGTAACGTAACACACTTGTACCATAAATAACTATTATAGCAAAACCTAATTCCTTAGAACCCAATTCTTTAATTACGGGGTATATAAGAACTTAAACACAAGTGAGAAGACGGGCATAGAAACACGAATATAATATATTGTTAAAATAACATAATAAATAAAATCCTGTTATAATTTTTAAGGGCACGGTAAAATCAAGAACTTGTGCTAACAACCGCAATACGCTTCTCGTAGGCGCCACCAGTATTTTTGTATAAGCGATTTTAGCCTGATGAGATATCAAACTTTACTTCCACCCTCGGCTTTAGAGCTTTCGTTACACGAACCGAGCCCGTTCCGCTAGTTTCGGATTGTTTTAAAGCATATTGAATTTTTGTACAGTATTACAAGGTTTTTTTATATTAGTTACCTATATTTTCATGTTTATTTAGTTTACTATTATATTTATAAATATATCGTTATAATATCGTAATAATATTAATTGCATTAGCAAAAGCTGCAAAAGCAAGAAATAAAAAAAACCTTGAACATAGCTCCATATAGGTAAAACCTGTTTTTACAAACTTAAAAATAAAGATGAAACACCCAGAAAAATATTGTTGTCCATTTACATAATTATGTAGGTACTTTTAACTTTTTTTGAGTACATTCATATTTCTTTATTTTATTTATATATTCGGTTTATTAGCCGTATTGTGTTAAAGTGCAAAAATTATATTGAACTACCTATATTTTTAAAATAAAAAAATCAAATGTGGACATCACATGGACTTCCTTGTAAGCTAAATTATACAGTTTTTTTGCTGTATTTAATTTAAACTTATGTCACTTGAAAGTGAGATCCTTTTACGGCTAATCTTTCTTTGACTTCCATTCGTTTCATATCTTGAAACTTCCCTCCAAAATGGATAATTTTCTGAAAATTTTATTGAAATGTTTATCATCATTCCTTAATGCATTGCACAAAATTATTTTATTTGCTCAAAAACTTGTAAAGAAAGAGATGTTTTCATTTATTTTGTATATATTTCTCAGGAATATATTCTGACAGTTGTCAATGTCAAGTTATTAACAATAAATCAAATGTTTCCTACAAAAATTAGAAGCCAACTAAATTATTGTTTTTACCAAAATTATACTGTTCTTTGAAAAAGCCGATTTGAAAAAAAATGGAGCTGCATAATTAGAAGTTATAGCAATTCCATAAACAAAATATCAACATTTTACGGCTAATGGTTTTTGAGTTATGCAAAAAATTCAAAAAAACACTACGAGCAAATTGCTCTTTTGGCTGCCTATTGCAATAAAAAATGAAGATGCACATCTAGATGTTATAACAATCCCATTTATAAAATTTCAAAATTTTTCGGCTAGTCATTGTTGAGTGCAAGATACATTCGTACGTACAGACGTCACAACGAAACTAGTCAAAAGGGATTCTTTAAAAAAAATTACAGCAAGTACTCAAAATGCGCGCCTTGAACTCTTATGCATGCTTGACATCGGCGAATCATAAAATTATATACATGATAAATTACATTTTGATCGTTACGAATGGCAGCAGATGCATTCATAATTCGTTCAAGTATCTGTTCATGCGTGTTTATTTGTACCCTATAAACAATCAAAAACACAAAAATTTTTAATTAAGACAATTAATTGATTAATAAATAAAATTAATTAATACAAATAACATTTCAATATAAGTCTTGTTTTCCGAAAGTACCTTGATTACAAAAATTAGAAAATTTCGTGTTATTTATAGAACTTAACCTTTTGTATTTTGGGAACTAGAAGGAATAGGACCTATGTTCATATGACATTTTTGGCTCAAAATGACCTCAGGAATAGGCTGTTAAAGTTTGTTACACTAGTCCTGAAACTTTAATCGACCTTTCTGTATACATATATTTTTTAATACTTATTGTAGTGTAGAGAAACATAAATTATCTATGATGAGTGAACAATAGGTCGAAAATGTATCAAATTTAGAAGGCAATCGAATTGTAGAAATTAATTATATCGCACAAAAATTAGTAACACTGCAACAAATGCCTTCTATTTTTTTTTTAATTAAATTTTTTAATTTTCTTCCGATCTTTATAATTACGTTTGTATATAACTTCTAGCTAAACAGATAAAAATATAATTTATAATAATTTTACATATCGTTCAGGCTGAGGAATTTCGGTAAAACAGATGTTATTCATATGATCACAAAATTAGATATATGATGGCAAATTTGATGTAAGTTTAAAAGATAAAATAAGTAAATATGAAGTAGTTTTATTGTAAAATTAAGGAACGGTGGAAGAAATATATGAGGAATACATTTGCATGTGTGAATCAAGATAAATTCGGTTCCGGTTTTAGTAACTCCAAAAATAGCTTTTTTGTTATATCAAAAATATTGTGAATTGCAATAACAAACTAATTTTAAAACTACAAATTGAATGTACTGAAAAACGTATATAAAATATATTACTACAGAGGCGGGAGGTAATGTGTTGGACACATCAGATTTTATGAAAGAAATTTTACGTATGAAATGAATTATAGTTATTTGTATATCAAGTGCTGAAAGTCTATCTTTGTCCAAACCAAAACGAAAGTTGCAGGCTGAGCGAAGCGAAGGTTGCAATTGTTTGTGTTCGACAAAGGACTTTCAACACGTGTTATACACACTATTTTTTCTACTCCTGCAAGATAAAAATAAGGAAATAAAAATATATTTTTTAAACATAATTTGACATTTATTACAAATTTTGTATTTGTGATGCGCAAGTGATGCGTATCCATGGCAGCAACAATGCACAAACATTTATTAATGCTGCAAAGTTTTGCAGCACTAGTCACTTTCAGCATGAAAAACAAACCAGAAAATTGTATTTTCAAAGCAGGAGTAGAAAAAAATATTGTGAACTGCAATAACAAACTAATTTTAAAACTACAAATTGAATGTACTGAAAAACGTATATAGAATATATTACTACAGAGGCGGGAGGTAATGTGTTGGAGACATCAGATTTTTTTCTTAGATTTGATGATTTATATAACATATTTTAATTTCAAGTAAAACCGTTCAGTAATTTCCCGAATAGTTATTATTTATAATTTTGTGAAATAAACAATTATTATAATAAAATACAGGGTGTCCCATTTAAGGTACGAATGCATTGGTATCTCGAGAACCGTAAGAGCTACGAGGTTGGTTAAATTAGACAAAAGTTGCCCCGTTAGGAGGCTATTTTAATGGTGTTTTGTTATTTGCGAAAAAATGCATGTCACTAGATATAGGGGAAAATGTAAATTTAGCGATTTTCTTTTTTTGCTTATAACTTTGTTATATGAAATAATACGAGTTTCTGGTTTGCACTTTCTTAAGGCACTTTTGTATGGTGAATTTGCAGAAATACTCAATTTTTTTTTATATCTAACCATTTACGAGTTACTGATAGCAACTTTTATTTTTCATATGGAGGTCATATTAAGCTATGGTATTTTTAAATAGAGATTTTTTCTAGCTTTACAATGATATAAAACAGTAATAATTTATTTTTATAATTAACAGAAAAATTAACAAAAATTGTTATTTATACTAAAATTGCATTGAAAAAAGTATATTAAAGGCTGCAGTGGAAGAAAATAACTATTTCATAACATATATTGCAACAAGTTTATTTAATTAAAGTTAATAATACAAAAATAATTAGCGAAAACTTAACAATAAATTTAGTTATGAAAAAGTAAATCGAAGGCTGCTGTGGAAGAATTTAACTAAATTTATTGTGAAGTTTTCACAAATTATTTTTGAATTTTTAACTTTAATTAAATAAACTTGTTGCAATATATGTTATGAAATAGTTATTTTCTTAGACTGCAGCCTTTAATTTACTTTTTTTAATGCAATTTTAGTATAAATAACAATTTTTGTTAATTTTTTTGTTAATTATAAAAATAAAGTATTACTGATTTATATCATTGTAAAGCTAAAAAAATTCTCTATTTAAAAATACCATAGCTTAATATGACCTCCATATGAAAAATAAAAGTTGCTATGAGTAACTCGTAAATGGTTAGATATAAAAAAATATTGAGTACTTCTGCAAATTCACCATACAAAACTGCCTTAAGAAAGTGCAAACCAGAATCTCGTATTATTTCATACAACAAAGTTATAAGCAAAAAAAGAAAATCGCTAAATTTACATTTCCCCCTATATCTAGTGACCTATGCATTTTTTCGCAAATAACAAAACACTATTAAAATAGCCTCCTAACGGGGCAACTTTTGTCTAATTTAACCAACCTCGTAGCTCTTACGGTTCTCGAGATACCAATGCATTCGTATCTTAAATGGGACACCCTGTATACAATTATAAATGTATGGTCTTAAATTATAATATATAAAGAATAATATAGGTAATTTTTTTTAATCACTTAGTTTAAAAGTAATATTAAGTTCAATAAGCATGTAAGAAAAAAACTGTATAAAATGCTAATCATTTTGAATATTTATTTGCATTACTAAAAATTAAAATGTATTACATACCTTTGTTTTTACATATGTTAAAGAGGAATGAATGTTCAGGCTTTAATGTGATGTATGTATATTAAAATCGAACGCCTACTGTAAAAGTTATTGATGTTTACTTCCGACTGAGGACTGACTATAATTATTTCTCCAAATGGTAATCAACATATTAGAATCTTTATTTGTAGTTTCAGTACATATGTATCCAAAGATTATCTAACTCGCTTGTATATTCAAAGTAGGAAATTTAACAAGGTAGATAAATAAAAATTATTTTATGTTCTATTCATTGTTATATTTTTATTCATCGTTGTATTTATAAATACATGTGTTTAAATAAATTATAATATCTGATTATTTTGTTGGTTTCGATTAAACTTGAAACAGTAATGCAGTGTATAATACTATAATTCCAAATTTTGATTGCTAGCTATGCTTTATAAACTAAAATTTTACGTATCTATTATTTTTTCTTGTATTCCTTTTGGTATGTCTTTCTTTTTCTAGCGCGGCATATAGTTTTGATAACTGTGTGAGCGCCGGGGCTAGGTGCGGTAAAACGCTGAACTAATTTTACATTATAGTCTTATGGAGAAATCCAATCTCGATAAGTTTAAGACGAACTAGACAAAAATAATAAACGAACTTTAAATAATATCAATCTACAGGTTCATGTTCAGGACATAAAGGTAAATTTCCTTACATAAAACGTTTTCAAATAATAGAAAATTGCCTTTGAAAGTGACCAATTACCATACATTTATATTTTATTTAATTTTCAATTATAAAATAAATTATTGAAAAATAAAATAGTGTTATGTCCATCTACACAGTTTTGTACTTATTTTAAAATATTGTGCACAAATATACCTTTATTTATTTTTGAGAAACTTAATGAGATTGAAAATATATACATTTTACCGCGCCCTCAAAATCAAACCCTATCCCTTTGATCAGTGTCTGCCAAACTGTGAGCCGCAGCGCAATAGTGCGCTACAAGAGATTCTAGGCGTGTCTCGAAAGATTTAAATGAAGCTAATTTTCCATCACTTGTGCTCACATTTTTTGTGATAAAATTATCAGTATTTTAGATTTTGCTGCTATACTCTATACCTGTTGCCCATTGGGCTTTGGTTTTTCGGCGCTTGTGGAAATGAAATGAAAGAAGGGGGACGAACGGGGACGATTAGAGTAGCAGAGAAATTACGTGTTTATTTATCTAATTTAGACTCGCGTTTTGACAAAATTCTTTTTAAAAATTCTTATTAACATTATTATGTTACGAGTATTACGTCCATAACAAATAGTTATTTTTTATACAAGACGATAAAATAATATTTTATCGACAAGCGGAAAGTGTTAATTCACGAGCGATATAATCGCGAGTGAATTATTTTTCGCGAGTCGATAATTTAATTTTATCGTCGTGTATAAAATTCTATTTTTTTCTATAGCAGGTTTTGAAGAGAAAAGAATTAGAAAAATTTAATTTATATTTAAGAACAATTTTAAAATGTCAGTAGTGTGCGTTGTTATGGAAATGTACTTCTAATAAACAAAAGTTAAAGTACTTTATCTATCCTTGCTGTTAAAGTGTTACTTTATCTACCCTTGCGGTTAAAGTGCTACTTTATCCACTATTTTGAGTTGATAAAATTACACTTTAACATCTGCTATAGAAAAAATGTTATTTTATGTTACCATAATAAGATTTTTTATTTTTATTCGTACTAATAATAAAAATAATAAAGTATATTTTATTTTATTGGGATTTGGAGGGTGCCCGGGTGCCGCAATAGTATATTAGGCCTAAGGGGGGGAAACTCGATTTTGCTTCCGCAGGTGAAGTGACAGCACGAGATTGACTCGAGGGCTTCTAAGGGCTGAAGAGCAAAAGCGCTTTCCCGAGGGAAATGCAAAAGCATTTGTAACGAGTGCAAAGAAAAACGGGTCGAAAAGTGTCTGTTTAGAGAGAGCAAAAAAGGCGTTTTGCTCCCTTTGATTAGGTACTTTTCGGTTCGTTTTGCATGCGTATGTTACAAAAATTAATTTTTCATCCCTTAATGTGTCTTAAGGTAAAATAGTGTGGCAGACAATGCCTACCACATCTGATATTTTTTATCTATACAATTGTATTGTATTGTATGTATATGAGGGTTTAAGCGTTTTTGTCGCTTTTTGTCAACGCGACCTAGAAGATCTATTGTGACACAGCCCTTACTTAGTTTTCCGGAAGTAGATCCAGATTTTTGGTGAAGCCGATTAGGCCTCAAGTACCTGAAGTACTTGTTTCGTGACATGCTTTACTTGCATTTTAGTAAAGCAGGTTGTCAGCCTACAGTCTCTGCAAGGCCAGCGCACACCGAGCCGTTTTATCTATACAATAAAGCATAGACTAAAGGTAAGTTTTTCCATCTCTGGTTAATAGGGGTGGGCGATATTGAAAAAAATATCGAAAATATCGATATATCGAATTACAGATATATAGAATATCGATATATTGAATTATTGATATATCGAGTTTTCGATACCTACATTAGATTATCGATATATCGAATTACTCTTTCGACCGCGAAGTAGATAACATTTGGAACGAATGGCTAAACATGCAACATGTTTAGTTGGAAGTTTTGAAGTATTGACGCCTGCGCATTTAATGCGAACCATACGTAAGAGCTACGTAAAGTTGAAATCATTTCAACTTTACGTATTTCTTACGGAACTCTTAAGTAGCTACGTAATCGTTATAAAAACGTAAAAACATTGTGAACACGGCCATTGATATCCTATAGCTCAACTTTACGCTTACGTTATTTTTACGTTTACGTCCATTGTGAATTGGGACTTACTTTATAAATGAAAAAAATGCATTATGCACACAGAATTTGCTTAATAAATAAGCATTTTTCTTTCTCAATAAATTATAATTCAATATTTTTGTTTTTTACCCATACAGAAACGCACTCAAATAATGCAAACTTTGAACTTCAATTATTCAACAATTATTTATATACAGGGTGAATACTGAAAACCTTGACATAGGGAAATAACATGGGAAAACAGTTTTTTGCTGTTTCCATCTGTCCCGCTAAATAAAATCGGGTGTATATGGTATCGTTAGTTAGATTACTTAATTTTGCATCTAGTAATACCAAATGTTGTGTAATATGGCCTTTTCTAACTGAAATATTTGATAAATTAAATTGTATTTTGAAGGTTATCCTTCATATTTTCGAATAAGAAACGTCAAAAACAAAATGCTTCATAGCCGAGTGGATACGAGGGCGGATTCATAATATAAATAATTTACAAGACCAGGTTCGAAACCACCTCGGCCCTACTTTTTTTAATTAAATTATTCTTAAAATATCTTTATTATATCAGACTATTTTAATAAAATTCATATTTTTATAAATAAAAAAAATCCAAATATTTAATAGAATTATTATTTGCTGTATGTCAAACTTAACAATTAATTCGAATTTAGTTTCTGGTGTATAATTTTGTATTTCATGTTTCAAAATGGATTTTAAGTATAATTTAATTAAAAAAAAATAGGGCCGAGGTGGTCTCGAACCAGGTCTTGAAGATTATTTATATTATGAATCCGCCCTCGTATCCACTCGGCTATGGAGCATTTTGCTTTTGACGTTTCTTATTCGAAAATATGAAGGATTACCTTCAAAATACAATTTATTTTATCAAATATTTCTGTTATAAAAGGCCATATTACACATCATTTGATTTTATTAGATGCAAAATTAAGTAATCTAACTAACGATACCATATACACCCGATTTTATTTAGCGGGACAGATGGAAACAGCAAAAAACTGTTTTCCCATGTTATTTCCGTATGTCAAGGTTTTCAGTATTCACCCTGTATATATATATACAGGGTGGCTGATTTTTCATTGTCCAGGCCATATCTCCTGAAATATTAAATATGCAAGAAAAAGCTAAATAGGAAACTTGTGTAACAAGACCAGTTCTATAAAATAGCGTTAAGAGATGTTTTCCATGGCCTACCGACTTTGCGAAAAAAATATTAAACTTTGTTTTTTTAAATGGAACACCTTATATATTTTTACGGAATAAGGTTCTACATCAATTTCTCTTTACAATTATGTATAACAAGTGGGGGTTTGCCTTTAATTTATGCTTAATAATGCAAAAAATAAAATTATATAAGTCGGCTGTGTTTTCTCAACGTTAATCACTATTTTTTTTATAAATCTGATACAAGTGTTTATTAGAAGTGTTTTATGATTTTTATTTATTTATTATTTGATTTGTGAAAACAGCAGAGCATATCAACCTTTTCACTATTTGTGAAATTAATTTTTCTTTTGTAATTACGAAGTACAACACCTTTTCAACTAATAAATACTTCTGTCCGTTTCTTGGCAGTTGTCTACAGGTATAAATAATAAAATAATTGCAAATCACAGCCGTCTCACATAATTTTATTTTTTACATTATTAAGCATAAATTAAAGGCAAACCTCCAGTTGTTTTACATAATTGTAAAGAGAAATTGATGTAGAATCTAATTCCGTAAAAACATACAGAGTGTTCCATTTAAAAAAGCAAAGTTAAATATATTTCCGCCAAATCAGTAGGCCATGGAAAACATCTGTTAACGCTATTTTATAGGTAAGGTCTTGTTACACAAGTTTCCTATTTAGATTTTTCTTGTATATTTAATATTTCAGGAGATATGGCCTGGACAATGAAAAATCAGCCACCCTGTATATATATATATATATATATATATATATATATATATATATATATATATATACCGGGTGTTCGAAAAATAGGGGGCCAAATTTGGAAAATATATTAATCAAACCAAAACAAGAAAATAATCCTAATATACCCATATCCGGAAACGAACCATTTCGGAATAAAACACTCTTTTGTTTGAATTTTGAATTTTATTTTCAGTAATGTTTTTACTCTCAAAATTACAATAGTTGTTCAAAATGTCCTCCTTGAACTTGCATACAACATTCTAAACGTCTTCTCATTGAATGTCGGGCACGTTCGAATATTCCTGGTTTTAGTCTTATACTATTGAAACAGTCTATGATTGTTTGCCGCAAATTCTCTACGTTATTAATGGGCGTCGAATAAACTAAGCTCTTTAAATGAACCCAAAAATAAAAATCAAACGGATTCAAGTCTAGTGAACATGGAGGCCACGTGAAACATTCTCCATTAAATTTGGTAAATTATTTTCCAGATAATGTAGATACAATTTTCCCGTTAATATTTTAGACAAAAAATAAAGTCCTATCAACTCATCTCCAACAATACAACATTAATAGAAAAGCTTCAAAACAATAACAAAATAATTTAATTACGGTGACAACAAATTTTGACAGTTGCTAAGGAAATGTGATTAAACAAATTACAAGTATTAACGTAACTATTGTAATTTTGACAGTAAAAAACATTACTGAAAATAAAATTCAAACAAAAGAGAGTTTTATTCCGAAATGGTTCGTTTCCGGACATGGGTATATTAGGATTATTTTCTTGTTTTGGGTTGATTAATATATTTTCCAAATTTGGCCCCCTATTTTTCGAACACCCTATATATATATATATATATATATATATATATATATATATATATACATGCATATAGTACTTATACACCTCCAGTTGCTATGTTGTACGGACGTTTCTGACTCCGAAATTACGTTTTCGCCTCCGGTTTCGGAGGCGAACTCGCTGACTAGTTTTTTTAGCATGTAGACCCCTCTATAAGATGTATAGTGTAATTTGAGCCGGAGGCAGTTTGTGCCTCTAAACGTATATTTTTATACAACTTAGTTCAGTAATCTGCCGCTGAAAGTCGCGCCATTATATACACTTATACAACTGCTACACTGGGCGGTTGACTCTACCTTCGCATGTTCAGGCGTTCAAAATGCCTCCGAAGAAACGGCAACAATGCATCAGTTTAGTCTATCAGGCTATTTTTGTTAAGTTTTAGAGAACAGTATGTAATATTACATTTAATACTGTTATATTTTGCTATATAACAGGGAAGTTCATCGTGTTTGAAAATATTCCTTATTATAGTAGGTTGTATTAATTTCATGTTTTTTGTTTTAATTTAAAAACGAACATATTACGTTTCTAGCAACTATCATGAGATCTACATCGTTAATAGTTATTTACGTGGCCAGCGGTGTAAGTTAATCTTTACAGGGCGAGCTCATAATCCAGTGAGCCCAGTAAAGATTTTCTTTCTGTATGTTACCAGACAAGATTTGGTTTAGAAATTTTTAATTGTTTTTAAGATTGGTGGAAACAAAACATTTAGACACCAACATTTAATTTTGTATAATGTTTGATTTGTTAAATATTGTCAATTTGTTAACAAATTTGCAGAAGTTTTTAACATGAAAATTCATAGAATCTAGTGTTGTATAGTATTTGAAATATAAGTAATTTAAATAAGTATTTGAAATAGAATATGTACTTTATTAAATTGTTTAAAATATTTTTTGCGAAAAGTATTTTGTAATTTTATTTCAAATACATCTTAATTAAAAGTATTTTATATTTTAATATCGAAATAATTCCCTTGATACAAAATAAAAATTTTCAAAATTTGAAATATTGTATTTCAAATATTTATACCTACAGTGGCTCACAGAATTATTCGTACACCTAAGTTTTCTATTCAAAAATTAAAATAAAAACAAAATATATATACAAGAAATAGGTACACAAAATTAACCTTACAAAATCTTACATATAACGAGTCAATATTTATATTTATAAATATAAAACATCTACTATTGCGTAATTATCATTTGTTTGAGTATTCTGTATAAGGTTTTTTCTAAAATCGGTCACAAAAACAAGAAATTACGGTAGTTGAAAAGCGAACCGGTTTGAAATTATTTTGCCAGTGTAAATCTTTAAATGAGGTTGTGAAAATTGTATGAAGATTGCTCTTAATTGTTGAGAACATTAGAAGTAAATGTAAAAATGAAGACTATTTGAAAAATATTTGCCATGCGGGCCGTAAGAAAATTTGAAATCAGCAGAATAAACAATTTATTGAGCATTAAATAAAATTAAATCCTAAAAAAACCCTTAATAAATGAACATTAAAAATATCTGAAATTTTAGGGGGATCTACTGGAATATAGACTATTCAAAGAACTTTTAAGAAATTTTTGTTTTAATGGCCGTATAATCATAAGGAACCCCTACGCTACCTGTCGCCAATCTATTATGTTCCTGCCGCCGTGTTTTATGTGCTACATAAACTGCAGTTATTAAGCTCAAAATTTGGATTTCTCCAAATTAAAAATTTGCCACTCCTCTCAAATAGGTACAATTTACTTTCATCCGCAAAATTACCAATTTCCAAAAAACACAATCCGTGCTAATGTACTATTTGCAAAAGCGAGTCTCTATTTTATTTTGTTTGGAATTGTAGAGCTCGCTTTTTTACTATAAGACCATTAAAACCAAAATTTCTTAAAATACTTCGAATAGTCTATGTTCCAATAGACCCTTCAAAAGTTTCAGATATTCTTAATGTTAATTTATTAAGGGTATTTTTAGGATTTAATTTCATATAAATATCAATATTTTTTAAAGATTTACACTGGCAAAGTAATTTCAAGCAAATTCGCCTTTCAACTACCGTAATTCCTAGTTTTTTGTGACCTATTTTAGAATAAAATTATACAAAACACTCAAACAAATGATAATTATGTAATCAATGAAGTTTTAAATTTAAAAACATAAATATTGATTCGTTATATGCAGGGCATGTAACCGAAAAAAATACTGGTTAACGGTTAACCCTTATAGAGAACGTTATAATAATAAAGGTTTTAGTTCGAAAACCGGTTTTTGAAAATTAGAAACCGGTTTAAACCGGTTAATATATCGGTTAAAAAAATTATTAAAATTAATTAAAACAAATTAATTATAAAAATTTGATTAAAAAAAATTACAGAATAATTAATTAAAAAAATAATAAAAAATTACTATCTGAGATAAATATAACAATTAAAAAATAGTTATTTTTTATACAAGACGATAAAATAATATTTTATCGACAAGCGGAAAGTGTTAATTCACGAGCGATAAAATCGCGAGTGAATTATTTTTCGCAAGTCGATAATTTAATTTTATCGTCGTGTATAAAATTCTATTTTTTTCTATAGCAGGTTTTGAAGAAAAAAGAATTAGAAAAATTAAATTATTATTTAAGAACAATTTTAAAATGTCAGTAGTGTGCGTTGTTATGGAAATGTACTTCTAATAAACAAAAGTTAAAGTACTTTATCTACCCTTGCTGTTAAAGTGTTACTTTATCTACCCTTGCGGTTAAAGTGCTACTTTATCCACTATTTTGAGTTGATAAAATTGCACTTTAACATCTGCTATAGAAAAAAGGAAATTTAATTAATGAATATTCACAAAAATTCTCGTAATATCTTCAAAAAAACGCAGGTCACTTTTCAATTTTAAACTTGCCTGTGTTGACAAAGGCCGTATTTATTTGGGACTTTTTAAGTAACCTTAACGGCCAAAGAGACTACCTACATTTATGACTCTCTAATAAAATGTTAATTGTAAAAACTGTCATGACTCATGTTCAAATACGAATAGAAAACACAGATAGGTATAAAAAAATATTAAAATTTTTACTCGCTAAATGATATTAAAATAAAGGGTAATGTTCACTAAAACCGGTTTATTTTATTTTGGTTAACGGTTACCGGTATTTTCAGCCTGAAAAATATCGGTTAAAATTACGGTTAAAGTTCGCAATTTTCGTTCAAAATATCGGTTACCGGTTTTTATTAACCGGTTACATGCCCTGGTTATATGTAAGATTTCATAAGAGAACCTATAATTTTGTGTACCTATTTTTTATATACATTTTGTTTTTATTTAATTTTCATAAGAAAAATAATATTTTTTTTTATAATTGGGTATTGCATTTTATTTCTGGAATATGAGAGAATATGATCCCGTCTGTAATATGTCAATATTATTTTTGAAAGTACTCTATTTTTCACTTTTTAAGTATAAAACTTAGGTGTACGAATAATTTTGTGAAGTACTGTAAGTATTTGGAATATTTGTTTATATCATCTAAAATATAAATCGACATGTGTGGTCTAGCATAGTGACGCATTGCGTATATGAAAGAAATTATATGCAATGATAATCTTGCCTTACATCCACGAGGGTAGAACAGACATAGGATTAAGTAAGATAATCTTGAGTTTTAAAAATTGTTGATAATTTGGAAGAACCTGTATTCGCAACATAAATAGTTACTATTTCGACATGCCTTTACCTTACTAAATCGAAGTAGAACTGAACAAGATTGTATAGAGATAGATATTTGATGCGCTGTGGGCTTCTGTACTTTAAGAACATGGCAACATTGCTAGAGGTGAAATAAGGCATTTACTATAGCAAAATAGTTATCATGGAGCTGAAACAGGTCGTTCTGTATATGGAGGTGACTTCGCATTGCCAATATAGCAATACAATGTATATAAATATTTTTGAAAATTTTTACCCCTCTTTTGATATTCTGAAAGTTATATGTGAGAAGTAACCTTAACGTAAAAATCAGAGTCCCAGTGCACTTATTTCTGGTAGAGCTATGGTCGCCTTCTATTTGTGTGGAGACGAACACGATACAAAAGCACGTATATATATATATATATATATATATATATATATATATATATATATATATATATATACACTCACCGGCACAAAATTCGATCCATGGGCTATATTTGATTTTACTCATATAGATTTCTTTTGATTTATTCACAGTATTTTATTTTGACTTATTTAATTAATTTAGAAGGTATGTAAAACAATTTTAATATGTAGTAACATTTAATTTTACTAATAATTAACATTATACAAAATTTCTTAATAACGAACAAAACAATTATTCAAAACAAAAAGATGAACAAAATGTTAGTAGCGTGTATTGCCTCCACGAGCTCGAATTACAGCTTCAATACGTCTTGGCATCCCCTCAATAAGGTCCTGAACAGCACCTTGGTGAATTTCTTCCCATACTTGCACTATCGCTGCACTTAACTCTAAGTTTGCAGGAGCGGGAATTCGGGCTCGAATTTGTCTTCCCATCATGTCCCAAACATGTTCGATCGGATTAAGATCGGGACTTTTTGCAGGCCAAATCATGCGCCTTATTTCAACGTCCTCCAAGTACTCATTGACGACTCGAGCAACGTGAGGACGGGCATTATCATGCATTAGCATAAAATTATTGCCCAGAAGAGGGATAAAAGGCACAACATGTGGTTCCAGAATGTCTCTAATGTACCTGTCTGCAGTCATTGCACCTCCGTTTACAACCACTAACTCTGTGCGAGCTTCCATGCTAATGCCGCCCCACACCATGATCGAGCCCCCACCAAAATTAATTTTTGGCACAATGTTGCACTGGGAAAACCTTTCTTCAGCCCTTCGCCAAACTCTTTGACGTCCATCTGGAGAACTGAGGCAAAACCTCGACTCATCAGTGAATAGGATTTGGCTCCATTCCTGAATACCCCAGTTTTGGTGTTCGCGACCAAAGTGAAGCCGCGCTACTCTATGTTCCCTGGTCAATTGTGGGCCATTTGCAGGTCTTCTCTCACGTAACCCGTGTTCCTCTAATCTTCTTCTTACAGTTCTTTCGCTTACTGCTACTCCCCGTACCTCTTGCAACTCGTTTCGTACCCTAATGGCAGTAGTGTCCCTATTTCGCAAAATTCTTAATGTTAAAAAGTGATCATCCCGAGCAGTTGTACATCTTCTTCTGCCTGATCCAACTCTTCTGGTGTAGTTTCCAGTTTCGTGAAAACGTCTAACAGCCCTTTGGACACTACATCTTGAAACACCAAGAACATGAGCCACGTAGTACTGCGATCGTCCTTCTTGAATAAGAGCGATAGCTCTGGCACTGTCGGTCGGGTTTAAAACCATATTACAATTTAATGAACACTAATGCAACGATTCTTGACAAAATTGGGAACGTTGATATAGAAACAATGTCAAAAATGATACAAGAACTGGAAATAAGAAATTAACAAAAAACATTTTAATTCCATAGTGAGCTTGGATTATTTTTTTTTAATTTCATATTACATAAAAATGTTTTTTGTCACAGTTTATACGATATCTACATATTTTTTACTTGATTTATCCCATAGAAAAAAAGTTATGCTAAAAATTGTAAATGGATCGATTCTTGTGCCGGTGAGTGTATATAAAAATCGTTTCTTCTTCTACCCATTTAGAGTGTTGAGGTTTGTTAGGTCTCTATGTTATTTTATTGTTTGGTGCCATATTTTTCTATTTAAAGCATTTCGTAAGGTTTTTCTTTTGTAGTATCTCTTTGATTTGGTTATCCCATGTTTTTTGCGGTCTACCTCTGTCTCTTTTTCCTTCAGCTCGTGCATTCCAAATCAATTTGGTTTGTCTGTTTTGTGGCATTCTTACAAGATGTCCATACCATGTTTTTCTTCTATTTTTTCATTTGCTGCTTTAATATCGAGGTTCAATCGTACTTGTTCGTTTCTTATTTTATCCAGTTTGGTGATGCCTTCAACTTTTCTTAGATATTTCATTTCGGTTGCTTGTATTTTGCTGCTGTGTTTTGGTGTTGTTACCCACGTTTCACTTCCATACAGAAGTGTTGGGAGGTATATTGTCATGTATAGGGTTATTTTTGTCTTTTTCGGTACGTTTTTGTTTTTAAGTATAATATTATTTAAAGCGTAGTATGCCCGATTTGCACATTTAATTCTATTGTTTATATCTTCGTTGAAGCTTCCGTTGCTTTCTATGATGGCTCCTAAATAAGTAAAAGAGTTAACTTGTTCTATAGGCCGGTTGTTTATTGTTATGTTTGCTGTCCTTTGATTGTATTTAGATATTACCATGGTGTTTGTTTTCATATTGTTAATTTTCATTCCTATTTTTGTTAGTTCTTCTACCCATATATTTATATTATTTTGTAAGTTTGTTTCAGAATTAGCAAATATTACTCTTTGGAGGTTGAAATTTCCCACGAAAAATTTTTTGGTTCTCTTCCTTGTGTTTTTTATTACTTCGTCAAGTATTATGATGAAGAGTAATGGACTTAAGACTCCCCCTTGTCTGAGTCCTTGTACAGTTTCAAACTCTTCGGAATATTAGTTTCCTGTTCTGACAATATTTCTTATTGTTTTATACAGACTTTGTAGAGCTAGTATCATATTCTTATCGATGCCCTTTCTTTCTAAGATTTTCCACGCAGTGTCTCTTGGGATTCTATCAAATGCTTTTTCCATATGAATGAAGCAGATGTATAATTCTTTTTTGTAATTAATTGTTTTTTCAATCATTTGTCGAATGCTGAAAATGTGGACATTTGACAAAAACCTTTTCTAAAGCCACTCTGTGAGTTTTCGTGATCTTTTTCTATAATAGGTCGAATTCTGTTTTCAAGGATTCTTTCATATATAAGTTGTACACAATAGAGAAATGCCTCTGTAATTATCACATATTCTATTATCTCCCTTTCTATACAGTGATAAAATTACTGCTACTTCCCAGTCTTTAGGTACCTATTTGTTTTTTCTTCCATATTAAGTTTATTATTATTTTTAGTAGCTCTAATCCTTCTTCGTCCATGTGTTTTAGTAGTTCTGGTTTAATATTATCATAACCAGCAGCTTTACCCGTTTTGATGGTTCGTACTCGTAGAGCGTTTTTTATCTCTTCCATTGTTATTTCGCCTTCTTCTTGTGTAGTTTTGTGTATCGTTGAATTATCAGCACGAATTTTGCTTATTTGTCTTGTTTCTAATAAATCTTGAAAATATTCTTTCCACCGTTTTAGAATAATTATTTCATCTGTAATTATTGTGCCATGTTTGTCCTTTATTTGATTTAGTTGCACGCTTCTTGTGATTGTTTATAATTTTATAGAACAGTTTTTGATTTTCTTTAAAATTTTCTTCCATTTTTGTTCCAAACTCATCCCATGATTTTTTCTTTGCCAATGTAGTTAAGTTTTTGACTATTTTCCGGTGTTACTTATATAATTCGTAGTCTTCTTCCCTTTTAGTACTAAGGTATGTTTTCCATTTTTCTTTTTTCATTTTGATTTCTTTTTGGATTTCCTCGGACCACCAGTACGTCTGTTTCTTGAATGAACTTTAATTTTAGTTCCACATGCCTCTTCTTCTGCCTTTAGTAAAGTATTTTTGAATATGGTCCACATTTCTTCTACATCTTCCGTGTTTGGGTCATTAATATTTAGCATGTCTGTAATGTTTTCCTTCACTAACTGATCTTTTAATTTATAATTTTAATAATTCGTGTAGGCTGTGTTTTGTTTTTGTATTTTCTTGTTTCAGATATACTGTTAATTTTCATTTTTGCTCTTACGAGGAAATGGTCGCTGCCAATGTCATACCCTGTCATTACTTCTACATCTGTTATTAAGCTTCTCTGTCCTTTTCCTATTAGGATGTAATCTATAATGGATTTTTCACTTCTTGAAGGCTCCAGAAGTCTATTAATCTGTTTCCGTTATTATTTTTGAAGTTTTCTCCATATGCTCCCATTATACATTCATATCCTCTATGGTTATTACCTACTCTGGCGTTAAAATCTCCTAATAAACAAATTGGATCCTCATATAATTCAATAATTTGTTGAAGTTCTTCCCAGAATTTGTCTTTCATGCATGCGATTTCATCTTCATTTGGTCCGTATACGATAACAAGGTTTATTTTATTATTTTCATCAACTTGTAGACTAACACATAAAATTTTTTCTGAATAACATTTCCAATCTATTATATTTTGTGCTATATTACTTTTTATTCTTCGTTATCATAATTTCTTATCAAGATGGCTGAAAATGATAATGTGCAAAATTTGCGTGCTCAAAATGCATTAGAAATTAAATGTAAAAGATGTCATAAAGTTGTCCAATCGGGTTTAAAGTGTATTAAGTGCAACATAATGTCACATACAAGTTGTGCAACTATGTAAAACTACCTGTAGTGGGTGAAAATCTAATAAATTGTTGTGCTGACGAGGAGGACGACGATATTGATATTTCTTTCTCCAGTGTTACCAATGATACTGATTCAAGTACTATAAATATTTTAAAATGTAAAATTCACTACTTAAAACAGATTATAATAAACAAAGACAGTTTAACACAAAATCAAATACAAACCATTAATATACTAAGTGACCTTGTGCTTTTATTAAAAAGTACAAGTAAAATTGAACACAGTGAGCCATCTCTAATCCTACAATCAAAAACGAGCAGTGACAACATAAAACCGAAAAATTTAAATATAAACACTTTTTCTTCTGCATTATCGACTAAGCCACACATGACTTCGCAAAATGACAAAATTAAAAATGGCAGTGTAAACAAACATATAACCACTGATAGTAAAAAAAATCTGAAGTTTTAGAAAATAAAAATAAAACTGAAATTATTTCTATGAATAATAAAAATACAATTAATACTAACAGTCAGCCTAAACATAAAATGAAACCTATTAAAACACTTATCGGAATTATGGACACAAATAAATCAGAGATAGCATTGAAAGCGGTACCACGTTTTTCTTCACTTCACGTTTTTAGACTGGATCTACGTACTAGTGAAAGTGACATTGAATCTCATCTAATACCCAAATTTCCTGAAGTCAAGACAATAAAACTAAATTAAAAATTTCCGGACTTGTACTCTTCATTTAAAATAAAGACAGAGCCATGGATCCATCCATCTGGCCAACAGGAGTTCACATCAGCCCGTTTTTTCAGAAAAAACGTTCAATTGTCCAAAACAAATAACCCTATTTCACTCTATTTATGATCTTACTATTAATTGTAAGCATTCTAGTGTGAGTAGGTATATTTCATGTCAATATTCAGGCTTTAGGTAATAAAATAGATGAACTATCTATATTTTTAAAGGAGTACCCTTTTGATATTATTTGTATTACGGAGCATTGGCTAGATATAGAAGCTATATAAACTGTAAATTTATATTCGTATGAGCTAATCTCATATGTTTGCAGAGAACCAAATAAACATGGAGGTGTAGGCATTTTTCTCAAGGACAAGATTGAATATAAAGTATTAGATCTGAGCAGCTACAACGTAATGTTTGATATAGAACTCTTGGCGTCGAATTAATCAATTACAACATTATTCTGATTGCTGTGTACAGAACTGGCTTAGGTAATTTTTCTTTATTTATGGTAAATTTTGAAAAAATGTTACATGATCTTAAGTGTTTTCATAAAGAAATCATAATTACAGGTGATTTCAATATTGAATTTTCAAATTTATCTTCCAGAACTGAGATACTTGAGTTCACAAATTTAATTAACTCGTATGGTCTAAGGGTTACTATTACAGAACCAATAAGAGTCACTGAAAATTCGAGCAGTTGTATTGATAACTTTATTACTAATCTTCATACCGAAAAATTTAAAGCAGGTGTTCTTGATGCTTGCCTTTCAGATCACCGTGGTCAATACTTTATTCTTCTAAACACAAATAATTTACAAAAACAAGAAATTAAAAGTGTAAGGTGTTTCTTGTAGAAAAATATTGAATGTTTTAAATTAGCCTTAAATGTAGGTAACTGACTTTAACAATGTTTTATGATTATTTTACAACGGTAGCAGTCAACATCATTAAGAACATTGTAGATTATCAGTATAAAGCAGAGGATATTTTAATGAATGCTCGACCCCCTCTCACTTCTAATTTTGTTCTTTTCCCTACCGATATAGTTGAAGTTTATAATTCCATAAAATCACTAAATAATTCTAATTGTTTAGATGTGTATAATATGAGTAATAATTTCTTAAAGCAAATTATTAATTATATTACAGAATCTTTAACTTCTCTGATTAATAAATGTTTTGAGACAGGTATTTATCCAGATATTTTTAAAAAGACTAAAGTATTACCACTTTTCAAGAAAGGTGAGAGCAATAAAGTAGAGAACTATAGACCAATTTCAATTATTCCAACTTTATCAAAAGTAATAGAGTATATTTAAAAAAATAGACTGTTAAAATTTTTTGAGGACAACAATATGCTGAATAATCAACAATTTGGTTTTCGAGGTGGACGATCTACCAGTCAAGCTGTCGTAAATATCATAGAAAACGTAACATAGATCTTGAGAAAGGAAAACATTCAGCTATCACTTTATGCGACCTTTCTAAAGCTTTTGATTGTGTATCGCATGAAAAGCTTTTATTAAAACTTAAACACTATGGTATAAACGGTATACCTCTTAAATTGTTAAATTCTTATCTGCACAATCTATCATCAGACTCCAAAGTTATAGAGTATGGCGTTCCACAGGGATCTATTTTAGGCCCTTTATTTTTTATAATTTACGTGAACGATTTTAGTGACTTTATGAGGCCCTGTAATAGTGTCCTTTTTGCAGACGATACTACACTTATCAACAGTGCTAATGATTACGACTCATTACAAATAGTTAAAAATGAAAATTTTCAAAAAGCTGAAAAATGGTTTTCCGCTAATAACTTACTTTTAAATAAAGATAAAGCTCAACAGATGATTATCTCTAACGACAATAAATTGAATAAAGATTCTGCTACATCAGTTCTTGGATTACATATCGAACCTGTACTAAATCATCGCACATAGCATATATAAGTAAAAAAATATCAAGTACTTTATTTTTACTTAGATTAAAATTTGTAGTTGACTTTTTTACCTTAAAAACTTGTTACTTTTCATTATTTCATTCAGTAATATCTTATGGAATTATTGTGTGGGGAAATTCTTCTCATGCAATTAAAATATTTAGACTACAAAAAACAGCAATCAGAATTCTGTCAAATTTAGGTCACAGAGATCATTGCCGTCAAGCTTTTATTGACTTAAAAATAATGTCATTACCTTCCTTTTTTATATATTATACTTTTATAGAAATCCATAAATCAAAGGATAATTTTGTTAAAAATAGAGATTTTCATTCTTATGAGACAAGATCTGCAAATCTCTTGCGAAAGCCCCGTTATAAACTCCAAAAGTCAGTAGAAAATAGTTTATATAATATACTACCAGAACACGTAAAGCAGATGGAACACAAAAAATTCAAAAAGTCAGTTAAATTATTTTTATTAAAGTATTGTTTTTATACTATAGATGAATTTATTAACTTCAAATTCAGCAATTTTTATTTAGAATAATTATATGAAATATGTTAGCACTTTAAAACTTTTTTTTGTAAATATGTATTGTACAAATTATTATCTTTATTTTAACATGACGTACTATAAACTTTATATAAGTAACATAGTCAAAATAAATAAATATTATACAACCCACACCTCCTTGACTTCTTTGGCTATTGTCTACCCCACTATATATGAATACATGATTATTATTTAATTTTGTAATACCATTACCCTTCTTTTTAGTTTCCGTAACTGCTAATAAATATAATCCCGATTTTTCAAATTTCCCTTCTAATTCTGTTTCTTTCCCATTTAAACTTCTAATATTCCATGTACTAAAACTCATTGTCCTTTTCCTTTACATTTTCTTTGAATGTTGACCTATTTCATGTATTAGTTTTTTGGAATGCATTGCATTTCTTTTACACCATTCATCTCATCTATCCAAATAAATTTTTTACCATTTATATACAATTTCTGGTAGCCAATTTTTACATTCTCATTTCTTGCTTTGGAATCCTTTGCCAATATTTGTAGATTACTTTGTATTCTTTGTTCTTCTTTTGTGAGATGGTTATTTATATATATATGGGCAAAATTTTTTGTTTTAATTTATATTTGTTTGTCATTAATATCTCTTTGTCATTCCAAGTTTTCTATTCTACTACATATATTGCAGATTTCTTTGTTGGGATTTGGTATTTATTTGTAGCTCGTTATTCATGAATTCTTCAATTTCTTTTGCAATATTTTCTGTTTTATGAGTGAAACCGTTTATTACAGTATTATTTCTTCGTTTATCTCTTTCTTGTTTTTCTATTTTATTTTCTAGTATTTTTATCCTTTCTTTTAGCTCGTCCTTTTCTTTTCCCCATTTCTGTTCTTTTGTTTTTAAATCTTCTTGTATTTTTCTTACTTCTTCGTTCGTATTTTTAATTTCCTGTATTACTTCCCTAAACATTTTCGTGATTTCTTCCATATTTAATTTTCGTGGAGTAATTTGTTTTTGTATTTTATTTATTTGCCCTTCCTCCTCTTCTTGGCTAATTTCTCATCTTCTTTTAGCTATGTCTTTGTTTATCGAGTTGCTCATTTGAAATTTTTTATATGCACGTCACTGGTTTGTTGTTTGCGCACGCTTAATGAACACTGATTATTTTAGATCTATTTAAACTTTTATTTTGATATATTTTATTATGTAGATCGAAATCTGATGGCTTATTTTGGTACACTAAAAGCACTATAACACTATAATTTAACCCGCGCTTTATAACTATGATACTTCTCGTTAAATTCGAGTTTAAATATCGATAGCTCAGAAATACGTCTGTACTGTAAGGTGGTACTATTCCGAATCCTTCAACAATAGACGATATTCAATAGGAAATCGACTGTGGCGCCAACGTGTATTTGGAGAACTATTCGGACAAACATTACTATTCCACCAAAATCACTGGTTAAATGTGTATAGCTTTATTATTATTGTCCCACTTTAGTAATCGTAGTAAATATTTATATTTGTTTATACGTAAATATAAACTGTTGGTGAAACATATACACAAAAATTGTTCGAAAATATAGCAATACGATCATGTATCACATCAACAAGATTTAATTTATCATACGATATTTACATATTAAATACGTATGGGTGGTTGCACCAATTTACTAGAATTTTAAGTTTAATATCACATCGCAATAAAATGTCAAATGAACTATTAATATTGCTGTCAAAATTTCGGTTACTTAAAAAAGCCTTGCTGGTGCAACTGGGCATTAGTGTTTTAAATGTAACTCTTTTTAATACGCCTTTTAATTTTTTTGCACCTGAAGAAATTGATAAAATATAAAAAGATGTAATACTTGTGAAGAAACGTGCACTTCATAATATATATATATGATTACGATGAAGAAACACTGCAAAAACTTTCAAATTTTTCAGTTTAAAGTATATCATGGTGTCAAGAATAGTTCTTGTATTTGTTTGGAACTTTAAATATATGGAAGTTCAGTATTTTTTTCCAGGCATCAGTTCCCATTATCCCAGTTGATATTGCATTTCTATTATGATTATTATCATTTGCAATTTGAAGCTATTTTCTCTTTTCTACACTTATATCGATATTGTCGGTATTCCTTGAAAATATAAAACGTAAGCGGAAAAATAAAAACAACTAAAAATCGTGTCGTGTTCTAATTTTGCTCCTGGTACATTATCTTCTGTTATTCTAAATTTATGTATTTATATTAATTTTTAGGAGATTTCCACAAACTGTCTACTTGATTACCTAGCTATTTCATATTTGTTTGTTCGAATAGTTACAAAACTTACCATAGCGCTGTCATCGCTGACGTCATACTGAATATCGTCTATTATGGGTTGTTGGCGTCTGCCGCGCTTTTCCCCTTGTAAATAATAAGAAGAAGCCATATGCGCGTACACATAGAGAAGTTGAATGCACATACGCAGTTCAAAGGGGACGTTCGACAGAACCTTTCCCGGCCTTGCGTTGGGCGAATGTAAAGTTACCTTTGTTGTGTTATCATTAAATAATTATTTTTTCTAATATCAGAAGTGAGATAAAGATTACTCGCTAAAAATAGTGTTTTTGAGTTTGCAACAATTTCAGAGTCTAACCTAGAAACGGTATTACAACGATTATTGGACAAAATAGACAAATAGAGCCTCGAGCATGTGTTTCCCCATCAGAAGCCATTATCTTTTTTTTTCAACAGAAGATGATCCCCAGAAATGAACGAACGATATTATTGATTTATTACAGAAATAAATGGGAGATATACTTATTTCACGAAAATAATTGCAAACTATTTTAAGGATGAGTCAAGTGAATGATTGTCAGGGTGGCGTCCTACTGATAAGCGTACATGGGCTAATTTAAAAAGAGATGTATACACTAGTTTACAGTAATTGCAAGTTTTGGTCAGATTTTGCATGATGTGGTAGGTAAGTGATGATCCAGATAGCTTTTCGAGTTATGACCAGTTTGCCAATTAATTAGTATTTGTTTCGGTATCCATAGTAACACCGTTGATGTTTATGTTCGGTGTAAAGATTCACCTCACTTTCAAAGTTAGTTTCTTGGAATACTGGCATGTTCTATTATCATGAATTGTAACGATAACAAAGTTCGTATTTACGACTTTCAAGTTGCGTATTCAATTGTAAATTGTAACTGAAAAGTACTTTTTTTTAACCAAGCTGAACTTCCAATGATTTTTGCTCATACTTCATCTTATAATAGTTATTTGTATAGTAAGTGCTGAAAGTCTGTGTTTGTCGAACAGAAACGAAAGTTGCAGCCTGAGCGAAGCGAAGGTTGCAATCGTTTGTGTTCGACAAAGGACTTTCAACACGTGTTATACACACTATTTTTTCTACTCCTGCCAAGATAAAAAAATAAGGAAATAAAAAATTCTTTTTTAAACATAATTTGACATTTATTGCAAATTTTGTATTTGTGATGCGCAAGTGATGCGTATCCATGGCAGCAACAATGCAACAAATATTTATTAGTGCTGCAAAGAGTCACTTTCAGCATGAAAAACAAACCAGAAAATTGTATTTTCAAAGCAGGAGTAGAAAAATACTATTTGTTAGTCTTCAAGAATTTTGTAACCATTATTTTTTGTTAATTGTAAATGAATCGCTTTTCCCCTTCTGAATAATAAGAAGCCATATGTGCGTACACATAGAGAAGTTGAATGCACATACGCATGTTCAAAGAGGACGTTCGACAGAACCTCTCCCGGCCTTGCGTTGGGCGAATGTAAAGTTACTTTTGTTGTGTTATCTTTAAATAATTATTTTTCTAACATGGATATTTCATTAACTACTATTAAAAATTTTATCGAGGTGGTTTGAAAATTACAGTTATGATATTAAACAACAAATTAAATATTAATTTGGAAAAAAACTTCTAATGTGCTAAATTTCAAAATTTAATTGTGTTTAATGTGTTCAGGATAATATAATTTAAAATCAGATTTTTTTGCTGTAGGCTCAAGTCATTAAGTAAACTCCATTCTGTATTTTACTTTTCAACGAGACAAACGAGATACAGAATATTTTACAGTACCGTTCGTAATACTTCTAATTTCTACAGATAAAGCCTTTTGGGTGTCGCATTTATCAATAGAAATAAAATAAAAAAATGAAAGTGATATGTATTAGAGTACATAATTTAAATAGAATATTTATACACAATAATTATATTTCGAATTTTAAAAATCGTTACACATTCACGAAAGACGTAATATTGTAATAATTTACTTGAAAAGTAAAGCTTTTCGACGCCGACCTTGCATCCGCTCGCTAATTTTCGGTTTTGATTAAAATTTTATTGTTTTTTTCTTTTTTTAGCGAGAATTTTCATTTTACCGTTTAATATTTCCCGCGTTTGTCCTATCTAAAACAAACTTCAGTTCTCTGTGGTTTTTGTAAACCACCTCATTTTTTTGATATATTTACCATCTGGGCTTTGTAATTCTGTTTCAGTCTTTTCCCGAATTTGTTAACCTTTAAAAACTCCAGTTCCTGTCGTGCTTAAACCAACTCACTTTTTTATTATTCCCATCTGGGCTTCGTAATTCTGTGTAAATCTTTTCCCTCAGTTTGTTAACCCTCACAAACTCCAGTCCCACGATTACTTCAATTTTTGGTACATTTTCCCGTATGGGAGTAGTAGTTCATTTTAAATCATACTTAATACTTTTCTTTTATGATTCTGATTATTTTTACCTCTGTTTCGCGTTGACAATTATTTGATTATTTTTGGGAAATTTAGATTCTGTTACGTCGCGATTTGAATTCGATTTCACCTTATTTAAGAAAGTTTTGGGGGCGGTTATTTTTGGTCTGTTATTTTTAATTAATATTGGGAGCTCCTTCAAAATTTTATGGTCTGTACAGTCACCTTTAAATGTTCCTTTTCCTCTTTCAATGTTTAATTTCATTTCATATTACTCCTGTAAAAATCACCATAATTCTGTTTGAGATTTTAGTTTTCGCCCATATTGTAACATTAAATTTATGCCTGGGCCTTTACCACCTGTTTGTAATTTTTTTGTAAACATCCAGTTTATTTCGTTAGAGATCAGCTACTGCCGATTCTGCTTTTAGGGACCTAGCGGTGACATTTATGGGTACCGTTGCCCCAGCTCTGTGCCTAGTAATTTGGGACAACTATATAAGATCAGCGTAGTATAGCGAAAGCTCACAGCTTACTACCAGCTACAGTAATCACCATCCTGAAGAGCGTTTGCTTCTGAAGGAGCCCGCAATCTGCCACCTGAAGAGCCCAGATTGGCTCAGTGACAGTTTCACACTTGGTCGTCAGACACAGTAGCCGTCGCAGTAGGGGTCACAAACTTCGCTTCCGATTCGCCTTCCCCTCTGACACAGACTGACTAGCGGTGCCTGCACTGTTTTCGGAACAGTGACGTCGCCAGCCTATTTTATTTGGGTGCGCACAGGCCGGTCCGATATTTTTTAAGGTGGGCATCGAAGGTATTAAAGACCAATATTTTCTTTTAATTAACAAATGTTATTTAATGAAAAAAAAAAACAACTCTGAGGCCTTAATATAACAATATTGCATCGAAAAACTGTCGAAAGTTGTCAAAGATATATGTTATTTACTATTTCGATGCCATATTTTTCTATTAACCGATGGTTAAGGTATTCCAAACATAAATTTAAATTACATTCGATGTAAAATTATCCGTCTAGGATGTCTTGAAGCAAAGGTGTCTATTATTTTGGCAAAGTTCAATTTTTTCATACTATTTCTTAAATAAATCTATATTCCTCTTAAACAAGAACAAATAATCATACAACATATACACTTCAGAGAAACCGTTTTTGTGTATCTAATCAGTTTTAAAAATGTATTGTTTTCTATTTTATTTTAAAATTCGTCTTCGTATTTTTAAAATTATTTTGGTAAAATTTAATGAGCAAAAAAATTTTTTTTTCTACCAGTTGTTCTCAAAATACGAGACACAACTTTCTTATTTTAAATGGGAACGTATGTTTATTTTTAGGTTATTCGATAGAGTAGTTTTTTCTGAATTCAGCGATATGTACATATTATATACTAATATAACAAAATAATTGAGAAAAATGCATGTTAAATTTATATGTATTTTATTTATATCTGGCTGAAACAAGAGCGCTATGGTTAGAAAACATAGACATATTGTTCTGTCTAACATTGTTTGATTATTTTTTGTTAAATTTTATTTTCTTAAACAGTCAGTTTTAAGAAGAAAATGAATTGTTTTCTATCCAAAGCACTCTTATTTCAGCCAGATATAAATAAAATACAAATAAATCTACCATGCATTTTTCTCAGTTATTTTGTTATATTAGTATAAGATATTTATATCGTTGAATTCAGAAGAAAATACTCTATAACCTAAAAATAAACATATATATGTATATATATATATATATATATATATATATATATATATATATATACAGGGTGTTCCATTTAAAAGTGCCACCATTGCTATCTCGAGAACTATAAGAGCTACGAGGTTGGTTAAATTAGCAAAGAACCACCATTTTACAAGACTAATATAATGAGCAAAACAATTATTTTTTTCTACCAGTGGTTCTCAAAATACGGGACACAACTTTCTTATTTTAAATAGGAACGTATGTTTATTTTTAGGTTATTCGATAGAGTATTTTTTTCTGAATTCAGCGATATGTACATATCATATACTAATATAACAAAATAACTGAGAAAAATGCATGGTAGATTTATTTGTATTTTATTTATATCTGGCTGAAATAAGAGTGCTTTGGATAGAAAACAATTCATTTTCTTCTTAAAACTGACAGTTTAAGAAAATAAAATTTAACAAAAAATAATCAAACAATGTTAGACAGAACATTATGTCTATGTTTTCTAACCATAGCACTCTTGTTTCAGCCAGATATAAATAAAATGCATATAAATTTAACATGCATTTTTCTCAATTATTTTGTTATATTAGTATATGATATGTACATATCGCTGAATTCAGAAAAAAATACTCTACCGAATAACCAAAAAATAAACATACGTTCCCATTTAAAATAAGAAAGTTGGGTCCCGTATTTTGAGAACCACTGGTAAAAAATATATTTTTTTTTACTTATTATTTTAGTCTTGTAAAATGGTGGTTTTTTGCTAATTTAACCAACCTCGTAGCTCTTATAGTTCGCGAAATAGCAATGGTGGCACTTTTAAATGGAACACCCTGTATATATATATATATATATATATATATATATATATATATATATATATATACAGGGTGTGCAAGGAAATGCGGAACATAGGACTTTAACATGGGATTTCAAACAATTGCGGATACTATCTCTCCTGATAGATTTAGAGCAAAACTGCAACAGTACAAAGTTGTTCGAAATTAAATTCTACATCATTTAAGATCATAATTGTTGTAACAGCAGGACTGTAATAAGAGATATATTAAATATAAAATGTAATACTTTCGTTAAAAATCAGATAGCCCTGGAAATAAAAGAAAATATCTATCTGTCAGTGTAGAGAAGTTTTTCTAATTATAATACTTATTGTCCATATTTTAATATTATTTAAGTTGAATTTATATTCATTTCATTAACAATATGCTAATATTAAAAAATAGTATAAATATAATTAAAAAAAATATTGAACACAAAGTAAGGTTACTGTCACAATTGACACATAGATATTTTCTTTTATTTCCATGAGTGTCTGATTTTGAACGAAAATGTTACATATTATATTTAATAGATCTCATACTGCACACGTGCTGTTACAACAATTATGATCTTATCTGACGTAGAATTTAATTTTGAACAACTTTGTACTCTTGCTCTAAATCTATCAGGAAAAAGAGTTTCCGCAATTTTTTGAAATCCCATGTTTAAGTCCTATGTTTCGCATTTCGTTGCACACACTGTATATATATATATTCTGTAATTGTACCATCCTGATCCAAAGATAGTAAATTGAATGCACAATGCTGATCCACTTTTACAATCCTGAGCCTGTATATTGGATCAGGTTTGCTTATCAATGTGTACGAGTGAGATAGGTGCCCCCTCTTTAGTAAATCCAATAAAAAATTTGGCTCAGAAAAGATAGAAACTTCAAACCTTAGTTCTAGCGTCTGGTTACAGAGAGCGCTGCAATCGTTTTCAAATATATACAACTTGTATAAACCCGTGTGCATCCCTACGGTAAATTCTGAGCCATACAAATGGCAACATTGTATTTGACTCTCAATTTTTATGTATTGGCGTTCGCCGTTCGTGTCTGTGATGGCACGTTGTTTTGCGTATCTGTTTTTGTAATTTTGTGTCAGTATTTTTCTGATGATAACTGTGCTTATTTCAACATGGTTGAACACAAACATTTTTTTTAAAGTCATTAATTTTTCTTAAAATCATTGCGACACTTATTGTAAGTCTATTAAGAAATGATTCACAATATAATTCAACATTTGCCTTAAGATATTGGATTGATATCTGTATAATAAATGATAATACCGTTTCATAATTTGCACTTTCTTTGCTACGGTATAAAAATATTGTATTTTAGGTAATAAAACAGTTTATAATATTTACAAAATAGTATAAAGATACAGTGGCTCACAGAATTATTCGTACACTTAAGTTTTCTATTTAAAAAGTGAAAAATAGAGTACTTTCAAAAATAATATTGACATATAACTGACGGGATCATATTCTCTCTTATTTCAGAAATAAAACGCAATAGCCAATTACGAAAAAAGTATTATTTTTCTTACGTAAATTAAATAAAAACAAAACGTATACAAGAAATAGGTACACAAAATTATTCGTACCCTTCTGAAATCTTACATAAAACGAGTCAATATTTATATTTATAAATATAAAACATCTATGATTGCGTAATTATCATTTGTTTGAGTATTATGTATAAGAGTTTTTCAAAAATAGATTACAAAGAATAAGTAGTTACGGTAGTTGAAAGGCGAATCTGTTTGAAATTACTTTGCCAGTGTAAATCTGTAAGGGAACTTATCAAAATAGAACGAAGATCGCATTCAAATATTGAGAACCTTATAAGTAAATATAAAAATGAGGACCAGTAGAAAAATATTTCCCGTGGAGGCCGTAAAAAATTTGTAAGTCAACAGAATGAACGATATATTGAACGTTAAATGACATTAAATCCTAAAAATCCCCTGAATAAATTAACATTATGAATATCTGAATTTTTTTAATGTTCTATTGGAACATAGACTATTTAAAGAACTTTAAGAAATTTTGGTTTTAATGGTCTTATAGTAAAATGCGAGCCCTATAATATCAAACAAAATAGTAAAAAGAGACTCGCATTTGCAAATAGTACATTAACACGGATTTTGTATTTTGGAAATTGGTAATTTTTCGGATGAAAGTAAATTGTACCTATTTGAGTGGAATGGCAAATCTTTTGTTTGGAGAAATCCAAATCCTGAGCTTAATTAGTACAATTTATGGAGTACAGTGAAACACAGGGGCAGGTACATAATAGTTTGGGGTTCCTTATGACTATACGGCCATTTAAACCAAAATTTTGTAAACTTCTTCGAATAGTCTATGTTCCAATAGATCCTCCAAAAATTTTAGATATTCTTAATATTAATTTATTCAGAGGTATTTTAGGATTTCATTTCATTTAACGCTCAATAAATCGTTCATTCTGCTGATTTAAAATTTTCTTACGGCCCCCGCGGCAAATATTTTTCAACTACTTCTCATTTTTATATTTGCTACTAATGTTCTCAATAATAGAGTACAATCTTCATACAATTTTGACAACCTCCCTTAAAGATTTACACTGGCAAAGTAATTTCAAGCAGATTCGCCTTTCAACTACCGTAATTACGTGTTTATTGTGACCTATTTTTGAAAAACCTTATACAAAATACTGAAACAAGAGATAATTACGCAATCATAGATGTTTTATATTTATAAATATAAATATTGACATTTTATAAGTAAGATTTCATAAGTGTACGAATAAATTTGTGTATCTATTTTTTATACACATTTTGGTTTTATTTCATTTACATAAGAAAAGTAATATTTTTAAAATAATTGGCTATTGCATTTTATTTCTGGAATATGAGAGAATATGATACCGTCAGTAATATGTCAATATTATTTTTAAAAGTACAAAATTTTTCACTTTTTAAAAAGAAAACTTAGGTGTACGAATAATTCTGTGAGCCACTGTATATAATTTGTGTCCTATATTTCATTTTAACTGGGACAGGCAAATACATTGCTGTCATCATTGAAAAATGAAGTAAAATTAATTTCAAATTAAACAATTAAACATTAATCTGAATGAACATTATATCTACAAAATAAGTATGACACAAACAAGTTATTTCTCTAATTTTGCTCGGAATGTTTTAATTTCTAATAGTACGAAATCTCGACCATTCTATCGTAGCACACATGTCTTTCAGGTATGAAAAGCCATACAAAAATCCAGATTCCGTATAAAAAAAAGTTTAAAAGTCACAAAGAAGATTTTTTTTAAAATTTTAAACTCATTATTTCCCAACCTATGACAATAGAATGCCTTAAGTATGTAAAAAAATGTTATGTTATTTAAAGAAACTAAATCATTTATAAAAAATGAGAAATATTTTTTTATAGTGAAGTAAATTTGGTACCGGATGAAAAGTACGAGGCAACGAAATTTGTTCCTATTGAAGACTCAAATAACCTTCACTGAATTAAACATTCAAAATTATTTTTGAGTTGATATTTTTTTTAAATATTTGTACTAGAAGTGCTATTATAGATTAATCTTATCATGTAAAATAGTTATTTGTGTTTCAAGAGCGTAAAGTGAATCTTTATTGCTCGTGCTCATCAATGGAGCTAGAGCAATAAATATACTTTACGCTAGAGATGCACATATATTTTTTTCTACGACTTTACTAACGAAATAAAAAAATAATAATACCTATTTAGTAAGTTCAATTCAATCTTAACCAATTTGCTGTTTTGTGTTGCTGTATCCATGACGATATTTATCTAAGCGAGCAAATTAAGTACTTTACCGCTCGTTGCTATGGAGACGCGCCGTAATAGTTATTTGTGTATCAAAAATGTAAAGTGTATCTTTATTGCTCGTGCTCGTAAATTGAAGCGCGAGCGTAGCGAGCGCTACAATCGAGCTAGAGCAATAAAGATATTTTACGCTAGAGATGCACACATAATTTTTTCTACGACTTTACTAACGAAATAAAAATTCAATTCAATCTTAACCAATTTCCTGGTTTGTGTTGCTGTAACCATGACGATATGACTAAATAAATAATCTAAGCGAGCAAATTAAGTACTTTACCGCTCGTTGCTTATGGAGACGCGCGGTAAAGTATTTATTTGCTCGTTCCTCAGTAATCATTGACATTACGATGACAAAAGAGAGCATAAATATCAACTTTTCATGGTGGTCGTAGAAAAAGTATATTTCCTACGACCACTGTTAAAAGTAGTCTTTTTAACGGTTGCTTAGCAAGGTAAAAATAACAGTTTATAACACAGTGAATACTTTTAAATCGTTGTCATTGACAACGTGTTAAAAGTAAAAAACAAATTTACTTTTAACACTTGTGTTAAAAAGGAACTAAATCTAGTTACCTGTCAAATATGTCATTCGATAATGCTTAGTTTTTATTTACTAATACATAACTAGGGTCGTAGGAAAAATAGTGTATGATATATGTGTTAAAAGTGATTTTATTTCGTTCGTGGGGTTTGTTACACTCGGCTTCGCCTCGTTTCAAACTTCCCCACTCACTCATAAAATGTCACTTTTAACACTTATATCATAAATAACTATTTTTTGCTCGTTCCTCAGTAATCATTAATTTTACGATGACAAAAGACAGCATAAATATCAACTTTTCATGGTGGTCGTAGAAAAAATTATTTATTCATTTTTATAGAAGCTATCGCAATTTAAACTTCCGTATTGCAGAAAACAATTAAAATGAAGACCATTTTAAATATATTTTCTTACTTCAAAAAACGGAGGTCTGTTTTACGCGTTGAATTTTGTATATTTCGATCTTTTAGTCTAGGCAATCAGTTGGAAATAGTGAAAAATAGACATAATGCTCCTAAAAAATACGTGGGATGGCTCATTCGATCCGTAATAATGTCTAGAAAAACGTATCGGAATCGTTTATTAGAACATAACAAATTACAAAATAGTGTATAATATTTATACAGGAACACTAAAAGTGCCTACATAAATATTGTTTGCATAATATTAGTTTAAGTTAAAAAAGATCTAGATTTTACTGCGGAATTTCTTGTTATTTATTTTTCTTTCTGTATTTGCGTTATTATTAAGAGAAAAATAAAATAACTAAATATATAACTTAATTTTTAATGATGAATTTTCTCCCACACTGCTAACTACTTACGAATTTCAAAAACTTTCAGCATTATAGTTCAGTTAACGCATGTAAGTATGGCAACAACGCAATGGATCAGAATAAACCGTGTGATATTATATTTGCTGTATATTGGATCAGAATGGACTGTCGTCATTAGGATTGACATGATATGTGTATATACATAAAAATTTTACTATTGAATTTCTTGAAATTGTACGGGATATCTATTTATTATGTAATTAATTAATACACGTATATTCAAAAACCTTTTTCTATTTCCTTTTTGACATACATTTAATTATACAATACAATACAATGTTACTATGATTATTATTATTTATGTTTTATTTTCAAAGCATGAGTGATTCCTTTCCAACACTCCTCCTTTCGAATGTTTTGAAAATAAATCTAGTGAAGTCCGATAAGTTTTCTAAGTTGCATGATTCTTGGTCCTGGTACAGCTTTTGTAAATAAATCTGCCTCCATTATTTCGGTGGGTTTGTATTCAATTTCTACCTGTCCATTTGCTATTATTTCTTTAATAAAATGTTCTTTAATATTTATGTGTTTGCTCTTTGAGTTTATAACTGGATTTTTCGCCATGTTTTGTGCAGCTTGATTGTCGTTTTCTATTTTAATTTTTTCTTGGTTTATGCCTATATCTTTAATTAATTGGTGAAGATGAATCGCCTCTTTCGCTGCTTCAGTCATCGCCATGTACTCGGCCTCCGCTGTTGAAAGTGCCACCGTCCGTTGTTTTCGCGACTCATAACTTACGACGCTTCCTCCGTAGATAAAACAGTATCCAGTGTAGGATCTTCTGTCTAGGAAACATGATGCCCAGTCTGCATCGGTCATTCCCACTAAAGGTTTTCTACTTTTTGAGTAATTTAAAGAAAGTGTTTTCGTACCTTTCAAGTATCGTAGAATTCTTTTGACTGCTGTCCAATGCTCTTTTCCATAACATTCGTTAAACTGGCTGAGATGTGATACCGCGTAGAGTATATCTGGCCTTGTAGCAATTGCCAGATACATCAATGATCCAATTAGTTGTTGGTAAGGTAAATCTTCGCATTTCGTAGAATTTTTCTCTAATTTTAAATTGGTTTCCATTGGAGTACTTACTGGTTTGCAGTCCTTCATATTAAATTTCTCTAATAATTTTTCAATGTAATTTTTCTGCGATGCTTTTATCTCATTTTCGTTTATTTCAAATTCTATACCCAAGCAATAATTTAATTGTCCAATATCTTTCATTTCAAAAGTCTTCATTAGAATATTCTTCACGTAGTCTAACATATTTTGATTTTTATAAGCTATTATAATGTCATCTACGTAAATGGCAATCACAGTGTATTCTCCCCTTTTTTCCATTACGTAGATACATGGCTCTGCATCTGATTGTTTGAACCCCATTCCGTGTAAGGTTTCATCGAGTTTTTTAAACCATTGTCTACCAGCTTGTTTAAGTCCATATAACGCTTTTTGAAGTTCGCAAACTTTTTCTTTTCCTGGTTTTCTAAGATTTTCTAACATTTCTTTTGCTTTTTTATATATTGAAGTATCATGGACATTTCCCTCTTCGATCATTATTTCACAGAGATATTTCTCTAAATTTTTTGGTTTTTCCTCTTGAAATTGTACGGGATATCTATTTATTATGTAATTAATTAATACACGTATATTCAAAAACCTTTTTCTATTTCCTTTTTGACATACATTTAATTATACAATACAATACAATGTTACTATGATTATTATTATTTATGTTTTATTTTCAAAGCATGAGTGATTCCTTTCCAACAGAATTTTAGAGTATATATTGCTCACAACGCTACCTAATGTAACAAATAAAAGATATACGGCAACAGCTAAATAATAATTTAGTTCCTGCGGCTTATACTGGCCTGGATTCGAATTGTATGAAATAACAATTGGATCGAGAATGATAGAAAGATGTATACCGGGTGTCCCAGCTCGACCGACACATGAGAGTTTTACATGGGAAATCAGTTAATTATGAATAGTATCTCCCCAGTGCAAGATATTAACTTGAAATTTTGCATACTTATAGGAGAATATTAATTCTATGGATCACACTTATTTGAAATATGCAATTTCATCTGCAGGGCGAGATTTATTAAATTTAAAATCTAATATTTTCGTTCAGAATCAGTCAGCCATGGAAATAAAAGAAAATATCTATGTGACAGTTCTGTCAGTTAATGACATGCCATTGTAGATATTTATATTTTTGTAATATTGGTATATTATTTAACAAAAAGAAACTCAATTCAACTTAAATAATATTAAAATACAAAGAATAAGAATTAAAATCAGTGATATTTCACTAAACTGTCAGATAAAAATTTTCTTTTATTTCCATGGCTGTCTGATTTTGAACGAAAATATTAGATTTTAAATTTAATAAATCTCGCCCTGCAGACGAAATTGCATATTTCAAATAAGTGTGATCCATAGAATTAATATTCTCCTATAAGTATTCAAAGTTTCAAGTTAATATCTTGCACTGGGGAGATACTATTCATAATTAACTGATTTCCTATGTAAATCTCTCATGTGTCGAGCTGGGACACCCGGTATATATATATATATATATATATATATATATATATATATATATATATAATAATAATAATAATAATAATAATAAGCACTGAATTGCATTTCTCAACAGATTTCTTTTTCAAGGTGCTGGCGCCCGAAATACAAGTTTGTAGCCATATTAAATATTTTTGAGCTATTTGCTGATAATTTTCCATTTAGTCGGATCACCATTCTGGCCACAAACTTTAATTTCGTATCCCGATCTTAGCTTCCGCTACTTACAGTTAGCCGTGCTGATTTGTGAGACGTGGGTAGATATTAATACTTTTATTTTAAAGTATCAATATGTCACACAAATTTTTGGTGCCCAGCGTGGGGCTTCTCTTTTAGTTAGTTAAATTAAAAAAATTACTTAGCCGAAGCCTAGGTCTTTGTCTTTAACTCTTTCCCTTTCTTACATCAGGATTTTTTGCTTATTTACTAATTTTTGTTTATTTTGTGGGTAATAATTTTCGGCCGTGGATAACAATTTATTGCGAGAGGACGAAGTAACATATGAGCTCTTAATTCGGAATGCTGACGACACGAGATCACTTGAAGACAAGAGGACTATACTTTTGGAATTGGTGCAAATGGAAAGTATGAACGCTGCTTTTGTGAATCGGGCCCTTTATCCTGACTCTATTTCTGAACAACACATCTGTGCTACCAAATTACAGGAAATGATAGGTATGATTCAGTATACTTCCACTGGCTTTAAGCAATATAGTGACGAATGCAATGCACGTCTTATTCATGTGCACCAAAGAATTTCTCGGTTTTTGTTTAATTATTAGCATACACTCACTAAATTGCTTGCGGTCGCTAAGATTAATCTAACTAGTAGAATCAAATTAGTTACACATAACCGAAATGACAATTTGATCACATTTGAGTTGGATCATGCCCAACGACTAAACGTAACTAATGCCATTCCTCCTGCTTTTGAAACTTTCACTAACCTATTGGTTTTTTCGGATAGCGTGGGTCGCGACTTAATAAATCGGCTTAATGCAATAAGGTTTGATGACACTACTACGGGTAATCCTCCTCAGCAACCTGATAATTCGCCTATTCATTTAACGAACACTTATGCGTACAGCACCTTATTGTCGGTGGTTCCTTCTTCCGTGCGTAACCCTTAGGTTAGTTGCTGGAATATTACATATGACGGTTCTTCAGGCGTAAATTAATTTTTAGACCGTATTTAACAATGCGCTTTCGCCCATGGTGTATCTGAGGAACTGCTTTTCAGATAAGCGACCGATTTGTTTACCGGAAATGCCATTTATGGTTTCGCTTGTGGCAAGACGTAATCTATTTTAGGTAATGTTTCTGTACCGATAAATTTTAATGGTCGTACAAAATCCCTTTCCGTGGCTGTTGTCCTTTTTTTACGTCAGACCCTAATCTTGGGCGTGGATTTTTGTAGAGTATTTGGAATTTCTTTAGATTTCACGTCGAATCCTGTGTCCATTTCTGCAAATATTGACTCGGTTGCCGTAATTTCGGGCTGCGATAATTTGTTACGCTCTCAGCGTGATGCGTTGTCCAAAATGGTTGAGGAATATGGACATCGGTGATGCCGTGCTAATTAAACAAAGACAGTATCTCCTTCCATCTCCTATGATGGAGCACCTTTATAAAAAAACTAGATAATAGGAGTAGGATTCCATAACTTCGTTTGCTATCATTTAGACTTGTTATTATATCAATTGCAAATATCAACTACAAAGTAAACTATAACATTCATCATTATTAATGGTTAATACAACAAAACATTAACATAACGAGAAGCGAAACTATGGGCGCATTCAGCCGACTACCGGTCACTGAACATGTTCACCAATTTTCTGCTAAATGCAGCGTTCACTCTGAACTGTTCAGGGACCGCGTGAACGGAAAAAATAGCTGGTCACTAGTTCAACGTTCACGGTCACTGTTTTGTTTTGACGTTTGGGTGAGCTGAGTTTAAGCGTTAAGTATACGTATATTATTATAATTTATATTATTTCGTCTAATTTTTATCTTTGTATTCGTATTATATATATATATATATATATATATATATATATATATATATATATATACAGGGTGTTCCATTTAAGCGTGCCACCATTGCTATCTCGAGAACTATAAGAGCTACGAGATTGGTTAAATTAGCAAAGAACCACCATTTTACAAGACTAATACAATGAGCAAAAAAAATTTTTTTTCGACCAGCGGTTCTCAAAATACGGGACACAACTTTCTTATTTTAAATGGGAACATATGTTCATTTTTAGGTTATTCGATAGAGTATTTTTTTCTGAATTCAACTATATACATATATCATATACTAACATAACAAAATAACTGAGAGAAATGTTCTATTTTTTGATGAAATTAGTTTGGCCGAGGGTTTGCATTACAATATACATAATAGCACAATAATTGGGTATGAGGAGTTACGGTTTTTAGGTAAGACAACAAAATTAGCAAATCATGCATTAGTTTTATGATAAGAGGTATACATAAAAAATTAAACAGCTTGTTGCATATTATTTTACCAGAGGATCAATTCAAACATGTAATTTAAAATCTATTATAATTCATAAAATTGAAAAATTATTCGAAATAGGTGTTAACATTGTTGGGACAATTTGTGATCATGATAGTACAAATCAGAAGGCAATAAGATTATTACAACAAGGACAACCTAAACCTGGTCCATATTTTGTATTAAATTCTAAGCAAATAGTCACCATATTTGATCCACCACATCTATTAAATAATACGAGAAATGCTTTGCCCACGTGTAATATTATGTACGGTGAATACAAAATTGCTAAATGGAAGTATATTTTAAAATTTTTCCAACTTGATAAACAATTGAGATTTAAACAAGCAAATAAATTAAAACCAGAGTATTTTGAAATGAAAGATCCCCGAATAAAAATGAAAGTTAAGGTAGCTGCTCAGCAATTAAGTAATACTGTTGCTGCTGGTATTGAAACATTAGTAGCAAATAATGTATCACAAATGCCTTCAGAGGCTACATATACAGCGGAGTTTGTACATAACATCGATAGTTTGTTTGACAGCATGAATGGTAGTACTTTTAGGCCAGATAAAACAAAATACACAAATGTGTTTTATCTAAAAAATCAAAACATATATTATTTTGGAGGGAAATGAGGAAGCAAATTTCACGTTGGAAATTTATAGATAAAAATTCAGGAGTTGAAATGAAACATCGGTTTAAATTTAATAAGGGATGGGTAACAACATTAGAGGCTATAGAAATGTTATGTTCTAATCTTCAAAATTTGGGATTTAAATTTGTCATTTGTCAATATGCGTTGTGTAAATCAAGATCCTTTAGAAAATCTGTTTTTTATTATTTGTCAGCACGGCATACAAAATTCTAATCCACAATGTCATCAATTTATAGCTGCTTTTAAAACTGCAATTTTAAATGGATTAACAGGTAAAATTTATAATTCAAATTGTGAAGAAGATGAGAGTGAATTAATGGATAGTTTAATAGGCTTACTAAATTCTACAACTCCTGAAATATTATCCACTGAATCTGAGAATGTATCTAATGACAATACCGAAATAATTTTAAGACAGGAAATTGATGAAAGTATTTTAGAAAATGAATCTTTGGCTTATGTACCTGGATTTATTTTAAGAAAGATGAACAATATTGGATGTGAAACATGCAAATTAAATATTTTTGCAAATGAATTAAATCCTTCTCATTTATTTACTACATTTAAAGAACATAGTACAAATAAATTTTCATTACTATATGCAACTGAAAATATTATCTTACTTTTAAAAAAATGTACACGATTTCGTATTTAGAGAAAAATGGGTTCAAATCAAATCTACTAGCTAAATTAAAAAATATTGTGTTATGCCACATAACATTTCATTGGTTTAGTTTTATAGAACACAAAAATACATTTTTAGATCACTTTTTAAAAATAACATTAACGTTTCAAATATTCAAATACTGCAAAGATAAATGTAATGAAATATCTAGTAAAAAACAAAGAATTGTAAAAACGAAAATATGCCAATATCTTTAGTAGAACAAGATAGATAATAATTTAATGCCGCATAAAAAAAAGAAATAACAAAACAAAATTAACCGAGGTGTATTTTTTAAACATTGTTTCTGTTATTCTGCAGTCCTCCTCAAATGAACTGATACTACTGATAATTAAAAAGACAATAAACTATTATAATTATTGGGTTGGAAGTATTTATGTAGATGTTGCCTAGTAACATTGTCATAAATCTCTACAATAAAATAGGTTAAAACAAATTATAATAGTTGTCAAAAAATAATGTACCTTATGTAACAATTAACTGTACGTTTGATTGTGAATAAAATAGTATACATACCTCGATGGGAGTTTCATTTCGCCTCGCGCTATATCTCACCTCGAGGCTTCGCCTCTCGGTATTATATATAAGCCCTCGGCTGAAATGAAACATTTCGCATGTAAATAACTATAATTTAGCGTTACCAGGGCAACAAAAGAAATAAAACAAACATAAATTTGTGTTTCTTGCAATTTGGAGTTATCCGGTAAAATGCCTAATTATTTGTGTATTAATTCTGAAAAAGTAGATATGGTTGATGTCTATTTTCGATTTCATAAAAATAAAAGAGAAGCAGATCTTTTATATCGCCAAGAATTTCTTAATCGGATTCAACCAAGTATATCCATATTTAGAAGAATGGAGGAAAAATTAAGGACAACTGGATCACTGTTACCTCAAAAACGTAATTTAGAAAACGATGAAGATTTAGAAGTGGTTGTGTTGGCTTCAGTTGAAAATAATCCACGTGTTTCTATTAGATATATTAGCACAGATTTAAATGTAAGTTATGGAAAAGTTCATAAAATTTTGAAAAAACATAAATATAAAGCTTACCAGTTACACAAAGGATAAAGTTTAATAGAAATTGATTTTAGTAGACGACTAAATTTTTGTAATTGGTTTTTGAATTGCATACAACAAAAATCCGTATGTATTACGAGAAACTAAACACCAGCATAGTTTAAAATTAATGTTTGGTGTGGCATACTTTTTGACAAAATTTTGGGACCATATTTTTACGAAGAAAATTTAACAAGTGAACGCTATTTAAACTTTTTACAGAACTAGTTATTCAATTACTTGGACGACATTCCGCTAGCCAATAGACGAAACATGTGGTTTCAACAAGATGGAGCTCCACCACATAATGCTGCAGTTTGTCAAATTTTTTTAAATAATATGTTTGGAAATCAGGTTCTTGGAATAAATTGTTTGATTCGTTGGCCTGCTCGCTCTCCGGATTTAACTCCATTAGACTTTTTTCTCTGGGGTCTTGTAAAAGATGCAGTATACAAAGAGCCTATTAATAATTTGCAAGAATTAAAAAACAAAATAGAAGAAGCTATAGGATCAATTACAGCTACAGAAGTTAGACGATCTACATATTAAGTGATAAAACGAGCACAGAAATGTATAGAGGCTCATAGTCGGCAGTTTGAATATTTATTTAATTAAGATGTATTCTATATATTATATTAATTTATTTGTTATAATAATAAAATTATCTAAGAATAGTAATAAAACATTTAGTATAATTGTGAAATAAGTATAAATATTAGATAACATTCATTTTTGTAACAGTCAATTTCACTATTGTAATCAAGGTATCTTTATTGTAATTAACTGTGTTTAATGTAATCAAAAATGTTTTTGTATCAGGAAATATAAACAAAATTTTTATAATAAATATTTAAATATTTTGATGTCATTATGCATTGGCAAATGTGTAAGTTAGGAAAGATTGGAGCAGATCACTAGGATATCCGATAAAAAAACCCAGTCCGCCCCTTCATAATTAAAGTTTTATTGAGTACTTCCCTGGTAACGCTAAATAAATAAAATTAATTTTAAATAGCACATCATCCATGAACTAGAAACATCCAAATCTCAAACAGTAAACACTTATTTAATACAATATTTTAAACGACCGCCATTTTATTTTTTAATAAAATAACATACTACTTATTTACCACCATTGTTATGAAAATTTTGTGTACTTTTCAAAAATATAAAACAAAGTAGTATGTGCTATTTGAAATTTCTAAGTTGATATCATATACTCGAGAACCGGAAATAGAATACTTCTGACTACCGCATCTTATATCCCATGTTATCTATAGTAAATCTGCAATAAGAAAATAATCGCTATCTTTCTTAAAAACGGAGATAATAGCTGGTTCATTCTCGCAGGGTGTAAATATAGTTGGTCCATTATCTTTCACTGCCGTATTTATCGCATCCAAAGTTCTACTTGACTTTCAATCATAAATATTTGTGTTGATGTGGAATATGTAATATATGCGTTAAAAAAATCTGATGTGTCCAGCACTATACCTCCCGCCACTGTAATAATACATATATTCTATGTAAGTTATTTAATACATTTAATTTGTAGTTTTAAAATTAATTTGTTATTGCAGTTCAGAATATTTTTAATTCATTTCATACCTAAAATTTCCTTCATAAAATTTGTATGACCAATATGACAGCTATTTTTGACGTTATTAAAACCGGAACCGAACTTACCTTGATTCACGCATGCAAATATATGCATTATATATTTCTTCCACCTTTTTCTAATTTTACAATAAAACTACTTCATATTTACTTATGTTATCTTTTACATTTACTTACATCAAATTTGACATCATATGTCAAATATTGTGAACATATGAATAACTCATCTGTTTTATCGAAATTTCTCAGCCTAATGGTGCAATTCTAAGCAGTTTTACCAAAAAATTGTAAAATCGTAAAACTGTAGTGTACGAGACAATCGTAACAAGTCATGTTACAGATTTACGATAAATGCAATTCTATACAAGGAACTGTACCGATTAACGTTACGGTTAAAGCCTTACGAGTGACGTCATTATATTACGATCGGTGTCTAATGGTGCAATTCTAAGCAGTATCGTAAGCTCTCGTAAGTTGTTCTCGTAAGACTCGTAGTGAGATACGAGACAAGAGCAATTCTATGCAATTTGACTACTTCCGATCACTCGAAAATATCTTACGATTTCTCGTAAACCTTACGATCACATTGTGACTGACAGTAGCAATACGATTTGTATCTTGTATTTATAACTAGTGAACTTTTGGTGAAAATGAATCGAAATGTGAATGTGTTACATATTGCGCTACTAATTGAAGAAGAACATAACAGGTAATTTAAAAAATTGTGTTATTACATATATCTAATTAAAAAAATAACCTTATTTTAGAAACTACTTGCGTATACTGCGCAGACATATACGAGATTTGGGAAATCCATTTGATATTCCCGTTGCACATTTTAAACAAATGTACAGATTGGATCAGCAATGGGCTATGAATTTTATTACAAATATTGAACCATTTTACCATCCATCAAATTCGCGAATTCCCTTGCATATTAAAGTATTAAAACGTAGAAATTTATGTTTATATATACATATTACAAAAAATACTACGTCTGTAGGTCTTAGCAGTGTTGAACTTTCTGGCAACAGGATCATTCCAAAATCCCATTGGAGTAAATTACTCCATATCACTCAGCCAAAGCTCTGTAAGTCGCGTTATACATGAAATATGCCATTTAACAGCGACAAATTTATTACCACTATATGTTAAATTTCCTTGTACAATTGAAGAACAAAATATAGTTAAAACAGGGTAAATATACATGAATAATCTTAAGTTATTCTTATAATATAATGTAATTATTTTAGATTTTATGAAAAGTGGGGATGTCGAGGTGTTGTAGGTGTAATTGATGGAACGCACGTTGATATTATAGCTCCACCCGTTACTGATAATGACCATCCCCCATTTGTCTACATTAACAGAAAAGGGAAGCATTCTATAAATGTAATGTTGGTATGTGTTATCTTGATATGTTTTAATCTATTTATAATTCAAGAAAATTTTTTTAAAGATCTGTGACTCCAATAATAGAATTATTGCATGTTCTGCCCGATTCCCTGGTTCTGTTCATGATGCGGCAATTTGGCAGATGAGCAGTGTTAAACGTTTTTTAAAGAGAAATTATGAAAACGGTGATAATCAAACACATTTAATTGGTTTGTGTCAATTACACAAATTTGAATGGATAAAATTTGTCTTAAGTTAACAATAATAATTTTTTAGGAGATAGCGGTTATCCTTTGGAACCCTGGTTGTTTACTCCATTCGGTAACCCTGGTGAAAATACTCCTGAAGCAAGATTCAATACGGAACTAACATCTGTCCGAAATGTGATTGAAAGAACTAATGGCATTTTGAAAGGAAGGTTCAGATGTCTTTCAAAACATAGGACATTGCTATATCACCCAACTCGAGCTTCAAATATAATTTATACGGGTTGTGTACTTCATAATATTGCACTTGATGCAAATATAATATTAGCAAGAGACGAAGTAGAATATGAAGATCCAGACGAATTGGTACCGAATATTGCCAGAAGTATAAAAATAAACTAAATAAATGTGCCAAGAAATACCATATATTGTTTGTTTTCAGATCCAGATGTAGGCAATGATTTATATAATTTAGGGAGAGTAGCACGAGCTGAATACATAAGGAATAATTTATTATAAATTAAGGGAATAAAATATTACTACTAATACACAAATATTTTTTTAAATTGCTAGACAATATACTTAGAAAATTGAAATCTACTTAAGAAAATAAGGAAAAACTTATGTGTACAAAAACTAAATGAAAATATGAACTATGTAATTAAGTTTAAATTTAAATATCAAAATTAAATTCAGGATTTTGAAATTTCATTTTTGCTATTTCGAATCGTAATTTGGCTTTTTCCAACTCCAATTTTTCTTGTTTAACTTTTATATAATTATCTGCAAATTTATTCAAAATAGAATTAAATTCTTCCATGTTATTGGTTGAATCTTTATTAATTTCCAGTAATTTTTCTGTTAAAATAGACAAAGGTTTTGCTCTTGGCGGTAAATATTTTCTGTTTTTATTTAATTTTGCAGCATCTTTACTAGAGGTCGGGGTAGTTTCATTAATTTCTTTTACAATATTGAATTCTTTATTCACAGGAATGGGATTCATTATGCTAATATTGGGTTCCAAATTATTTATATTATATTCGGCATCAAGTCTGTTATTCGTATCAATGAATATTTCCCAATTATTCTCATTTTCAATTTGTAATAAATTTGTATTTTTAGAAATATTATTGCAAATAATATTTTTGTTGCTCTCATCGCAACTATGTTTAGTTAAAACATTCTCCAAAGGTATAATATTGGATTCTATCCCTTCATAATTTGTATTATTTTCATTGCCGGTGACAGTAATTTTTCCCCACACAGATAAAGCACGTTCCTCCAACTCATTTAGAGTGATGTTCAACTGTGGACCAGAACCTGTTCCTTTCATATGTTCGGACTTTTTTCTGTATTTATTCTTTGTAGAATACTTCCAGTCCGTAAACCGCTGTAAATATAAATATATATATACAAATATGATAATTACAAAATACTTACAACATAATTTATAAAAAAACAAACATAAATGTACTTTACCTTCTTCCATTCATCAGACGTTAATTTTGGACCATTTCCAATGGCATTTAACTTATTTGTTAGTTCCTCCCATTTTTCAGACAGATAATTGTCACCTAATGTTGGGTTTATAGTTCCACTTCGAAGAGCGTAATCAGATTCCATAGTCGATAAATATAATTCATACTGATCTCTTGTCGTATTCATCGTCCTTTTTCTTTTTCTATTCTTTTTTTGCTCTTCACAATTCATCTTGAGAGTCGCGTTACAAATATTTTTTATGTTTAATGCTAACTACAAAGTAAACACATAATAGATAAAAATCCTATTTTAAAAATAGTTCAATATACATTCATAACAATTTCATTTTAAATTAGAAGTGAAAACTTACCTTATAATTGTATTTAATATTTATGACGCACAAAAAAAAAATTTGACAATTCCAAAAAATTTGACAGATCCAATTTTTTGACAGCAATGAAGTTAGACACCGATCGTAATATAATGACGTCACTTGTAAGGCTTTAACCGTAACGTTAATCGGTACAGTTACCTGTATAGAATTGCATTTATCGTAAATCTGTAACATGATTTGTTACGATTGTCTCGTACACTACAGTTTTACGATTTTACGATTTTTTGGTAAAATTGCTTAGAATTGCACCATAACTTCATTGCTGTCAAAAAATTGGATCTGTCAAATTTTTTGGATTTGTCAAATTTCTTTTTGTGCGTTATACATATTAAATACAATTATAAGGTAATTTTTCACTTCTAATTTAAAATGAAATTGTTATGAATGTATATTGAACTATTTTTAAAATAGGATTTTTATCTATTATATGTTTACTTTTTTACTTACATTAAACATAAAAAAATATTTGTAGCGCGCTTTTCAAGATGGATTGTGAAGCCCAAAAAAAAAAACAAAACATACATTTCTACGTTTTAATACTTGAATATGCAAGGGAATTCGCGAATTTGATGGATGGTAAAATGGTTCAATACTTCTAATAAAATTCATAGCCCATTGCTGATCCAATCTGTACATTTGTTTAAAGCAACGTGAATAGGTATCAAATGGATTTCCCAAATCTCGTATATGTCTGCGCAGTATACGGAAGTAGTTTCTGAAATAAGGTTATTTTTTAATTAGATATATGTAATAACACAATTACCTGTTATGTTCTTCTTCAATTAGTAGCGCAATATGTAAAACGTTCACATTTCGATTCATTTTGTTGACCAAAAGTTCACTACTTATAAATATAAGATACAAATCGTATTGCTACTGTCAGTCACAATGTGATCGTAAGGTTTTTGAAAAATCGTAAGATATTTTCGAGTGATCGGAAGTAGTCAAATTGCATAGAATTGCTCTTGTCTCGTATCTCACTACGAGTCTTACGAGAACAATTTACGAGAGCTTACGATACTGCTTAGAATTGCACCATAAACAATAAGTAAAATTATTATAATTTATGGTGCAATTCTAAGCAGTTTTACCAAAATATCGTAAAATCGTAAAACTGTAGTGTACGAGACAATCGTAACAAGTCATGTTACAGATTTACGATAAATGCAATTCTATACAGATAACTGTACCGATTAACGTTACGGTTAAAGCTTTACGAGTGACGTCATTATATTACGATCGGTGTCTAACTTTTTTTCTATCTAGCTAGAAGTTATCTATAAACGTAATTATGCAGATCGGTAGAATATTAAAAAATCTTTATATTTAATAATAAAGTAATTACCGAAAAAATTGTATTAGAGGTATTTTTTTTGGAAAAACGGTTTAAAGCTGCAAATAAAGTACTACTTCCTGTTAACCAATTATAGTCAAAATCTAATCAGTTCATCATATTTGAATATAAGTCATAAATACCAAATATTATATGTTTTACATGTCTCGTATTGGAGTTATCGTGGATGAAAAATCGTCACAGACACACAAACACAGAAACACACACACGCACACACACACACGGATACAGACATTACCGTAAAAATAGTAAAATTGTATTCTAGGGACCCTAATTCGTGCTCAATATGTTGAAAAGTCATACTCGAGAAATCTGACCAAAAACAATACCTCCCTTATCTATATATTGATAGGCGGGAGGTAAAAAGTGTAATATAAATAATATAATTATAATAAGATAAGATAACTCACCTTAGAAACTTGTAAAATACACCTAGAATTTATGTAAACCAAAAAACTCTTTGAAAATGATAGCTAATTGAGGTTATGTTCAACCAGTGATTATCTCATCGCATCGGAGTCCTACTGGAATATAAAATTTAATAAATCGTTTCTTTCTCATCTAATAAAAATCTTTCCTATTTCTATATACAGTTTAAAAACACTCTACAGACATATTAACATGTTAAAATAGCGAATATATTTAAGAAACAAATTTAAAAATGAAATTAAGCTCAGAATTCGGTTCATTTAAATGAATTGAAACTGTCAGAACCAACATAACTTTTCAAGTTTTTCCTAAAAATAATAACAAATATTGTTATAAGACAACTGTTAATTTTCTAAAAAAAAATGTACCTTAATAATACTGTTAATAGTAAATGTAATGCGGCCTGCAAAGAAGTAAATACAATGAAAAAAACTGATTCTTTATAGCAAAGTCTCCTGTGAAATTATTAGCAGTTATTTCTTTTGGACTTAATAAAAAAAAAAAAAAAAAATTAGAAAATTTAAGTATTACAAATAACTCGGCGTATCCAGGGTAGTTTTGCGGATCCGGGTCGTAGCCCCACCGCGCCGCAGGGAGGACCGCGGAGCCCTGCGCTTTACTAGTTGCCCGCCTCATGCAGTTCGGTTGTCCCCGCCCGCCTGCTGCCTGCTGATAGAATATTAATTTTTTAATCTATATTAATTAATATTTCCAATAGGATATTTAATACAATTGGAAAATTTAAGTATTACAAATATCATTCAAAATTATTATCAAATAAGCAAATAAGGAACTTGACAAATATTGGGATTTCATTACTTACAGATATTTAGGGCATTCAGATTAATTTAAATAATATTTTTCCAATAACAGTTTTACTAATTTTCACTTTATATAAAAATCTATTTTCAATAACACAATATACTATTATTCTACACTTTTATATACTTGTACTTTAAGTACATTTCCTTTTCAATGTTAGATTATGATTTCTAAATGACTGCTAACAAATCAATAAACAAATGTCATTAATGTCAAAGTGACACATGTTATTTAACTTTAAATTATCTTAAAAAATATATAAATATGTGTTTAATTAAGCATTTTATTTATATAATACTATGTCAGAAACATGCATTTAATTATATTTTCAAATAAATAAAAATAAAAAAAAATCATTTGCATTTTAGAAGACTTGAACTGGAAATGTACAAATGTATGTGTTACTTAAAGATAAAAAGGCAGACAGCTATCGCAGGCGGGGTGCAGTGGTGGTGTCGCAGGGCTCGGCGTATCCAGGGTAGTTTTGCGGATCCGGGTCGTAGCCCCACCGCGCCGCAGGGAGGATCGCGGAGCCCTGCGCCTTACTAGTTGACCGCCTCATGCAGTTCGGTTGTCCCCGCCCGCCTGCTGCCTGCTGATAGAATATTAATTTTTTAATCTATATTAATTAATATTTCCAATAGGATATTTAATACAATTGGAAAATTTAAGTATTACAAATATCATTCAAAATTATTATCAAATAAGCAAATAAGGAACTTGACAAATATTGGGATTTCATTACTTACAGATATTTAGGGCATTCAGATTAATTTAAATAATATTTTTCCAATAACAGTTTTACTAATTTTCACTTTATATAAAAATCTATTTTCAATAACACAATATACTATTATTCTACACTTTTATATACTTGTACTTTAAGTACATTTCCTTTTCAATGTTAGATTATGATTTCTAAATGACTGCTAACAAATCAATAAACAAATGTCATTAATGTCAAAGTGACACATGTTATTTAACTTTAAATTATCTTAAAAAATATATAAATATGTGTTTAATTAAGCATTTTATTTATATAATACTATGTCAGAAACATGCATTTAATTATATTTTCAAATAAATAAAAATAAAAAAAAATCATTTGCATTTTAGAAGACTTGAACTGGAAATGTACAAATGTATGTGTTACTTAAAGATAAAAAGGCAGACAGCTATCGCAGGCGGGGTGCAGTGGTGGTGTCGCAGGGCTCGGCGTATCCAGGGTAGTTTTGCGGATCCGGGTCGTAGCCCCACCGCGCCGCAGGGAGGACCGCGGAGCCCTGCGCCTTACTAGTTGACCGCCTCATGCAGTTCGGTTGTCCTCGCCCGCCTGCTGCCTGCTGATAGAATATTAATTTTTTAATCTATATTAATTAATATTTCCAATAGGATATTTAATACAATTGGAAAATTTAAGTATTACAAATATCATTCAAAATTATTATCAAATAAGCAAATAAGGAACTTGACAAATATTGGGATTTCATTACTTACAGATATTTAGGGCATTCAGATTAATTTAAATAATATTTTTCCAATAACAGTTTTACTAATTTTCACTTTATATAAAAATCTATTTTCAATAACACAATATACTATTATTCTACACTTTTATATACTTGTACTTTAAGTACATTTCCTTTTCAATGTTAGATTATGATTTCTAAATGACTGCTAACAAATCAATAAACAAATGTCATTAATGTCAAAGTGACACATATTATTTAACTTTAAATTATCTTAAAAAATATATAAATATGTGTTTAATTAAGCATTTTATTTATATAATACTATGTCAGAAACATGCATTTAATTATATTTTCAAATAAATAAAAATAAAAAAAAATCATTTGCATTTTAGAAGACTTGAACTGGAAATGTACAAATGTATGTGTTACTTAAAGATAAAAAGGCAGACAGCTATCGCAGGCGGGGTGCAGTGGTGGTGTCGCAGGGCTCGGCGTATCCAGGGTAGTTTTGCGGATCCGGGTCGTAGCCCCACCGCGCCGCAGGGAGGACCGCGGAGCCCTGCGCCTTACTAGTTGACCGCCTCATGCAGTTCGGTTGTCCCCGCCCGCCTGCTGCCTGCTGATAGAATATTAATTTTTTAATCTATATTAATTAATATTTCCAATAGGATATTTAATACAATTGGAAAATTTAAGTATTACAAATATCATTCAAAATTATTATCAAATAAGCAAATAAGGAACTTGACAAATATTGGGATTTCATTATGTTAGATGATGATAATAAAAATTGATCCTGTTGTACAAAAATTTATTTTAAACCCAAATTACAGAATATATATATATATATATATATATATATATATATATATATATATATATATATATAATTAAGGTGGCAGGGACTGTCGGCAAAGCAGATAACACCTAGGTCAGGTTTCAAAATCAAGCTCCTGAAAAGAAAGAATCTATGAGTAAATTAACTCAGTGAGTGGTTTATCTGAAAATAAAACATTATTATACAATATTTATTTCGCATCCGTTATGGGCTTAAATAAGCATAATAGTTAAATAATTTCCATCGATAACCCCGAAACATACTCACGAAGATTCAACTGCTAACGACTCGAAGATACACTCACAACGAGTTAACACGTATCGGTAACCCCGAGACACACTCAAGAGGCTTCATATATCAGACAACCCCGAGACACACTCAAGAGGCTTTATATATCAGGCAACCCCGAGACACACTCAAGAGGCTCCATCAGCGACGGATATAAACGCACCGGTAACCCCGAGACACACTCAAGAGGCTCCGTATATCAGGCAACCCCGAGACACACTCAAGAGGCTCCATCCGCGACGGACTTAAACGCACCGGTAACCCCGAGACACACTCAAGAGGCTCCGTATATCAGGCAACCCCGAGACACACTCAAGAGGCTCCATCCGCGACGGATGCGAACGCACCGGTAACCCCGAGACACACTCAAGAGGCTCCGTATATCAGGCAACCCCGAGACACACTCAAGAGGTTCCATCCGCGACGGACTAAAACGCACCGGTAACCCCGAGACACACTCAAGAGGCTCCGTATATCAGGCAACCCCGAGACACACTCAAGAGGCTCCATCCGCGGTGCTACAACCCGGAGACACACTCACGACGGGTTCTACGTATCGGTAACCCCGAGACACACTCAAGAGGCTCCATGTTCAGGCAACCCCGAGACACACTCAAGAGGCTCCATCCGCGACGGATTCAAACGCACCGGTAACCCCGAGACACACTCAAGAGGCTCCGTATATCAGGCAACCCCGAGACACACTCAAGAGGCTCCATCCGCGACGGATTCAAACGCACCGGTAACCCCGAGACACACTCAAGAGGTTCCGTATATCAGGCAACCCCGAGACACACTCAAGAGGCTCCATCCGCGCCAAACGTATCACATACTAAATCGCACTACGAGTTGACCGTCGAATAAAGCATCTCAAACCAAGCGTTAACCCACAAAAATACTATCTCCCATTATACGTTAACTATCAAATAAACTATTCCATATTACGCATTAACCATTAAATAAAATATCTCACAATACGCTTTAAACATAAAATAAAACCGCGCACACTACGCGTTAAGTATTAGATAAAAACCCTCTCACCTGTTGTCACAACACGCTCTCTTAATACAAATTCACTAAGAAATCACTTCACGTTGTTTACTGTTAGAGTATCAAGTCGGAACTATTTAAAATTAACTTACGGAGTTGAAGTAATGGTGACCCGTAACCATTTACGTAAGACAATAGAAAAAAATAATAGTAAATACATTCCTAAATTAATAAGGGAATTAAATTCAATAAAAGTGGTTATAACATTCGGCCAACCTGACTTAGTCCTCGTCCTCGAGGACATCTTGTACTCCTAACGTATCATCATCCTGTGCTGGGGTGTCGCTTTCCGAACTCTCAGATAAATCTTTACTTGTAATCCATCGTTTCATATTATCAACTGCCACAACATTTTTATATTGTTTCCGTAGACTTCTTTTGGAACCCTGCATTTCCTGTACCAAATATCTATCGTTTGGATAAACGTCTTCTACTCTAAATGGGCCGCTATATGTAGGTAACAACTTTTTACTTTTTCCTTCTGTTTGTACTGATTGCTTTTTTATTAAAACTAAGTCCCCTTGCTTATAATTCTTCGGTGCTTTTCTTTTTTTATTAAATATTTCAGTTTGTTTTTGTTGTTCTTCTTCAATTTTCCGTTCTACTTCGCATCGAATTTGTGGTATATTCTCAATTATTGGCCGGGATGGTTGAATTTCGTTTGTCAATTTGGCGTCGTATGGTGCTCTAGGGCGATACCCATATAAGAGTTCACTCGGGGTTCTACCCGTAGTTGAACAAACAGTATTATTTATGGCAAACTGTACTCCTGAAATTTTCTTATCCCACGATCGTTCCTCAGTATTCATGGTACAAAGAGCACTAAGTGTGGTTCCATTGAATCTTTCGCACTGGCCATTCGCTCTGGGTGTAGCAACTGCATTTTGAATATGAACGATTCCATAATGACGGCAAAATTTATTAAATTCCTTTGATGTGAATGCCGTTCCTCTATCGGATATAAGTCTGGTAGGCACACCAAAGAAATCTATTATAAAAGTAAGAAAGTTTAAAACCGGTTTAGTCTTCGTACTTTTAACAGCTCTCAGTATAGTGAATTTTGTAAAAGCTTCTACTACCACGATCAAGTAGGTATTTCCTGCGGTAGACTTGTTAAATGGTCCTAGATGGTCAATATGTATAGTGTGGAAAGGAACAGCGATCTTCTTTATAGGATGTAAATACCCTTCCTGTTTACCTCGAGATTTCTTGTTATACAAACAAGGTATGCAACAATCTATGTATTTCGTTACATATTGTCTCATCTTTGGAAACCAGTAAGTCTCACATAACTTTTCCAAAGTCTTCTGTAGTCCAAAGTGCCCTAAGTCATCGTGTGCTGATTTCACTATTTCTCGTCTCATACCTTTTGGTACAACCCACTGATGTCCGCTAGCGGTTATTCTATAGATTCTTCCATCTTTCAAACAATAGTCCTTGTAAATAGATTTTTCATATTCTGTTCGTGGTGGTTGCGATAAAATATCCAAGATTTGTTTTAACTTCTCATCCGACAACTGGCTGGCTAGAACCCAATCCGCTACTTCAATTTTTAAAATATGAGATGATTCCGACGTATCTTCCCCTTCAATTGGATTCCTACTCAAGGCATCCACGTGAGCTAGACGAGTTCCAGGCCTATATTCCACTGTGAATGTAAATTCCTGTAATTGTAACCACCAACGTGCCATTCTAGGTATCAAATCTCGTTTTGAACTTGCCATACGAAGAGCGTTACAATCCGTGACTACTTTGAACTCGATCCCCAAAAGATACACTCTAAACTTTTTCAAAGTTTCAAGGACTGCCAGTGTCTCTAACTCGAACGAATGGTATTTCACTTCCGCGGGTTTGGTTTGACGGCTGAAGTACGCCACTGGTTGCAGTTTGCCAGATTTTTGTCTTTGTAGTAATATTCCTCCTAGACCCTTCTGACTAGCGTCTGTATGTACTTCCGTCTCTGCATGTAAATTGTATAGTGCGAGCAGTGGTCTGGAACAAAGCTCTTGCTTAAGTTTTTCGAAAGCCTGTTCTTGTTCCTGTTTCCATGTCCAAGGTTCAGTTTTCTTAGTCAATTGAGTTAACGGTTTCGCAATAATAGAAAAACCCTTAATAAACTGTCTGAAAAAGCTTGCCAACCCTATAAATTGTCTCACTTCATGCACATTCTGTGGTGTTTTAAATCCTCTAATAGCGTGAATTTTATCTTGCCCTGGCCGTATCCCTTCACTATTAACTTCAAAGCCTAAATAATTTACCGAAGATTTAAAAAAATGACATTTCTTTGGGTTTAATGTTAAATTATGTTGTTTAAAAACCTGAAAAAGCGTTTCTAATCTCTTCATTCCTTCCTCAAAATTTGGTGCGGGGCACAAAACATCATCCAAATAAGCTATTGCTATGGAGTCGCGTAATTTTCCTAGAATTCTGTTTATCATGCGTTGGAATACACTTGGAGCATTTGTAAGGCCAAAAGGGACTCTGTTAAATTCAAATTGTCCATCTGGGGTAATGAACGAAGTTTTATTCTTAGATTTTTCTGCCATCGGTATCTGGTAATATCCGGAGGTCATATCTAGACTTGTAAAATATTTTGCTCCCTGTAGCTGGTCTAACTGGTCGTCAATACGGGGTAAAGGATAACGGTCTTTTATAGTTGCTTTATTTAACTTCCTATAATCTATGCACAGTCGTTTTTCCCCATTTTTCTTGGACACCAGGAGTACAGGTGATGAAAACGGTGAATTTGACTCTCTGATAATTCCAGCGTCTAACAAATCACCTAACATACTTTTCAGTTGATTTCTCTCTGCGTGTGACATCCTGTAGGGTCTATAAACAATGGGCTTGTCATCATTGAGTTCGATAATCATTTCCGCTGCTGTAGTACATCCAATATCTTTCACGGAAGATGCAAAAACATCTGTGTAACGTTTTATTAGTGCTAGTACCTGTGCTTGTTGTTCACCTGTTAGATCATTTCCTAGGTTCAATTCTTCTATTTTAAATTGGTAGGGTTGTACTGTTTCTGTTTCATTTGTGTTTTCTCTACATTTCGTACCTCTCGCAAATACTTTCCTTGGTTTAACAACGAGATCTGTCTTGGAGAGGTTTAAAACAGGGATTATGCACTCACCATTTACATTTGGAGCAACAATACATCTTGGGATACAACATTCCTGATTCTCTCGACTTCGTACACTGGACTCAATATACAGCTCATCATGACCGTCCATCTGACAGACTACATCCCCTGCATGGCCTGGTGGTATCACTGTTGCGTTCTTGGCCCAGCATACAACCTTCATTACAGGTAACGCCTCGATTTGTGAAAGTTCTATAGAAGTATTGTCGAATAGGCGTATAACATCATTGTCCTTGAAAATCCGTACGTGGGGTTGTTCCGTGAAAGGTTGTCCTATTATTAGTGGTATTTCCTGAACACAGTTTGGCACAATCGATATATCTACAACTGCTTCTACCTGATCAACCCGAATATTAACTTTTGTAGCCTCCCCTACAGTGAAAGTAAACCCATTTCCAAACCCCCGGATTTCTTTTCTCTTACAGGTATCATAAAGTATGCGAAGTGAATCAGCCTCATTCTGCCTCAAAGTAATACAATTTGCGCCTAAGTCGATGAAAGCTCTAGTTTGTTCACCATTTATCCAAACGTTCATGAAATATTTTGATTGCATGTTCTGTTTTTCGCTTAAGATGAAAATAGACTTACCAGAAGTTGATGTAGTTGCAGTCGGTGGTACTTGTCGAGCTTCTGGTCGAGGACGTTTATCGAAGCGGGGACGAGCAAAACTCCTACATGCAGGTGACTTATGGCCACGGTCTCCACAAAGATAGCACTTAATCTCTCGAATCGGTCCTACATCTACATGTCTACGCGTCTCAAAATTCTGGCCAGACTTATTATTGGTAGTAGAGTTCCTCGGTTTATTAAAAGGCCGATTGGATTGGAAAGAGTAACGTGGTCGAACTGTTCTTAAATATACTAACAGATCTTCTGGTCTCCGATAATTACCCGCTAACGCTGCCGCCTCTACAACTTTATCTTCTAATCCTTCTATTATACATGACACAGCTTCGGCACCGGTGATTTTACAAGCGTTTAATAAAACAATTTTTTCGTAGTAATATTGAGTAATACACTCCGCAGGCTTCCAAGTACGACGTAACATCACTTTCAATTGCTGGCAATAGCTACGATTAGAGGGAAATGCTTCCTTTAACTGTACCTTCCATTCTTCCCACGTTAATTTCACATTAGTTAGGCTTTCATACCAACGTAGAGCATTTCCTGTTAACTTGCTAGTAGCAAAGAATATGGTTGTAGGTTCGTCCCACTGGTATACTTCTCGTAGTTGTTCAACTTTATCAATCCATCTACCGATTTCATGTTCTGGAATACTTGGGTCGAAAGGCGGTACGCTCTTGCCAAACTTAGATGAGCTTTTACTGGATGTCATGGAGTGCATTCTATTACTCATGGCTGTGACATTTTCAGTCAATTGCAACATGAGTTCAGAACATTGTTGCAGGCTCCGCAGAGAATCATTACTGTTAACGCGATACGGAGGTTGAAAATGAACTTCTGGTATCGGTGGTAATTGGTACGGTTCGGGACTAGCGGATCTTTCGCTCTGTGATCTCAACGCCATAATGTCTTCAAGCACGTTGTTCTACATCCCACTTCTGAATTTGTTAGATGATGATAATAAAAATTGATCCTGTTGTACAAAAATTTATTTTAAACCCAAATTACAGAATATATATATATATATATATATATATATATATATATATATATATATATATATAATTAAGGTGGCAGGGACTGTCGGCAAAGCAGATAACACCTAGGTCAGGTTTCAAAATCAAGCTCCTGAAAAGAAAGAATCTATGAGTAAATTAACTCAGTGAGTGGTTTATCTGAAAATAAAACATTATTATACAATATTTATTTCGCATCCGTTATGGGCTTAAATAAGCATAATAGTTAAATAATTTCCATCGATAACCCCGAAACATACTCACGAAGATTCAACTGCTAACGACTCGAAGATACACTCACAACGAGTTAACACGTATCGGTAACCCCGAGACACACTCAAGAGGCTTCATATATCAGACAACCCCGAGACACACTCAAGAGGCTTTATATATCAGGCAACCCCGAGACACACTCAAGAGGCTCCATCAGCGACGGATATAAACGCACCGGTAACCCCGAGACACACTCAAGAGGCTCCGTATATCAGGCAACCCCGAGACACACTCAAGAGGCTCCATCCGCGACGGACTTAAACGCACCGGTAACCCCGAGACACACTCAAGAGGCTCCGTATATCAGGCAACCCCGAGACACACTCAAGAGGCTCCATCCGCGACGGATGCGAACGCACCGGTAACCCCGAGACACACTCAAGAGGCTCCGTATATCAGGCAACCCCGAGACACACTCAAGAGGTTCCATCCGCGACGGACTAAAACGCACCGGTAACCCCGAGACACACTCAAGAGGCTCCGTATATCAGGCAACCCCGAGACACACTCAAGAGGCTCCATCCGCGGTGCTACAACCCGGAGACACACTCACGACGGGTTCTACGTATCGGTAACCCCGAGACACACTCAAGAGGCTCCATGTTCAGGCAACCCCGAGACACACTCAAGAGGCTCCATCCGCGACGGATTCAAACGCACCGGTAACCCCGAGACACACTCAAGAGGCTCCGTATATCAGGCAACCCCGAGACACACTCAAGAGGCTCCATCCGCGACGGATTCAAACGCACCGGTAACCCCGAGACACACTCAAGAGGTTCCGTATATCAGGCAACCCCGAGACACACTCAAGAGGCTTCATCCGCGCCAAACGTATCACATACTAAATCGCACTACGAGTTGACCGTCGAATAAAGCATCTCAAACCAAGCGTTAACCCACAAAAATACTATCTCCCATTATACGTTAACTATCAAATAAACTATTCCATATTACGCATTAACCATTAAATAAAATATCTCACAATACGCTTTAAACATAAAATAAAACCGCGCACACTACGCGTTAAGTATTAGATAAAAACCCTCTCACCTGTTGTCACAACACGCTCTCTTAATACAAATTCACTAAGAAATCACTTCACGTTGTTTACTGTTAGAGTATCAAGTCGGAACTATTTAAAATTAACTTACGGAGTTGAAGTAATGGTGACCCGTAACCATTTACGTAAGACAATAGAAAAAAATAATAGTAAATACATTCCTAAATTAATAAGGGAATTAAATTCAATAAAAGTGGTTATAACAATTACTTACAGATATTTAGGGCATTCAGATTAATTTAAATAATATTTTTCCAATAACAGTTTTACTAATTTTCACTTTATATAAAAATCTATTTTCAATAACACAATATACTATTATTCTACACTTTTATATACTTGTACTTTAAGTACATTTCCTTTTCAATGTTAGATTATGATTTCTAAATGACTGCTAACAAATCAATAAACAAATGTCATTAATGTCAAAGTGACACATGTTATTTAACTTTAAATTATCTTAAAAAATATATAAATATGTGTTTAATTAAGCATTTTATTTATATAATACTATGTCAGAAACATGCATTTAATTATATTTTCAAATAAATAAAAATAAAAAAAAATCATTTGCATTTTAGAAGACTTGAACTGGAAATGTACAAATGTATGTGTTACTTAAAGATAAAAAGGCAGACAGCTATCGCAGGCGGGGTGCAGTGGTGGTGTCGCAGGGCTCGGCGTATCCAGGGTAGTTTTGCGGATCCGGGTCGTAGCCCCACCGCGCCGCAGGGAGGACCGCGGAGCCCTGCGCCTTACTAGTTGACCGCCTCATGCAGTTCGGTTGTCCCCGCCCGCCTGCTGCCTGCTGATAGAATATTAATTTTTTAATCTATATTAATTAATATTTCCAATAGGATATTTAATACAATTGGAAAATTTAAGTATTACAAATATCATTCAAAATTATTATCAAATAAGCAAATAAGGAACTTGACAAATATTGGGATTTCATTACTTACAGATATTTAGGGCATTCAGATTAATTTAAATAATATTTTTCCAATAACAGTTTTACTAATTTTCACTTTATATAAAAATCTATTTTCAATAACACAATATACTATTATTCTACACTTTTATATACTTGTACTTTAAGTACATTTCCTTTTCAATGTTAGATTATGATTTCTAAATGACTGCTAACAAATCAATAAACAAATGTCATTAATGTCAAAGTGAGACATGTTATTTAACTTTAAATTATCTTAAAAAATATATAAATATGTGTTTAATTAAGCATTTTATTTATATAATACTATGTCAGAAACATGCATTTAATTATATTTTCAAATAAATAAAAATAAAAAAAAATCATTTGCATTTTAGAAGACTTGAACTGGAAATGTACAAATGTATGTGTTACTTAAAGATAAAAAGGCAGACAGCTATCGCAGGCGGGGTGCAGTGGTGGTGTCGCAGGGCTCGGCGTATCCAGGGTAGTTTTGCGGATCCGGGTCGTAGCCCCACCGCGCCGCAGGGAGGACCGCGGAGCCCTGCGCCTTACTAGTTGACCGCCTCATGCAGTTCGGTTGTCCCCGCCCGCCTGCTGCCTGCTGATAGAATATAAATTTTTTAATGTATATTAATTAATATTTCCAATAGGATATTTAATACAATTGGAAAATTTAAGTATTACAAATATCATTCAAAATTATTATCAAATAAGCAAATAAGGAACTTGACAAATATTGGGATTTCATTACTTACAGATATTTAGGGCATTCAGATTAATTTAAATAATATTTTTCCAATAACAGTTTTACTAATTTTCACTTTATATAAAAATCTATTTTCAATAACACAATATACTATTATTCTACACTTTTATATACTTGTACTTTAAGTACATTTCCTTTTCAATGTTAGATTATGATTTCTAAATGACTGCTAACAAATCAATAAACAAATGTCATTAATGTCAAAGTGACACATGTTATTTAACTTTAAATTATCTTAAAAAATATATAAATATGTGTTTAATTAAGCATTTTATTTATATAATACTATGTCAGAAACATGCATTTAATTATATTTTCAAATAAATAAAAATAAAAAAAAATCATTTGCATTTTAGAAGACTTGAACTGGAAATGTACAAATGTATGTGTTACTTAAAGATAAAAAGGCAGACAGCTATCGCAGGCGGGGTGCAGTGGTGGTGTCGCAGGGCTCGGCGTATCCAGGGTAGTTTTGCGGATCCGGGTCGTAGCCCCACCGCGCCGCAGGGAGGACCGCGGAGCCCTGCGCCTTACTAGTTGACCGCCTCATGCAGTTCGGTTGTCCCCGCCCGCCTGCTGCCTGCTGATAGAATATTAATTTTTTAATCTATATTAATTAATATTTCCAATAGGATATTTAATACAATTGGAAAATTTAAGTATTACAAATATCATTCAAAATTATTATCAAATAAGCAAATAAGGAACTTGACAAATATTGGGATTTCATTACTTACAGATATTTAGGGCATTCAGATTAATTTAAATAATATTTTTCCAATAACAGTTTTACTAATTTTCACTTTATATAAAAATCTATTTTCAATAACACAATATACTATTATTCTACACTTTTATATACTTGTACTTTAAGTACATTTCCTTTTCAATGTTAGATTATGATTTCTAAATGACTGCTAACAAATCAATAAACAAATGTCATTAATGTCAAAGTGAGACATGTTATTTAACTTTAAATTATCTTAAAAAATATATAAATATGTGTTTAATTAAGCATTTTATTTATATAATACTATGTCAGAAACATGCATTTAATTATATTTTCAAATAAATAAAAATAAAAAAAAATCATTTGCATTTTAGAAGACTTGAACTGGAAATGTACAAATGTATGTGTTACTTAAAGATAAAAAGGCAGACAGCTATCGCAGGCGGGGTGCAGTGGTGGTGTCGCAGGGCTCGGCGTATCCAGGGTAGTTTTGCGGATCCGGGTCGTAGCCCCACCGCGCCGCAGGGAGGACCGCGGAGCCCTGCGCCTTACTAGTTGACCGCCTCATGCAGTTCGGTTGTCCCCGCCCGCCTGCTGCCTGCTGATAGAATATAAATTTTTTAATGTATATTAATTAATATTTCCAATAGGATATTTAATACAATTGGAAAATTTAAGTATTACAAATATCATTCAAAATTATTATCAAATAAGCAAATAAGGAACTTGACAAATATTGGGATTTCATTACTTACAGATATTTAGGGCATTCAGATTAATTTAAATAATATTTTTCCAATAACAGTTTTACTAATTTTCACTTTATATAAAAATCTATTTTCAATAACACAATATACTATTATTCTACACTTTTATATACTTGTACTTTAAGTACATTTCCTTTTCAATGTTAGATTATGATTTCTAAATGACTGCTAACAAATCAATAAACAAATGTCATTAATGTCAAAGTGACACATGTTATTTAACTTTAAATTATCTTAAACAATATATAAATATGTGTTTAATTAAGCATTTTACTTATATAATACTATGTCAGAAACATGCATTTAATTATATTTTCAAATAAATAAAAATAAAAAAAAATCATTTGCATTTTAGAAGACTTGAACTGGAAATGTACAAATGTATGTGTTACTTAAAGATAAAAAGGCAGACAGCTATCGCAGGCGGGGTGCAGTGGTGGTGTCGCAGGGCTCGGCGTATCCAGGGTAGTTTTGCGGATCCGGGTCGTAGCCCCACCGCGCCGCAGGGAGGACCGCGGAGCCCTGCGCCTTACTAGTTGACCGCCTCATGCAGTTCGGTTGTCCCCGCCCGCCTGCTGCCTGCTGATAGAATATTAATTTTTTAATCTATATTAATTAATATTTCCAATAGGATATTTAATACAATTGGAAAATTTAAGTATTACAAATATCATTCAAAATTATTATCAAATAAGCAAATAAGGAACTTGACAAATATTGGGATTTCATTACTTACAGATATTTAGGGCATTCAGATTAATTTAAATAATATTTTTCCAATAACAGTTTTACTAATTTTCACTTTATATAAAAATCTATTTTCAATAACACAATATACTATTATTCTACACTTTTATATACTTGTACTTTAAGTACATTTCCTTTTCAATGTTAGATTATGATTTCTAAATGACTGCTAACAAATCAATAAACAAATGTCATTAATGTCAAAGTGACACATGTTATTTAACTTTAAATTATCTTAAAAAATATATAAATATGTGTTTAATTAAGCATTTTATTTATATAATACTATGTCAGAAACATGCATTTAATTATATTTTCAAATAAATAAAAATAAAAAAAAAATCATTTGCATTTTAGAAGACTTGAACTGGAAATGTACAAATGTATGTGTTACTTAAAGATAAAAAGGCAGACAGCTATCGCAGGCGGGGTGCAGTGGTGGTGTCGCAGGGCTCGGCGTATCCAGGGTAGTTTTGCGGATCCGGGTCGTAGCCCCACCGCGCCGCAGGGAGGACCGCGGAGCCCTGCGCCTTACTAGTTGACCGCCTCATGCAGTTCGGTTGTAATTAACGTTATATATTCTTTTAGATAAGATTTATATTTATATTACAAATGACAGAACACATGTCAAAATTATATATTTATTTTTACTCATCAAAAAACAATTGATTATTTATTACATTATAAAATATCTAGTATTCATAATTTTCTTTTTCTTTTAATGCTATCCGCAATACCTTCCTTCATTGAAAGAAAACTAATTTAAACCAAAGGCCTCAGACACTTTTCTAATTCTTGTACCGAGTAATGGCTTTGTAAGCCCATCTGCTAATTGTTCTTCAGAGGACACTCTTCTTATAAAAATTTCACCATCCTGTACTTTTTCTCTTATAAAAAAATGTCTAATGGCGATATGTTTGGTTCTTTTGTGCCATATAGGGTTTTCTGCTATCTTAATAGCGGCATTGTTATCAACAAATAGAGTCATATTTTGAAAGTCCGTGATTTCACTCAAGAGCTTCTTTAACCATATTCCTTCCCGAGCACCTTCACTAGCTGCGACTACTTCAGCCTCAGTCGTGGATATTGCAACCGACGTCTGTCTTTTACTTATCCAGGAAATTGCACCTCCAGAATATATGTTAATCACTCCTGTAGTTGATCTTCCAGTTTGAGTATCACCACCCAAATCTGCATCTGAATATCCTTCAAGAATTCCTTTCTTAAAATTTCTTTTATATGTAATTCCCAAATCTGTGGTTCCACGTAAATATCTGAAAATTCTTTTCACTTTTTGTATGTCATTTTCAGTGTAATTGTCTAATTTTCGAGAAACTACGCCTAGAGCGTATGCAATGTCTGGTCTAGTACCAGTCATTAAGTACATCAACGAACCAACAGCTTCGCGATATGGAAATTTAGTCTTATGTTTTGTACTTTCAACTTCAGTTGCCTTCCTTGGTTCAAAAATCTCTTCTTTAGTAATTGGTGTCATCACTGATTTACATTCATTCATATTAAATGTTTCTAAAATTTTTTTAGTGTATGCTGATTGAGTTATTTTAATTCCTTCTTCATTTTGATTAATTTCCAGGCCTAAATAATATCTTGCTGGTTTGGATGTAATTTTTTCCTTTTTCAGAAGAGACTCCAGTTTTGTTCAATATATGAGCTGATGTAATTTTAAATTCTTCTTGAAGTTTTTCTATTAAGAGTATAGCTTCTCGTTTGCAAGACGCAGCTATGATTCCATCATCCACATATAGGCCTAATAGAAGTTTTATATTATTTCTTTTTAAAACATACAAACAGGGATCAGCTTCGCTAACTTTGAAACCATATTTTATTAGAAAGTTATTAATTCTTGAATTCCAACATCTAGGTGACTGTTTAAGTCCATATAGACTTTTCTTTAGGAGACAAACTTTTCCACTATTATCATTATAACCTTCGGGTTGTGAGACATAAATTTTCTCTTTGAGAAAACCATTTAAAAAAGCTGTCGAAACATCAAATTGGTGTAAATACAAGTTTTCATTAGCTGCTACGCTAATAATTGTCCTAATAGTAGTACTTCTTGCCACTGGACTAAACGTTTCCATATAATCAAAACCTTTGCGTTGTATAAACCCTTTAGCGACCAATCTGGCTTTGTATCGTTCCAATGTACGATCTGCACTATATTTCTTTACAAAAACCCATTTTAATGGTATTGGCCTTTTTCCTTGTGGTAAATCTACTAATGTCCATGTACCATTTTCTATTAAAGAAGACATTTCATTATCCATGGCTTGCTGCCACATCTTGGCTTCTTTACTATTAATCGCTTCATTATAGTTTTTAGGTATACCTTCATTTTCGACAGTACATATATAGTCTTCCAAATATGAAGGTTTATTAATTTTACTTCGATCTCTTAGTCTCTGATTTTGAGTTATTTCTTCATCTCCGTCAACACTATCATTTTCAATTTCTTCTTCAATATTTTCATTTTCAATTTCTTCTTCAATATTTTCTGGATTACTAAAATTCTCCACATTTTCTTCTACAGTTTCATCTTCTATATTAAACTTAATATCATCGTGTGTGGGTTTCATTTCTTTACACTCAGTTTCTGAATGCTTATGAATAACTTCTTTGAATATAACGTCTCTCGAACGTATCAGTTTATTTCCGCAGATGACTCTATACCCATTATCTTCGTAACCAATGAGTATACCTTCCTGAGCCTTTTTATCAAATTTTCTTCGATTTTTCTTTGGAATATGCACCCAACATTTAGATCCAATTATTCTAAAATATTTAATATTGGGTTTCTTTCCGAACCACAATTCCCATGGTGATTTTCCTTTTTCAGAAGAGACTCCAGTTTTGTTCAATATATGAGCTGATGTATTTATTAATTCTGCCCATAATTGTTTATTAAGTGGTTCCTTCTGACTGTACATTAAGGTCCTAGCCATCTCTACGATAGTTCTATTTTCCCTTTCGGCACAGCCATTTTGCTCAGGGGTGTATGGCATCGTATATCTTGGTTGAATTCCTTGGTATCGAAGAACTTCATGAACTTTACGGTTATCAAACTCACCTCCATTATCAATTAATAGAGTTTGAATAGTGTGACCTATATTTTTAGCTTCTGTTAAAAATTCTTTCAGTTTCAATATTACTTCTGATTTATGCTTCATAAAATAAATTTTTCGAAATCTTGAGTAGTCGTCTTTGAAAACAACAAAATATTGAAATCCACTTTTTGAAGCTATAAACGGCCCACAAACATCGGTGTGAATTAAATTACCTGCTTTTTCTTCTCTTTTTCGATGACCAAATTTTAATCTATGAATTTTCCCATATACACATGCTTCACATGTTTCACTATTTAAAGGTACATCTATATTTAGCTCTTTTTTAATCACTTCTTTAACGTGGCGTTTATTTTGATGTCCTAATCTTTCATGATAAATTTGTAAAATTTCGTCTTTATTTTTAAAAGTTAAGTTTACCTGTGCTGTATTTGGTTGAACAGTTTTAAGTGATAGCTTGTAAAGACCACCACATCTATCCCGAATTCCAGAAACGAGAGTTTCTTGACCAAGTACTAATTTACATTTATCATATGTAGATTCAAACTTACTTTCTGGTTTGTGATCTTGAGCAGCAAGAACCGAGAATAGATTCTTTGAAATACCTGGTACATACCAAACGTTGGTTAATTCACGGTTTTTCCATTTTCCGTCTACCATAGCTTGTACTGAAATAGTACCTTTCCCAATTGCCTTCACGTGTATACCATTTGCTGTCACTATACCATGATGGCTTTTGAATTCCTCAAATTTGGTAAAAAGTTCTCTGTTTTTCGATATGTGGCTTGTGGCTCCATTATCTACATACCAATTTTCATCATCTTGTTCAGCATTAAAGGCTTCTTCAGATACTGCAACTAATGTGATTCCTTCGGTAGAATTACTTGTTTTTGTAGTATTTTGTACAAACTTTGCTTTAGCTGGTTTTGGAGGTCGACCATCCGCAATCCAAAACCGACATTGATGAATCATATGCCCTTGTTTTTCGCAATACACACACTTCTTTTTGAAGTTTGATTTTTTATTGGTATTATTAATCTTTTGATTAAATTTACTTACTTGAGTATTAAGAGCTTCTTCTCTTTTATTTTCTAATAAATTATGTTCAAATGTGCATAATTTCTGAGTTAAGGTTTTTAAGTTTCTGTTTTCTTTGCTAATTAGTCTCCAGCCTGCTGTAAACGACTGAAATCTTTCAGGTAGTGATTTTAAAATTTTACATATTAAAACAACATCCTTATTGTCAGACGGTTGTTTTTCAACTTCTGCCTTTAAGCGTTCCCAATTATTTGCTGATCTTATAATAAAGCCAATAACATCGTCACCAGGCTGCCATTTATCGTCAAAGAAATTATTGTATAAATCAAATATTCTATCTTCAGAAACTGTATCGAACAGTTGACATAGAGCAAGCCACATTTCTCTAGAAGTTTCATACCTTCTTACTTTCATAAACATGTCTTCTTTCATATTACTAGACATTATAAGTAATGCAAAATTATCTGCTTTTTCGAAAAGTTCTAATTCTTTTTCATATTTCGCCACTTTATCTGTATCTTCTAAATCTACAGGTGGTTCTGGTTTTGTCTTAGACCCGTCAACTATACTGAGAGCAGGTGGAAACATTTTAAAAACCATTCTTATTTTAGCCTTCCAATTCTCCCAATTACTTTTATCTTCTAAATGATTTATTTGGGGAATTGCTCCTTGTTTAATTCCTTCTGCCATGTTTACAACTAATATTTTGTAACTGAGCACTATAAGGGTAGGAGTTTTTGAATGATTTATTTAAAATTCAATCTTTGCGCAATCTGGGCCCATAACCAATTAACGTTATATATTCTTTTAGATAAGATTTATATTTATATTACAAATGACAGAACACATGTCAAAATTATATATTTATTTTTACTCATCAAAAAACAATTGATTATTTATTACATTATAAAATATCTAGTATTCATAATTTTCTTTTTCTTTTAATGCTATCCGCAATAGTTGTCCCCGCCCGCCTGCTGCCTGCTGATAGAATATTAATTTTTTAATCTATATTAATTAATATTTCCAATAGGATATTTAATACAATTGGAAAATTTAAGTATTACAAATATCATTCAAAATTATTATCAAATAAGCAAATAAGGAACTTGACAAATATTGGGATTTCATTACTTACAGATATTTAGGGCATTCAGATTAATTTAAATAATATTTTTCCAATAACAGTTTTACTAATTTTCACTTTATATAAAAATCTATTTTCAATAACACAATATACTATTATTCTACACTTTTATATACTTGTACTTTAAGTACATTTCCTTTTCAATGTTAGATTATGATTTCTAAATGACTGCTAACAAATCAATAAACAAATGTCATTAATGTCAAAGTGACACATGTTATTTAACTTTAAATTATCTTAAAAAATATATAAATATGTGTTTAATTAAGCATTTTATTTATATAATACTATGTCAGAAACATGCATTTAATTATATTTTCAAATAAATAAAAATAAAAAAAAATCATTTGCATTTTAGAAGACTTGAACTGGAAATGTACAAATGTATGTGTTACTTAAAGATAAAAAGGCAGACAGCTATCGCAGGCGGGGTGCAGTGGTGGTGTCGCAGGGCTCGGCGTATCCAGGGTAGTTTTGCGGATCCGGGTCGTAGCCCCACCGCGCCGCAGGGAGGACCGCGGAGCCCTGCGCCTTACTAGTTGACCGCCTCATGCAGTTCGGTTGTCCCCGCCCGCCTGCTGCCTGCTGATAGAATATTAATTTTTTAATCTATATTAATTAATATTTCCAATAGGATATTTAATACAATTGGAAAATTTAAGTATTACAAATATCATTCAAAATTATTATCAAATAAGCAAATAAGGAACTTGACAAATATTGGGATTTCATTACTTACAGATATTTAGGGCATTCAGATTAATTTAAATAATATTTTTCCAATAACAGTTTTACTAATTTTCACTTTATATAAAAATCTATTTTCAATAACACAATATACTATTATTCTACACTTTTATATACTTGTACTTTAAGTACATTTCCTTTTCAATGTTAGATTATGATTTCTAAATGACTGCTAACAAATCAATAAACAAATGTCATTAATGTCAAAGTGAGACATGTTATTTAACTTTAAATTATCTTAAAAAATATATAAATATGTGTTTAATTAAACATTTTATTTATATAATACTATGTCAGAAACATGCATTTAATTATATTTTCAAATAAATAAAAATAAAAAAAAATCATTTGCATTTTAGAAGACTTGAACTGGAAATGTACAAATGTATGTGTTACTTAAAGATAAAAAGGCAGACAGCTATCGCAGGCGGGGTGCAGTGGTGGTGTCGCAGGGCTCGGCGTATCCAGGGTAGTTTTGCGGATCCGGGTCGTAGCCCCACCGCGCCGCAGGGAGGACCGCGGAGCCCTGCGCCTTACTAGTTGACCGCCTCATGCAGTTCGGTTGTCCCCGCCCGCCTGCTGCCTGCTGATAGAATATTAATTTTTTAATCTATATTAATTAATATTTCCAATAGGATATTTAATACAATTGGAAAATTTAAGTATTACAAATATCATTCAAAATTATTATCAAATAAGCAAATAAGGAACTTGACAAATATTGGGATTTCATTACTTACAGATATTTAGGGCATTCAGATTAATTTAAATAATATTTTTCCAATAACAGTTTTACTAATTTTCACTTTATATAAAAATCTATTTTCAATAACACAATATACTATTATTCTACACTTTTATATACTTGTACTTTAAGTACATTTCCTTTTCAATGTTAGATTATGATTTCTAAATGACTGCTAACAAATCAATAAACAAATGTCATTAATGTCAAAGTGACACATGTTATTTAACTTTAAATTGTCTTAAAAAATATATAAATATGTGTTTAATTAAGCATTTTATTTATATAATACTATGTCAGAAACATGCATTTAATTATATTTTCAAATAAATAAAAATAAAAAAAAAATCATTTGCATTTTAGAAGACTTGAACTGGAAATGTACAAATGTATGTGTTACTTAAAGATAAAAAGGCAGACAGCTATCGCAGGCGGGGTGCAGTGGTGGTGTCGCAGGGCTCGGCGTATCCAGGGTAGTTTTGCGGATCCGGGTCGTAGCCCCACCGCGCCGCAGGGAGGACCGCGGAGCCCTCCGCCTTACTAGTTGACCGCCTCATGCAGTTCGGTTGTCCCCGCCCGCCTGCTGCCTGCTGATAGAATATTAATTTTTTAATCTATATTAATTAATATTTCCAATAGGATATTTAATACAATTGGAAAATTTAAGTATTACAAATATCATTCAAAATTATTATCAAATAAGCAAATAAGGAACTTGACAAATATTGGGATTTCATTACTTACAGATATTTAGGGCATTCAGATTAATTTACATAATATTTTTCCAATAACAGTTTTACTAATTTTCACTTTATATAAAAATCTATTTTCAATAACACAATATACTATTATTCTACACTTTTATATACTTGTACTTTAAGTACATTTCCTTTTCAATGTTAGATTATGATTTCTAAATGACTGCTAACAAATCAATAAACAAATGTCATTAATGTCAAAGTGACACATGTTATTTAACTTTAAATTATCTTAAAAAATATATAAATATGTGTTTAATTAAGCATTTTATTTATATAATACTATGTCAGAAACATGCATTTAATTATATTTTCAAATAAATAAAAATAAAAAAAAATCATTTGCATTTTAGAAGACTTGAACTGGAAATGTACAAATGTATGTGTTACTTAAAGATAAAAAGGCAGACAGCTATCGCAGGCGGGGTGCAGTGGTGGTGTCGCAGGGCTCGGCGTATCCAGGGTAGTTTTGCGGATCCGGGTCGTAGCCCCACCGCGCCGCAGGGAGGACCGCGGAGCCCTGCGCCTTACTAGTTGACCGCCTCATGCAGTTCGGTTGTCCCCGCCCGCCTGCTGCCTGCTGATAGAATATTAATTTTTTAATCTATATTAATTAATATTTCCAATAGGATATTTAATACAATTGGAAAATTTAAGTATTACAAATATCATTCAAAATTATTATCAAATAAGCAAATAAGGAACTTGACAAATATTGGGATTTCATTACTTACAGATATTTAGGGTATTCAGATTAATTTAAATAATATTTTTCCAATAACAGTTTTACTAATTTTCACTTTATATAAAAATCTATTTTCAATAACACAATATACTATTATTCTACACTTTTATATACTTGTACTTTAAGTACATTTCCTTTTCAATGTTAGATTATGATTTCTAAATGACTGCTAACAAATCAATAAACAAATGTCATTAATGTCAAAGTGACACATGTTATTTAACTTTAAATTGTCTTAAAAAATATATAAATATGTGTTTAATTAAGCATTTTATTTATATAATACTATGTCAAAAACATGCATTTAATTATATTTTCAAATAAATAAAAATAAAAAAAAAATCATTTGCATTTTAGAAGACTTGAACTGGAAATGTACAAATGTATGTGTTACTTAAAGATAAAAAGGCAGACAGCTATCGCAGGCGGGGTGCAGTGGTGGTGTCGCAGGGCTCGGCGTATCCAGGGTAGTTTTGCGGATCCGGGTCGTAGCCCCACCGCGCCGCAGGGAGGACCGCGGAGCCCTGCGCCTTACTAGTTGACCGCCTCATGCAGTTCGGTTGTCCCCGCCCGCCTGCTGCCTGCTGATAGAATATTAATTTTTTAATCTATATTAATTAATATTTCCAATAGGATATTTAATACAATTGGAAAATTTAAGTATTACAAATATCATTCAAAATTATTATCAAATAAGCAAATAAGGAACTTGACAAATATTGGGATTTCATTACTTACAGATATTTAGGGCATTCAGATTAATTTAAATAATATTTTTCCAATAACAGTTTTACTAATTTTCACTTTATATAAAAATCTATTTTCAATAACACAATATACTATTATTCTACACTTTTATATACTTGTACTTTAAGTACATTTCCTTTTCAATGTTAGATTATGATTTCTAAATGACTGCTAACAAATCAATAAACAAATGTCATTAATGTCAAAGTGACACATGTTATTTAACTTTAAATTATCTTAAAAAATATATAAATATGTGTTTAATTAAGCATTTTATTTATATAATACTATGTCAGAAACATGCATTTAATTATATTTTCAAATAAATAAAAATAAAAAAAAATCATTTGCATTTTAGAAGACTTGAACTGGAAATGTACAAATGTATGTGTTACTTAAAGATAAAAAGGCAGACAGCTATCGCAGGCGGGGTGCAGTGGTGGTGTCGCAGGGCTCGGCGTATCCAGGGTAGTTTTGCGGATCCGGGTCGTAGCCCCACCGCGCCGCAGGGAGGACCGCGGAGCCCTGCGCCTTACTAGTTGACCGCCTCATGCAGTTCGGTTGTCCCCGCCCGCCTGCTGCCTGCTGATAGAATATTAATTTTTTAATCTATATTTATTAATATTTCCAATAGGATAATTAATACAATTGGAAAATTTAAGTATTACAAATATCATTCAAAATTATTATCAAATAAGCAAATAAGGAACTTGACAAATATTGGGATTTCATTACTTACAGATATTTAAGGCATTCAGATTAATTTAAATAATATTTTTCCAATAACAGTTTTACTAATTTTCACTTTATATAAAAATCTATTTTCAATAACACAATATACTATTATTCTACACTTTTATATACTTGTACTTTAAGTACATTTCCTTTTCAATGTTAGATTATGATTTCTAAATGACTGCTAACAAATCAATAAACAAATGTCATTAATGTCAAAGTGACACATGTTATTTAACTTTAAATTATCTTAAAAAATATATAAATATGTGTTTAATTAAGCATTTTATTTATATAATACTATGTCAGAAACATGCATTTAATTATATTTTCAAATAAATAAAAATAAAAAAAAATCATTTGCATTTTAGAAGACTTGAACTGGAAATGTACAAATGTATGTGTTACTTAAAGATAAAAAGGCAGACAGCTATCGCAGGCGGGGTGCAGTGGTGGTGTCGCAGGGCTCGGCGTATCCAGGGTAGTTTTGCGGATCCGGGTCGTAGCCCCACCGCGCCGCAGGGAGGACCGCGGAGCCCTGCGCCTTACTAGTTGACCGCCTCATGCAGTTCGGTTGTCCCCGCCCGCCTGCTGCCTGCTGATAGAATATTAATTTTTTAATCTATATTAATTAATATTTCCAATAGGATATTTAATACAATTGGAAAATTTAAGTATTACAAATATCATTCAAAATTATTATCAAATAAGCAAATAAGGAACTTGACAAATATTGGGATTTCATTACTTACAGATATTTAGGGCATTCAGATTAATTTAAATAATATTTTTCCAATAACAGTTTTACTAATTTTCACTTTATATAAAAATCTATTTTCAATAACACAATATACTATTATTCTACACTTTTATATACTTGTACTTTAAGTACATTTCCTTTTCAATGTTAGATTATGATTTCTAAATGACTGCTAACAAATCAATAAACAAATGTCATTAATGTCAAAGTGACACATGTTATTTAACTTTAAATTATCTTAAAAAATATATAAATATGTGTTTAATTAAGCATTTTATTTATATAATACTATGTCAGAAACATGCATTTAATTATATTTTCAAATAAATAAAAATAAAAAAAAATCATTTGCATTTTAGAAGACTTGAACTGGAAATGTACAAATGTATGTGTTACTTAAAGATAAAAAGGCAGACAGCTATCGCAGGCGGTGTGCAGTGGTGGTGTCGCAGGGCTCGGCGTATCCAGGGTAGTTTTGCGGATCCGGGTCGTAGCCCCACCGCGCCGCAGGGAGGACCGCGGAGCCCTGCGCCTTACTAGTTGACCGCCTCATGCAGTTCGGTTGTCCTCGCCCGCCTGCTGCCTGCCGATAGAATATTAATTTTTTAATCTATATTAATTAATATTTCCAATAGGATATTTAATACAATTGGAAAATTTAAGTATTACAAATATCATTCAAAATTATTATCAAATAAGCAAATAAGGAACTTGACAAATATTGGGATTTCATTACTTACAGATATTTAGGGCATTCAGATTAATTTAAATAATATTTTTCCAATAACAGTTTTACTAATTTTCACTTTATATAAAAATCTATTTTCAATAACACAATATACTATTATTCTACACTTTTATATACTTGTACTTTAAGTACATTTCCTTTTCAATGTTAGATTATGATTTCTAAATGACTGCTAACAAATCAATAAACAAATGTCATTAATGTCAAAGTGACACATGTTATTTAACTTTAAATTATCTTAAAAAATATATAAATATGTGTTTAATTAAGCATTTTATTTATATAATACTATGTCAGAAACATGCATTTAATTATATTTTCAAATAAATAAAAATAAAAAAAAATCATTTGCATTTTAGAAGACTTGAACTGGAAATGTACAAATGTATGTGTTACTTAAAGATAAAAAGGCAGACAGCTATCGCAGGCGGGGTGCAGTGGTGGTGTCGCAGGGCTCGGCGTATCCAGGGTAGTTTTGCGGATCCGGGTCGTAGCCCCACCGCGCCGCAGGGAGGACCGCGGAGCCCTGCGCCTTACTAGTTGACCGCCTCATGCAGTTCGGTTGTCCCCGCCCGCCTGCTGCCTGCTGATAGAATATTAATTTTTTAATCTATATTAATTAATATTTCCAATAGGATATTTAATACAATTGGAAAATTTAAGTATTACAAATATCATTCAAAATTATTATCAAATAAGCAAATAAGGAACTTGACAAATATTGGGATTTCATTACTTACAGATATTTAGGGCATTCAGATTAATTTAAATAATATTTTTCCAATAACAGTTTTACTAATTTTCACTTTATATAAAAATCTATTTTCAATAACACAATATACTATTATTCTACACTTTTATATACTTGTACTTTAAGTACATTTCCTTTTCAATGTTAGATTATGATTTCTAAATGACTGCTAACAAATCAATAAACAAATGTCATTAATGTCAAAGTGAGACATGTTATTTAACTTTAAATTATCTTAAAAAATATATAAATATGTGTTTAATTAAGCATTTTATTTATATAATACTATGTCAGAAACATGCATTTAATTATATTTTCAAATAAATAAAAATAAAAAAAAATCATTTGCATTTTAGAAGACTTGAACTGGAAATGTACAAATGTATGTGTTACTTAAAGATAAAAAGGCAGACAGCTATCGCAGGCGGGGTGCAGTGGTGGTGTCGCAGGGCTCGGCGTATCCAGGGTAGTTTTGCGGATCCGGGTCGTAGCCCCACCGCGCCGCAGGGAGGACCGCGGAGCCCTGCGCCTTACTAGTTGACCGCCTCATGCAGTTCGGTTGTCCCCGCCCGCCTGCTGCCTGCTGATAGAATATTAATTTTTTAATCTATATTAATTAATATTTCCAATAGGATATTTAATACAATTGGAAAATTGAAGTATTACAAATATCATTCCAAATTATTATCAAATAAGCAAATAAGGAACTTGACAAATATTGGGATTTCATTACTTACAGATATTTAGGGCATTCAGATTAATTTAAATAATATTTTTCCAATAACAGTTTTACTAATTTTCACTTTATATAAAAATCTATTTTCAATAACACAATATACTATTATTCTACACTTTTATATACTTGTACTTTAAGTACATTTCCTTTTCAATGTTAGATTGTGATTTCTAAATGACTGCTAACAAATCAATAAACAAATGTCATTAATGTCAAAGTGACACATGTTATTTAACTTTAAATTGTCTTAAAAAATATATAAATATGTGTTTAATTAAGCATTTTATTTATATAATACTATGTCAGAAACATGCATTTAATTATATTTTCAAATAAATAAAAATAAAAAAAAAATCATTTGCATTTTAGAAGACTTGAACTGGAAATGTACAAATGTATGTGTTACTTAAAGATAAAAAGGCAGACAGCTATCGCAGGCGGGGTGCAGTGGTGGTGTCGCAGGGCTCGGCGTATCCAGGGTAGTTTTGCGGATCCGGGTCGTAGCCCCACCGCGCCGCAGGGAGGACCGCGGAGCCCTGCGCCTTACTAGTTGACCGCCTCATGCAGTTCGGTTGTCCCCGCCCGCCTGCTGCCTGCTGATAGAATATTAATTTTTTAATCTATATTAATTAATATTTCCAATAGGATATTTAATACAATTGGAAAATTTAAGTATTACAAATATCATTCAAAATTATTATCAAATAAGCAAATAAGGAACTTGACAAATATTGGGATTTCATTACTTACAGATATTTAGGGCATTCAGATTAATTTAAATAATATTTTTCCAATAACAGTTTTACTAATTTTCACTTTATATAAAAATCTATTTTCAATAACACAATATACTATTATTCTACACTTTTATATACTTGTACTTTAAGTACATTTCCTTTTCAATGTTAGATTATGATTTCTAAATGACTGCTAACAAATCAATAAACAAATGTCATTAATGTCAAAGTGACACATGTTATTTAACTTTAAATTATCTTAAAAAATATATAAATATGTGTTTAATTAAGCATTTTATTTATATAATACTATGTCAGAAACATGCATTTAATTATATTTTCAAATAAATAAAAATAAAAAAAAATCATTTGCATTTTAGAAGACTTGAACTGGAAATGTACAAATGTATGTGTTACTTAAAGATAAAAAGGCAGACAGCTATCGCAGGCGGGGTGCAGTGGTGGTGTCGCAGGGCTCGGCGTATCCAGGGTAGTTTTGCGGATCCGGGTCGTAGCCCCACCGCGCCGCAGGGAGGACCGCGGAGCCCTGCGCCTTACTAGTTGACCGCCTCATGCAGTTCGGTTGTCCCCGCCCGCCTGCTGCCTGCTGATAGAATATTAATTTTTTAATCTATATTAATTAATATTTCCAATAGGATATTTAATACAATTGGAAAATTTAAGTATTACAAATATCATTCAAAATTATTATCAAATAAGCAAATAAGGAACTTGACAAATATTGGGATTTCATTACTTACAGATATTTAGGGCATTCAGATTAATTTAAATAATATTTTTCCAATAACAGTTTTACTAATTTTCACTTTATATAAAAATCTATTTTCAATAACACAATATACTATTATTCTACACTTTTATATACTTGTACTTTAAGTACATTTCCTTTTCAATGTTAGATTATGATTTCTAAATGACTGCTAACAAATCAATAAACAAATGTCATTAATGTCAAAGTGACACATGTTATTTAACTTTAAATTATCTTAAAAAATATATAAATATGTGTTTAATTAAGCATTTTATTTATATAATACTATGTCAGAAACATGCATTTAATTATATTTTCAAATAAATAAAAATAAAAAAAAATCATTTGCATTTTAGAAGACTTGAACTGGAAATGTACAAATGTATGTGTTACTTAAAGATAAAAAGGCAGACAGCTATCGCAGGCGGGGTGCAGTGGTGGTGTCGCAGGGCTCGGCGTATCCAGGGTAGTTTTGCGGATCCGGGTCGTAGCCCCACCGCGCCGCAGGGAGGACCGCGGAGCCCTGCGCCTTACTAGTTGACCGCCTCATGCAGTTCGGTTGTCCCCGCCCGCCTGCTGCCTGCTGATAGAATATTAATTTTTTAATCTATATTAATTAATATTTCCAATAGGATATTTAATACAATTGGAAAATTTAAGTATTACAAGTATCATTCAAAATTATTATCAAATAAGCAAATAAGGAACTTGACAAATATTGGGATTTCATTACTTACAGATATTTAGGGCATTCAGATTAATTTAAATAATATTTTTCCAATAACAGTTTTACTAATTTTCACTTTATATAAAAATCTATTTTCAATAACACAATATACTATTATTCTACACTTTTATATACTTGTACTTTAAGTACATTTCCTTTTCAATGTTAGATTATGATTTCTAAATGACTGCTAACAAATCAATAAACAAATGTCATTAATGTCAAAGTGAGACATGTTATTTAACTTTAAATTATCTTAAAAAATATATAAATATGTGTTTAATTAAGCATTTTATTTATATAATACTATGTCAGAAACATGCATTTAATTATATTTTCAAATAAATAAAAATAAAAAAAAAATCATTTGCATTTTAGAAGACTTGAACTGGAAATGTACAAATGTATGTGTTACTTAAAGATAAAAAGGCAGACAGCTATCGCAGGCGGGGTGCAGTGGTGGTGTCGCAGGGCTCGGCGTATCCAGGGTAGTTTTGCGGATCCGGGTCGTAGCCCCACCGCGCCGCAGGGAGGACCGCGGAGCCCTGCGCCTTACTAGTTGACCGCCTCATGCAGTTCGGTTGTCCCCGCCCGCCTGCTGCCTGCTGATAGAATATTAATTTTTTAATCTATATTAATTAATATTTCCAATAGGATATTTAATACAATTGGAAAATTTAAGTATTACAAATATCATTCAAAATTATTATCAAATAAGCAAATAAGGAACTTGACAAATATTGGGATTTCATTACTTACAGATATTTAGGGTATTCAGATTAATTTAAATAATATTTTTCCAATAACAGTTTTACTAATTTTCACTTTATATAAAAATCTATTTTCAATAACACAATATACTATTATTCTACACTTTTATATACTTGTACTTTAAGTACATTTCCTTTTCAATGTTAGATTATGATTTCTAAATGACTGCTAACAAATCAATAAACAAATGTCATTAATGTCAAAGTGACACATGTTATTTAACTTTAAATTGTCTTAAAAAATATATAAATATGTGTTTAATTAAGCATTTTATTTATATAATACTATGTCAGAAACATGCATTTAATTATATTTTCAAATAAATAAAAATAAAAAAAAAATCATTTGCATTTTAGAAGACTTGAACTGGAAATGTACAAATGTATGTGTTACTTAAAGATAAAAAGGCAGACAGCTATCGCAGGCGGGGTGCAGTGGTGGTGTCGCAGGGCTCGGCGTATCCAGGGTAGTTTTGCGGATCCGGGTCGTAGCCCCACCGCGCCGCAGGGAGGACCGCGGAGCCCTGCGCCTTACTAGTTGACCGCCTCATGCAGTTCGGTTGTCCCCGCCCGCCTGCTGCCTGCTGATAGAATATTAATTTTTTAATCTATATTAATTAATATTTCCAATAGGATATTTAATACAATTGGAAAATTTAAGTATTACAAATATCATTCAAAATTATTATCAAATAAGCAAATAAGGAACTTGACAAATATTGGGATTTCATTACTTACAGATATTTAGGGTATTCAGATTAATTTAAATAATATTTTTCCAATAACAGTTTTACTAATTTTCACTTTATATAAAAATCTATTTTCAATAACACAATATACTATTATTCTACACTTTTATATACTTGTACTTTAAGTACATTTCCTTTTCAATGTTAGATTATGATTTCTAAAAGACTGCTAACAAATCAATAAACAAATGTCATTAATGTCAAAGTGACACATGTTATTTAACTTTAAATTGTCTTAAAAAATATATAAATATGTGTTTAATTAAGCATTTTATTTATATAATACTATGTCAGAAACATGCATTTAATTATATTTTCAAATAAATAAAAATAAAAAAAAAATCATTTGCATTTTAGAAGACTTGAACTGGAAATGTACAAATGTATGTGTTACTTAAAGATAAAAAGGCAGACAGCTATCGCAGGCGGGGTGCAGTGGTGGTGTCGCAGGGCTCGGCGTATCCAGGGTAGTTTTGCGGATCCGGGTCGTAGCCCCACCGCGCCGCAAGGAGGACCGCGGAGCCCTGCGCCTTACTAGTTGACCGCCTCATGCAGTTCAGTTGTCCCCGCCCGCCTGCTGCCTGCTGATAGAATATTAATTTTTTAATCTATATTAATTAATATTTCCAATAGGATATTTAATACAATTGGAAAATTTAAGTATTACAAATATCATTCAAAATTATTATCAAATAAGCAAATAAGGAACTTGACAAATATTGGGATTTCATTACTTACAGATATTTAGGGCATTCAGATTAATTTAAATAATATTTTTCCAATAACAGTTTTACTAATTTTCACTTTATATAAAAATCTATTTTCAATAACACAATATACTATTATTCTACATTTTTATATACTTGTACTTTAAGTACATTTCCTTTTCAATGTTAGATTATGATTTCTAAATGACTGCTAACAAATCAATAAACAAATGTCATTAATGTCAAAGTGACACATGTTATTTAACTTTAAATTATCTTAAAAAATATATAAATATGTGTTTAATTAAGCATTTTATTTATATAATACTATGTCAGAAACATGCATTTAATTATATTTTCAAATAAATAAAAATAAAAAAAAATCATTTGCATTTTAGAAGACTTGAACTGGAAATGTACAAATGTATGTGTTACTTAAAGATAAAAAGGCAGACAGCTATCGCAGGCGGGGTGCAGTGGTGGTGTCGCAGGGCTCGGCGTATCCAGGGTAGTTTTGCGGATCCGGGTCGTAGCCCCACCGCGCCGCAGGGAGGACCGCGGAGCCCTGCGCCTTACTAGTTGACCGCCTCATGCAGTTCGGTTGTCCCCGCCCGCCTGCTGCCTGCTGATAGAATATTAATTTTTTAATCTATATTAATTAATATTTCCAATAGGATATTTAATACAATTGGAAAATTTAAGTATTACAAATATCATTCAAAATTATTATCAAATAAGCAAATAAGGAACTTGACAAATATTGGGATTTCATTACTTACAGATATTTAGGGCATTCAGATTAATTTAAATAATATTTTTCCAATAACAGTTTTACTAATTTTCACTTTATATAAAAATCTATTTTCAATAACACAATATACTATTATTCTACATTTTTATATACTTGTACTTTAAGTACATTTCCTTTTCAATGTTAGATTATGATTTCTAAATGACTGCTAACAAATCAATAAACAAATGTCATTAATGTCAAAGTGACACATGTTATTTAACTTTAAATTATCTTAAAAAATATATAAATATGTGTTTAATTAAGCATTTTATTTATATAATACTATGTCAGAAACATGCATTTAATTATATTTTCAAATAAATAAAAATAAAAAAAAATCATTTGCATTTTAGAAGACTTGAACTGGAAATGTACAAATGTATGTGTTACTTAAAGATAAAAAGGCAGACAGCTATCGCAGGCGGGGTGCAGTGGTGGTGTCGCAGGGCTCGGCGTATCCAGGGTAGTTTTGCGGATCCGGGTCGTAGCCCCACCGCGCCGCAGGGAGGACCGCGGAGCCCTGCGCCTTACTAGTTGACCGCCTCATGCAGTTCGGTTGTCCCCGCCCGCCTGCTGCCTGCTGATAGAATATTAATTTTTTAATCTATATTAATTAATATTTCCAATAGGATATTTAATACAATTGGAAAATTTAAGTATTACAAATATCATTCAAAATTATTATCAAATAAGCAAATAAGGAACTTGACAAATATTGGGATTTCATTACTTACAGATATTTAGGGCATTCAGATTAATTTAAATAATATTTTTCCAATAACAGTTTTACTAATTTTCACTTTATATAAAAATCTATTTTCAATAACACAATATACTATTATTCTACACTTTTATATACTTGTACTTTAAGTACATTTCCTTTTCAATGTTAGATTATGATTTCTAAATGACTGCTAACAAATCAATAAACAAATGTCATTAATGTCAAAGTGACACATGTTATTTAACTTTAAATTATCTTAAAAAATATATAAATATGTGTTTAATTAAGCATTTTATTTATATAATACTATGTCAGAAACATGCATTTAATTATGTTTTCAAATAAATAAAAATAAAAAAAAATCATTTGCATTTTAGAAGACTTGAACTGGAAATGTACAAATGTATGTGTTACTTAAAGATAAAAAGGCAGACAGCTATCGCAGGCGGGGTGCAGTGGTGGTGTCGCAGGGCTCGGCGTATCCAGGGTAGTTTTGCGGATCCGGGTCGTAGCCCCACCGCGCCGCAGGGAGGACCGCGGAGCCCTGCGCCTTACTAGTTGACCGCCTCATGCAGTTCGGTTGTCCCCGCCCGCCTGCTGCCTGCTGATAGAATATTAATTTTTTAATCTATATTAATTAATATTTCCAATAGGATATTTAATACAATTGGAAAATTTAAGTATTACAAATATCATTCAAAATTATTATCAAATAAGCAAATAAGGAACTTGACAAATATTGGGATTTCATTACTTACAGATATTTAGGGCATTCAGATTAATTTAAATAATATTTTTCCAATAACAGTTTTACTAATTTTCACTTTATATAAAAATCTATTTTCAATAACACAATATACTATTATTCTACACTTTTATATACTTGTACTTTAAGTACATTTCCTTTTCAATGTTAGATTATGATTTCTAAATGACTGCTAACAAATCAATAAACAAATGTCATTAATGTCAAAGTGACACATGTTATTTAACTTTAAATTATCTTAAAAAATATATAAATATGTGTTTAATTAAGCATTTTATTTATATAATACTATGTCAGAAACATGCATTTAATTATATTTTCAAATAAATAAAAATAAAAAAAAATCATTTGCATTTTAGAAGACTTGAACTGGAAATGTACAAATGTATGTGTTACTTAAAGATAAAAAGGCAGACAGCTATCGCAGGCGGGGTGCAGTGGTGGTGTCGCAGGGCTCGGCGTATCCAGGGTAGTTTTGCGGATCCGGGTCGTAGCCCCACCGCGCCGCAGGGAGGACCGCGGAGCCCTGCGCCTTACTAGTTGACCGCCTCATGCAGTTCGGTTGTCCCCGCCCGCCTGCTGCCTGCTGATAGAATATTAATTTTTTAATCTATATTAATTAATATTTCCAATAGGATATTTAATACAATTGGAAAATTTAAGTATTACAAATATCATTCAAAATTATTATCAAATAAGCAAATAAGGAACTTGACAAATATTGGGATTTCATTACTTACAGATATTTAGGGCATTCAGATTAATTTAAATAATATTTTTCCAATAACAGTTTTACTAATTTTCACTTTATATAAAAATCTATTTTCAATAACACAATGTACTATTATTCTACACTTTTATATACTTGTACTTTAAGTACATTTCCTTTTCAATGTTAGATTATGATTTCTAAATGACTGCTAACAAATCAATAAACAAATGTCATTAATGTCAAAGTGACACATGTTATTTAACTTTAAATTATCTTAAAAAATATATAAATATGTGTTTAATTAAGCATTTTATTTATATAATATTATGTCAGAAACATGCATTTAATTATATTTTCAAATAAATAAAAATAAAAAAAAATCATTTGCATTTTAGAAGACTTGAACTGGAAATGTACAAATGTATGTGTTACTTAAAGATAAAAAGGCAGACAGCTATCGCAGGCGGGGTGCAGTGGTGGTGTCGCAGGGCTCGGCGTATCCAGGGTAGTTTTGCGGATCCGGGTCGTAGCCCCACCGCGCCGCAGGGAGGACCGCGGAGCCCTGCGCCTTACTAGTTGACCGCCTCATGCAGTTCGGTTGTCCCCGCCCGCCTGCTGCCTGCTGATAGAATATTAATTTTTTAATCTATATTAATTAATATTTCCAATAGGATATTTAATACAATTGGAAAATTTAAGTATTACAAATATCATTCAAAATTATTATCAAATAAGCAAATAAGGAACTTGACAAATATTGGGATTTCATTACTTACAGATATTTAGGGCATTCAGATTAATTTAAATAATATTTTTCCAATAACAGTTTTACTAATTTTCACTTTATATAAAAATCTATTTTCAATAACACAATATACTATTATTCTACACTTTTATATACTTGTACTTTAAGTACATTTCCTTTTCAATGTTAGATTATGATTTCTAAATGACTGCTAACAAATCAATAAACAAATGTCATTAATGTCAAAGTGACACATGTTATTTAACTTTAAATTATCTTAAAAAATATATAAATATGTGTTTAATTAAGCATTTTATTTATATAATATTATGTCAGAAACATGCATTTAATTATATTTTCAAATAAATAAAAATAAAAAAAAATCATTTGCATTTTAGAAGACTTGAACTGGAAATGTACAAATGTATGTGTTACTTAAAGATAAAAAGACAGACAGCTATCGCAGGCGGGGTGCAGTGGTGGTGTCGCAGGGCTCGGCGTATCCAGGGTAGTTTTGCGGATCCGGGTCGTAGCCCCACCGCGCCGCAGGGAGGACCGCGGAGCCCTGCGCCTTACTAGTTTACCGCCTCATGCAGTTCGGTTGTCCCCGCCCGCCTGCTGCCTGCTGATAGAATATTAATTTTTTAATCTATATTAATTAATATTTCCAATAGGATATTTAATACAATTGGAAAATTTAAGTATTACAAATATCATTCAAAATTATTATCAAATAAGCAAATAAGGAACTTGACAAATATTGGGATTTCATTACTTACAGATATTTAGGGCATTCAGATTAATTTAAATAATATTTTTCCAATAACAGTTTTACTAATTTTCACTTTATATAAAAATCTATTTTCAATAACACAATATACTATTATTCTACACTTTTATATACTTGTACTTTAAGTACATTTCCTTTTCAATGTTAGATTATGATTTCTAAATGACTGCTAACAAATCAATAAACAAATGTCATTAATGTCAAAGTGACACATGTTATTTAACTTTAAATTATCTTAAAAAATATATAAATATGTGTTTAATTAAGCATTTTATTTATATAATACTATGTCAGAAACATACATTTAATTATATTTTCAAATAAATAAAAATAAAAAAAAATCATTTGCATTTTAGAAGACTTGAACTGGAAATGTACAAATGTATGTGTTACTTAAAGATAAAAAGGCAGACAGCTATCGCAGGCGGGGTGCAGTGGTGGTGTCGCAGGGCTCGGCGTATCCAGGGTAGTTTTGCGGATCCGGGTCGTAGCCCCACCGCGCCGCAGGGAGGACCGCGGAGCCCTGCGCCTTACTAGTTGACCGCCTCATGCAGTTCGGTTGTCCCCGCCCGCCTGCTGCCTGCTGATAGAATATTAATTTTTTAATCTATATTAATTAATATTTCCAATAGGATATTTAATACAATTGGAAAATTTAAGTATTACAAATATCATTCAAAATTATTATCAAATAAGCAAATAAGGAACTTGACAAATATTGGGATTTCATTACTTACAGATATTTAGGGCATTCAGATTAATTTAAATAATATTTTTCCAATAACAGTTTTACTAATTTTCACTTTATATAAAAATCTATTTTCAATAACACAATATACTATTATTCTACACTTTTATATACTTGTACTTTAAGTACATTTCCTTTTCAATGTTAGATTATGATTTCTAAATGACTGCTAACAAATCAATAAACAAATGTCATTAATGTCAAAGTGACACATGTTATTTAACTTTAAATAATCTTAAAAAATATATAAATATGTGTTTAATTAAGCATTTTATTTATATAATATTATGTCAGAAACATGCATTTAATTATATTTTCAAATAAATAAAAATAAAAAAAAATCATTTGCATTTTAGAAGACTTGAACTGGAAATGTACAAATGTATGTGTTACTTAAAGATAAAAAGGCAGACAGCTATCGCAGGCGGGGTGCAGTGGTGGTGTCGCAGGGCTCGGCGTATCCAGGGTAGTTTTGCGGATCCGGGTCGTAGCCCCACCGCGCCGCAGGGAGGACCGCGGAGCCCTGCGCCTTACTAGTTGACCGCCTCATGCAGTTCGGTTGTCCCCGCCCGCCTGCTGCCTGCTGATAGAATATTAATTTTTTAATCTATATTAATTAATATTTCCAATAGGATATTTAATACAATTGGAAAATTTAAGTATTACAAATATCATTCAAAATTATTATCAAATAAGCAAATAAGGAACTTGACAAATATTGGGATTTCATTACTTACAGATATTTAGGGCATTCAGATTAATTTAAATAATATTTTTCCAATAACAGTTTTACTAATTTTCACTTTATATAAAAATCTATTTTCAATAACACAATATACTATTATTCTACACTTTTATATACTTGTACTTTAAGTACATTTCCTTTTCAATGTTAGATTATGATTTCTAAATGACTGCTAACAAATCAATAAACAAATGTCATTAATGTCAAAGTGACACATGTTATATAACTTTAAATTATCTTAAAAAATATACAAATATGTGTTTAATTAAGCATTTTATTTATATAATACTATGTCAGAAACATGCATTTAATTATATTTTCAAATAAATAAAAATAAATAAAAATCATTTGCATTTTAGAAGACTTGAACTGGAAATGTACAAATGTATGTGTTACTTAAAGATAAAAAGGCAGACAGCTATCGCAGGCGGGGTGCAGTGGTGGTGTCGCAGGGCTCGGCGTATCCAGGGTAGTTTTGCGGATCCGGGTCGTAGCCCCACCGCGCCACAGGGAGGACCGCGGAGCCCTGCGCCTTACTAGTTGACCGCCTCATGCAGTTCGGTTGTCCCCGCCCGCCTGCTGCCTGCTGATAGAATATTAATTTTTTAATCTATATTAATTAATATTTCCAATAGGATATTTAATACAATTGGAAAATTTAACTATTACAAATATCATTCAAAATTATTATCAAATAAGCAAATAAGGAACTTGACAAATATTGGGATTTCATTACTTACAGATATTTAGGGCATTCAGATTAATTTAAATAATATTTTTCCAATAACAGTTTTACTAATTTTCACTTTATATAAAAATCTATTTTCAATAACACAATATACTATTATTCTACACTTTTATATACTTGTACTTTAAGTACATTTCCTTTTCAATGTTAGATTATGATTTCTAAATGACTGCTAACAAATCAATAAACAAATGTCATTAATGTCAAAGTGACACATGTTATTTAACTTTAAATTATCTTAAAAAATATATAAATATGTGTTTAATTAAGCATTTTATTTATATAATACTATGTCAGAAACATGCATTTAATTATATTTTCAAATAAATAAAAATTAAAAAAATCATTTGCATTTTAGAAGACTTGAACTGGAAATGTACAAATGTATGTGTTACTTAAAGATAAAAAGGCAGACAGCTATCGCAGGCGGGGTGCAGTGGTGGTGTCGCAGGGCTCGGCGTATCCAGGGTAGTTTTGCGGATCCGGGTCGTAGCCCCACCGCGCCGCAGGGAGGACCGCGGAGCCCTGCGCCTTACTAGTTGACCGCCTCATGCAGTTCGGTTGTCCCCGCCCGCCTGCTGCCTGCTGATAGAATATTAATTTTTTAATCTATATTAATTAATATTTCCAATAGGATATTTAATACAATTGGAAAATTTAAGTATTACAAATATCATTCAAAATTATTATCAAATAAGCAAATAAGGAACTTGACAAATATTGGGATTTCATTACTTACAGATATTTAGGGCATTCAGATTAATTTAAATAATATTTTTCCAATAACAGTTTTACTAATTTTCACTTTATATAAAAATCTATTTTCAATAACACAATATACTATTATTCTACATTTTTATATACTTGTACTTTAAGTACATTTCCTTTTCAATGTTAGATTATGATTTCTAAATGACTGCTAACAAATCAATAAACAAATGTCATTAATGTCAAAGTGACACATGTTATTTAACTTTAAATTATCTTAAAAAATATATAAATATGTGTTTAATTAAGCATTTTATTTATATAATACTATGTCAGAAACATGCATTTAATTATATTTTCAAATAAATAAAAATAAAAAAAAATCATTTGCATTTTAGAAGACTTGAACTGGAAATGTACAAATGTATGTGTTACTTAAAGATAAAAAGGCAGACAGCTATCGCAGGCGGGGTGCAGTGGTGGTGTCGCAGGGCTCGGCGTATCCAGGGTAGTTTTGCGGATCCGGGTCGTAGCCCCACCGCGCCGCAGGGAGGACCGCGGAGCCCTGCGCCTTACTAGTTGACCGCCTCATGCAGTTCGGTTGTCCCCGCCCGCCTGCTGCCTGCTGATAGAATATTAATTTTTTAATCTATATTAATTAATATTTCCAATAGGATATTTAATACAATTGGAAAATTTAAGTATTACAAATATCATTCAAAATTATTATCAAATAAGCAAATAAGGAACTTGACAAATATTGGGATTTCATTACTTACAGATATTTAGGGCATTGAGATTAATTTAAATAATATTTTTCCAATAACAGTTTTACTAATTTTCACTTTTATAAAAATCTATTTTCAATAACACAATATACTATTATTCTACATTTTTATATACTTGTACTTTAAGTACATTTCCTTTTCAATGTTAGATTATGATTTCTAAATGACTGCTAACAAATCAATAAACAAATGTCATTAATGTCAAAGTGACACATGTTATTTAACTTTAAATTATCTTAAAAAATATATAAATATGTGTTTAATTAAGCATTTTATTTATATAATACTATGTCAGAAACATGCATTTAATTATATTTTCAAATAAATAAAAATAAAAAAAAATCATTTGCATTTTAGAAGACTTGAACTGGAAATGTACAAATGTATGTGTTACTTAAAGATAAAAAGGCAGACAGCTATCGCAGGCGGGGTGCAGTGGTGGTGTCGCAGGGCTCGGCGTATCCAGGGTAGTTTTGCGGATCCGGGTCGTAGCCCCACCGCGCCGCAGGGAGGACCGCGGAGCCCTGCGCCTTACTAGTTGACCGCCTCATGCAGTTCGGTTGTCCCCGCCCGCCTGCTGCCTGCTGATAGAATATTAATTTTTTAATCTATATTAATTAATATTTCCAATAGGATATTTAATACAATTGGAAAATTTAAGTATTACAAATATCATTCAAAATTATTATCAAATAAGCAAATAAGGAACTTGACAAATATTGGGATTTCATTACTTACAGATATTTAGGGCATTCAGATTAATTTAAATAATATTTTTCCAATAACAGTTTTACTAATTTTCACTTTATATAAAAATCTATTTTCAATAACACAATATACTATTATTCTACATTTTTATATACTTGTACTTTAAGTACATTTCCTTTTCAATGTTAGATTATGATTTCTAAATGACTGCTAACAAATCAATAAACAAATGTCATTAATGTCAAAGTGACACATGTTATTTAACTTTAAATTATCTTAAAAAATATATAAATATGTGTTTAATTAAGCATTTTATTTATATAATACTATGTCAGAAACATGCATTTAATTATATTTTCAAATAAATAAAAATAAAAAAAAATCATTTGCATTTTAGAAGACTTGAACTGGAAATGTACAAATGTATGTGTTACTTAAAGATAAAAAGGCAGACAGCTATCGCAGGCGGGGTGCAGTGGTGGTGTCGCAGGGCTCGGCGTATCCAGGGTAGTTTTGCGGATCCGGGTCGTAGCCCCACCGCGCCGCAGGGAGGACCGCGGAGTCCTGCGCCTTACTAGTTGACCGCCTCATGCAGTTCGGTTGTCCCCGCCCGCCTGCTGCCTGCTGATAGAATATTAATTTTTTAATCTATATTAATTAATATTTCCAATAGGATATTTAATACAATTGGAAAATTTAAGTATTACAAATATCATTCAAAATTATTATCAAATAAGCAAATAAGGAACTTGACAAATATTGGGATTTCATTACTTACAGATATTTAGGGCATTCAGATTAATTTAAATAATATTTTTCCAATAACAGTTTTACTAATTTTCACTTTATATAAAAATCTATTTTCAATAACACAATATACTATTATTCTACACTTTTATATACTTGTACTTTAAGTACATTTCCTTTTCAATGTTAGATTATGATTTCTAAATGAATGCTAACAAATCAATAAACAAATGTCATTAATGTCAAAGTGACACATGTTATTTAACTTTAAATTATCTTAAAAAATATATAAATATGTGTTTAATTAAGCATTTTATTTATATAATACTATGTCAGAAACATGCATTTAATTATATTTTCAAATAAATAAAAATAAAAAAAAATCATTTGCATTTTAGAAGACTTGAACTGGAAATGTACAAATGTATGTGTTACTTATGGCCAGTTGCACCGCTGTCACTTAAGTTATATCTTAAGTAAGCCGAGCTTAAACTAAGCCAAACTTATATTTTCCAATATGTTGCACCGGTTCTATTTAAGTGAAGCTTAACTAAGTAGATTATGTTATATATTTGTAGTAACTTTTGTGTTCGCTACGTTGACAGTGACAGTTTGAGATTTTTTACTACATTATTATAAGCAACAATTTTTTACATTGTACGTAATATAAACAATTATTATATTGTAAAATGTCTCAAAAACGAAATAGAAGTGCTAATTATAATATGGATGAAAAAAGCTGCTATATTAAAAAAATTATTTTGTGTTGCACTTATATCAGCAATAGTTCTTGGCATTTTTATAAAATTTCTGACATGTCTTGCTATTGCTTGAGACACTTTGTTTACAATTCTTGATACTGTGGATTTATGTACCCCTTCAAAATAAGCAATACCTACTTAATATATGTCCTCCTGTCGCAAATACCCGCAGACAGATTAATAACTGATTAATCGGAGAAACGCTATTATTTCTGTAAAAAATACTTATAATGCTATGCATAAGACAATATAAAGCTATTGTAATCTTACATATCATAATAATATTCCAGCTGGTCTTCAATTAAGATTAATAAATCTAAAATAGTACGTTTTTCTAAACGATAACGCTCAAAAAATTCATAATCCGAAAACCAATGAAAATGATCAGCTCTTATATTAAATCTACGAGGTATTCCGTATATAATCAATTCCAGTGCGTCCAAATTGTCATCATCATCATTCAAAATTTCTTCAAAATTCATATTTATTAAATATAAATTGCTTTAGACATAACCATAAACTGTCACACACTAGCGCTAAGCCATAAAAAACGGAAGCTTAAGCTAAGCCAACCTTAAGTATTTTTAAGCTACGCTTAGTATGCGGTGCAACGAATTTATACTAACCTTATGTCTAAGCTTGGCTTAAATATTTAAGTGCGATCGGTGCAACTGGCCATTAAAGATAAAAAGGCAGACAGCTATCGCAGGCGGGGTGCAGTGGTGGTGTCGCAGGGCTCGGCGTATCCAGGGTAGTTTTGCGGATCCGGGTCGTAGCCCCACCGCGCCGCAGGGAGGACCGCGGAGCCCTGCGCCTTACTAGTTGACCGCCTCATGCAGTTCGGTTGTCCCCGCCCGCCTGCTGCCTGCTGATAGAATATTAATTTTTTAATCTATATTAATTAATATTTCCAATAGGATATTTAATACAATTGGAAAATTTAAGTATTACAAATATCATTCAAAATTATTATCAAATAAGCAAATAAGGAACTTGACAAATATTGGGATTTCATTACTTACAGATATTTAGGGCATTCAGATTAATTTAAATAATATTTTTCCAATAACAGTTTTACTAATTTTCACTTTATATAAAAATCTATTTTCAATAACACAATATACTATTATTCTACACTTTTATATACTTGTACTTTAAGTACATTTCCTTTTCAATGTTAGATTATGATTTCTAAATGACTGCTAACAAATCAATAAACAAATGTCATTAATGTCAAAGTGACACATGTTATTTAACTTTAAATTATCTTAAAAAATATATAAATATGTGTTTAATTAAGCATTTTATTTATATAATACTATGTCAGAAACATGCATTTAATTATATTTTCAAATAAATAAAAATAAAAAAAAATCATTTGCATTTTAGAAGACTTGAACTGGAAATGTACAAATGTATGTGTTACTTAAAGATAAAAAGGCAGACAGCTATCGCAGGCGGGGTGCCGTGGTGGTGTCGCAGGGCTCGGCGTATCCAGGGTAGTTTTGCGGATCCGGGTCGTAGTCCCACCGCGCCGCAGGGAGGACCGCGGAGCCCTGCGCCTTACTAGTTGACCGCCTCATGCAGTTCGGTTGTCCCCGCCCGCCTGCTGCCTGCTGATAGAATATTAATTTTTTAATCTATATTAATTAATATTTCCAATAGGATATTTAATACAATTGGAAAATTTAAGTATTACAAATATCATTCAAAATTATTATCAAATAAGCAAATAAGGAACTTGACAAATATTGGGATTTCATTACTTACAGATATTTAGGGCATTCAGATTAATTTAAATAATATTTTTCCAATAACAGTTTTACTAATTTTCACTTTATATAAAAATCTATTTTCAATAACACAATATACTATTATTCTACACTTTTATATACTTGTACTTTAAGTACATTTCCTTTTCAATGTTAGATTATGATTTCTAAATGACTGCTAACAAATCAATAAACAAATGTCATTAATGTCAAAGTGACACATGTTATTTAACTTTAAATTATCTTAAAAAATATATAAATATGTGTTTAATTAAGCATTTTATTTATATAATACTATGTCAGAAACATGCATTTAATTATATTTTCAAATAAATAAAAATAAAAAAAATCATTTGCATTTTAGAAGACTTGAACTGGAAATGTACAAATGTATGTGTTACTTAAAGATAAAAAGGCAGACAGCTATCGCAGGCGGGGTGCAGTGGTGGTGTCGCAGGGCTCGGCGTATCCAGGGTAGTTTTGCGGATCCGGGTCGTAGCCCCACCGCGCCGCAGGGAGGACCGCGGAGCCCTGCGCCTTACTAGTTGACCGCCTCATGCAGTTCGGTTGTCCCCGCCCGCCTGCTGCCTGCTGATAGAATATTAATTTTTTAATCTATATTAATTAATATTTCCAATAGGATATTTAATACAATTGGAAAATTTAAGTATTACAAATATCATTCAAAATTATTATCAAATAAGCAAATAAGGAACTTGACAAATATTGGGATTTCATTACTTACAGATATTTAGGGCATTCAGATTAATTTAAATAATATTTTTCCAATAACAGTTTTACTAATTTTCACTTTATATAAAAATCTATTTTCAATAACACAATATACTATTATTCTACACTTTTATATACTTGTACTTTAAGTACATTTCCTTTTCAATGTTAGATTATGATTTCTAAATGACTGCTAACAAATCAATAAACAAATGTCATTAATGTCAAAGTGACACATGTTATTTAACTTTAAATTATCTTAAAAAACATATAAATATGTGTTTAATTAAGCATTTTATTTATATAATACTATGTCAGAAACATGCATTTAATTATATTTTCAAATAAATAAAAATAAAAAAAAATCATTTGCATTTTAGAAGACTTGAACTGGAAATGTACAAATGTATGTGTTACTTAAAGATAAAAAGGCAGACAGCTATCGCAGGCGGGGTGCAGTGGTGGTGTCGCAGGGCTCGGCGTATCCAGGGTAGTTTTGCGGATCCGGGTCGTAGCCCCACCGCGCCGCAGGGAGGACCGCGGAGCCCTGCGCCTTACTAGTTGACCGCCTCATGCAGTTCGGTTGTCCCCGCCCGCCTGCTGCCTGCTGATAGAATATTAATTTTTTAATCTATATTAATTAATATTTCCAATAGGATATTTAATACAATTGGAAAATTTAAGTATTACAAATATCATTCAAAATTATTATCAAATAAGCAAATAAGGAACTTGACAAATATTGGGATTTCATTACTTACAGATATTTAGGGCATTCAGATTAATTTAAATAATATTTTTCTAATAACAGTTTTACTAATTTTCACTTTATATAAAAATCTATTTTCAATAACACAATATACTATTATTCTACACTTTTATATACTTGTACCTTAAGTACATTTCCTTTTCAATGTTAGATTATGATTTCTAAATGACTGCTAACAAATCAATAAACAAATGTCATTAATTTCAAAGTGACACATGTTATTTAACTTTAAATTATCTTAAAAAATATATAAATATGTGTTTAATTAAGCATTTTATTTATATAATACTATGTCAGAAACATGCATTTAATTATATTTTCAAATAAATAAAAATAAAAAAAAATCATTTGCATTTTAGAAGACTTGAACTGGAAATGTACAAATGTATGTGTTACTTAAAGATAAAAAGGCAGACAGCTATCGCAGGCGGGGTGCAGTGGTGGTGTCGCAGGGCTCGGCGTATCCAGGGTAGTTTTGCGGATCCGGGTCGTAGCCCCACCGCGCCGCAGGGAGGACCGCGGAGCCCTGCGCCTTACTAGTTGACCGCCTCATGCAGTTCGGTTGTCCCCGCCCGCCTGCTGCCTGCTGATAGAATATTAATTTTTTAATCTATATTAATTAATATTTCCAATAGGATATTTAATACAATTGGAAAATTTAAGTGTTACAAATATCATTCAAAATTATTATCAAATAAGCAAATAAGGAACTTGTCAAATATTGGGATTTCATTACTTACAGATATTTAGGGCATTCAGATTAATTTAAATAATATTTTTCCAATAACAGTTTTACTAATTTTCACTTTATATAAAAATCTATTTTCAATAACACAATATACTATTATTCTACACTTTTATATACTTGTACTTTAAGTACATTTCCTTTTCAATGTTAGATTATGATTTCTAAATGACTGCTAACAAATCAATAAACAAATGTCATTAATGTCAAAGTGACACATGTTATTTAACTTTAAATTATCTTAAAAAATATATAAATATGTGTTTAATTAAGCATTTTATTTATATAATACTATGTCAGAAACATGCATTTAATTATATTTTCAAATAAATAAAAATAAAAAAAAATCATTTGCATTTTAGAAGACTTGAACTGGAAATGTACAAATGTATGTGTTACTTAAAGATAAAAAGGCAGACAGCTATCGCAGGCGGGGTGCAGTGGTGGTGTCGCAGGGCTCGGCGTATCCAGGGTAGTTTTGCGGATCCGGGTCGTAGCCCCACCGCGCCGCAGGGAGGACCGCGGAGCCCTGCGCCTTACTAGTTGACCGCCTCATGCAGTTCGGTTGTCCCCGCCCGCCTGCTGCCTGCTGATAGAATATTAATTTTTTAATCTATATTAATTAATATTTCCAATAGGATATTTAATACAATTGGAAAATTTAAGTATTACAAATATCATTCAAAATTATTATCAAATAAGCAAATAAGGAACTTGACAAATATTGGGATTTCATTACTTACAGATATTTAGGGCATTCAGATTAATTTAAATAATATTTTTCCAATAACAGTTTTACTAATTTTCACTTTATATAAAAATCTATTTTCAATAACACAATATACTATTATTCTACACTTTTATATACTTGTACTTTAAGTACATTTCCTTTTCAATGTTAGATTATGATTTCTAAATGACTGCTAACAAATCAATAAACAAATGTCATTAATGTCAAAGTGACACATGTTATTTAACTTTAAATTATCTTAAAAAATATATAAATATGTGTTTAATTAAGCATTTTATTTATATAATACTATGTCAGAAACATGCATTTAATTATATTTTCAAATAAATAAAAATAAAAAAAAATCATTTGCATTTTAGAAGACTTGAACTGGAAATGTACAAATGTATGTGTTACTTAAAGATAAAAAGGCAGACAGCTATCGCAGGCGGGGTGCAGTGGTGGTGTCGCAGGGCTCGGCGTATCCAGGGTAGTTTTGCGGATCCGGGTCGTAGCCCCACCGCGCCGCAGGGAGGACCGCGGAGCCCTGCGCCTTACTAGTTGACCGCCTCATGCAGTTCGGTTGTCCCCGCCCGCCTGCTGCCTGCTGATAGAATATTAATTTTTTAATCTATATTAATTAATATTTCCAATAGGATATTTAATACAATTGGAAAATTTAAGTATTACAAATATCATTCAAAATTATTATCAAATAAGCAAATAAGGAACTTGACAAATATTGGGATTTCATTACTTACAGATATTTAGGGCATTCAGATTAATTTAAATAATATTTTTCCAATAACAGTTTTACTAATTTTCACTTTATATAAAAATCTATTTTCAATAACACAATATACTATTATTCTACACTTTTATATACTTGTACTTTAAGTACATTTCCTTTTCAATGTTAGATTATGATTTCTAAATGACTGCTAACAAATCAATAAACAAATGTCATTAATGTCAAAGTGACACATGTTATTTAACTTTAAATTATCTTAAAAAATATATAAATATGTGTTTAATTAAGCATTTTATTTATATAATACTATGTCAGAAACATGCATTTAATTATATTTTCAAATAAATAAAAATAAAAAAAAATCATTTGCATTTTAGAAGACTTGAACTGGAAATGTACAAATGTATGTGTTACTTAAAGATAAAAAGGCAGACAGCTATCGCAGGCGGGGTGCAGTGGTGGTGTCGCAGGGCTCGGCGTATCCAGGGTAGTTTTGCGGATCCGGGTCGTAGCCCCACCGCGCCGCAGGGAGGACCGCGGAGCCCTGCGCCTTACTAGTTGTCCGCCTCATGCAGTTCGGTTGTCCCCGCCCGCCTGCTGCCTGCTGATAGAATATTAATTTTTTAATCTATATTAATTAATATTTCCAATAGGATATTTAATACAATTGGAAAATTTAAGTATTACAAATATCATTCAAAATTATTATCAAATAAGCAAATAAGGAACTTGACAAATATTGGGATTTCATTACTTACAGATATTTAGGGCATTCAGATTAATTTAAATAATATTTTTCCAATAACAGTTTTACTAATTTTCACTTTATATAAAAATCTATTTTCAATAACACAATATACTATTATTCTACACTTTTATATACTTGTACTTTAAGTACATTTCCTTTTCAATGTTAGATTATGATTTCTAAATGACTGCTAACAAATCAATAAACAAATGTCATTAATGTCAAAGTGACACATGTTATTTAACTTTAAATTATCTTAAAAAATATATAAATATGTGTTTAATTAAGCATTTTATTTATATAATACTATGTCAGAAACATGCATTTAATTATATTTTCAAATAAATAAAAATAAAAAAAAATCATTTGCATTTTAGAAGACTTGAACTGGAAATGTACAAATGTATGTGTTACTTAAAGATAAAAAGGCAGACAGCTATCGCAGGCGGGGTGCAGTGGTGGTGTCGCAGGGCTCGGCGTATGCAGGGTAGTTTTGCGGATCCGGGTCGTAGCCCCACCGCGCCGCAGGGAGGACCGCGGAGCCCTGCGCCTTACTAGTTGACCGCCTCATGCAGTTCGGTTGTCCCCGCCCGCCTGCTGCCTGCTGATAGAATATTAATTTTTTAATCTATATTAATTAATATTTCCAATAGGATATTTAATACAATTGGAAAATTTAAGTATTACAAATATCATTCAAAATTATTATCAAATAAGCAAATAAGGAACTTGACAAATATTGGGATTTCATTACTTACAGATATTTAGGGCATTCAGATTAATTTAAATAATATTTTTCTAATAACAGTTTTACTAATTTTCACTTTATATAAAAATCTATTTTCAATAACACAATATACTATTATTCTACACTTTTATATACTTGTACCTTAAGTACATTTCCTTTTCAATGTTAGATTATGATTTCTAAATGACTGCTAACAAATCAATAAACAAATGTCATTAATTTCAAAGTGACACATGTTATTTAACTTTAAATTATCTTAAAAAATATATAAATATGTGTTTAATTAAGCATTTTATTTATATAATACTATGTCAGAAACATGCATTTAATTATATTTTCAAATAAATAAAAATAAAAAAAAATCATTTGCATTTTAGAAGACTTGAACTGGAAATGTACAAATGTATGTGTTACTTAAAGATAAAAAGGCAGACAGCTATCGCAGGCGGGGTGCAGTGGTGGTGTCGCAGGGCTCGGCGTATCCAGGGTAGTTTTGCGGATCCGGGTCGTAGCCCCACCGCGCCGCAGGGAGGACCGCGGAGCCCTGCGCCTTACTAGTTGACCGCCTCATGCAGTTCGGTTGTCCCCGCCCGCCTGCTGCCTGCTGATAGAATATTAATTTTTTAATCTATATTAATTAATATTTCCAATAGGATATTTAATACAATTGGAAAATTTAAGTGTTACAAATATCATTCAAAATTATTATCAAATAAGCAAATAAGGAACTTGTCAAATATTGGGATTTCATTACTTACAGATATTTAGGGCATTCAGATTAATTTAAATAATATTTTTCCAATAACAGTTTTACTAATTTTCACTTTATATAAAAATCTATTTTCAATAACACAATATACTATTATTCTACACTTTTATATACTTGTACTTTAAGTACATTTCCTTTTCAATGTTAGATTATGATTTCTAAATGACTGCTAACAAATCAATAAACAAATGTCATTAATGTCAAAGTGACACATGTTATTTAACTTTAAATTATCTTAAAAAATATATAAATATGTGTTTAATTAAGCATTTTATTTATATAATACTATGTCAGAAACATGCATTTAATTATATTTTCAAATAAATAAAAATAAAAAAAAATCATTTGCATTTTAGAAGACTTGAACTGGAAATGTACAAATGTATGTGTTACTTAAAGATAAAAAGGCAGACAGCTATCGCAGGCGGGGTGCAGTGGTGGTGTCGCAGGGCTCGGCGTATCCAGGGTAGTTTTGCGGATCCGGGTCGTAGCCCCACCGCGCCGCAGGGAGGACCGCGGAGCCCTGCGCCTTACTAGTTGACCGCCTCATGCAGTTCGGTTGTCCCCGCCCGCCTGCTGCCTGCTGATAGAATATTAATTTTTTAATCTATATTAATTAATATTTCCAATAGGATATTTAATACAATTGGAAAATTTAAGTATTACAAATATCATTCAAAATTATTATCAAATAAGCAAATAAGGAACTTGACAAATATTGGGATTTCATTACTTACAGATATTTAGGGCATTCAGATTAATTTAAATAATATTTTTCCAATAACAGTTTTACTAATTTTCACTTTATATAAAAATCTATTTTCAATAACACAATATACTATTATTCTACACTTTTATATACTTGTACTTTAAGTACATTTCCTTTTCAATGTTAGATTATGATTTCTAAATGACTGCTAACAAATCAATAAACAAATGTCATTAATGTCAAAGTGACACATGTTATTTAACTTTAAATTATCTTAAAAAATATATAAATATGTGTTTAATTAAGCATTTTATTTATATAATACTATGTCAGAAACATGCATTTAATTATATTTTCAAATAAATAAAAATAAAAAAAAATCATTTGCATTTTAGAAGACTTGAACTGGAAATGTACAAATGTATGTGTTACTTAAAGATAAAAAGGCAGACAGCTATCGCAGGCGGGGTGCAGTGGTGGTGTCGCAGGGCTCGGCGTATCCAGGGTAGTTTTGCGGATCCGGGTCGTAGCCCCACCGCGCCGCAGGGAGGACCGCGGAGCCCTGCGCCTTACTAGTTGACCGCCTCATGCAGTTCGGTTGTCCCCGCCCGCCTGCTGCCTGCTGATAGAATATTAATTTTTTAATCTATATTAATTAATATTTCCAATAGGATATTTAATACAATTGGAAAATTTAAGTATTACAAATATCATTCAAAATTATTATCAAATAAGCAAATTAGGAACTTGACAAATATTGGGATTTCATTACTTACAGATATTTAGGGCATTCAGATTAATTTAAATAATATTTTTCCAATAACAGTTTTACTAATTTTCACTTTATATAAAAATCTATTTTCAATAACACAATATACTATTATTCTACACTTTTATATACTTGTACTTTAAGTACATTTCCTTTTCAATGTTAGATTATGATTTCTAAATGACTGCTAACAAATCAATAAACAAATGTCATTAATGTCAAAGTGACACATGTTATTTAACTTTAAATTATCTTAAAAAATATATAAATATGTGTTTAATTAAGCATTTTATTTATATAATACTATGTCAGAAACATGCATTTAATTATATTTTCAAATAAATAAAAATAAAAAAAAATCATTTGCATTTTAGAAGACTTGAACTGGAAATGTACAAATGTATGTGTTACTTAAAGATAAAAAGGCAGACAGCTATCGCAGGCGGGGTGCAGTGGTGGTGTCGCAGGGCTCGGCGTATCCAGGGTAGTTTTGCGGATCCGGGTCGTAGCCCCACCGCGCCGCAGGGAGGACCGCGGAGCCCTGCGCCTTACTAGTTGACCGCCTCATGCAGTTCGGTTGTCCCCGCCCGCCTGCTGCCTGCTGATAGAATATTAATTTTTTAATCTATATTAATTAATATTTCCAATAGGATATTTAATACAATTGGAAAATTTAAGTATTACAAATATCATTCAAAATTATTATCAAATAAGCAAATAAGGAACTTGACAAATATTGGGATTTCATTACTTACAGATATTTAGGGCATTCAGATTAATTTAAATAATATTTTTCCAATAACAGTTTTACTAATTTTCACTTTATATAAAAATCTATTTTCAATAACACAATATACTATTATTCTACACTTTTATATACTTGTACTTTAAGTACATTTCCTTTTCAATGTTAGATTATGATTTCTAAATAACTGCTAACAAATCAATAAACAAATGTCATTAATGTCAAAGTGACACATGTTATTTAACTTTAAATTATCTTAAAAAATATATAAATATGTGTTTAATTAAGCATTTTATTTATATAATACTATGTCAGAAACATGCATTTAATTATATTTTCAAATAAATAAAAATAAAAAAAAATCATTTGCATTTTGGAAGACTTGAACTGGAAATGTACAAATGTATGTGTTACTTAAAGATAAAAAGGCAGACAGCTATCGCAGGCGGGGTGCAGTGGTGGTGTCGCAGGGCTCGGCGTATCCAGGGTAGTTTTGCGGATCCGGGTCGTAGCCCCACCGCGCCGCAGGGAGGACCGCGGAGCCCTGCGCCTTACTAGTTGACCGCCTCATGCAGTTCGGTTGTCCCCGCCCGCCTGCTGCCTGCTGATAGAATATTAATTTTTTAATCTATATTAATTAATATTTCCAATAGGATATTTAATACAATTGGAAAATTTAAGTATTACAAATATCATTCAAAATTATTATCAAATAAGCAAATAAGGAACTTGACAAATATTGGGATTTCATTACTTACAGATATTTAGGGCATTCAGATTAATTTAAATAATATTTTTCCAATAACAGTTTTACTAATTTTCACTTTATATAAAAATCTATTTTCAATAACACAATATACTATTATTCTACACTTTTATATACTTGTACTTTAAGTACATTTCCTTTTCAATGTTAGATTATGATTTCTAAATGACTGCTAACAAATCAATAAACAAATGTCATTAATGTCAAAGTGACACATGTTATTTAACTTTAAATTATCTTAAAAAATATATAAATATGTGTTTAATTAAGCATTTTATTTATATAATACTATGTCAGAAACATGCATTTAATTATATTTTCAAATAAATAAAAATAAAAAAAAATCATTTGCATTTTAGAAGACTTGAACTGGAAATGTACAAATGTATGTGTTACTTAAAGATAAAAAGGCAGACAGCTATCGCAGGCGGGGTGCAGTGGTGGTGTCGCAGGGCTCGGCGTATCCAGGGTAGTTTTGCGGATCCGGGTCGTAGCCCCACCGCGCCGCAGGGAGGACCGCGGAGCCCTGCGCCTTACTAGTTGACCGCCTCATGCAGTTCGGTTGTCCCCGCCCGCCTGCTGCCTGCTGATAGAATATTAATTTTTTAATCTATATTAATTAATATTTCCAATAGGATATTTAATACAATTGGAAAATTTAAGTATATACAAATATCATTCAAAATTATTATCAAATAAGCAAATAAGGAACTTGACAAATATTGGGATTTCATTACTTACAGATATTTAGGGCATTCAGATTAATTTAAATAATATTTTTCCAATAACAGTTTTACTAATTTTCACTTTATATAAAAATCTATTTTCAATAACACAATATACTATTATTCTACACTTTTATATACTTGTACTTTAAGTACATTTCCTTTTCAATGTTAGATTATGATTTCTAAATGACTGCTAACAAATCAATAAACAAATGTCATTAATGTCAAAGTGACACATGTTATTTAACTTTAAATTATCTTAAAAAATATATAAATATGTGTTTAATTAAGCATTTTATTTATATAATACTATGTCAGAAACATGCATTTAATTATATTTTCAAATAAATAAAAATAAAAAAAAATCATTTGCATTTTAGAAGACTTGAACTGGAAATGTACAAATGTATGTGTTACTTAAAGATAAAAAGGCAGACAGCTATCGCAGGCGGGGTACAGTGGTGGTGTCGCAGGGCTCGGCGTATCCAGGGTAGTTTTGCGGATCCGGGTCGTAGCCCCACCGCGCCGCAGGGAGGACCGCGGAGCCCTGCGCCTTACTAGTTGACCGCCTCATGCAGTTCGGTTGTCCCCGCCCGCCTGCTGCCTGCTGATAGAATATTAATTTTTTAATCTATATTAATTAATATTTCCAATAGGATATTTAATACAATTGGAAAATTTAAGTATTACAAATATCATACAAAATTATTATCAAATAAGCAAATAAGGAACTTGACAAATATTGGGATTTCATTACTTACAGATATTTAGGGCATTCAGATTAATTTAAATAATATTTTTCCAATAACAGTTTTACTAATTTTCACTTTATATAAAAATCTATTTTCAATAACACAATATACTATTATTCTACACTTTTATATACTTGTACTTTAAGTACATTTCCTTTTCAATGTTAGATTATGATTTCTAAATGACTGCTAACAAATCAATAAACAAATGTCATTAATGTCAAAGTGACACATGTTATTTAACTTTAACTTATCTTAAAAAATATATAAATATGTGTTTAATTAAGCATTTTATTTATATAATACTATGTCAGAAACATGCATTTAATTATATTTTCAAATAAATAAAAATAAAAAAAAATCATTTGCATTTTAGAAGACTTGAACTGGAAATGTACAAATGTATGTGTTACTTAAAGATAAAAAGGCAGACAGCTATCGCAGGCGGGGTGCAGTGGTGGTGTCGCAGGGCTCGGCGTATCCAGGGTAGTTTTGCGGATCCGGGTCGTAGCCCCACCGCGCCGCAGGGAGGACCGCGGAGCCCTGCGCCTTACTAGTTGACCGCCTCATGCAGTTCGGTTGTCCCCGCCCGCCTGCTGCCTGCTGATAGAATATTAATTTTTTAATCTATATTAATTAATATTTCCAATAGGATATTTAATACAATTGGAAAATTTAAGTATTACAAATATCATTCAAAATTATTATCAAATAAGCAAATAAGGAACTTGACAAATATTGGGATTTCATTACTTACAGATATTTAGGGCATTCAGATTAATTTAAATAATATTTTTCCAATAACAGTTTTACTAATTTTCACTTTATATAAAAATCTATTTTCAATAACACAATATACTATTATTCTACACTTTTATATACTTGTACTTTAAGTACATTTCCTTTTCAATGTTAGATTATGATTTCTAAATGACTGCTAACAAATCAATAAACAAATGTCATTAATGTCAAAGTGACACATGTTATTTAACTTTAAATTATCTTAAAAAATATATAAATATGTGTTTAATTAAGCATTTTATTTATATAATACTATGTCAGAAACATGCATTTAATTATATTTTCAAATAAATAAAAATAAAAAAAAATCATTTGCATTTTAGAAGACTTGAACTGGAAATGTACAAATGTATGTGTTACTTAAAGATAAAAAGGCAGACAGCTATCGCAGGCGGGGTGCAGTGGTGGTGTCGCAGGGCTCGGCGTATCCAGGGTAGTTTTGCGGATCCGGGTCGTAGCCCCACCGCGCCGCAGGGAGGACCGCGGAGCCCTGCGCCTTACTAGTTGACCGCCTCATGCAGTTCGGTTGTCCCCGCCCGCCTGCTGCCTGCTGATAGAATATTAATTTTTTAATCTATATTAATTAATATTTCCAATAGGATATTTAATACAATTGGAAAATTTAAGTATTACAAATATCATTCAAAATTATTATCAAATAAGCAAATAAGGAACTTGACAAATATTGGGATTTCATTACTTACAGATATTTAGGGCATTCAGATTAATTTAAATAATATTTTTCCAATAACAGTTTTACTTATTTTCACTTTATGTAAAAATCTATTTTCAATAACACAATATACTATTATTCTACACTTTTATATACTTGTACTTTAAGTACATTTCCTTTTCAATGTTAGATTATGATTTCTAAATGACTGCTAACAAATCAATAAACAAATGTCATTAATGTCAAAGTGACACATGTTATTTAACTTTAACTTATCTTAAAAAATATATAAATATGTGTTTAATTAAGCATTTTATTTATATAATACTATGTCAGAAACATGCATTTAATTATATTTTCAAATAAATAAAAATAAAAAAAAATCATTTGCATTTTAGAAGACTTGAACTGGAAATGTACAAATGTATGTGTTACTTAAAGATAAAAAGGCAGACAGCTATCGCAGGCGGGGTGCAGTGGTGGTGTCGCAGGGCTCGGCGTATCCAGGGTAGTTTTGCGGATCCGGGTCGTAGCCCCACCGCGCCGCAGGGAGGACCGCGGAGCCCTGCGCCTTACTAGTTGACCGCCTCATGCAGTTCGGTTGTCCCCGCCCGCCTGCTGCCTGCTGATAGAATATTAATTTTTTAATCTATATTAATTAATATTTCCAATAGGATATTTAATACAATTGGAAAATTTAAGTATTACAAATATCATTCAAAATTATTATCAAATAAGCAAATAAGGAACTTGACAAATATTGGGATTTCATTACTTACAGATATTTAGGGCATTCAGATTAATTTAAATAATATTTTTCCAATAACAGTTTTACTAATTTTCACTTTATATAAAAATCTATTTTCAATAACACAATATACTATTATTCTACACTTTTATATACTTGTACTTTAAGTACATTTCCTTTTCAATGTTAGATTATGATTTCTAAATGACTGCTAACAAATCAATAAACAAATGTCATTAATGTCAAAGTGACACATGTTATTTAACTTTAAATTATCTTAAAAAATATATAAATATGTGTTTAATTAAGCATTTTATTTATATAATACTATGTCATAAACATGCATTTAATTATATTTTCAAATAAATAAAAATAAAAAAAAATCATTTGCATTTTAGAAGACTTGAACCGGAAATGTACAAATGTATGTGTTACTTAAAGATAAAAAGGCAGACAGCTATCGCAGGCGGGGTGCAGTGGTGGTGTCATTCAAAATTATTATCAAATAAGTGTTAGAATGAACCTTTTATTTGTTTAATTACACATTAAACACACAACACATTTACTTATAAATCGTTATATTCTTTGAAATATCAAATGACACATCATTATCACACACAAAACATTATTCTCCAACGGTCACTTAATTATTTATCCTGTAAATAAAATATAACAACTCGGCCTTCCTGACAGATATGTCGACCCGACATATGAAAATAACAAAATACAAACATTATGAAGTTTAAATATGAAACATTTAATTTTTAGGTATTATTTTTAGTCTGTCCATACATATAACTCCTTCGTATGGTCTTGAACTTTGTTGCTTCTGTTCTTACCAGTACAAGATCTCCAACTTGTACTCGTCGACCTTCTTTTCTGTTCTTGTCAAATTGTTCTTGACTTGCTTCTTCCTCTTCATCTTGATTGTCTTCTACTTCTTGGCTAGCCTGATCTTCATCTTCTTCAGGTTCTTCGTCTGCTTCTTCTTCGCTGGCTTGTACTTCTTCACTTACTTGCTGTTCTTCTTCTTCCTCTTCTTCTTGCTCTGCACTGACTTGGTCTTCCTCATCATCTTCTTCTTCTTCATGTTCATCGTGCTCTTCGTCATGGTCTTCATCATGTTCATCGTCATGTTCGTCATGATCTTCTTCTTCTATACTTGCATGTTCTTCTTCACTGCCTTCGTGTTCTTCGTGTTCGTCGTGATCATCATGATCATCTAATGCTGCGTGATGATCATCTTCTTCATGAGCATTGAATGATTCGTCTATCCATCCATCGAACACTTTGGCAAACCTTGATTCTTGTTGTTGTATATCCAAATCAGTAAGTCCTCTCTTCTCAATGAAGATCATGCCAATTAGAACCGCTATGATGGAAAGTAAGACGAAGAAAACAAGTTTAGCACAGATGCCTCCCCCTGTCCCATGGTCATTGTAGACATGTATGTTGAAGTCTTCGTTTCCAGTTGGAGCTGCCGCTGCTTGTATCACAGGTTCTTCTTGTCCTGGTGCATCCTTACTGGAACTTTCTTCTTTCTCTGCTTCTTCTTGCTGCTCAGCTTCTTCCCTCAAGGCTTCTTCTTCTCCTGCTGTATTATCCACAACTTCTTCTTCTTCATTATTGTCCTCATCAGCTGCTGCAGCTTTTGCACTTTCTTCTTCAAAAATTTCGTTCTCTCTGGAAACATTTTCATCGTCAGCCTGATCATCATCAGCTGCTTCTTCTTCATCTTCTTCAACATGATCATTTTCTATGGCAGTATCATCCTCATTTTCAGCGTTATCATTATCATCATCATCATCTGCTTCGGCAGTGTTATCGTCGTCATCATTAGCTTGATCTTCTTGGTTGTCTTCTTCATTGCTTACTTGATTGTCTTCATCAGCGGCTTCATCTTCTTCGTCGGCAGTTTCTTCAATTATTTGAGTTTCTTCCTCCTCCTCACATAATTCTTGATTTGTTAATTTAGTTTCAACGGTAATATGTCCTAAATAATTGTTTGGTACATTCACTGATTCTGTAGCTGTCAATATAGTTTTCATTTCTTCACTGGCTTCACTAATTGGAAGTTCATCTTCGATACATTGCACCTCCAAACTATTTGGTTTACTTATTATCATGACATGTTTTTGCTCTGTATAAGGATGTCCAACAATTAAAGGAATTGTCTGAGTTTCATTTGGGACAACGTGAATTGTTACTTTAGCTGACACGTTATCAATTGTTAATGTAGCAGTAAATAATCCTAAAGGATACACTACACCTTTTCCATAGCCTATTAGAGGTTCGGTGCCGCATTCGTAATAGGAGAAATTAAAATTTTTGACATCATCCACTCTCATAGCACAGCAACTACTTCCTAAATCTATATAACATTTTATTTCTTTGTTATTCAAAAATGCATTTTTAAAATATTTAGTATGAGTGTCTCTTTCTTTTAAAACATTTAGTACGGCATTTGATGTACTGGTAACTCGGACTGCGTCATTGGAATTGTTCATTTTTTTATTTAATTTTAATAAGCAATTTCTAGCAAAATGTCCCTTTTCATTACATTTGAAACAAGTAATGTCATTGAATTTATTTCTATTAATGTTTTCCATATTTGAATTATTTTCTTTTTGTCCTAATTTTTGTTGAAGTGTGTCAGGATTATATTTTGGATTATATGTCTTGTTGATTATAAATTTTGACCCAGTCTTAAGATCAGGTAATAACTGATTCACCTTTGCATATCTGCTTAACGGACCAAGGTAATCACGAAATCTTGAATTATTTAATCCGTGAACAATCCATTCTATTGTTTCGCTTTCTGACATGTTACATTTATTGCACTTAGCTAATTTTTCGAAATAATATTCTACAATATTTTGATTGGTTCGCCATTTATAATTTTGAGCTTCCAATCTAATGCTAATTTTACTCTCTTCAACACCAAAAGTATCTTTTAAAAGTTCGGTCCAATCATTCCATGTTCTAACTTTATCAGGTAGACTGTCTCTCCATGTTTTTGCCACTCCTGATAATTTAGATAACGCGAAATGTTTTATTGCAATTTCATCCCAGTTATATAGTTCTCCAAATGATTCGATTTTCTCTATCCATCTATTTATATTTATTGTTTCTTTTACCGGATCATACTCTGGTAGTACTTGATGAACGTTTTGAAATATTCTTGGTTCTAAATCCTCTTGTGGCATGATTAATATTCTGTTCTCTCGCTTATCAACCAAAATTATTCAGTATTCAGTTTGCAAATTCAGTATCTCACTGACAGACTTGCCTTCCGTCGAATACTAGTCGCCTCTTGATTGAAAATTGGGGTATTTATCCCACTTCTGATGTTAGAATGAACCTTTTATTTGTTTAATTACACATTAAACACACAACACATTTACTTATAAATCGTTATATTCTTTGAAATATCAAATGACACATCATTATCACACACAAAACATTATTCTCCAACGGTCACTTAATTATTTATCCTGTAAATAAAATATAACATAAGCAAATAAGGAACTTGACAAATATTGGGATTTCATTACTTGCAGATATTTAGGGCATTCAGATTAATTTAAATAATATTTTTCCAATAACAGTTTTACTAATTTTCACTTTATATAAAAATCTATTTTCAATAACACAATATACTATTATTCTACACTTTTATATACTTGTACTTTAAGTACATTTCCTTTTCAATGTTAGATTATGATTTCTAAATGACTGCTAACAAATCAATAAACAAATGTCATTAATGTCAAAGTGACACATGTTATTTAACTTTAAATTATCTAAAAAATATATAAATATGTGTTTAATTAAGCATTTTATTTATATAATACTATGTCAGAAACATGCATTTAATTATATTTTCAAATAAATAAAAATAAAAAAAAATCATTTGCATTTTAGAAGACTTGAACTGGAAATGTACAAATGTATGTGTTACTTAAAGATAAAAAGGCAGACAGCTATCGCAGGCGGGGTGCAGTGGTGGTGTCGCAGGGCTCGGCGTATCCAGGGTAGTTTTGCGGATCCGGGTCGTAGCCCCACCGCGCCGCAGGGAGGACCGCGGAGCCCTGCGCCTTACTAGTTGACCGCCTCATGCAGTTCGGTTGTCCCCGCCCGCCTGCTGCCTGCTGATAGAATAATAATTTTTTAATCTATATTAATTAATATTTCCAATAGGATATTTAATACAATTGGAAAATTTAAGTATTACAAATATCATTCAAAATTATTATCAAATAAGCAAATAAGGAACTTGACAAATATTGGGATTTCATTACTTACAGATATTTAGGGCATTCAGATTAATTTAAATAATATTTTTCCAATAACAGTTTTACTAATTTTCACTTTATATAAAAATCTATTTTCAATAACACAATATACTATTATTCTACACTTTTATATACTTGTACTTTAAGTACATTTCCTTTTCAATGTTAGATTAAGATTTCTAAATGACTGCTAACAAATCAATAAACAAATGTCATTAATGTCAAAGTGACACATGTTATTTAACTTTAAATTATCTTAAAAAATATATAAATATGTGTTTAATTAAGCATTTTATTTATATAATACTATGTCAGAAACATGCATTTAATTATATTTTCAAATAAATAAAAATAAAAAAAAATCATTTGCATTTTAGAAGACTTGAACTGGAAATGTACAAATGTATGTGTTACTTAAAGATAAAAAGGCAGACAGCTATCGCAGGCGGGGTGCAGTGGTGGTGTCGCAGGGCTCGGCGTATCCAGGGTAGTTTTGCGGATCCGGGTCGTAGCCTCACCGCGCCGCAGGGAGGACCGCGGAGCCCTGCGCCTTACTAGTTGACCGCCTCATGCAGTTCGGTTGTCCCCGCCCGCCTGCTGCCTGCTGATAGAATATTAATTTTTTAATCTATATTAATTAATATTTCCAATAGGATATTTAATACAATTGGAAAATTTAAGTATTACAAATATCATTCAAAATTATTATCAAATAAGCAAATAAGGAACTTGACAAATATTGGGATTTCATTACTTACAGACATTTAGGGCATTCAGATTAATTTAAATAATATTTTTCCAATAACAGTTTTACTAATTTTCACTTTATATAAAAATCTATTTTCAATAACACAATATACTATTATTCTACACTTTTATATACTTGTACTTTAAGTACATTTCCTTTTCAATGTTAGATTATGATTTCTAAATGACTGCTAACAAATTAATAAACAAATGTCATTAATGTCAAAGTGACACATGTTATTTAACTTTAAATTATCTAAAAAATATATAAATATGTGTTTAATTAAGCATTTTATTTATATAATACTATGTCAGAAACATGCATTTAATTATATTTTCAAATAAATAAAAATAAAAAAAAATCATTTGCATTTTAGAAGACTTGAACTGGAAATGTACAAATGTATGTGTTACTTAAAGATAAAAAGGCAGACAGCTATCGCAGGCGGGGTGCAGTGGTGGTGTCGCAGGGCTCGGCGTATCCAGGGTAGTTTTGCGGATCCGGGTCGTAGCCCCACCGCGCCGCAGGGAGGACCGCGGAGCCCTGCGCCTTACTAGTTGACCGCCTCATGCAGTTCGGTTGTCCCCGCCCGCCTGCTGCCTGCTGATAGAATAATAATTTTTTAATCTATATTAATTAATATTTCCAATAGGATATTTAATACAATTGGAAAATTTAAGTATTACAAATATCATTCAAAATTATTATCAAATAAGCAAATAAGGAACTTGACAAATATTGGGATTTCATTACTTACAGATATTTAGGGCATTCAGATTAATTTAAATAATATTTTTCCAATAACAGTTTTACTAATTTTCACTTTATATAAAAATCTATTTTCAATAACACAATATACTATTATTCTACACTTTTATATACTTGTACTTTAAGTACATTTCCTTTTCAATGTTAGATTATGATTTCTAAATGACTGCTAACAAATCAATAAACAAATGTCATTAATGTCAAAGTGACACATGTTATTTAACTTTAAATTATCTTAAAAAATATATAAATATGTGTTTAATTAAGCATTTTATTTATATAATACTATGTCAGAAACATGCATTTAATTATATTTTCTAATAAATAAAAATAAAAAAAAATCATTTGCATTTTAGAAGACTTGAACTGGAAATGTACAAATGTATGTGTTACTTAAAGATAAAAAGGCAGACAGCTATCGCAGGCGGGGTGCAGTGGTGGTGTCGCAGGGCTCGGCGTATCCAGGGTAGTTTTGCGGATCCGGGTCGTAGCCCCACCGCGCCGCAGGGAGGACCGCGGAGCCCTGCGCCTTACTAGTTGACCGCCTCATGCAGTTCGGTTGTCCCCGCCCGCCTGCTGCCTGCTGATAGAATATTAATTTTTTAATCTATATTAATTAATATTTCCAATAGGATATTTAATACAATTGGAAAATTTAAGTATTACAAATATCATTCAAAATTATTATCAAATAAGCAAATAAGGAACTTGACAAATATTGGGATTTCATTACTTACAGATATTTAGGGCATTCAGATTAATTTAAATAATATTTTTCCAATAACAGTTTTACTAATTTTCACTTTATATAAAAATCTATTTTCAATAACACAATATACTATTATTCTACACTTTTATATACTTGTACTTTAAGTACATTTCCTTTTCAATGTTAGATTATGATTTCTAAATGACTGCTAACAAATCAATAAACAAATGTCATTAATGTCAAAGTGACACATGTTATTTAACTTTAAATTATCTTAAAAAATATATAAATATGTGTTTAATTAAGCATTTTATTTATATAATACTATGTCAGAAACATGCATTTAATTATATTTTCAAATAAATAAAAATAAAAAAAAATCATTTGCATTTTAGAAGACTTGAACTGGAAATGTACAAATGTATGTGTTACTTAAAGATAAAAAGGCAGACAGCTATCGCAGGCGGGGTGCAGTGGTGGTGTCGCAGGGCTCGGCGTATCCAGGGTAGTTTTGCGGATCCGGGTCGTAGCCCCACCGCGCCGCAGGGAGGACCGCGGAGCCCTGCGCCTTACTAGTTGACCGCCTCATGCAGTTCGGTTGTCCCCGCCCGCCTGCTGCCTGCTGATAGAATATTAATTTTTTAATCTATATTAATTAATATTTCCAATAGGATATTTAATACAATTGGAAAATTTAAGTATTACAAATATCATTCAAAATTATTATCAAATAAGCAAATAAGGAACTTGACAAATATTGGGATTTCATTACTTACAGATATTTAGGGCATTCAGATTAATTTAAATAATATTTTTCCAATAACAGTTTTACTAATTTTCACTTTATATAAAAATCTATTTTCAATAACACAATATACTATTATTCTTGTTGAAATATTATGTTAGTGTGACATCTATGATTTAAACCATATTATTAAAGATAGTTATGTTAGCCTTGAAGAAGGAGATGATATAAAAAATTGTAGTAGGTTATTGTTGATTGTTTTGTGATATAGAATAAAATAATAAATGTGACAGATATTAAGTTGATGTGTATTATTCAAATGATATTAAAGTATATCAATATCTTAACATGGTAGCAGAGGTCCGTAGTTAAAGGAGTTAAAGAATTGAAATAAAATAAAGAAGAACGTGTTTTTCAAGAAAAAAAAAATGGACAGCAAAAGTGATATTTGCATTCCGAAGTTTGAAGGAATTGACTACCAAAAATGGAAATTTCGATTGAAACTATTTTTAGAAATGAAAGGATGTGCAACATGTATACAAGAAGAACCTGATAGTACAAATGCAGAGAAACTGAGAGCAGAAATAAGAGCAAGAAATTACATTGTATCAAGCGTAGACAATGTACAGTTAGATTTAATTATTCATGAAACATCAGCCAAGAAAATGATTGATAAATTTGATAGTTTATATAGTGGACAAAATGGAGCATTACGAGTCCTTGCAAAAAAGAAAGTTATGGAAATGAAATTTCCAGAAAATGAAGATCCAACAGAATTTCTCAACAAGTTTGAAGCATGTCTGAATGAATTAAAAAATGCAGGTGAACATCTCAATAAAGAAGATGAAATGCACTACCTACTAGCAAAATTACCATCAAGTTTATCTCACATTGGTGATGTCATTGACTGTCTCCCTGAAATAAACAAAAACATCGAGTACATAAAAAATAAAATAATGCTGGACTACAAGAAAAAATCTAGTGATGTTGATAATGTAGGAGGCATAGGAAAAACAGAAATATTTAAAACGAGTATAGTAAATGCTAACTATAATAAGAAAAACTTTAATAACTCCAATCGTAATAGTAACAGAAATGAAATAAATAGTAATGGTAATTCGTACAGAAATTCCAATTACAGACAGAATTCTAATAATTCGTCAAATAATAAAAGCAACATTCAATGCTTCAAGTGTGGAAAATATGGACATGTTCAGAGATTTTGCAGATTAAATAACGTCAACACGAGAGGTGGACATCTGGGCTACAAGTTTTCAAGATTCAACTCCGGACATTCGAGATTTGCAAACAATACAAATGTGGAAGAAAAGTCTCTTAATTCTTTTCATATTCAAGTTCTTTCAAGTGAAACCGTTCAAGCTGAAGATTCATCATCATCAACAAATGTCAAATGGCTGTTAGATTCCGCATGCACAGATCACATAGTAATGTCAAAGGAATACCTAAGTAACTATATTGAAATAAATAAAAATAATATTAAGGTAATAGTAGGAGATGGCTTTGCATTAGATGCTATAGCTGTAGGTGAAGTAAATGCAAATTTCAAATTAGATAATAATTATGTCAAAGTTAGAATTAAAAATGTATATTGTGTACCTCATATCAAGAAAAATTTACTTAGTGTATCGAGAATAACAGAACAATGTAATAGTATCTTATATAATTTAGATTATGCTGATATTTTTAATGATAAAAATGAATTTGTAGTTAGGGCTAAGAAACAGGGTAATTTATATGTAATTAATAGCGAAGTTGATACTGCAAATGTAACTGCAGAAGCTAATTTCAATTCAAATGTTAAAGCAATGACAAAGAAAGAAAAATGGCACAGAATTTTAGGGCATGTAAACTTTAAAGATTTAAAGAAGTTATGTACAGAAAAAATAATTACAGGTTTACCAGAAAAGTTGGAAAATGATTATTTAAAATGTGAAATATGTTTGAAGAACAAAATGAGAAATTTACCATACCGGAATGAAAGAAGAAGAGCTACAGATATTTTGGAAATTGTGCATTCTGACGTGAACGGACCCATACAACAAGAAGGATATCGTGGAGAAAAATATTTCATCACGTTCATTGATGATTACAGTCGTATGGCCAAAGTATATACTATGAGACACAAAGGAGAAACTTTCGAATGTTTCGAAGCATTCTACAATCAAGTGACAAATTTAACAGGAAAAAATATTAAAGAATTTCGTTGTGATAACGGTCGCGAATATTTAAATCAAAAATTTTATGCACTTGCTCGAGAAAAAGGTTTTACTATTCGTACTTGTCCTCCGTATACACCAGAATTGAACGGAGTAGCAGAGAGATATAACAGAACTATAATGGACAGAGCTAGGTGCCTAATGGAAGAAGCTGGAATGGAAAAAAAGTATTGGCCAGAATGTATTGAAACGGCTCAGTACATAGGTAATCGACTTTTAACAAACACTCATGAAAGAAAGACACCATATGAATTGTTCTTTAAAGAAAAACCAGATATTTCAAATTTGCGTATGTATGGTAGTACTGTATTCGTTCGAATTCCAGAACAAAAAAGAACAGGAAAATTCAGTCCTAAATCAGAGAAAGGAATACTAGTTGGTTTTAGTAATGTTGGTTATCGGATATTAATCCAAGGAAAAGTCATAGTTAGTAGAAATGTGCAGTTTATAGAGCACGATACAAGTAGAATATACTTACCAGATGAAGAAAATGATGATTATATTAATGTGGACAACAGTGAAGATACAAAGGAGGAAATTATTTCAAATAAAAGCGAAGCATCTACCCCAGAAAAAGAAATAAACAACGGAAGACCAAAACGAAATATTAAATTGCCATCAAGATTTCAAGATCACATTGTTTATGTAAATTACACTAATGTTATAGCACCACAAACATACGATGAAGCAATAAACTGTAATGAATCTAAAAAATGGAAGAGAGCTATGCAAGAAGAATATAACAGTTTAATGGAAAATAGTACATGGCAAATTGTTGATACTCCAAAGGAAAAACAAATAATCGATGTAAAATGGATTTATTGTATTAAACCAAATGGTAAATTTAAAGCACGATTAGTCGCTAGAGGCTTTCAACAAGAAACTAATTTAGATGAAGATATTTATTCACCAGTAGCACGAATGGTAACCTTAAAAACTCTTTTATCAATTTGTTGTAAGCATGGTTGGTCAATACAACAAATGGATGTTGAAACAGCGTTTTTAAATGGAGAAATAAACTCTGAAGTATATATTTATCAACCAAAAGGATTTGAGACAGAAACAAACAAAGTATGTAGATTGAAAAAGGCTCTATATGGTTTAAGAGAGAGTCCTAGACAATGGTATGAATGTTTCAATCAATATATGAAATCAATGCAATTTTCAAATTCTAAACATGACAATTGTCTATACTATGGAACTATTAATGGAAAGAAAGTATATTTAATTTTATATGTTGACGATCTACTTATTTGTTCAGAAGATGAAAATGCAATAAAAACTCATAAATCAAGATTATGTAGTAAATTTAAAATGAAAGATATGGGCAAAATTAGTAACTATTTAGGCATTGAAATCGAATATGATCAAGAGAATAGAAAAATGTCTATGTGTCAAACAAAATACATTGAATCACTAGCTGAAAAATATCGGATTAAAGAAGGAAAAAGATATCATATACCTATGGAACAAAATTTGAAACTAGAAAAGGCAGAAACTGAGGATTCATCTATTAAATATCGAAACTTAATAGGAGCTTTATTGTATATTAGTAATGGAACAAGACCTGACGTATCATATTCTGTAAATTACTTAAGTCGTTTCCAAAATTGTTATGATACTACTCATTATAATTATGCACTAAGAATTTTAAAATATTTATATGGAACAGCTAAATATAAGCTACATTATAACGCAGAAGATGATATTACCATGGATTGTTATGTAGATGCAGATTGGGCTGCAGATATAATTGATAGAAAATCGACAACTGGAATTGTTATCAGAGTATTTGGAAATGTTATTCTTTGGAAATCACAAAAACAGAAAATAGTATCCAGAGCATCAACTCATGCAGAATATTATGCATTAGCCAATGCAGTTGAAGAAATTTTATTTTTGATAGGAATATTAAATGAATGTAATATTAAAGTTAATAAACCTGTACAAATATACGAAGACAACTCAGGGGCAATATGTTTAGCTAATCACGGTTTATTTTCTAAAAACTCAAAACATATTGATGTATCTTTTCATTTTGTGTCAGATTATGTTAAAGAAAAAATCATTAAAATAGTTAAAGTTTCAAGTGAAGATAATATAGCGGATATCTTTACCAAATCATTAGGTAGATTTAAGTTTGAAATGTTCCGAAATTTGTTAAATATAAATTAGTTTACTTTAGATGTAAGTATTTTATGTAACATTATTTATATTTAAAAATATGGCTTAAATCAAGGAGGGGTGTTGAAATATTATGTTAGTGTGACATCTATGATTTAAACCATATTATTAAAGATAGTTATGTTAGCCTTGAAGAAGGAGATGATATAAAAAATTGTAGTAGGTTATTGTTGATTGTTTTGTGATATAGAATAAAATAATAAATGTGACAGATATTAAGTTGATGTGTATTATTCAAATGATATTAAAGTATATCAATATCTTAACAATTCTACACTTTTATATACTTGTACTTTAAGTACATTTCCTTTTCAATGTTAGATTATGATTTCTAAATGACTGCTAACAAATCAATAAACAAATGTCATTAATGTCAAAGTGACACATGTTATTTAACTTTAAATTATCTTAAAAAATATATAAATATGTGTTTAATTAAGCATTTTATTTATATAATACTATGTCAGAAACATGCATTTAATTATATTTTCAAATAAATAAAAATAAAAAAAAATCATTTGCATTTTAGAAGACTTGAACTGGAAATGTACAAATGTATGTGTTACTTAAAGATAAAAAGGCAGACAGCTATCGCAGGCGGGGTGCAGTGGTGGTGTCGCAGGGCTCGGCGTATCCAGGGTAGTTTTGCGGATCCGGGTCGTAGCCCCACCGCGCCGCAGGGAGGACCGCGGAGCCCTGCGCCTTACTAGTTGACCGCCTCATGCAGTTCGGTTGTCCCCGCCCGCCTGCTGCCTGCTGATAGAATATTAATTTTTTAATCTATATTAATTAATATTTCCAATAGGATATTTAATACAATTGGAAAATTTAAGTATTACAAATATCATTCAAAATTATTATCAAATAAGCAAATAAGGAACTTGACAAATATTGGGATTTCATTACTTACAGATATTTAGGGCATTCAGATTAATTTAAATAATATTTTTCCAATAACAGTTTTACTAATTTTCACTTTATATAAAAATCTATTTTCAATAACACAATATACTATTATTCTACACTTTTATATACTTGTACTTTAAGTACATTTCCTTTTCAATGTTAGATTATGATTTCTAAATGACTGCTAACAAATCAATAAACAAATGTCATTAATGTCAAAGTGACACATGTTATTTAACTTTAAATTATCTAAAAAATATATAAATATGTGTTTAATTAAGCATTTTATTTATATAATACTATGTCAGAAACATGCATTTAATTATATTTTCAAATAAATAAGAATAAAAAAAAATCATTTGCATTTTAAAAGACTTGAACTGGAAATGTACAAATGTATGTGTTACTTAAAGATAAAAAGGCAGACAGCTATCGCAGGCGGGGTGCAGTGGTGGTGTCGCAGGGCTCGGCGTATCCAGGGTAGTTTTGCGGATCCGGGTCGTAGCCCCACCGCGCCGCAGGGAGGACCGCGGAGCCCTGCGCCTTACTAGTTGACCGCCTCATGCAGTTCGGTTGTCCCCGCCCGCCTGCTGCCTGCTGATAGAATATTAATTTTTTAATCTATATTAATTAATATTTCCAATAGGATATTTAATACAATTGGAAAATTTAAGTATTACAAATATCATTCAAAATTATTATCAAATAAGCAAATAAGGAACTTGACAAATATTGGGATTTCATTACTTACAGATATTTAGGGCATTCAGATTAATTTAAATAATATTTTTCCAATAACAGTTTTACTAATTTTCACTTTATATAAAAATCTATTTTTAATAACACAATATACTATTATTCTACACTTTTATATACTTGTACTTTAAGTACATTTCCTTTTCAATGTTAGATTATGATTTCTAAATGACTGCTAACTGTTGTAGTAATACAAATAAAATGTTTTGTTATGTATTTTTTAGTACATATCTAGAGTCACATATATTTTGATTTTTTTTAGTTGTTCTGTCAGTTATATGTTTTGACATTGTGATTTATAATTATGTAATAAATTGTGTTTAAGTTCAGTTCGTTTTTATTATTTGTTCACTATTTGTTAGATAACTTCATCAGGTTATGGGCCCAGTGTGCTTGAAAACAAACAGATAAGTGAACAAATAGTTGTAGATTCAAAAAAAGTCATTTGGTGTCTAGAAAATTTTTGTCGAGTCACTGATATATTTTTGAGACTTTTAGTCATTGTTAAGATATGGCAGATTTAAAAGTTCAAATTGACAAGTTGACTGGCAGCGAAAATTGGACCAAATGGAAGCATCAAATAGGATTATTGTTAAAATGTCACGGACTCGAGAAAATTGTCAACGGCCAAGAAGAACGACCCGAGTTAACAAGTAACGCCACCGGGGACCAAATAAAGAAACTTGTAGACTTTGAGAAGAATGACGCCCATGCACAGTTACTAATCACAAATTCGTTGACAGACGAAGTATACAATATGTTGGGCGTAGTGCAATCTTCTAGTGATGCGTGGAAACGTCTATTATCCATTTACGAACAAAGTTCGGGACATCGGTTAGATCGACTGGCGGAGAAATTTTTTGCTGCGAAAAAAGATTCGAGCGTCGGAATCATGGAGCATATCTCAGCGATGCAGAGAGATTTTCATGATTTAAATGATGAAATGAAACGGCAGTTGCAGGTAGATTTGCCGGAGCAACTTTTGATGTTACGAATTACATCAACGTTGCCAGCCGATTATAATAACTTTCGTCAAGTGTGGGAAGCAACGGCGTTGAGTGACAGAACAATGGACAAATTAATAGAACGGCTGCGAATGACAGAAATGCATGATTCGGGAGAGAAGAATTCCAAGGCATTTGTTGCAAAAAAGGGTGACAAGAAAAACTGGGGAAAGTCGAAAATAAACATTAAATGTTATAAATGTCAGAAGTATGGGCATTACAAATCAAACTGTCCAGAATTAAAAACGGCCCATTTAGCGAAAAAGGGGCAAAATGAATGTTCAAGTCAGCAAAAGGAAGGCGCTGCATTTTTATGTACTGCTCTGAAATGCAATCTGCAGACTATTGGCACTCAGGAATGGATAAAGGACAGTGGTGCCACGACTCACATGACATCTAATCGTAATTATTTTCTGACTTATGAAGCCTTTCCGTTTCCAATAAACGTTGAAATTGCAAATGACACTAGTATCCAGGCAGTGGGACGGGGCGTTATCAACGTGGAGATGGATGTCAACGGAAAGTGGACTACAAACCATTTGGAAAATGTATGGTATGTACCGAAAATTGTAGCAAATTTATTTTCGGAGACTGCTTCGTTGGAAAAAGGATATGAATGGTACAGTAACATAAATGGAACCAAATGTATGAAAAATGGACGAGTTGTTTTGTCTGGATATTTAAAAAACAGCTTGTTTTTTCTGAATATGAGGGCAAAGGTTCCAGAATCTCCAGCTAGAGTCTACATTGCAACTACAGCGGATACCCTTCAGGTATTTCACGAACGACTTGGTCATCAGAACAAGAGGCATGTTCAGAAGATATTGAAGCAGCGAGGAATTACTGTGGAAGTTGATCATGAGTTTTGTGAGGGATGCTTATACGGCAAGCAGCACAGACAGAGTTTCGGAGTACGAAAAAATCGGGCTACTTCACCAGGTGAGATCATAAGTGCAGATGTGTGCGGACCTATGTCTGAAAAGTCAATAGGGGGCGCCAGCTATTTCGTCTGCTTCAAGGACGACTTTACAAAATTTCGTCGAGTATTCTTCATACAATACAAGAGCGAGGTTGTGGATAAACTAAAATTATTTTTGGCAGAAGCTAAATTAGCTGGGCACGATGTAAAGCAATTTCTTTCAGATGGTGGAAAAGAGTTTGACAACTCCGGCGTACGCAAAATTCTCCAAGAAAAAGGAATTGAGGTTCGTCTGTCAATGCCATATACACCTCAACAGAACGGTTCTTCAGAACGAGAAAATCGCACGTTGGTCGAGAGTGCTCGGTCCATGCTACACACAAGAAATTTGCCTATAAAATTGTGGGCTGAGGCGGTGAATACGGCTGCCTATGTATTGAATCGTACAGGAGTAACGCCGGTTGAAGGAAAAAGTCCCTATGAACTTTGGTACAACAAGGGAGTTCCAGAAATCAACCATTTGAGAATATTTGGACTAGAATGCTATATTCATGTTCCAAAAGAAAAAAGGAAAAAGTGGGACCAGAAGAGCATTAAAGGAATTTTAGTTGGGTACTGTGGAAACAAAGATGGGTACCGTATATTTGTTCCACAAACAAATAAATTGATCCTGAGTCGAGATGTTCAGCTCGCTCCAGAGAGAATCTCTCAGTTTAAAAGCACTGCTGAGTTGAGAGTACCAACACAGCGGCAGGTTGAAGAGGAGCAACGAAATGAAAAGGAACGTCTAGATGAAGAGGAAGCACGGAAATCAGACAACAATGAAGAGACGATTAGCCAAGAGGTATTGGATTATGAAGATATACGTGAAGAAGAAGACGAATCGGAAATTCCTATGAAAGTTCGTTCTTTACGTGACAGAAGTAATCTAAATCGTCCTGCTTATTTAAAAGATTTCGCAATGCTGGCCACCACAGAAAATAAAGATCCTATTTCTTTTGAAGAAGCCATAAAGTCTCCAGAAAGTGAACAGTGGCAATGTGCAATGAAAGAAGAAATGCAATCATTGTATGACAACAATGTATGGGAACTGGTAGATCGACCGAAAGGGAAGAAAACTATAAGTAGTCGATGGGTTTTTCGTACAAAAACCAAAGCAGATGGCAGTATCGAGAGATACAAAGCAAGACTAGTTGCCAAAGGCTACATACAAAAACCAGGAATCGACTATGATGAAACTTTTAGTCCTGTGGCAAGATTTGACACAGTTAGGACTGTTCTGAGTTTAGCTGCAAACGAAGGACTTCATCTTCGGCAGTTTGACATAAAAACCGCATTTTTGTACGGCGAGCTGCAAGAGGAAGTATACATGATACAGCCAGAGGGCTTCGGTGATGAAACTGATCGAGTCTGTAAGTTGAACAGAAGTCTCTACGGACTGAAGCAGGCACCAAGGTGCTGGAATGCTCGTTTCGTAAGTTTCTTGAAGAAGTTTGGTTTGGAAGCTTCTTCTGCAGATCCATGTCTATTCATACAGAAAAAGGATGAACATAAAATGTTGGTAACAATTTATGTTGACGATGGACTGATTGCGGGTTCAAATCGAAATCAAATTGATCAGTTTTTGAAAGAACTTGAACAAGAATTTAAAATCACTGTTGCCGACAAGCCAGAATGTTTTTTAGGTATGCAGATTCAACGTCAGATAGACGGGTCTATATTTGTGCACCAGAAGAGCTACACTAAAAAAATACTGGAGCGATTTGAGATGGCTGAATCTAATAAAGTCTCAGTGCCTGCAGTCAAAGAAGAGATTGTGCAAAATGAAGATGATAATTCAACCATCAACGTCCCGTACAGAGAAGCTGTGGGCTGTCTTATGTACTTGATGCTAGCGACAAGACCTGATATTGCGTTTGCAGTGGGTAAAGCATCACAGAAACTGGAGAATCCAACGCAAGTTGATTGGATTGCAGTAAAGAGAATCTTCAGATATTTGAGAGGTACCATTACTTATGGACTACTCTACAAAGCTAACTACCAGTCTGGGGTCTTGGAAATATACACTGATGCTGACTTTGCTGGTGATGTAAAAACTAAGCGATCAACCTCTGGGATGGTTAGTACTTACAGTGGAGGAGCAATCAGCTGGTTCAGTCAGAAGCAGAGATCTGTCGTGTTGTCTACTACAGAGGCAGAGTTTGTTGCAGCGAGTGAAGGGGCAAAGGAAGCAATGTGGTTGACTCGGATGCTGAACGAGATTTCCAAACTTAATGGTGTGCCAACTTTGCATATCGACAACGCAAGTGCTGTGAAGCTAGTGAAAAATCCAGAGTACCATAAACATTCTAAGCACATTGAAGTGCGTTATTATTTTGTGCGCGAAAAATATCTGGATGGACTTTTAGACGTTACGCACGTGGAAGGCGAAAACCAAATTGCAGATTTGCTAACAAAATCTCTTCCGCGTACTCGTTTTGAAAAACTTCGAGGTATGATAGGTGTGTGCTTTAAATAAATTTTGTAATTAAACTGAAAGATAAAACAGTTTTATTTGAGAGGAAGTGTTGTAGTAATACAAATAAAACTTTTTATGTTATGTATTTCAGTATACATCTAGAGTCACATGTATGTTATATTTGATTTGTTTTAAGTTGTTCTGTCATCACAATCCAATGTATTTATCTGGAATCTTTACAATATTGAGATAACTTACTTATGGAGTTTGCAATATCTGGTCTTGTGGCTCTTGTTAGGTACATGAGCGATCCTACAGCTTCTTGATATTGTAGCGAACCCAGGGAGGCGACGCGTGCGGCGGCCGCTAGCGAGCGGGTCAGAACACGTCCGTTCGCTCCCCATTGTTCTGATTTCAAGGAATCAGAGAATAATCTAGAATAAACTGTTTTAATATAAATACCCCAAGCAAAAGATCGCGAGGACAGTCTTGTGTTAATACGTGTAGTATACAGATGGTGATATAAATAAATATACGGTGATATAAATAGTGTTGAAATAAATATTGCGTAGTTTTAATTGTTTAAATAAATTATCTTAGTGTTTAAGTCTTTAGTAATAATAATTAGTTCTTAAATTAGTATTTATATTTGTTAATTCTTAGTGTTAGTTATTTTTATTTATTCTTTATAATTCATATTTCTTTAATTAAACATAGTTATATAAATATTAGTGTTTTAATCAATTTTACACTTCACCTAAATAAATAAAACGTTACAAATGGTGTCAGGTGTGAGGGTTATTAATAAACTGTGAAGTGTAAATAAAAATAAATAAAATGGCGAGTAAACAAGTAAAATTAAGTGAATTAAAAGTGGCTGATCTCAAGAGGGAGCTGGAAGAACGAGAGTTGGAGACATCGGGAACCAAGACTGTTTTACAACATCATCTACGGCAAGCTTTAGTAGAAGCTGGAGAAAATCCTGATGACTTTTTATTCGAAATTACGGGTAGCTTGCCCGATTTTGGTAAAATTATGGAGGAAAAGTTAGCAGAAAGTTCTAAAAAATCTGATGAAAACTTACAAAAACTGGTAGAAAATTCTCGAACATTAGAACAAAAATTAGAAGAAAATTCTAGAACATTAGAACAAAAATTGGAGCAGAGTTCTAGAACTTTCGAACAGAAATTAGAACAAAAATTCGAGGAAAGTTCTAGAAAATCTGAGGAAAATTCTCGAACATTGAAAGAAGAGTTGCTAGAAAATTCTAAAGCTTTAGAACAAAAGTTGGTGGAAAGTTCTCGAACTTTGGAAGAAAAGTTAACAGAAAATTCTAGAATATGGGAGGAGAAATTAATGGAAAATTCTAAAGGTGTGGAGGACAAGCTAAACGAACAATTGAAAGAAAGTTCTAGAATATTAGAAGAGAGAATAGAAACTTACGAGAAAAAAGTTGAAGAGTTGCAGCAAAATTTCTCTAATATTACGCCAGCTGTATTAAATTCTAATGTGGCAGATATTATTCAAGTAAACAAAACAGTAAAAGCGGAACATACTTCAAAACTACACATTATAGCACCCGAATTCGATGGCAAGTCATCATGGCCGAATTATGCAAAACAATTTGAAGCCGCTGCCAAAGCAAATAGCTGAACTTCCAAAGAAAAGGCTACTGCGCTGACAGTTTCGCTACGTGGAGAAGCCATCGATATCCTACAAACGTTAAAAGAAGATGAACAAGAAGATTACGAACAACTTGTTAAGAGATTGGATATGCGATATGGCAATGCGCATCTGGAGCAAGTGTACCAGACACAACTGAGGAACCGATATCAGAGTTCTAAAGAAAACCTTCAAGAATTCGAAGCTGATATAGCTCGTTTAGTTCGTCTTGCACACCCTACAGCTCCTGACAGCGTTTTGGAATGCCTAGCTACACAAGCCTTTATCTATGGGGTCCGAGATAATGCAACTCAGCAGGCACTACGATTGGCTCGACCAAAAACTTTGGTTGACGCACTTTCATATGCCTTAGACCATGAAGCTGCGAAACAAGCTTCACGTAACCAATCGCGAGTGCGAAATATCGATGCTGAGAGGCCCGAAGACACTGAAGATCTAGAAGACAAGATAAGACGAATTACGTCTAAAATTAATGCTGCTGGAAGAAAGAAACTCCGCTGTTGGAATTGCGGTGAATTAGGTCACCCGCAAAGGCTCTGCAGAAAACAACAGAGGAAAGCAGAAGCAAGAAAAGAAGAAAAAGAGTCGGGAAACTTAAGTCGGGTTGATGCGAAGGGGCAATCGTCGACCCGTATTCCAGTAGCTCCAGAATCCATTAGTTATGTCGTATCCCTTCATCATCAAGCTAACAGTGTCTATGTAGACGGCTCTATCGACAGCAGGCCGCTTAAAATGTTGCTGGATACGGGTGCGACAAAAACAATAATCAGACCCGACTTAGCAAGAAAACTGTGCAGAAAACATCTACTTCCAACAAAGTGGCAGATACGCACAGCCACCGGAGAACAAGCTACCGCATCTGGAGAAATCGATTTGAGCATCGCTGTTGGAAAAACTTGCATTAAACATCGTGTGCTGGTAGCTGACGTAGAAGATGAATTCATTCTCGGCATGGACATTATGAAAAAGCATGGATTTAAACTTGACCTGAAGAATGGAGTGATGATGGTCAATGATGAAGAATTGGTATTAAATCCACGAGACGACAATGCCATGCGAGTATTAATAACGGAAGATGTAACCCTCCCAGAACGAAGTGAATCAATCGTGGAAGCACAGCTAGAGGGTAGCTTCTGTGAGGGAAACATTGTTATGCTCCAGCCGAAAAACGATGATGCCAAAACTGGGACTGGAGTTGTAATTGGAAAAGCCTTGCTCAAAACCGACAAGGTTATCCCAGTTCGAGTAATTAACATAAATTTTTATCCCGTTATACTGAAGAAAGGGACCATAGTAGGAGAATGCTCAACGGTATCATCGATTATTCGAACTGTGACGGCCAAAGACAACACATCCTGTGCAGTTCCGGATATTCTGTTGAAGGAGCTGTCAACATCGTTCCAGGACTTGACCGCCGACCAGAAAACCAAGGCTAAGAACTTAATTGGGACCTTTCAAGATGTGTTCCAATTTGACAAGAAGGACAAAGGACGAACCAATGTAGTCTATCATAAAATAGACACCGGAGACGCAAGACCCATCCGCCAAACAGCAAGAAGATTACCACTGGCGAAGCGGGAAGAAGCTGAGGAAATTATAAAGGATATGAGGACGGAAGGTGTGATTGAATCTTTAAGCAGTCCATAGGCTTCACCAGTGGTGCTAGTGAAGAAGAAGGATGGCTCTACGAGATTTTGCGTCGATTATCGTCAACTTAACAACGTGACGAAGAAGGATAGCTACCCGCTACCCCGAATAGACGATACACTGGACACATTGGCAGGATCAAAGATCTTCTCCACTCTTGATCTAAAGAGCGGATACTGGCAAGTGGATTTAGATCCAAGAGACAAAGAAAAGACGGCATTTACCATCGGTACCGGTCTTTGGCAATTTACTGTTATGCCATTTGGGCTCTGCAATGCCCCTGCAACGTTTGAACGGCTTATGGAAACCGTGTTGGCTGGATTGTCGTGGAAAACATGTTTGGTCTATCTCGACGATATTATTGTGGTAGGAAAAACGTTCGAGGACCACATGAAGAACTTGGAAGAGGTTTTCCAAAGATTGAGACAGGCTAACCTGAAACTCAGTCCAAAGAAGTGTCACTTATTTCAAAAAGAAGTGCATTATCTTGGACACGTAGTTTCTGGTAAGGGTATTGCAGTAGACCCGGAGAAAATAAGGGCTGTGAGTGACTGGCCAGTACCGAGGGACAAACATGAATTGAGAAGTTTCCTTGATCTCTGTACATACTACCGACGTTATGTACCTGGATTTGCCAACATAGCGAAGCCATTGACAAGGCTTACTGAAGAAGGCAGAAAATTTATCTGGGAGATGGACTGTCAAGCTGCGTTCAAACAACTTAAATATTCCTTGACAAGCGCACCTGTTCTAAGTTATCCTTTACCAGAAGGAGAATTCGTTCTTGATACAGATGCCAGCAACGTTGGGATTGGTGGCGTTCTTTCCCAGATACAAGACGGACAAGAGAAGGTTATTGCCTATTTTAGTAAGACCTTGTCAAAACCAGAGAGGAATTATTGCGTCACCAGAAAAGAACTTTTGGCAGTCGTGAAATCCGTGGAGCACTTCTACAAATATTTGTACGGTAGAAGATTTCTTATAAGAACTGACCACGCTGCTCTCAAATGGCTGCTACAATTTAAGAATCCTGAAAGTCAGGCAGCTAGATGGATTGAAAGATTGCAAGAATATAACTTTGTTATTGAGCATCGAGCAGGTACAAGCCATCGTAATGCTGACGCATTATCAAGAAGACCTTGCCAGGACGAATGCAAGCATTGCAGTCGTCTAGAGGAAAAACTCTCTACCATCGCCAGAACAACAGTAGTGAATGATAGTTGGCAAACGGAAGACCTTCGCAAGGACCAAGAGAATGACTCGGACTTAAAAATCATACTGGATTGGAAACGTGAAGATAGCAGACCAGTTTGGGAAGATGTTGCACGACACTCACAAAGTGTAAAATCGTACTGGGCGCAGTGGGACTCTATTGTGGTTGAAGAGGGCCTTCTGAAACGTGTCATAGAGAATACTGAAGGTACTGTGAGTAGGACCCAGCTGATAATTCCTAAGAATAGAGTACCGGAAGTATTGGAGGAGATCCACGACGGATCTGGACATTTTGGAGTGAATAAAACCCTTGAGAGAGTGCGCCAACGATTTTACTGGGTAAATTGCAAAGAAGATGTTAAAGAGTGGTGCAAGAAATGTGTGGTCTGCGCGGGAAGTAACGGGCCACATAGGAAAAGAAGAGCTCCAATGCGCCAATATAACGTTGGAAGCCCTTTTGAACGCATTGCGATTGACGTGGCCGGACCATTCCCAGAAACTGACGAGGGAAATAAATACATAGTGGTAGTAATGGACTACTTCACTAAGTGGGTTGAGGCCTACCCATTACCCAACCAGGAAGCCGTAACGGTCGCTGAAGTCTTGGTAAAATAATGCATCTGCCGATTTGGAGTACCGCGAGAGATACATTCCGACCAAGGAAGGAATTTCGAGTCTGCTCTGTTCCAAAATATCTGTAAGATATTAGGAATAAAGAAAACCAGAACTACTGCATTACACCCGCAGTCTCATGGCATGGTTGAACGGATGAATAGAACAATAAATCGGTATTTGTCAAATGTAGTCTCTAACCATCAACGGGACTGGGACCGACATCTTCATCTGTTCTTGTTGGCTTACCGTTCATCCGTGCATGAGACAACAGGGCAGACACCAGCAAACATCTTATTCGGGCGGGAGTTGCGCTTACCATGCGACCTGATATTTGGCAGTAAACCCGGTGAAGATCTTGCCGGGGAGGACTATGTGACGGACTTACGGAGAAGAATGAATGACATCCATGAACAAGTCCGCACAAACATTCAAGGTGCCAGCGATCGGATGAAGGACCAGTATGATGTCAAGGCTGAAAAAGGTGGTTTTCAACCTGGGAATTTGGTGTGGCTTTACAATCCACAAAGACGTCGTGGCTTATCACCGAAGCTACAAAAGAATTGGGAAGGTCCCTACGAGATCGTAAAGAGAATAAATGATGTGGTCTACAGAATTAGGAAAACACCTAATGGAAAGCCGAGAGTAGTCCACTTCAATCGGTTAGCCCCTTTCGCTGGTGATAACTTTGACGATCATCGTGGAGCGACGGTTCGCCGTGTTGTACCTGAGGAACCTACATTTGAAGACTTTATGGAAAGCCATTCCACTGGTCACAAAGCACGGTATGGCGTGACACGAGAAGAACAACGAGATCTGTTCACCGTGTCCTCAGAATATTCCCTCGCTTACTGTGTAGCGAAAGACACTAAAATGTCCCGCGGCATCGCTTCAGTTTTTAAAAGAAAATTTGGACGAATACAAGAACTGGCCAACCAACGTCCAACTGTCGGGAAAACGCTACAACTGAAGGATGATAACGTAGAAAACAAGCGGTACCTTTACTACCTGGTTACCAAACAGTACTCATATCAGAAGCCGTCATACCGCAGTTTATGGGACTCGCTGTGCGATATGAGGGACCATATTTTGAAGAACGACATTATGAAGCTGGCAGTACCGAAGATAGGTTGTGGACTAGATGTTTTGGATTGGAGGATTGTTAGAAGCATGTTAGAAACAATATTCCGCTTTACCGGAGTGGAAATTCTAGTCTGCAGCTTCAACTCTACCGGTCAAGAAGAGCTCAAACGGACCGTCGACTGTTACTTCTTCAAGACTTCCAGATGCACCAAGGGTGATGCATGCAGATTTCGTCATAACGAACTGTTTCGGGACGAAACAGTCTTAAGGAGGGGGCAATGTAGCGAACCCAGGGACGCGGCGCGGGCGGCGGCCGCTAGCGAGCGGGTCAGAACACGTCCGTTCGCTCCCCATTGTTCTGATTTCAAGGAATCAGAGAATAATCTAGAATAAACTGTTTTAATATAAATACCCCAAGCAAAAGATCGCGAGGACAGTCTTGTGTTAATACGTGTAGTATACAGATGGTGATATAAATAAATATACGGTGATATAAATAGTGTTGAAATAAATATTGCGTAGTTTTAATTGTTTAAATAAATTATCTTAGTGTTTAAGTCTTTAGTAATAATAATTAGTTCTTAAATTAGTGTTTATATTTGTTATTTCTTAGTGTTAGTTATTTTTATTTATTCTTTATAATTCATATTTCTTTAATTAAACATAGTTATATAAATATTAGTGTTTTAATCAATTTTACACTTCACCTAAATAAATAAAACGTTACAATATTTTTCTGGATCGAATTCCTTTGATTTTTTTTTGTATCTCCTAAGAATTTTACAATCTATCTAAATATAAGATAATAAGTAAAAATATAACAGCAAATGAATTACATGAGGAGCATTTGTCCACTGACAAAAACTCGAAATATTAACTATATAATGTTAGTTAACGTTTTAATCGTCGTATGTCCTCACTGCTGTCTAACAATTTCACTGCACTTGTGTTTGGGTGGGCTTCAAGTCTTTTAAGATATTTGGTACTAAATTGTTCGATTGTTTCTTTCACTGTACACATGTTGAGGTCTCTATGGATGTTTACATTTGGCACATACCAAGGAGCATTTGTAATTGTTCGGAGGCACTTAGATTGAAAGCGTTGAAGTATTTCAATATTGGAGTTGCTTGCTGTTCCCCAGAGTTGTATTCCATACGTCCAGACTGGTTTAAAGATGCTTTTATATATCAGTATCAGTAGTTTGTTTTCCAGTGACAGTTTGGAAGTTCTACCTAATAGCCAATAGTGCTGCCTGAATTTTAGCCCTAGTTGTTTTCTTTTTGAGAAGATGTGTTTACGCCATGTTAGTCTTCTATCAAGATGTATTCCTAGATATCTTGTTTCTTCAGTTTGCGGTAGCGGTTGGTTGTTGAGTGTTACCGCAGGACACATACTTTTATTGAAGGTAAAGGTTACGGTTACATGGACTGATTTGGTTTCGTTGGCTTTTATTCTCCAGATTTTTAGCCACTTTTCGATTTTTTAAAGCTGTATTTGAAGAAGAAGTGAGGCCTCTGCTGAAATTTTATGACAAGCTAGGATTGCTGTGTCATCAGCAAATGTGGCAACTGTAGAATTTGGAGTTGTTGGAATATCAGCTGTGTAAATGAGGTAGAGAATAGGTCCAAGAACACTACCTTGGGGTACTCCTGATTTGATTGGGTATAATGGGCTACATTCTTCTTTGTATTTTACTGTAAAATATCTGTTTGTTAGATAGGATTCTAGGATTTGATAGAAGGTATGAGGGATGTTACTTTTTAATTTATATAGCAGGCCAATATGCCACACTTTATCGAACGCTTGCGAAACATCTATAAAAGCTGCTGAACAGTAGTGTTTTCTTTCAAATGTTTTGTTTATTACGTCGACTACTCTATGAACCTGCTCAATAGTTGAGTGTTGTTTTCGGAAGCCAAACTGATGATCAGGAATTAATTTTCTTCGCATAAGTATAGGTTCCAGTCTTGTGATGAAAAGTTTTTCAAATACTTTTGAAAGTACAGGTAGTAAACTTATTGGACGATAGGACGATGTTTCCTCAGCGGGTTTCCCTGTTTTGTGTATAAGAATAATTTGAGCTACTTTCCATTGTGATGGAAAAACTTCAAGTCTTAATATTGTGTTAAATATATAAGTTATAAGAATGATTGCTTTAAATGGGAGTTGTCTTCAAATTTTTCCAGAGATTAAATCGTATCCGGGAGTTTTTTTTGGATTTATATGTTTGCATATTATCTCGAGAACATCCTTCGGTTTAAAATGTTGTATAGGATAATCCAACTGAAAGGAATGTTCTAACGTGTTGTATATGAATTGTTCATCTTCTGGTGGTATCGAGGGTGGAAAAGGTTGGAATACTTTTGTTAGGTGATTTGCAAAGGCTAGAGCTTTGTCAGTCAGTCCTTGCCCATAGTCCGCCTTCTTTCCTAATAGGTGGAATGTGTTGTTGGGGCTGTTTGATTTTTTTCGTTGCTTTCCATAATGAGTAGTCACTTGCTTCTGTCGCTGATAAATTCTCAAGATAGTTTTGAATTGTTTCATTTTTTTCTTGTTGCAATATTTTTTTCAAGTCTTTGGTGGCTTTATTTAATTTACTTTTTACTTGGGGGTCTCGAGTTGTCTGCCAGATTCTTCTAATTTTCCGTTTATGGGCTACTAAATGTTTGATGTACGCTGGTATGTTTGTTACAGTATTACAAGATTTTTGTATTGGGGTCGATTGTCAAGTTGATTCCTGAATTGATTTTGTTAAATGTTCTACAGCATTATCTAAGTTTTCTTGAGATTTTAAGCTGACATTTAACGAGATTTTACTGTCTAGTATGTTCCTGTATTTGTGCCAATTCGTTTTTTTATTACAGAGAGAGGCGGGTTTATCTACTTTTGGTATTTGTGTACTGAATATTAGAATTACGGGGGAGTGGTCTGATGATAAATCTACGCAGGATACTACTTTAAAATATTTTTCTGATTTTCCACTGACTATGAAAAAGTCAAGTAGATCAGGTATTTTATTTGGGTCAGTCGGATAGTTTTTAGTAATTCTCTTCCTCTTGGTGTAATGAGTCTCGATCCCCAAATTTGGTGTTTAGCATTGTAATCTCCACCAGCAATGAATTTATTTCCCAATGTATTAAAAAAGGTAGTACATTCTTCGTTTTTAATTATATGTTTCGGTGGCATATAAATTGCTGACACTACAAAAGATTCCGATAGCGTTTCAATTTTTATATTTGTGGCTTGCAAATATTCTTTCTGGTAGTTTACAAGTTCATAATGTTTAATTGAATTTTTTACAATAATTGCAGTTCCACCATGAGCCGTTCCGTCAGGATGATTTGTTGAATATATTGAATAATTTGGTATTTTAAGGTAGTTTTTATTCGTAAAATGAGTTTCTGATATAAGTATTATATCTAGTTGGTGGTTAATAATAAATGATTTTAATTCTTGGCTATGTTGAGCCAAGCCGTTGGCATTCCATAATACAATTTTCATCTGAGTATTCATTTTATTTTTGAAATTAATGTTGTTAAAATATTTAACATTGTGTCCATACGTTCCATTAGTTTACATAACATTTGTTCTAGATTTTTATTAGAATTACCTTGTGTGTTTATTTCCGGGGTAACGATTTCATTAGCTGGCGTCTCGACCTGTGAATTTTTTGCAGTATTTGCATTAGACATTTGTAGGTTGCTGATTAGACATTTTTGCAACACTTGCATATGTATTGTTATTGTTTACATATTGTGCTGGACGGATGTTGACATTATTATTTGTAGGTCGTTGAGTAATTTGTTTAGTACGTAAAGTGGGATATTTTCTTTTTTGAATCTCTTTGTATATTGCGCAACCTTTATAATTTGCAGGGTGTTTTCCATCACATAAGGCACAGGTTGCATCTGTATTAGATGGTTTTTCATACGTAGATGTATGATGATTTTTCTCACATTTCACACAGCGTGCTTGCCGCTCGCAGTAGTTATGGGTATGTCCGTATCTTTGGCAATTAGTACACTGTACGATTTGTCGTTTTACTCGCGGAGGTTCGAATTAAATTTTGCAGTTTAATAAATATTGAATGTCGTATACTTTTTTATAATTTTCCTGCTGTTCTAAGTCCACATAAAACATGGGAAGCGGCTGTTTAGTTTTCCAATTTTTAATATTGTGAATATTAATAACTTTGTGACCATACGATTCTATTTCAGTTTTCAAATATTCTATATCCGCAGAGTAGTGGATATTTCTTAGGACTGTTCTAAAATTTCTTTTCTGTTTTAACTGATATGTATGAAAAGCCGTTTTTTTCTCTGTTAAGGTCTTAATGATTTTTGTGTAACTCTCAGATGTATGGGGTTGGACTTTAACCTGATTGTTTGACATTGATTTTAAAAAATAATCATCCTTGGCTACTAAGTTCAATATTTCCAGTAATGGTTGCAATTTAATTATATCACGAATAAAAATAGGTGGCGGTTTAGGTTCTCGTTTTTCAACTGTATTTTCGTCATCATTATCATTTTCTGGGTCTTGATTAGTTAATTCCTGGAATCTATTTTGAGTATTTATCCTTACCACAAAATCAGTTAGAGTTTTTTGTCTGACGTTCCTGCTGTTAATTTCTGGACTGTTTCGTTTTGTTTTGTTTGATTTAACTGTTTGCCATTCTGAGCTACTGTTCGCGCTGTTCGATAAAGGTGGAAAAATCTGGGTGTATCCTGTAGGAGAGTTTTGAGTTTGAGGCTGACTTTCTATTTCGGATATCTGTGTAAAGGGAATTGCAGTATTAGTTTGGAGAGGATTCTGAGAAGCGTCCGTTATGGGGTTGGCTGGGGGCGTATTGGTTGATGAAAGTGTCTGAGGATAAGTCGTAGTTGGTGTTGTATTGGAATTTCTAGGTGGTGAGTGGTTAACAGGCATAGCTAGGTTGGTTGGGGATGTGCCGGGTTGATTTACTGAGCTTGGCTGGTTTCTAAGTACCAATGCTGCATTCTTAAGCTCTGGCGGTATAGATGTTTTCCCGTTAGGTGGAATCAAAAGAAGACGCCGTCTCTTTTTGTTATTTTAGCTATTTACTTTCCAAACTTCTTCGACATACTTCATTGCGATGAACACAGGAAATAAATTTGCACTGTAAGCACACACGTCTGAATGTTGATAATCATCCAGTTTTTGCCCAATTACTGCTGGTGTTTTGACAGCCATGTCAAATTTATGCAAAATTTTATTTGCATAATTTTCCTGCGATAAATATATATTATTTTCATCTTCTGTAATTTCAATTCCAAGAAATATTTTTTTATCTGTGGTCTCTTTTATTTTTATTTCTCCTTTTATCTTTTCCATAAATTCTCCAATCGTCTTGTTGCTATCTCCTATTGCTAGAATGTCATCTACGTATACACCAATAATTACATATTTTCTTTCTGCTCTCTTGATAAAAACACAAGGATCAGTTTTTAACTGTGTAAATCCAGCTTTTTTCATTACTTCATTCAACTTAATGTTCCAACATCTTTCGGATTGTGGTAGACCGTAAAGACTTTTCTTAAGCCAATAAACATTGTCTTTTCCATCGTCATAGCCCGGGGGTAATTCCATATAAACGGTTTCTTGTAAATTCCCATTTAAATATGCGGATTTTGTCATAAAATCTTCTAACGCTTTTCTTTATGGATGATAAGGTCAAAAGAGTTCGTACTGATTCCCATTTTATTACAGGACTGTACGAATCGAAGTAATCCACACCCATTTTCTGTCCAGCGCCCATGGCTACCAATCTTGCTTTAAATATTTTTTCTTTATTGACAGGATTAGTTTTAATTTTATATACCCATTTACATTTAATTACTTTGACGTCCTCAGGTCGTTTTATTTTTTCCCATATATTATATTGCACCATATTATCTATTTCTTCATCCATGGCTTTCTTCCATTCGTTTTTATATGATGACTCTATTGCAGCTTCGAATGAATTCGGTTCTTCTTCTTTTGTAGCATTTACCACGAAGTCTCTAAATTTTTCTGGTAATTTTCTGATTCTTCTTGGTCTTCTTTCATATTGTGTCTGGTCTTCTTGGGTTTCATCATTTCCTTTTACTTCATTTTCTAATAATTTTTTGTTTTCCTCATTATTATAAAAAAATATAATTAGAATTGTCATTGTCTTCTGTTTCTTTTCTTCTGATTTATTAAATTTTATATTCTGCTGATAGAATATTAATTTTTTCATCTATATTAATTTGTTGGTTTTCACAATAAAACACCGAATCCTTTTCCAGATTGAGTATTTAGTTTTTATTTAATCAGCGAAAATTGTTGATATACATGAAATATATTGTTTAACAACTAACATTGTTTTTAATGACATATAAACATAGTTACATACAATTTCAAAATGAGTGTGCTGAGAATTCGAAACATAAAAACAAAATAATAAATTTAAATCAATACTTTCAACACTCCCACTTTGATTAAATTATTTATTTTATCATTTTTAATTAACGTTATGTAACCTTTCGAATATCCACCACCTGCAGCATTTCCCGTTGACGTTGAAGGATAACCTTTGGCAGTGGTTTGGTCATCAGGTCTGCTTCCTGTTCTTCAGTTGGAGTGTACTCCAAGGAGAACTCTCTCGACTCATACTTCTCGCGGATGAAGTGGTACCTCACATCGATGTGTTTTGTCCTTTTATGGAATTCTGGATTTCTTATTAGGCGGATCGCACTCTGATTATCCATCATCAATGTGGTAATTATATTATTGCAATTTAGAAGAGACGAGAGCAGACTCTTCAACCACAAAATTTCTTTTACAGCGTGAGCAGCAGCAAGGTACTCTGACTCTGTAGTGGATAAGGCGACCACCTTTTGTTTCTGGGAGCTCCACGAGATGACTGAAGATCCCAGTTTTATTGCGAACCTACTCGTGGATTTCCTTGTCTCCACATCACCTGCATAATCAGCGTCACTAAATGCTTGGAGTTGCAAGTCTTTGTTGGGTTTAAACAGTATACCATGTCGTGGAGTTCCTTTCAGTATTTTATCATACGTTTCACTGCATTCCAGTGAATCTTACTTGGTCTTTGTAAATAATGCCCAGCGCTGTTCACCGCATAGGTAATGTCTGGTCTTGTACTAGTTGACAAATACATGAGGCTCCCAACCGCCTCGCGATAGAATGCATTGATTTGATCTTCTTTTCCTTTTTCGTGCATCGCGGTGCACATTTGATGATGACGATCTGCTGGATCTGACAGGATTTGCGTCTTCCATGTTGAATCGGTCCAATACTTTCTTCAAATATGCTTATTGATGGACAAAGATTGATCCATCTGGAAGTCGTTCAATCTCAAATCCTAAATAGTATTTGGCTTCACTGAAAGTGATACTAAACTCCTTTTTGAGCTTGTTCAATAGCGAATTTGCCAGGTTTGAATTTGTAGAGGCGATAAGTCCATCATCAACGTATATGGCTAGGATCAATTGATGACTGTCTCCTGAGCTGGAAAACACGCAGGGATCTGTGTTAGCTGTTACTAAATTGTACTTGCCTAAAACATTCTTCAGCCGTTGATTCCAGCACCTGAAAGCCTGTTTCAACCCATAAAGGCTTCTGTTCAGTTTGCATACTCGATCGGTGCCGTCTTCGTAACCAATAGGCTGTTTCAAGAAGATGTTCTCTTGAAGTTCCCCATATAAGAATGCCGATTTGATGTCAAATTGGTAAAGCTGAATTTTCTTTGAAGCTGAAACAGAAAGAATCGCTCGTATAGAGACGAATCGAACTACAGGGCTGAAAGTTCCGAAGTAGTTCACGCAGTATTGTTGTGTAAAGCCTCGAGCAACCAGTCGAGCTTTGTAGCGATTGATGCTACCGTCAGGATGCCGTTTAACCTTAAAAGTCCACTTGTTGTAAACCACTGCTTCATCTTTTGGCAAGTTGTTCAAGCTCCAGGTCTGATTTTGATGAAGTGAATTTATTTCCTCGTCCATGACTTTTGTCCACTCTTTCGATTTGTCACTGATAATGTCCTCTTCATATGTGACAGGATCGATATCTTCCATGATTAAAGCTGAACATTCTGCAATGTCGGCGTATCTCACTGGTGTGTTGAGGTTTTTTCTTTTGCGTAGATTGTATACCGACGGTGAGTGTACTTCTTCATGTTGATTTAGAAGGTTTTCTTCTTCAACGTTCTCTTCTTCAGTTTCTTCTTCTAGCTCTTCCTGGTTCTCCTCATGACTATCTTCTATCGCACCGAAAGTTGGTTCTATAACTCTGAAGTCTCCCAGGTCTAACTTAGCGTGTTCATCTTCTTGTGGGGTAACGTCGGGAACCTAGGATCTACCAGTGAATTTTATATCTCGAACGACTTTGATTCTGTTATTTTCTGGATACCAAATTCTGTAGCCTTTAACATTATTATCGTATCCTACGAAGATTCCCCTTTCTGCCTTTGGATCCAACTTTCGTCGTTTTTTCTTAGGAATGTGTACAAACACTTCTTCGCCGAAAATTTTTAGTGTCACCGCATCAGCTTGTTGTAGCCATAATTCATATGGTGAGAAGCCCTTTTGACTGCTCGTTCCAGTTTTATTCAATACGTGCACAGCAGTGTTGGTAGCTTCTGCCCATAGTCTTACTGGAAGCTTCTTTGCTTGTAGTAAGGTTCTTGCTGCTTCAACTAACGTTCTATTGTCGCGTTCCGCTGCTCTGTTTTGCTGCGGAGTGTAGGCTACAGTTTTCTGGTGTATTACCTCGTGCCGTTGAATCAATTCTTCAACTTGTCGATTGATGAATTCCAGACCGTTGTCTGTTCGTAAAGTTTTCACTCCTGTTTCTAAATGTTTTTCTTCTTTCAAGAGAAAATCTTTAAGACAGCTTCCAACTTCAGACTTCTCTTTCAAAAAATATACCTGTTTCCAGTGTAAGAAATCATCTTTCAGTAGAAGAAAATATCTTGATCCCCCAATGGATTTTTCCGGCATGGGACCACACACGTTAGCATGTATTAGTTGTCTTATATCGGAACTTTTCGTTTTGGAACAAGGAAATGGTAGACGATGAATTTTTTCCAAAAAACAGGCATCACATGTAATGTCCTCTTGGTCAGTAAAATCGATATTTATCGTTTTCAAAAAATTCCTTACATGCGTATAATTCTAGTGAGCTAGCTTCTCGTGCCATGTTTGAAGTGATTCGTTTGTAGCGAGGTGGGCCTGATTTTCGCTTGTGCTGTCTTTTATCTGAAATTTCATTCAACACAAGTTATTCTGTCGTTCTCCCACTGCAACAATATTGCCATTTCGAAGCAACTTGCACGTGTAATTGTCTGATTGGAGTTGTAGACCTTTGTCAAGTGCGGCTCCCGCAGAGAAAAGATTGTATTTGATCTCTGGTAAATAAAAAGCTTTTGCCAGGTGTCTTTCGACCCAATTTTGTCCATTAAATGCTAAAACATTAATATCTCCCGAACCGTATGCAAAAATGTACTCACCATTACCCATACGTACTGACAATGGTTGTTTGAACTCGTTATAATTAACAAACCAGTCACGTCGATTGGACATATGATCGCTTGCTCCAGAATCTAAATACCAGCCTCCCACTTCTGAACTGGGTCCAGTTAACGACGTTACTAATTCTCCGAAGAGTGCATCACCTTTTGCTTCTTTTTGTTCCAGCAGTCCCTTGCCCAATGACCAAACTTGTTACATTCGTAGCATATACCCGGTTTTCGAGTTGTCCTTTTTTCTTCGCTCTTGTTACTTCCTTCCAATTTGTCTTGAGACATTAGACGTGTCTCTTCAATTGAGAGCCTGGAAATTAAGTTGGGCAGAGTTCTCTCATCGACGTGAGTTGATTGCCAAGCGCTGACAAAGTGATTGTATCGAGGAGGCAATGTCATTAAAATCTTAGTTAAGATCAATGAATTTGGAATCTGCTCACCCAAGTTCCTGAGTCGATGTGCTAAATCCTCCAACTTCGAGATGTGAGTCACTATATCATCGGCTGCATCTTTCGTTATTGTATGCCACTGTTGTTGTAGCATATGCATGCTGGCATCGGACTTCTGTTCTTGTCCCACATTGCCTTTGAGGATTCGCAATTTATAATCTGAAGTATATGTTGCTCTGCGATTGTCGTTGCAATTATCTTTTGAGCGAAGTTATCGGCTTTCGTCCACGCTGCGAACTGCGCGCTGAACTTCCGGCTTGCCTCAGCATTTTGTCCTTCGGCAACTACCGGTCTTTTGAATTTGCCATTCACCACATTCTATGCATCATGCGAGTTCAGTACAATTCGCACTTGGATTTTCCACAGGGACCAATTTTCGATGTTCTTCAGTTTGTTGATTCGAACAAGATCGTTCTTCATCGTTTTTCAGTTTATTTTCACTTTGCACGTAGGCCGAATATAACTTCAAAACGTTTAACGAACTTACTGGTAGAGCTCAATCTTTTATGTAAGATATACGCGGATCGGTGCCTCTGGGCCCATAACCTGTTGGTTTTCACAATAAAACACCGAATCCTTTTCCAGATTGAGTACTTAATTTTTATTTAATCAGCAAAAATTGTTGACATACATGAAATATTCTGTTTAACAACTAACATTGTTTTTAGTGACATAAACATAGTTACATACAATTTCAAAATAAGTGTGCTGAGAATTCGAAACAAAAACATAATAATAAATTTAAATCAATACTTTCAACATAATTAATATTTCCAATAGTACATTTAATACAATTAAAAATTTTAAGTATTACAAATATCATTCAAAATTATTATCAAATACGAAAGTAAAGAATTTGACAAATATTGGGATTCGTTACTTACAGATATTTAGGGTATTCCGATTAATTTAAATAATATTTTTCCAATAACAGTTTTACTAATTTTCACTTTATATAAAAATCTATTTTCAATAATTAAATTTAAAAACAAAATTGTTCCTTTCAAGAACTCGTCGATAAGGATCGTATCCGATGCAGTATACAATATAAGGTTTAATGCAAAGATCGTTGTAATATAAGATTCAATATAATAAACCAAATATGACACTGAGCGGAATACAAAACTCGGCACTTTTCATCATCAGATCTGCGAACATAAGAGTATTCAGGGTTCGCTTGCAGCAGTTCTACTTCTTCAACCAGAGGATCATATTTACTAGTTCTATGATATTTTTTTAACCAAAGTATCGTACCAGGACTAAGCCATTTAGGGAGAGATTCACCATTACAGGATCTACGTTTATGTTGGAACATTCTCTCGTGTGGGGTCTCGTCGGTGGACGTACACAACAAAGAGCGGATTGAATGTAGTGCTTTTGGTAATACTTGTTCCCACATGGTTACAGGAAGGTTTTGGGATTTTAATGCTAATTGAATTGTTGTCCAGATTATGCCATTGTACCTTTCTACCTGACCGTTGCACTGATTATAAGGAGTAGTTCTACTAGTAGCTATGGCTCTCTTGTGCAAATATTTTTTTAATTCATTGGACATAATATTAGAACCTCTGTCACTATGGATGTATGCAGGAGTTCCAAACGTATTGAAAAGAGAATCTAGATGTTTCACTACAGTAGTAGCTAATAAATCCGAACAAGGAAAAGCCCAGGGAAATCTTAAGAATTCATCAACCACAGTTAATATATATATATATATATATATATATATATATATATATATATATATATATATTTATTTTTAGTAATAGATGGAATCGAACTTTTGAAATCTAATGACAATCTTTCAAATGGACTTGCAGCTTTAATCAATTTAGTTTCATTTCTTTTATAAAATCTAGGTTTTATCTGATTACAAATATTACATTCTCTCGTGAGTTTTCGAATGTCTTCTACAGAATAAGGCAAATTTTTCGATCTTACCCAGTGCAGCATACGTGTTATTCTAGGATGACATAATGCTTTATGTAATTCATTCAGTTTATTTAAATTTATATTAGTGATATTAGCACACACTCTTGATAAAGCGTCAGCAGCATTGTTCAGAGGTCCCGGTCAGTAGATTATTTCGAAATTGTACTGCGATAGTTCAAGTCGCCATCTCTCAATTTTCTCATTCTTAATTTTACTCTTATGTTTCTGATAAAACATAAATGCTACAGATTTTTGATCGGTTATTAGTTGAAAATGTCGTCCAATGAGAAAGTTGATATAGAATTATTACTACCTATTACTAATCGTAGGCTGCAGTTGATGTTTTTGTTCATTGTCATATAGAGAATGATATGTAGACAACCGACAATTTTCCGTGAGAATTAATTGTAATTTTATTCTGTGTGAGAAAATAAAAAGATTGTGAAAAGACTTCATCAATGGCGCCCGAACAAAGTGAAAAATGTGAAATTGGAGTATTTTTGAATCCAGAAGGTGATTTATTAAATTGGGTTCAGTGTGATGTTTGTCAAAAATGGCAACATTATTTTTGTATTGGTTGGCGAGAAGATAGAAGTGTACAAAATTATACTTGTGATGCTTGCTCCACCAATGTAAATAATAAATCAAAACAATGCGTAATGACAATTCAAAAATTGATAAAAAACATGAATAATTTAACAACTGTTGTATCGGAAATTTCAAATAGAACCCAAACAGTATCGTCACAGCCAGCAAATGTGTTTAATGTTCCACAAGTTATTAATAATGGTATCCCTCTTAAATGTGTTTTGGACTGGTCTTTACCACAGTTTTCGGGAAATTTAGAAGAAGATTCTAGCTTATTTTTAAATCAATGTAACACTGTCTTAGAAACATATAAATTAGAGAAGCATATGTGGATGTCACTAATTACAAGTCGATTAAAATCATCGGTGGCAATCTATTCAATCAAGTCTACAAAGTTGGGAAGATTTCAATAAAGCCTTTTTGACAAGATTTGATAATTGCCTACTTATAAACGAACTAAAGACAAAATTAAGCACAATACCTCAGCAAGCAAATCAAGACAGCGAAGAATTCAAGTTCCTCTTACAAAAAAGACTTTATCCTAAAGAATCATTCGAAACAGTTAAAACTTTAATAATTGGACTGATGAAACCACAATCAAAACCTTTCCTTCGTACTGCTTGCATTACAAATATAGAAGAATTTGTTATCACGGCAAGGCAAGAAGAAGATGATATAAAGATAGTAAAGACACCAACTGGGTCAAATGATAGATGTGTTATCTGCTTTGGGTGTAACATGGAAGGGCATTACAGAAACAACTGTCCGAAGAAGGGATCGTCGGACGCTGCAACGAACCCCAGGCAGGGAAACATGTAGGATGAAATTGGGGTAGAGGTGCCAGTTCCAGCATCCAGAAACGAAGCCTCGGTCAATCAGTTAAGAACTCTACCCAAATTAATTGTAATTTATATAATTTAGTAACTAATTCTAATTTTAAACCTGTTATATTGTTAAATATAAAATCAAATTTTGTAAAAACTTTGTTAGATATAGATATAGTATAGTTCAAAAATTAAATTTGCAAATATATAATAAAAATACTATGGAAATTAAATTGGGCACTACAAATTTTCAAGTTACATCTCATAAAATATGTAAAATTTATTTTATTGTTGAAAATAATGAAATCGAATTTGATGCTATTGTTATTGATAATCTAGCTTCAGAATTAATTTTGGGTAATTCATTTTTTAGTAAATTTGAAGGCGTGATAGATTATTCTGGTAACTATTTTGCTTTTGGTATTGAAAATAGATTTTAGTTAAGTTGGATAAATAGACCAACAACAGAAACAATTAAATATTAACTAAACTTCTTGACACTATAAACAAATATCCCGATCTATTTTCCAGTGAAATAGGTAGAACTCTAACTATACAACATGAAATTAAAACTAACAGCAATTCTCCAATTTTCCTTCAACCTTATTCTTGCTCTTTAGAAAAGAAAAGAAAAATTATTGATAAAGTTAGAGAAATGGAGGCTATGGGTATAATTGAGAGAAGCAAATCACCGTGGGCGTCCCGTATTGTACTAGCAAAGAAAAAAGACGGTAGTGATAGATTTTGTATTGACTATCGACCGTTAAATGCAGTAACAATCACAAATAAATATCCTATGCCAAATATATTTGACGTTCTCCGCAGATTACTGGCAAGTAGAAATGGACGAAAAATCTAAATAACTAACAGCATTTAGGGGAAAACAAAAAAATATCTGAAGAACCGGAGAATTTTGAGGTCCATCGTCGAAGCACTAGACCTACAAAGAAACCCAGGTACTTAGACGATTATGCTGTTCTAGACTTGAACGCGGAAACCTTTCTCGACGTCGTACCTCAATGCATTGAAGAAGTGGAAAATCGACACAACAAGGCGGAATGGAAGCAAGCAATTCAAGAAGAACTAGACTCTATAGAATTAAACGATCAAGACTTATACATGGAACAGATGGATATACAAAATGCATTTCTTCACGAAAATTTAACAGATGAAATTTATATGATAATTCCCCAAGGAGTAATAAAGAAGGAAGGGCTTATCTGCAAGCTTAACAAATCACTATATGGTTTGAAACAAGCGCCGAGAACCTGGAACCAAACAATTGACAACCACCTAAAAATGATTGTTTTCAAAAAATCGGAACTCGATGGATGTTTATACATTAAACATTCTGATGACGCGAAAGTTTATCTGCTATTATATATGTAGATCATATTCTAATAGCCGGGAACAATCAAGGAAAAATAAAGGAAATCAAGAATCTGTTAGCATCAAAATTTCGGATGAAGGACATGGGAGAACCCAAATCTTTTTTGGGATTGGATCTTCGAAGAAGAAATGGAAAACTATATTTAAGTCAACCTATTTACCTCCAAAACTTGTTAAAGAGTTTTAACATGAAAAATTGCAAGACATCTAAGACACCAATGGAGACTAAACCTTTTTCTGACAAATCTTTACAGAAGGTGGACCACTCTAAACCTTATAGAGAATTAATTAGCTGTTTAATGTATGCCATGATATCAACTAGACCTGATATCAGTGCAGCAATAAATTACTTCAGTAGATATCAGGCCAATCCCACTGAAGATCATTGGAAAGGTTTGAAACGAATTCTGCGTTAAATAAGAGGTATTCTGGATTTTGGCTTATGCTATGAAAAGGGCTGTCAAGAACCGCTTCGTTGTTATGCTGACTCAGACTGGGGAGGTGAACATGACAGAAGATCGACTTCAGGTTTTCTTCTCCAATTATTTGGAAATACCGTCTGGTGGACTACGAAGAGGCAAACGTTCGTAACGCTTTCATCAACAGAAGCGGAATTCGTAGCTCTAGCAACCGCAGGTACTGATGTCATGTGGTTCAAAAATTTACTCCTAGATTTTGGAATTTTAGTCGACAAACCTGTGATATTTGAAGACAATCAACCATGCATAAATTTACTAAATAAATGGGAACATCGCCGGTTAAAACATGTTGACATCAAATATAATTTTATTCGCCAAACTATATTCGGAAGGGAAAGTCGATGTTCAGTATATTCGCTCAGAAGAACAAGTAGCTGATATATTGACCAAACCCATTGGAACTACACAGTCCAATAAAATTACGTTTTGAACTTAGACTTCAGGAAATACATTAGTTCTATACATCAATGGACAATTGTTACTTGTATTTGTATTTTATATTTTTTTTCTTCTGTTCACAGATTTTTCAATGTCAATTTAATAATCACTAAATTGAGGGGAGCTGTTGAGAAATGCAATTCAGTGCTTATTTTATATATATATATATATATATATATATATATATATATATATATATATATTTGGTATCTATGTAAATAATAATAGAGTTGTTGTTAAGTAGTTCACATTAAATAAATAAAGTAAAAATGTTTAAATGTGTATTTTACTAATTTAAAAAGCCCAAGCCAATTATAAAATTTAACAGAATATATTACTGCATATTTGTACAATACAGAGTTTTTCACCATGCATTTTGAAATCTGCAAGAGGACATCAATAAAAAACTATTGCATCAATATTTATAATCAATTAATAATACTTACATCAACACGAATTTCAGAATTTTTTCTCCAATTTGACGATATTTTACCAATTTTGACAAGACAACCAAACAAATCAACTGTTTAGTCTGACAAGAGATCTCGAGTTGATGTTTAAATTGTTTTTTGTGCAACTGGACGCGAAATAAGCATTTCGCAACCGCAATACCGGCCGTGAAATCCAATTTCGCGGCCGTTGTCATGGTAGCGGCCGCGAAATTGGGTAAACAATCATTTTAACACTTGAGAATTGAATTACTTGTCAATTCCATAGCTATCTTGAAAGCTAATTTTCAATTTACAATGAAACTGAAAATTAATAAAATTTGTAATTATATATATTTTACGGTTGCACAAAAAATATTTTGTACACCTTGTCCGCGAAATCCTTTAGCGTCCTCGAGATTGTCTTGCCTCGGCCGCAAGCAGCCTAGGCGACAATTTTTCTCGCGGAACGCTAAAGAGTGATTTCGCGGCCTTGGTATACAAATAACTATTTCGTGCAACCGGACGCGAAATAAGTATTTCGCAGCCGCAATACCGGCCGCGAAATCCAATTTCGCGGTCGTTGTCATGGTAGCGGCCGCGAAATTGGGTAAACAATCATTTTGACACTTAACTCACTAAAAGTAAAAATTGATCGTTTTGCATTTTGTTTCATCGGTTTAAAATTACAAGATCGCGATTTCGTTACAAGTGATGACTTGCTAATACTTTTGCCTCAGTATTTATGAGCGCGAGTAGACATGTGACATACCCTCGACATCAGCTGTTAGTTTTTTTCTGAAGCGCTAATTTTTTAGTCTTTATTTACATTACATTGCAAGTATGTAGCATTGACAATTAATAAAAATAATAACCTCTGTTTATCACACAGTTCACAATTTAATTGTAATTACATATTTATTATGGTTGCACAAAAAATATTGTGTACACCTTGTCCGCGACAATTTTTCTCTCGGAACGCTAAAGAGTGATTTCGCGGCCTTGGTTTACAAATAACTATGAATTGTATTAAATATCCTATTGGAAATATTAAATAATATAGATTAAAAAGATCGAAATACACTGCGACCTCCTCCTCGTTATGACGACTATGTGTGCGCTGCAACAGTTCCAGATGAACCACAGACGTTTAAACAAGCCATGTCTAGTGATGATGCCGAAAAATGGCGTAAAGCTATGGATGAAGAAATGTTATCCTTAAATAGAACCGCTGCCGCCAAATCGCCGAGCAATAGACAGTAAATGGGTATGCAAAATCAAACGTAAACCTGACGGTACTGTTGAGCGATATAAGGCGCGATTATGTGCAAAAGGTTTCCTACAGAAACAAGGCATCGACTACAGTGAAACATTCGCTCCTGTAGTTAGGTATGACTCAGTTCGTGTACTACTAGCACTAGCTACAGTCAAGGATCTGAATATCAAACGATTCGATGTGAAGACGACCTTCCTATACGACGAACTTGCTGAAGAAGTGTATATGAAGCAGCCTAAAGGTTTCAAGAGCAACGATCCTAGTCCTGTATGTAAATTACGGAAATCTTTATATGGATTAAAGCAGTCTCCACGCTGCTGGAATGAAAAGTTTGTCGAATTCCTGTCACGATTTAATTTCATACAATTAAATGCTGACAAGTGTGTCTTCAGGGCAGAAATTGAAGGTAAAGAAGTATTCTTAGCACTCTACGTGAATGACGGTCTCATCATGTGCAAGAAGAATGAAGTCATTAACAAGATTTTAGAAGAACTTGGATCTAGATTCGAAATCAAAATATGTGAACCAGAATATTTTGTTGGGCTCCAAATCAGAAGAAATAGAGCAGCAAAACAAATGTTCATCAGTCAAGAAGGGTATATCTCAAGAATCCTTGAGAAATTCAATATGCAGGATTGCAAACCAGTTGCAGTTCCTGCGGGTCTGAATACTGACTTAACTACTGAACAGAGCCTAATGAACGATGAAGAAAAACATGATATGAGCAAAGTACCGTATCGTGAATCAGTCGGCAGTCTGATGTTTGCAGCAATAGTATCACGTCCCGATATTATGTACGCTGTAAGTCAGGTCAGTCGATTCCTGAGCAATCCTGCTCATAAGAATTGGATGGCTGTGAAACGAATTTTACGCTATCTTAAAGGGACAAAAAACGTAGGAATTCTATTCAGTGGAGATTCCTTCGAATTTAAGATGTTTTCCGATGCTGATTTCGCCGGTGATGTAGACTCACGCAAGTCGACATCAGGATACATAAGTACAATGGCAAATGCACCAGTTACATGGTGCTCGCAACGACAGAAGTGTGTTGCTCGCTCAACTACTATGTCGCCGCCTCAAATGCGGCTCAAGAGATTGTTTGGCTACAAGCATTACTTCAAGAACTTCAGGGACCACTGGAAAAACCAACGGAACTACTAGTGAACAATCAAAGTGCCATTAGACTGGTTAAAAATGCAGAACACCACAAGATGACAAAACTTATAGACATAAAGTTTCACTTTATTAGTGAGTGTGCAGAGAACGGTATGCTTCAAACAATTTACGTTTCGTCTGAAAATCAATTGGCTGATTTTCTAACTAAAGCATTTCCACGTGATAAATTTAAAAATAATTATAGTTCTTTATCAATTACAAGTTTCAAGTAAAATCTGTGAATGAAAAGTGGGAGTGTTATGGTTATTTGTTTTTATATAAGATTTTTCTATTTGTATTCTTTTTTACTAAAAAAAAAATGTTGTTACTAGTATATAAGTAGTTTTTGATATGTAACAAAAGATAGTGTAATAAAATATGATAAAGTGCAATACTGTCAAAAATTAATATAGTACACTTTATTTAAAGTTTCAACAATTATTTCGATTTCCCAGACCTTCAGAATATAACTTTAACATGAAAATTAGTAAAACTGTTATTGCAAAAATATTATTTAAATTAATCTGAATGCCCTAAATATCTGTAAGTAATGAAATCCCAATATTTGTCAAGTTCTTTACTTGCTTTTTGCTTATTTGATAATAATTTTGAGTGATATTTGTAATACTTAAATTTTTTAATTGTATTAAATATCCTATTGGAAATATTAATTAATATAGATTAAAAAATTAATATTCTATCAGCAGGCATCAGGCGGGCGGGGACAACCGAACTGCATGAGGCGGTCAACTAGTAAGGCGCAGGGCTCCGCGGTCCTCCCTGCGGCGCGGTGGGGCTACGACCCGGATCCGCAAAACTACCCTGGATACGCCGAGCCCTGCGACACCACCACTGCACCCCGCCTGCGATAGCTGTCTGCCTTTTTATCTTTAAGTAACACATACATTTGTACATTTCCAGTTCAAGTCTTCTAAAATGCATTTTTTTTACTTATTTCAAAAATTAATAAAATGCATGTTTCTAACATAGTATTATGTTAATATGTTGTACAATTTTGTATATTATTTTATATCCACTGCACGATCACGGTGCATGCGCAAGTGGTTATGAGCCCCAATCTGGCGACCCTACTCTCTAATTTGCATATTGGTCATTTATAGATTATGTTTTGTTTTGTTTAATTTGCATATAGTACAGTTTTGAAAATGATTTCGTGTTCCGTACAGTCTTTTGTCGTAGGCTCAGTTATTGTTCAGCAATACAAAGGATGGTAGAGAGTTATGAATTTATGAATAGCCATTATTGACCATGAGAATTCTCCTTAAAGACATTTCATTCAATAACGGGACACTTGCAAAAGGTAAAAGGTACTCTACAAAAGATTGGTGAAATATTGTGAAGGATGTAAAGGCACGCAGGTGTTCTGAAGTGAGATTTGTTTGAAAAAGAATTTAAGCATAATATACCTTTAAGGACAATCCTCACAATATTACCTACAATTTGCGGCAAGGATCGGGTGTAAGGGAAATGATAAGATCATAATTGTTGCAACAGCACGTCTGCAATACGAGATATATTAAATATAATATGTAACATTTTCGTTCAAAATCAGATAGCCATGTAAATAAAAGAAAATTTCTATCTGTCAGTGTAGAGAAGTTTCACTAATTATAATACTTATTGTCCGTATTTCAATATTATTTAAGTTGCATTTATATTAATTTCTTTAACAAAATGCTAATATTAAAAAAATAGTACAAATATAATTTTTTAAAATATTGAACACAAAGTAAGGTTACTAACTGTCACAATTGACTCATAGATATTTTCTTTTATTTCCATGGGTGTCTGATTTTGAACGAAAATGTTACATATTATATTTAATAGATCTCGTACTGCACACGTGCTGTTACAACAATTATGATCTTATCTGACGTAGAATTTAATTTTGAACAACTTTGTACTCTTGCAGTTTTGCTCTAAATGTATCAGGAGAGAGAGTGTCCGCAATTTTTTGAAATCCCATTTATAAAAAAATAATTCAAGACATATCAGTATACATTATAAGTTAGATGTAAGCCTGTACATATATACATATAGAAAATGTAGTTTTTAAGAATCTTTGTATTGAGTTATTTACGTATTATTATTATAAGACTTATAAAGATTTGCTATGTACACATGAATTTATTGAAACAGAAAAGAAATATATAATTTAAATAAATTAATTTTAATATCTACAACCTTTCAAACTGTCGTTAATATTTATAATAATATTGACAACTTACTTAGTAACCTTTATAGTTCCTATTCAATTAATTCAAATAATAATTTTAAATAATATCCCCAAGTTCGGTGAATCAGGTAAGGAAATCTCGTACTGTTAGCGGTAAACCGTGTTAAGTTTGAATACAAAGGACTAAGGGTAGCAGAACCCACACAATAGCCTCACTCAGGTAGTTTTCTGTCCTATTCATGCGATATTAAGCATATCTATATGTATATATATATTTATATTGGAAACAAATAAATAGAAAGCGTTAGTTTCTCTATAACATTGAAACGGTGACAAGATGGACCCGCAATATACTGAGTTCTTTAACATCTGTGAAGAAATTATTGAGACTTCTGTAAGAAGAGGTGAGGTTCAAGAGAATTTTAATGCATTCTTTCAAACGTGTGAAGCCAGCATTGATGAGAGTCTTAATCAGAGTGGAGCCGGTGCTGTCCGCTATACAATAGCTTTGGATCAAGAGAGCCATTGCCGAAGATTTAATTTAAAGAGGCGAAAAGTTAACGACCCTCCAAGAGGTGAAGACCCTATACAATGGTTCTATGACTGTGTAAAAAGTATTACAGAATTTGTAATGGAGTCTACAGAACCATCGGATTACGTGGGATTCGTTTTTCATACGCCCTTATTAGAACAAGGACCTGCATGGTTGAGTTTTCGACGGGCAGATCAACTACATATCGATGCTGTGTGGGAATCTCTGGAGAAAATCTTACAAAGCAATAAAGAATTTTTTTGTGACGGAGAATTCTCCATAGAATTGACCAAGGTTTCTAAGCCTACAGGTCTAGGAAAACGTCATGGTTTTTTATTTGCTGAAGCTAGCCGCAGAAAACATGGGGTTATAGAGATTATGAATAATGATAATTCATGCCTTCCACGAGCACTCATAGTTGCAGAAGCACTGTGTAATAAAGAACAAAGTTTTAAAAACTTAGTAAATAACAAACAAGGTATTCTAAGCTTGAGGGCACGTGAATTATGTTTAAAAGCAAATGTACATATCTATTGAAATTCCGTAATCCCAGTGTAGAATTAATAGGTATATACTATGTCAATATGATATAATTAACATATAAGAAAACTCAAGTCTGACAGATAACGATATATTCAAAAACATTCAAAACATAATACAATATTTATATAGCACACTATTCTTTTTATATTATTACATTAAAATTGGACATGTTAAAATAAAAATAACATTTTATTTCAACACTTCCCCTAAAACTTTAGTTTTATTTTAACATTGAAACAATTCCTAGCATATTACAAAGTTTTATAAATTGAACACGAGGAATTGGTTTTGTCAAGATGTCAGCAAGTTGATTTTCAGATGACACATGCGATATTTCCAATTGTCCAACTTGCAACTGCTCCCTGACGAAATGGAAACGGACATCTATGTGTTTTGTTCTTTTGTGGAACACAGGATTCTTTGCCAGCTTGAGAGCACTAGCATTATCAATTAGAATCATTGGTACTTTCTTCAAGGGTGAAATTTCTGTGAAGAGTCTGTGTAACCAAATCGCTTCTTTTGCTGCCTCGCTTGCAGCCACATATTCAGCCTCTGTGGTTGACAGTGATACACACTGCTGTCGCTTACTTGCCCATGTGATGGCACCACCACTGTATTTAAATATAATTCCACTGACAGATCTTCTTGACGTTGGATCACTTGCAAAATCTGCGTCACTATAACCTATCAGTTCTTTATCTTTGGCACTATAAAGAATACCCATTGATGCTGAACCTCTTATATACTTCATAATCCTTTTTACTAGGCTCCAATGTTGTTCCTGAGGCTTTTCCAGAAACTGTGATGCATAATTGACAGCAAAGGAAATGTCTGGCCGTGTAGCAACAGCCAAATACATTAAACTACCTACAGCTTCTCGGTATGGGGCATTGGTTATTTCACCGTCTTCTTCTTGTATGTATTGCTGTATTGGGGTCGATACTGGATTTGAATCAGTCATATTGAAACGTCGTAATACACCTTTAGCATAAGTTTCTTGATTGATGAAAATAGAACCATCGTCTTGACGTTTAATTTGAATATTCAAAAAGTATCCGAATGGCTCTACAGTTATTTGAAATTTCATTTTCAATTGTTGAAGAAACATGTCAATGTCACTTCTTTTGTTTGCAAAAACAAGGCCATCGTCAACATACAAAACAGTAATTAATTTCTTACCATCTAGATTCCTATAAAACAAACAAGGATCTGCTTTACTTTCTTGTAAACCAAAGCTCAACAATACTTCCTTAAATCGATGATTCCAGCATCGTGGACTCTGCTTCAGTCCATACAAACTCTTTTGAAGTTTACAGACGCGGTCTGTACCATCTTCAAACCCTTCAGGCTGTTCCATGAAGATTTCTTCTTCTAAATTCCCATTTAGAAAAGCTGTTTTGACGTCAAATTGTGCAATTTCTAAATGAGACTTTGCTGCGATACTCAAGACTGTTCGTATCGTGTCAAAACGTGCGACAGGACTAAATGTTTCGTTATAGTCAACACCTTTCTGTTGACTAAATCCACGAATAACCAGTCGTGCTTTATAACGACTAATTGTGCCATCAGGTTTACGTTTGATGCGATATAACCACTTGTTGGAAATCGCTTTTCTATTTTCTGGCAGCTTAACTATCTTCCATGTACAATTTTCTTTTAATGAAGCCATTTCTTCTTCCATTGCTGATTGCCAGAACTTGTAGTCTCTCGAGTTAACAGCTTCCCTGTAGCAAGTGGGCTCATCTACTTCAGCTAGCATAGTCTCTATTAGTCTTTCTGGTACCTTGATATTTGCACAATTTCTTAGTCTTGTATCTGTAGTATTTTCTTCGTTGCTTCTTGGTTCTAGTAATGGACAGTTATTTTCTATGACATTAACATTGTTACTATCTTCTTTGTTTGATTCGTCGCTGTTCTTGTCTAATTGAATTATTGCCATAGTCTTCCCTGCAGTCTCTGGTTCAAATATGACATTTTTACTTCTTACAATCTGATTTCCATTCTTCATCCAGACACGAAAGCCGTCTATATAATCGGAGTATCCAACAAATACGCCGTGTTGTCCTTTCGCATCCCATTTTTTTCTATGCACATTCGGTACATGTACATAACATCCAGTACCGAAGATATGGAAATTTTCCAGATGTGTTTTCTTCCCTGTAAATATTTCATATGGTGTTTTACCAATTGTATTGCTTGGCCCCGTACGATTTAGTACGTACACTGCAGTGTTCACTGCTTCCGCCCATAGACATTTTGGTAAGTCTTTTGCTACAAGCATTGTACGAGCCAGTTCTACAATTGTTCGGTTACTTCTCTCAGCACAACCGTTTTGCTCCGGAGTGTATGGATTACTAAGAACAAGTTTCGTACCTTTCGAACTCAATAGTTTCTTCACGTTACCGTTATTAAATTCTAAGCCTCCATCACAGAAGAATGTCCCAACTTGTCTTCCACATTGATTTCTCATTAGTTCTAACATATCTTTTATCTTCTCAACAGATTCTGACTTTTCTTTGAGGAAGTAAACCATTCTGAACTTGGAGAAATCACATGTAAAACAAAGAAAATATTTTGCTCCTCCCAGCGAAGTATTCTCCATGGGACCACAAATATCAGCGTGAATAACTTCACCACATGCATTTGCACGCTGCTGACGTGACTGAAATGTACTTCGGTGCTGCTTGCCTTCAACGCAGGCTCCGCAAAACTCGTCATTACCCACTACGTCAATTCCATTTTGTTTTAAAATTTGTTGTACATGACGTTTATTCTGATGACTGAATCGTTCATGCCAAATTTGCAGTGAATGTTTTGATGTCAAATTTACTTCATTTGATGATTTTTCTTCTTTCATTCGAATTACCATTCGAAATAATTGTCCCACTCGTACTCCACGTGCTTTTATGACACCATCTTTACTGAATTCACAAGTGAATTTTGATGACTTAAACTCCAGACCTTTATCAAGAGAAGATGTTACGGAAAACAAATTTCTTCTTGCTTGTGGAACATAAAGAACATTTTCCATAAAACAAGGCAACCATTTTCCATCAACAGCAGCCTCAAATTTAATTGTTCCTTTTCCTAATGCATCCATAGTTGAATTATTACCAATATGGATCTTGACAGGTGTAGTAAATTTCTGGAAAGATGAATACCATTCTCTATGACTTGTCACGTGATCTGTAGCGCCGGAATCAACAATCCATATGTCACTGTCAATTTCGACATTCAAAATTTCAGTGATAAATGCCTGTTCTTGTTTTTCATCATTCGAGAAATTTCCTTTACTTTTCTTCTTAATTTGCTTAGAAGGACAATTTCTTTTGATATGGCCTAAGCCACCACAGCCATAACACTTAAAAGTAATATTTTTCTTATCACTTGAACATTTCTTGTCATTCTTTAAGTGTTTATCACTTTGACTTTTAGTTTTAGCAGCCATCAGAGCTACTAATTCCCCTTGTTTCAAAGTTCTTTGTAATCTTCTGTTTTCTTCTGATGTCAGTACACCAATCAAGTTCGCAAGTGTTTGCTGTTCTTCTGGTCTTGCCCACCATGCTTGTCGAAGACTTTCGTAATCTTCTGGTAGTGTATCCAGTAATTTAACCATTAACGATGACTCGTCTGGTTTCACATTTAACTGTTGCATTCTAAGAATCAGTCCTTCGAATTTCGCAATATGCGTCACCATGCCATCATTTGGAGCCATATTGAATCCAAAAAACTCTGCTTGGACAGTATGAGCAGCTTGCTTTGTTTGCTGTTCAAATATCGAATGTAGTTTCAACCACATTTCTCTAGCAGTTTCGCATGTGACTAGAAGCGCAATAACTCTAGATTCCAGGGATTTAACAAGAATTTGACTAGCAGCTCGTTCTGCTCTATCCCATGCTTTTAACTGTAAGTTATGTGCTTCCCCATCACCACCTGCTACTTGTACTGGTTTTTGAAGTTCTCCTGTGCAGACTTCGAATGCTCCTTCTATACCACGTAATAAGTTTCTTACGGCAAATTTCCAAATACTCCAGTTTTCAGCACCTCTTAACTTTTCAATCCCGTGAACATCCATGCTCAATAATTAATATTATGCAAAATTCACGATAAGAACAAATCGAGTACACGCCGAATACTGATACAAGTATTACTCGCCACAAGTCTATCTTCCACAAGGGTAACTACGCTCTGCTACCATATTGAAATTCCGTAATCCCAGTGTAGAATTAATAGGTATATACTATGTCAATATGATATAATTAACATATAAGAAAACTCAAGTCTGACAGATAACGATATATTCAAAAACATTCAAAACATAATACAATATTTATATAGCACACTATTCTTTTTATATTATTACATTAAAATTGGACATGTTAAAATAAAAATAACATTTTATTTCAACAATATCCCTGAAAACGGAGCAGGCATAGATGAACTTACAGAGTTCCAATGATATTATTCTCATTAAAACATTTGTGTATATCAGTATAATAGTCGCGGGAAGGTGATATTTGAGGGATCAAAACATAAAAAACTTCCAAGATTGAACCTTCTGTACCATCAAAATCATTACAATATTATAAAAAGTTTAACAGCAGCGTTTTCTTGCAAATATTTTTGAGAAGAATATCACGTAGCTTACAACGTAAGAGCCCGGTACTCGTGTGAAAATATTTGTTATTTATGCAAACATTCTCCGCAATGCTCTATTATTCTTGAATTCATTAAATGTAATATGTGTGGAAGAAGTTTTCGGGGACAATAATGTTTCGATAATCATAAAATTTCAATATTTAAAACAATAAAAAAATGTGATAAATGTTTATAAGTGTACCTTAATGAAAGAAAATATCGTCAACATGTTTGTGGTGAGATATATTGTAATATGTGTGAAAATTATACAAAATCTGGACATTTATGTTATATGCTGAAAGATAAAACAATAGCTAGAGACAATAGCTTGTTTATTTATTATGATTTTGAAACACGTCAAAAAAAACCTACCGATAATGGTAATTTTGAACATGAAGTAAATTTATGTGAAATACAACAATCGTGTTCCGCTTGTTACAATAATTTCGACTTAAAAAACTGTTGTAGTTCATGCGGCATACGACAACATATTTATACAAAAGATCCAATTAGACATTTTTTGGAATATGTATTTCTCCCTCGAAATTCCTTTTCTTCGGTGGTATGCATCGCACATAATGCAAAAGCCTTCGATAGTCAATTTATTTTGAAATATTTAGTAGAAGAAAATATTAAACCAAAATTAATTTTAAATGGTTGCAAAATTTTAATGATACAATACAATGACATCAGATTTTTAGACTCAATAAATTATCTACCGATGCTTCTATCTTCAAAAACTATGGATTTACCATCTACAATAAAAAAAAAGGTTATTTTCCTCATTTTTTTAATAAAGTGGAAAATAAAAATTACGTTGGACCATTACCTTCTACTGAATATTATGGGGTAGACAGCATGACTACTTCTATACGTCAGAACTTTTTAGCATGGTACAATAAACAGGTACAGGAAAATGCTATATTTGATATGCGGAAAGAAATCGTACAGTATTGTATAGCAGACGTGAATATATTACGAATGGCCTGTGATAAATTCCGAACTAATTTCCTGCAAGACTCTAAGGTATGTCCATTCTCGGAATCTGTTACTATAGCATCAGCCTGCAATAGAGTATTTCGTAGAATATACCTGAAAACCGATACAATAGCTATTGTCCGCAAACAGGTTACCGTATGAAAGACAACCAGCCTAAAATAGCGTTGTCGTGGTTAATACATCAAGAAAATATAAGAGGTATATCTATACAACATGCAGGAAATGGAACGGAGGCTATAATTGGTAACTTATTTAAAGTTGATGGTTATTGCGCATCGCATAAGCTAGTGTTTGAATTTCTCGGTTGTTTTTGGCATGGGTGTACTTTGTGTTATAAAACAAAAAGAAATCAGCCAGTATTTAATACGTCAAAAGAAACACTGGATGATAGATATATGATAGAACAATAGAAAAATTGAACAAAATTAGAAATTTAGGTTACACTGTTATTACAATATGGGAATGCGAATTTCGAAAAGAGTTAAAAAATGATAAAAATTTAAATGAAATGTTGAATAACCATGAAATTTTAAATAATGTACCATTACAGCCAAGGGATGCGTTATTCGGGGGGAGAACAGGCTGTACTGTATTGTATAAAAAAGTTGAAAATAAGGAGAAAATAAAATACGTAGATGTTTGTTCTCTCTACCCGTATATTTGCAGATATGGCAAGTATCCTGTAGGTCATCCGAAAATTTTTATAGGGGCTGAATGTAATATTTTGTGTCCTAATAATAATATTGACAAAGTTGAAGGGTTAATTAAGTGCGTTGTATTACCGCCTACTGATCTTTTTCACCCCGTGTTACCGCGAAAAGCACATGGAAAACTTATGTTTGTTTTATGCCGTACATGCTGTGATGAACTACAGCAAGACATCTGTAATCATACTGATATAGAAAGACAATTTCTTGGAACATGGGTAGTGGATGAAGTACGTTGCGCTGTGTCTATGGGTTATAAAATTATAAAAATATACGAGATTTGGCAATATGAAGTGACAATGTACAACCGAGATACTGAAACTGGTGGTTTATTTGTGGACTATGTAAACAATTTTTTAAAAATGAAACAGGAAGCCGGCGGTTATCCTGCAGATTGCACAGACGACTTGTCTAAAGATGAATATATACGATCTTATAAAATAAACGAAGGTGTTTCACTGGATTCTTCCCAAATTGAAAAAAATGCTGGAAAACGTTCTATAGCTAAACTAATACTGAATTCATTCTGGGGTAAGATGAAATAATAATTATATAACATGTATTTCGTTATAACCAAATTTACTTTTATTACAGGAAAATTCGCTCAGACAGAAAATACATCTACAGTATCTTCAGCCGAGGAATTGTATGCTTGCTAATCCGGCATTGCAAGTCAATAGAATTATCCCCGCTGGAGATCATATGTTATATGTGAGTTATACTCGTAATGACGAATCTATTATACAATTAAAAACAGCTAACCTTGTCTTGGGTGCTTATACCACAGCACAAGCCCGGTTAAAATTATATTCATTTTTAGAACCCCTAGGTAGAAATGTATTATACTATGATACTGATTCTATTATATACTGTCACTCTCCTGGCGAATATGAACCACCTATAGGTAATTACCTTGGTGATTTGATAAATGAGTTATGGCCGGTTGCACCAACGTTCCATAAAGAGATACATAAATTGTGGTTTCAATGCGGCAATTGCCGTTGAGACGCAAACTAAAATTCTAGATACTGTTGATTTATGCATACCCCCAAAATCGGCTAAACCTAATAGATGTCGTCCTGTAACATATACTCTTAACGTAGTTAATAATTGGTTCATTGGTGACACAGAGTTATTTCTAAAAAATAATTTTTAAATATATATTATACTGCAATATAAATACGTAATATGTACCTATTACTTGTCATATGGATATTCCAATCTTTGTTCAATTAATCCTAAAATAGATAAAACGGTATTTTTTCTTTTTTTTTCTTTCTCGGTTAAATTTCTGAAGTTATCGGCTCTTTCGTATATTTGGAGTACATCACCATTGTTGAACATATTTATTTAATTTATGTCGTCTATGTCGTCGAGATCGCCCACGATATCATATATACCTATTATTCATATTTGTTATCTTTTGGTCAACACACAAGTCATATGTTATATTAAAAACCAATACATAAATTTAAACCGTCAAAATTGGTCGTTTAATTTTAAGGAACCGTTAGGGATATTTAAGGAATACATAAACATTATTTCGGTTTGTGCAACGGTTAAGGAATACATATCATATTTATGGAATACTTAGTAGTTATGTATTCGTGGTGCAACCGGCCATTAGAAGGATATGGTACTGACAGTTATATAATAGAATTTGTTTCAGGGGGGGCAAAGAATTATAGCTATAGAGTCTTTTCACCACATACTGGTGAAATAACTGAAGTTTGCAAAGTCAAAGGAATAACTTTAAATTATAAAACAAGTAAAGTTGTAAATTTTAATTGCTTAAAAAATTTAGTTACATCGTGTTAGAATATAATAGAATTAGATGTACAATGAATCATAAAGTTTTAACAAAAAAGGAAAAAATGACATTTGGTATTAATTTTATAAACGACGCTTAGGAGACGATATCAATAGTCTACCATATGGTATCAAAATATATATATATATATATATATATATATATATATATATATATATATATATAGCAGCTTATGCCACTATATATTATTATTTATAAATAAATAATTTTATATGTATTAAATATAATTCATAAATGGATTTTGGCAGAAGGGTCTAAACTTGTTTGAGCTAGTTGTTACTTGTTACTATTTTTTTATTGAATGGTTACGATATGTTCTTTTTTATTGGTATAACAACCTTCACAACAAACAAGATTTTTCTTGCCGCAAGCCGACTTGAACCCTTCATCAAAACAAACCAAGCCGACTTGCTACAATTACCCCTCCCCAAAAAAATGCATATATTTCAAAATATGAATACATTAAATAACAATAATTTTTAAATTAATTAATATACAAAATGTTGATATAAATATATAAAATTAACATAAATTAACTCTATTAGATCCTTCCGTTGTCTTCACTACCTGTTCGCTGATAATTCTCGAAGTTCTGAAAATATAGCTGGTGCAGTTGCATAGTAATATATATGACTTTGTGTTTTTTGTAGAGTAAAAAGAACAAAAATAGTATTAGTAGGCTGGTTTTAATCTGTCAATGGAAATGTTTTCATACTTGCCATTTATGTCAATGGTAAAAAATTTTGGAAAACGTTTGATAACTTTATAAGGTCCATCATAATTTTGTTGTAGTGGTCTTTTAATAGCGTCATGTCTTATGAAGATATGTGAACAAGAGAATAAATTTGGATGGATAAAAGTTTTAGTATTTTGGTTTTTTGAAGGCCTAGCTTTAAGATATTGAAAATGTCTTTTTAATTTTTTAAGGAAAAATGATAAGTCTACAGTAGAATCCGGTTTTGAGTCAAATTCTCCAGGAAGACGTAGACGTGTTCCATAGACTAACTCATCCGAACTACATTGAATGCTTTCTTTGAATGAGGTTCTAATACCTAATAAAACCAAAGGTAAATTTTCTACCCAATTATCAGGATAAGAACAGGCTTTCAATGAAGTTTTGAGTTGTCTGTGAAAACGTTCTATAATTCCATTTGACTCAGGATGATAAGATGTAGTTCTGATATGTTTAGTTCCCAAAACTGATAACAATTCTAGAAAAAAATGAGATCCAAATTGTGCACCACGATCGGTAGTAATTGATGACGGTACACCGAATCTTGCTACCCAATTTTCTATAAAAGATCTTGCTATTGTATCTACCTTGGTATTTTGAAGTGGAATTGCCTCTGGCCATCGGGTATATCTGTCAATGCAAGTCAATATGTGAGTATAGCCCGAGGACCAAGGCAAAGGGCCTACTATATCAAGGTGTACCATGTCAAAACGTTTTTGAGGTACAATAAAATTACCTATCTCTGCCTTAGAATGCCTAATAACTTTACAACATTGACATTTCAAACATGATCTAGTCCAATCTTTGATATCCACATTCATATTTTCCCAAACGAAACGAGAAGAAATTAATTTCTTTGTAGCATTAATTCCTGGATGTGAGAGGGAATGTAACTTATTAAAAATATCTTTTCTAAAAGGAAGTGGAATGTAAGGTCTTGCTGTTCCAGTAGTAACGTCACAAGTAAGAGTCAATTGATTGTCTGCCAACGGAATTTCTTTGAATGAGAGAGATGTGTTTTTGTTTTTAAAAAAATTAATAGTGTCACTATCTGACTTTTGAAATTTAGCAATTTCATTGTAATCAATGATATCTGAATGGTTTAACGTATTAATAGAAATTCGTGATAACGCATCTGCAACCGTATTCTCCGAACCAGGTATATGTCTAATGTCATTAGTAAATTGTAATATGTAGTCCAGGTGACGTATTTCACGAGGGGAGTAAGTGTCTGAATTTTTATGTAAAGAATATGTCAATGCTTTATGATCTGTCAGAATGAAAAATTCACGTCCTTCTACAAAATATCGAAATTTTTTAATTGCCAAATACACCGCTAAAAGTTCTCTTCCAAACGTACTATAACGACAAGCTGCAGGTTGGAAACATGTTGAATAAAAAGCTATTGGATGCCAAGAGTTATCATAAAATTGCTGCAGTACAGCTCCTACCCCAGTATCCGAAGCATCGACCATAATACTAGTTTCCACATTATTTCGTGGGACTGTCAATGTAGTAAAATTAATCAGAGCGTTTTTGACATTTGAAAAAGCTTGATATTGTAATTCTGTCAAAACAATTTCTTTCGTACTCTTCGAATGATTATCAATTAATTGAGTTAAAGGTTTTGATATAATAGAACAATGAGGAATAAATCTATGATAAAAATTGACCATCCCTAAAAATTCACGTAAAGCCTTTTGTGTTTTAGGAGGAGGAAAATTTTTAACAGCGTTAACTTTATCTTCTAAAGGTTCAATTTTGTTATTTGAAATACGATGGCCTAAAAATTCAATCTTATCACATCCAAATTTGCATTTATTAATATTTACTAATACTCCATAATCTTCTAAACGTTTAAAAATAATACTTAAATGTTTTTTATGGGATTCTACATTATTACTTGCAATTAATATATCATCAATATAAGCAAAACAGAAATCTAAACCTTTAATTACCTCATTAATAAATCTTTGAAAAGTTTGCGCACTGTTTCGTAAACCAAAAGGCATAACAACATATTCGAATAGTCCGAAAGGAGTTGTAATAGCAGTTTTAGCAATTGAGTCTGGTTCCATAGGTATTTGATGATATGCCTTAACAAGGTCAATTTTAGAAAATATTTCACAATTTTGTAAATTATTTATAAAATCTTGGATATGTTACCGAGGATTAGTAGGTATTATGTCAGTAGGTAAATAATTTTATTAATTTCCCCTCCCTGAATATTGAATAATCATTTAGTAAGTTAATTTTGGGAGATAGGTTTAATGACCAGTCTTTCGTTATTGTTTGATCAGTACGGTGTGCTTAGTGCTACTTTATCCGTTTATTAGGTGAGTGAGTGCGAGCATTTGTTAGTTGAGTGAGATGTGATATATTCCTGTTGTGATGTGTTGTTACCCTTTACCTGAAACCTTGTATATGATCGCGCTCGGGAGGGTCTCTGTAAAGAGTGCCGAGAAGAGCAATCAGGAAAGCGATCTTTGTGTCGCACGATTAGTGCGTTTTCGCTGATACACTGGGATGGTAAGGGTTGGGATGGTTTTATCCTGGTTTTCTAACCATGCCCGTAAAGCCTGAGTAAATCCATTGGGGTGGTCAGCACTGAGTGGGATTATTGGTACACTCAGGGTGGCAAATGACAGGGACTTGTGCATTGAGTCGGTCGTCATGATAAAGCCACTGCTACTTTTGAGTAGCGGGTATGCGGTTCGCATATCGACCTTATCCAACTACCTATCATTGTTTGAGTGAACATTATTTGAAATGGTTGTGTGCGTGCGCCCCTCACTAAGTAGTCATGCTTACGTTGTCTCTTTCATTTCAGGACGTGCAGTGAAGAAGAACCGGCTAATATATTGTATTTATTTATTATATTGTATTTATTTATTTGGATTTGGAAATTACAGGGTAAAGGTAAATGACTTTTTTTATTTCAGCTCCCTAATGAACAAGCGTCTCATACATCGTTACATATAATTATCTTTCTATAATAGATATGAGGAAGAGGGTACCTGTCAGGAACAGTAATGTTGTTAAGAGCTCTAAAATCACCACAAGGACGCCATTCACCTGGTTCCTTTTTCGGAACCATATGAAGGGGTGAAGACCAATTACTATTAGATGCCCGAATAATACCCATCTTCAGCATTTTATTAAATTCAGTTTGAGCTGCATTTAACCGATCTGGAGCCAATCTCCTTGGTTTAGCAAAAATTGGTAAACCATTTGTTATAATCGAATGCTTTACGTTATGTTTAATTTTACGATGAATATTGAATTCACTAGTTAAAGATGGAAATTTAGATAAAATTTGTTTAAAAGGACAAAAATTAACATTATTCGAAAAAATATTATTTATTTGACTATTAAAAAATGATAAATTTGCATCTATTAAACGTTTGTGTCTTTGATCAACCAATAAATTATAGTAACTTAAAAAATCTGCCCCCAAAATAGAATACTGAACATTAGCAATTATAAAATTCCAACTAAAAATTTTATTAATATTAATGTCTATATTAATTTTGATAGAACCAAATGTTGCAATTTGAGTGTTATTAACTGCTTGCAAAAGAAAAGGTTGTTTAATATATTGTTGTGTAGGATTTGGTGTAATGATACTAACCTCTGCACCAGTGTCAACAAGAAATCGATGACCAGAGAACCTGTCTTCAACGAACAGTAAGTGAGGAGAAAAGGAAGGTCTATTTCTGGAAAGGAGAGGCAAACTATTAATAACTTCAAAATTTTGATTCTCAAAATTTTGACAAACGGTATGCGATCTAGAGGTAGAAGTCCAATTGCAAGGAGGTACACACTTCTTGGCTTTCGTCCCGTAGTGGAAATGATACCAACAGGAATCAGAAGAAATATCTCCATTTGATGCAGTAGAAATATTCTTCTTTGGAGACAAGTTTGTGAGTAAACGTTTTATTTCCAACATCTCTTGTTTTAAATTTCGTATTTCGTCAGATCTCACATTCTCAGTGAATAAATGACATGACGATAAATTTAATATTTTATCAGCCATTTCCGCTTTTTCTTCCAAACTGCTTGATTGTGCAGTAACAAGTGAAGTTCGAATATTAAGTGGCAATTTTTGTAAAAATAATTCTTCTAATAGAGTAGGATCCATAACTTTATTTCCTAATAATTGCTTAATATATCTTAGCAATTGGGTGGGTTTTCTTCCTCCTAATTCAAGTTTCGAAAATAATATATTAAATCTTTCTTCTTCAGAAATTGTAAATCGTTTAATAATTTCACATTTAACTGTAGTATACGGGTTTTGCGACGGACGATTAATTATCAAGTCTCGAATTTCTAGTGCTTGTTCCGGTTTCAAATTATTAATTAATTTAAGATATCTACTTATTTCTGATGTTATTCTGTGACTGTCAAACTCTGCTTCCACTTGCACAAACCAAAGTTCAGGATCATCGGGGTAGAAATCGGGTAACTTGAACGAGGAAGAAACAGCAGCAACTAATGGTGGTGCAGGAATAGAAACTTCATCTTGACCAAAATTCTCCATAGGCACAAACACAAATTCTCACACTTAGGGGTCACCAATTTATAGCAGCTTATGCCACTATATATTATTATTTATAAATAAATAATTTTATATGTATTAAATATAATTCATAAATGGATTTTGGCAGAAGGGTCTAAACTTGTTTGAGCTAGTTGTTACTTGTTACTATTTTTTTATTGAATGGTTACGATATGTTCTTTTTTATTGGTATAACAACCTTCACAACAAACAAGATTTTTCTTGCCGCAAGCCGACTTGAACCCTTCATCAAAACAAACCAAGCCGACTTGCTACATATATATATATATATATATATATATATATATATATATATATATATATATATATATAATACTGCAAGTATAAGTATCAATAAGTATTTTAGTTGTAAGATTAAAACTGTAAGTAATAATATTTAGTTTATAATTTTATTACTTTAAGTGTATGTTTAACTCATCATTTCATTATTACTCAGAAGAATTAAAACCTTGTCCGTAATTTCAGATAATAATAATAATAAATATACAAGTAAGTAAGGTATAGTTAAAATATTTAAACACATCTAGTTTGTAAAACACAAAGAAATCGCTTTCACCTTTCTATGAATGTGGTGGCTTCTTTGTTACCCCTACTACACTAGCGGGAGGGGCCTTCACCACTCAGTCCTATATATTACGCAGCTTATTTGTAAGCGACATTAAATCTTACGAAAATGTCTACAGAAATTTTCGCAACCAAAGAATCTGAGGTACAGGGATGGGAATGGTGTGACGATGTCATCCTTGATCCTGAGGTATGTTTAAATATTTATTTATTGTTAATATTTTATTGGTATTAATAAAATTTTGTTCCTGTTATACATTCAGCTGCTGATGTACCCTGAAGAGAAAGAATTGGAAGTACTCACTTTCATCGTGGTGGTTGATGTATGTACTAATAATAATATTACTATTATCATTACTGTTATTAATAATCTTTTACTTGTAACAGTTTACGGAGACCGAAAACTGGGACGATTGTGAGGTGAAATCGCCCATAGGCCATTACCGCAGGCACCATCCACCTCCTGGAGTTGGAGGTATAAAATACCAGTATTAGAATTAGTTATTCTTATTATTATTATTATTATTATTATGTATGTAATAAGAAAAATAAAATAAATAAATGTATTAAAATTTATGACTCTTTATTAAAATAACGACAAAACATATATTTAATGAACATATCATTCTTATATTTACTATTATTTTTATTAAACATTTTTATAAAATCATCATGTTTATAATTATTAACTCTAGATAGTAAATACACCAGACAATAGTAACAACATACAGTCGTCGTATAATCTTGTAATGGGGTTGTGTTAAAAGTCCAATTGTTAGTGTTTCTTTTTAAGAATGTTATGTGTGATTTCACAAATGGTGGTCGACCATAGCTGTCAAAATATGTTCCGTTTTCTTCTCGATCTATATAAACTGCAAACCAATGAGTTCCGGGTAATTTGTCACTATCGCTATTAACAATAAGCGTGCATGGAAAATTAACATGTCCTGGTAATCTATTAGCTGCATAAACACCATAATGACCTGTAATTTTAAAATATTTTCGAAATACACGTAAAATAAAAGATAACATTGAATTAGCAGATAGGTCAGGAGTTAAATCAAATGCTGATAAACAATACCCATCTGGATAGTTATCTCTGTCGATTTCATTGTCAGTATTTCTAAAATGTATACCTGTCCCGGAAAATAAAGTGTTGTACATCTGAATGTATGATTTTGTAGTACCAAATGAGGGTTGCAACGGCTTCGAGGGCAGCTGTTGTCTATTTACACAAAGCGATAAATAATTTATTTTAAAGTTCTCAAAGTTGAACGGGTTCTTTTTGTAGTCGCCATTGTAAGCTTTATTAGAGACAAAACCTATTATAGGTACATCTTTTAGGTGTTGAAATAAACAATGTACAAGTTATTTTTAGGAATCTAGTTATAATATATATATACAAAAAATGTTGTAAGCTATGAAAATGTTGTTTTTATAAATATGGTTGTCACATGTTAAAAATAAATACATATTTTCTTGTGTTCGCACGATTATTATCAATTTCAGTTTGTCTGTGTATTCCCACTATTCCAATAGGTTATGGGCCCAGTGGAAGATAAGTAATCGTGTAGAAAATTTGAATATAGTTTAAAGAAAATATGGCTGATATAAAAGTTTCGTTTGCTAAACTTAATTCATCAAATTATCATACTTGGAAAATTTGGATGGAAGCTTTCCTCTCCCGAGAAGAATTGTGGTACGTGGTAAACGAAGAAATTCCAGAAGTTAACGCCCGAACTAATAAATGGTTGCGAGATGATGCGAAGGCAAAAGGAACAATTCAACTATTTATGGAAGCAAGTCAGTTCTCTCTAATAAAGAATTGTGTTCATGCTAGAAATTTATGGGTAGCGATTCAGAAACGTTATACCAGGATTACCAGTTCATTGAAAGCGTCGTTACTTAACAAGATTTGTTTATGCAAGATGCAAGAAGGTAAAAATCCTGAAGAACATTTTCAAGAATTAGAAGAATATTTTGATCGTCTTCAGGATGCTGGGATCGACTTATCGAAAGATATGCGTCAATGTTTTATGTTACGGAGTCTTTCTGATTCCTATGAAACTGTCGTACAGAGTCTTGACTGTCGCGCAGATAATGATATTTCTGTAGAACTAATAAAAACTAAAGTTTTAGATGAGTATCTTCGTAGAAAAGAAAATAATGATCTTTTATTGAGAGGGACAACAACCACGGCCCTGAAGTCAACATTCCGACAAAGAAAAGAAATTCGTACATGTTTCTTCTGCAAGAAGACAGGGCACTTGAAAAGAAATTGTCGTAAGTTTTTATCACAAAACAGATATGAAATGCCTCAATCAAGAGATCAGAAATTAAAGATGGTGCAAGAAGATACAGCTAAAGAAGAAATGAAAACAATATGTTTCATGACAGCAACATGTCAGCGTGACAGTTGGGTGATTGACAGTGGTGCTACCTGTCATATGACTGGTGATAAAAATTTCTTTACAGTTTTAAAGCCCCATATTGCGGGAAACGTAACGTTAGCTGACGGTACAAATACTCGTATTGCTGGATGTGGAGATGGATTAATCAATTGTGTCAATGATCAAGGTAATATAGTAAAAATATTGATCACAAATGTATTATTTGTGCCAGCATTAGAAGGAGGACTGATTTCTGTAAGTAAGCTGATCACTAAAGATTTTATTGTAGCTTTTAATAATGACGGTTGCAAGATTATGAATTCTGCAAATAAAATAGTAGCTATAGGTGATCGTGTTGGAAGCTTATACATCCTGCGACAAACAGAGGTAACAAGGAAGGTAACTGAAAAATGTCATAATGAAAACTGTCAACATCAGTGGCATCGCAGGTTTGGACACAGAGATCCAGTAGCTGTAAGTAAGATTTTGAATGACAATTTAGGTAATGGAATAATTTTAAATGATTGCGGGATACAGCAAGTTTGTACATGTTGCATAGAAGGTAAAATGAGCAGGACACCGATTCCAAAGGGAGCTGAAAGGAAGACAAAGGATATACTTGAGCTAGTTCACACAGATTTATGTGGACCGATGCACAATTCTACTCCTAGTGGTAATCGTTATTTCATGACAATAATAGACGATTTTAGTCGATTTACAGTTGTCTATTTACTGAAACGTAAATCAGATGCAACTGAAAAAATAAAAGAATATGTCAGGTATGTTCAAAACAAATTTAATAGAAAACCAAGGGTAATCCGTTCAGATGGTGGAGGTGAATATTCAAACAGAGAACTTCGAGAGTTCTATGCAAAAGAGGGAATCAAACCTCAGTTTTCTGTCGCTTACACACCACAACAAAACGGTGTAGCAGAAAGAAAGAATCGCTCACTACAAGAAATGGCTACATGCATGCTTATTGATGCGAAATTAAATAAAAAATACTGGGGTGAAGCGATACTTACAGCTACTTACCTGCAAAATCGTCTTCCATCTCGAGCGGTGGATAAGACACCTTTTGAAAAGTGGTATAATATTAAACCAGATTTGGGACATTTAAAAGTATACGGATGTGAAGCTTATGTTCACATTCCAGATATAAAACGTACAAAATTTGAAAACAAAGCTCAGAAATTGACTTTTATAGGTTATTCAGAGGAGCACAAAGGGTATAGATTTGTAGATCAGACAACAGATCGAATAACTATAAGTAGAGATGTAAAATTTATAGAACTTGAAAATGAGTCATCTAAAGATAAATTGGTGCAAAATGGAACAAATGAAAATAATTTATCCGAATTCAATATTGAGATGAAAAGAACAAAAGAAAATTCCAACAATGAAGATGAAGGAAATATGGAACAAGAAGTAGAAAAAGAAAATGATAGTAGACGTACAAGACGACAAAATCAAGGTATTTTACCTGCAAAATATTCTGATTTTGTAGTAGGTGTTGCTATAAATTCAGCGAATGAACCTTCATGTTTTGAAGAGGCCATGACAAGCCCTTATAGTATTTTCTGGAAGAAAGCAATGGATGAAGAGATGCTCTCACATAAGAAAAATAATACCTGGCAATTAACCGAACTACCTGAAAACCATAAAGTAGTAGGATGTAAATGGGTATATAAAATTAAACGAAACGAATTTAATGAAATTGTCAGGTACAAAGCACGGATTGTAGCACAAGGATTTACACAACGTTTTGGCATTGATTATGATGAAGTATACGCTCCTGTAACACGGCACTCTACTTTACGAACTTTTTTGGTGTTAGCTGGTAAGAAAAATTTTATACTAAAACATCTAGATGTAAAAACAGCATATTTATATGGAGATATAAAAGAAGAAATTTATATGAAACAACCACCAGGCTATCAAGTTAATGAAGGAAAACAAATTGTTTGCCGATTACAACGAAGCATTTATGGTCTAAAACAATCGGCTAAATGTTGGAATGAAAAACTTACAAATATATTATTGAATTTGAAGTTTGAAGCAAGCACAGCAGATTACTGTTTATTTAAAATAACTAAAAATAATCGAAAAATATACCTAATCATTTACGTAGATGACATATTAGTTGGTAGTGAGAATGAAGAAGAAATTAACTGGTTTTATGAAGAATTGAAGAAACATTTTGAAATTAATGATTTAGGGAAAATTAAATTCTTTTTGGGATTAGAAATAAGTAGTCAAAATGGTATCTATCATTTGAGTTTGAAGAATAACATAAAAAAATTAATAACAAGACTTGGTTTAAATGAAGCAAAAACAGCAAAGACACCTATGGAAAATTATGATAAAACCAGTGAAAGTAAAATATTTGAAGATGGAACTTTATACCGTAGTGTTGTTGGCTCAATAATGTATATTGCTGTATGTGCCAGACCAGACATAGCAAATACTGCAGCCATTCTTGGAAGAAAATTTAATACACCTACAGAAGCAGATTGGACAGCAGCAAAAAGAGTGGTTCGATATTTGAAAGCCACCAAAGATTGGAAACTTAAACTCGGTTGCCTCGATGTTAGCAGCGATCTAGTTGCATATTCAGATGCTGATTGGGCGGGGGATACAAAATCTCGCAAATCAACAACAGGTTTTGTTTTATTTTTTGCAGGAGGAGCAGTCTCATGGGCAAGCAGACGACAAGATTGCGTTTCACTATCATCCATGGAGGCTGAGTATGTAGCACTCACCGAAACATGCCAAGAAGTTATTTGGATGCGGCGACTGTTGAGCGATCTGGGAGAAGAGCAACTATCTCCTACCATAATACACGAGGACAACCAAAGTTGCATTAACTTTGTTGTGTCCCAGAAAACCAATAGACGATCCAAGCATATCGAAACCAAGAAAAATTTTGTTCGAGATCTTTGCGACCGGAAGGAAATAACATTAGTTTATTGTCCAACAGAGGAAATGTTAGCGGACATTCTGACAAAACCACTTGGTTCTGTCAAACACCACAAGATGTCTGCAACACTAAATCTTGTACAATGATAATTTGTACATTGAGAAGGAGTGTTGAAATAAACAATGTACAAGTTATTTTTAGGAATCTAGTTATAATATATATATACAAAAAATGTTGTAAGCTATGAAAATGTTGTTTTTATAAATATGGTTGTCACATGTTAAAAATAAATACATATTTTCTTGTGTTCGCACGATTATTATCAATTTCAGTTTGTCTGTGTATTCCCACTATTCCAATATTAGGTAGTTGACCTAAGAAGATATTATCCATAGATTTTCCCATTACTTGAGACGGTATAACAAAAGATTTAACTTCTGACCTCGTTATAGGATATTTAGCTGTTGTTGATTCTAAAGCTCTATGGGCTAATAAAATACTGGGATTTAGCTTAACGCGACGCACAAGTAATGCAGCCTCATTAATTTGTTCTTTGAAATTCGGGTCATTTCCCATTAAATGGAAATTCTCCCTCCAACGAACTAATCTTACTCTCATTTCAACACCGTTAAGTAAAAACTGTTCCTGGTTGAATAAATCAGCATGAAGATGACGAATCATGTCGACATTTTTACTATTCTCCACAAATTTTTGACGTTTTCCATATCCGGAATTAGTCCCTACATCTGTATAATTCATTTTCCAGCGACATCCGTATACCATAAAGATGAAGTAAGATGAGATTTTTTTGCATCTTTACTATAGTTTAATAACGTTTCAATATAAGCTCTATAGGCGTTAGTGTTATTTGGAGGAGATACAAGTTTTTGATTTAAATATACATCGACTTGACTAAAAATAGAATGTAGCCAGTTATTAACGGGTCCCACTTTATCTGTTGCAATTAGAGAAGTGTTATCGGTTTTAAGAACTTTAGCCTTTATATAAATCATTGTTTGAGATAAATGAAGATAATCTTCTCCATGACCGGGTATTACAAATTCAAGAGGACCATCTTCGGTAATGGGGAAGTTTAGCGTGGTTGAAATTACATGTGAAATATCTTTTAGTCGTAAGTATATGAATAATTATAACTTAAAATGTAATTGAAAGATAAAATTATGTTGCTAATTATTTATAATTAATAATTTATCTTCGAGCCACACTGACGTCACAATTAAGTTGACCTGACTTTTTGAACGTACGTTATACAACCTTGAGGCATTACACCACACGCTTCTCTGTTGCCATGGGATGGGCGCGCGCTGGTTAAGATAGACGATACGTTCTCCGCGAGTCACTCTGACGTCATTTTTGTATAAAATTTCTTTTTTTGAGAAATCTAGGCATCTTTGGGTGAAATAAAATGTAGAATATCACTTTTGAGGGCAATCTTGATAAAATAAAAAAAATTAAAAATACGCCAAACTTCCCCATTGACGATAGGGGTTTATAGTTTATAATTAACCCATTGTCCACTCTCAATACTAGTTTGAGTTGGTGGTAAAGCAAATAGATCTAGTCAGGTTTTTATACATTCACTAGACTGCGCATGTAAAAATGCCATTTTTTAATCGAATATATCTGACAGTCTAGACCGGTTTTTTTTTGTTGTTTACTGTAGCAAGTAAACTTTTCGAATGCGTAGGCTTCTTACCACTTCTTTTCTTTTTATAGCCTGATCCGGTCAAAATTTTTTCAATCTTGTCTTCAGCTTTACGTTTTAAATTTATCCCCGCTTCTGCAATACGTTTCTTGAATGATTCTTTAGGAAACTGGATTTTGAGACAGATCGCCCAGAAAATGAGCGCCTGTGTTGTGTGTTAAATGCTTCTTTACCGATTGCCCCTACCCCTTTCTTTAATAATGGTAATGTAACAAGATGGAAAATACGGCCCTGGTTTCCATCTTGTTTTGTAGACTGCATTTCTTCTGTGAACTGTGATTCTTTTATCGGCATAGACGTTGACATTTTTGGGTAATAAAAATTAGAAATTATGGGGCCATATGCCGAAAAGATCATATTTCACAGACAAAATTTTATATTTAGATAAGAAGTTGAGAGGGTAGATTTGCCTCTCAACAAAAATTTGTAAGCAGTCTTAGTTAGCGTGAGTTGTAGATCGGACGCTGAGAAAATGTAGTCCGTTTAGTGTAATTTGTTTAATTTTAGTTTAATTAAGTTTTTTTGTAAACACAAATAGTTTAAGTAAAAATCATCGTAAGTCATCATCATCGTTTTTTTTGTTATCCCCCCCGTGTTACAGTAAAATACTTCTAAATAACTCACTAAAGAAACTTCCTATTCCACGACCCTTTTGATGTTGACTTCCTCTGTATACTGTTCCAATACCACTTCCTGCTTGCGCTTTGTAATATTTCTGATACGGGCAGATTTTCATGTTGATGATGATACTCATCGGAAATGAAGTTTAACGCACAATGTTCCAAATTGAAATGATATAAAATAACCATCCTGTGTTCTTATATCTATTTCTTTATTTGAAAATTCTCTTCTCAAAATCGGTACGTAATGAGGCTGTGTATAGGGAATCATTTCGTTAGATCCGAACACAGTGTCGAACTGGCACGCCGGGCAACCGGGCAAAATCCCGATGGGCCAAATAATTTAACAAATGGGGGCCAAATTTCTAGACAAAATATATTAATATATTGGTAAGTTAAAAACTAATAGCTTAATCTGTTGCTAAAATATTAAAAATAAAAACATGAATCATATTCTACAAATAGGTACGTATAGTAGAAGTTTAGATACATGAAATTCACTTTCGGATAAGCCGATTGGCCCTTATAAAGTTTTATGGGACTTGCGGTATTGGTACTTGTAAACAGGTAGATTTTTCTGTCGTATGATGTTAAGAGCCGTACCAGAAATTTTCTTTCAAAATGTTTCCTAATTATATACTTTTAAAATTAGGGTAAAATATTCAAATAATAATGCATTTTAAATGCCGTCTTCTAATTTCAATTTGCATATTGAGAAGAGATTAAATTATTAAAATAAATTCAACCGTAAATTTTAAATACAAACAGTTATTAATAAATATACTGTAAGTCCCATAAAACTTTATAAGGGCCAATCGGCTTATCCGAAAGTGAATTTTATATACCTACTACTACTATATATATATATATATATATATATATATATATATATATATATATATATATATGTAGCAAGTCGGCTTGGTTTGTTTTGATGAAGGGTTCAAGTCGGCTTGCGACAAGAAAAAACTTATTTGTTGTGAGGGTTGTTATACCAATAAAAAAGAACATATCGTAACCATTCAATAAAAAAATAGTAACAAGTAACAACTAGCTCAAACAAGTTTAGACCCTTCTGCCAAAATCCATTTATGAATTATATTTAATACATATAAAATTATTTATTTATAAATAATAATATATAGTGGCATAAGCTGCTATAAATTGGTGACCCCTAAGTGTGAGAATTTGTGTTTGTGCCTATGGAGAATTTTGGTCAAGATGAAGTTTCTATTCCTGCACCACCATTAGTTGCTGCTGTTTCTTCCTCGTTCAAGTTACCCGATTTCTACCCCGATGATCCTGAACTTTGGTTTGTGCAAGTGGAAGCAGAGTTTGACAGTCACAGAATAACATCAGAAATAAGTAGATATCTTAAATTAATTAATAATTTGAAACCGGAACAAGCAATAGAAATTCGAGACTTGATAATTAATCGTCCGTCGCAAAACCCGTATACTACAGTTAAATGTGAAATTATTAAACGATTTACAATTTCTGAAGAAGAAAGATTTAATATATTATTTTCGAAACTTGAATTAGGAGGAAGAAAACCCACCCAATTGCTAAGATATATTAAGCAATTATTAGGAAATAAAGTTATGGATCCTACTCTATTAGAAGAATTATTTTTACAAAAATTGCCACTTAATATTCGAACTTCACTTGTTACTGCACAATCAAGCAGTTTGGAAGAAAAAGCGGAAATGGCTGATAAAATATTAAATTTATCGTCATGTCATTTATTCACTGAGAATGTGAGATCTGACGAAATACGAAATTTAAAACAAGAGATGTTGGAAATAAAACGTTTACTCACAAACTTGTCTCCAAAGAAGAATATTTCTACTGCATCAAATGGAGATATTTCTTCTGATTCCTGTTGGTATCATTTCCACTACGGGACGAAAGCCAAGAAGTGTGTACCTCCTTGCAATTGGACTTCTACCTCTAGATCGCATACCGTTTGTCAAAATTTTGAGAATCAAAATTTTGAAGTTATTAATAGTTTGCCTCTCCTTTCCAGAAATAGACCTTCCTTTTCTCCTCACTTACTGTTCGTTGAAGACAGGTTCTCTGGTCATCGATTTCTTGTTGACACTGGTGCAGAGGTTAGTATCATTACACCAAATCCTACACAACAATATATTAAACAACCTTTTCTTTTGCAAGCAGTTAATAACACTCAAATTGCAACATTTGGTTCTATCAAAATTAATATAGACATTAATCTTAATAAAATTTTTAGTTGGAATTTTATAATTGCTAATGTTCAGTATTCTATTTTGGGGGCAGATTTTTTAAGTTACTATAATTTATTGGTTGATCAAAGACACAAACGTTTAATAGATGCAAATTTATCATTTTTTAATAGTCAAATAAATAATATTTTTTCGAATAATGTTAATTTTTGTCCTTTTAAACAAATTTTATCTAAATTTCCATCTTTAACTAGTGAATTCAATATTCATCGTAAAATTAAACATAACGTAAAGCATTCGATTATAACAAATGGTTTACCAATTTTTGCTAAACCAAGGAGATTGGCTCCAGATCGGTTAAATGCAGCTCAAACTGAATTTAATAAAATGCTGAAGATGGGTATTATTCGGGCATCTAATAGTAATTGGTCTTCACCCCTTCATATGGTTCCGAAAAAGGAACCAGGTGAATGGCGTCCTTGTGGTGATTTTAGAGCTCTTAACAACATTACTGTTCCTGACAGGTACCCTCTTCCTCATATCCAAGATTTTATAAATAATTTACAAAATTGTGAAATATTTTCTAAAATTGACCTTGTTAAGGCATATCATCAAATACCTATGGAACCAGACTCAATTGCTAAAACTGCTATTACAACTCCTTTCGGACTATTCGAATATGTTGTTATGCCTTTTGGTTTACGAAACAGTGCGCAAACTTTTCAAAGATTTATTAATGAGGTAATTAAAGGTTTAGATTTCTGTTTTGCTTATATTGATGATATATTAATTGCAAGTAATAATGTAGAATCCCATAAAAAACATTTAAGTATTATTTTTAAACGTTTAGAAGATTATGGAGTATTAGTTAATATTAACAAATGCAAATTTGGATGTGATAAGATTGAATTTTTAGGCCATCGTATTTCAAATAACAAAATTGAACCTTTAGAAGATAAAGTTAACGCTGTTAAAAATTTTCCTCCTCCTAAAACACAAAAGGCTTTACGTGAATTTTTAGGGATGGTCAATTTTTATCATAGATTTATTCCTCATTGTTCTATTATATCAAAACCTTTAACTCAATTAATTGATAATCATTCGAAGAGTACGAAAGAAATTGTTTTGACAGAATTACAATATCAAGCTTTTTCAAATGTCAAAAACGCTCTGATTAATTTTACTACATTGACAGTCCCACGAAATAATGTGGAAACTAGTATTATGGTCGATGCTTCGGATACTGGGGTAGGAGCTGTACTGCAGCAATTTTATGATAACTCTTGGCATCCAATAGCTTTTTATTCAACATGTTTCCAACCTGCAGCTTGTCGTTATAGTACGTTTGGAAGAGAACTTTTAGCGGTGTATTTGGCAATTAAAAAATTTCGATATTTTGTAGAAGGACGTGAATTTTTCATTCTGACAGATCATAAAGCATTGACATATTCTTTACATAAAAATTCAGACACTTACTCCCCTCGTGAAATACGTCACCTGGACTACATATTACAATTTACTAATGACATTAGACATATACCTGGTTCGGAGAATACGGTTGCAGATGCGTTATCACGAATTTCTATTAATACGTTAAACCATTCAGATATCATTGATTACAATGAAATTGCTAAATTTCAAAAGTCAGATAGTGACACTATTAATTTTTTTAAAAACAAAAACACATCTCTCTTATTCAAAGAAATTCCGTTGGCAGACAATCAATTGACTCTTACTTGTGACGTTACTACTGGAACAGCAAGACCTTACATTCCACTTCCTTTTAGAAAAGATATTTTTAATAAGTTACATTCCCTCTCACATCCAGGGATTAATGCTACAAAGAAATTAATTTCTTCTCGTTTCGTTTGGGAAAATATGAATGTGGATATCAAAGATTGGACTAAATCATGTTTGAAATGTCAATGTTGTAAAGTTATTAGACATTCTAAGGCAGAGATAGGTAATTTTATTGTACCTCAAAAACGTTTTGACATGGTACACCTTGATATAGTAGGCCCCTTGCCTTGGTCCTCGGGCTATACTCACATATTGACTTGCATTGACAGATATACCCGATGGCCAGAGGCAATTCCACTTCAAAATACCAAGGTAGATAAAATAGCAAGATCTTTTATAGAAAATTGGGTAGCAAGATTCGGTGTACCGTCATCAATTACTACCGATCGTGGTGCACAATTTGGATCTCATTTTTTTCTAGAATTGTTATCAGTTTTGGGAACTAAACATATCAGAACTACATCTTATCATCCTGAGTCAAATGGAATTATAGAACGTTTTCACAGACAACTCAAAACTTCATTGAAAGCCTGTTCTTATCCTGATAATTGGGTAGAAAATTTACCTTTGGTTTTATTAGGTATTAGAACCTCATTCAAAGAAAGCATTCAATGTAGTTCGGATGAGTTAGTCTATGGAACACGTCTACGTCTTCCTGAAGAATTTGACTCAAAACCGGATTCTACTGTAGACTTATCATTTTTCCTTAAAAAATTAAAAAGACATTTTCAATATCTTAAAGCTAGGCCTCCAAAAAACCAAAATACTAAAACTTTTATCCATCCAAATTTATTCTCTTGTTCACATATCTTCATAAGACATGACGCTATTAAAAGACCACTACAACAAAATTATGATGGACCTTATAAAGTTATCAAACGTTTTCCAAAATTTTTTACCATTGACATAAATGGCAAGTATGAAAACATTTCCATTGACAGATTAAAACCAGCCTACTAATACTATTTTTGTTCTTTTTACTCTACAAAAAACACAAAGTCATATATATTACTATGCAACTGCACCAGCTATATTTTCAGAACTTCGAGAATTATCAGCGAACAGGTAGTGAAGACAACGGAAGGATCTAATAGAGTTAATTTATGTTACTTTTATATATTTATATCAACATTTTGTATATTAATTAATTTAAAAATTATTGTTATTTAATGTATTCATATTTTGAAATATATGCATTTTTTTGGGGAGGGGTAATTGTAGCAAGTCGGCTTGGTTTGTTTTGATGAAGGGTTCAAGTCGGCTTGCGACAAGAAAAAACTTATTTGTTGTGAGGGTTGTTATACCAATAAAAAAGAACATATCGTAACCATTCAATAAAAAAATAGTAACAAGTAACAACTAGCTCAAACAAGTTTAGACCCTTCTGCCAAAATCCATTTATGAATTATATTTAATACATATAAAATTATTTATTTATAAATAATAATATATAGTGGCATAAGCTGCTATATATATATATATATATATATATATATATATATATATATATATATATATATATATATATACAGGATGAATACTGAAAACCTTGACATAGGGAAATAACATGGGAAAACAGTTTTTTGCTGTCCCGCTAAATAAAATCGGGTGTATATGGTATCTTTAGTTAGATTACTTAATTTTGCATCTAATAAAAGCAAATGTTGTGTAATATGGCCTTTTCTAACAGAAATATTTGATAAAATAAATTGTATTTTGAAGGTTATCCTTCATATTTTCGAATAAGAAACGTCAAAAACAAAATGCTCCATAGCCGAGTGGATACGAGGGCTGATTCATAACATAAATAATCTACAAGACCTGATTCGAGACCACCTCAGCCCTACTTTTTTTTATTTAAATTATGCTTAATTGTTTTTTATATGTATTTTCATATTTTATTCCTATGGGGCCAAAAAATATATTTTGCCCGGTGGGCCAAAACTTGCCAGTCCGACACTGTCCGAACACGTATTTGTCGGTTTTAATATGCACAATTCTTAGCAATTTTGTAACCACGTCACCAACCAATTGAGGTTCAATAATGTCACAATAAACAAATAATTGAGGCGGAATACCTAATATTAAATTAGGTAAGTTAATAGAAGCTCTCTGCTTATATATGTCAGTAAATGGGGTGTAGCCCAGTTGCAATGCTAAACGATGAGATAATTTCAGAGAACGTACGTCATCATCTTTGATTTTTGTTATAACTCGTTTGTCTGAGTTATCTTACGAGAATGCCACATATTCATTAACTTCTACATTTTCATTCGTATCATGCAACACTCTGTCAGTGCTTTCATAATTTTTTGTAGGAATTTTTGTCTGTACTAGCTTTACCCCTTCTCTCCTTGATTCTATTTTCATTTCAATATTGTTTTCTCTTTCATTAATATTGTAAATTGAGCAAGGAAAAATAATTTCAGCTAATGCTACTTCCCAAGATCCATCTAATTTTATATTATGAGGTAATTGTGTAGTATAACGAGTAGATTTATTATTAGGAAAATATTGCATAGAATTATTGCTAGGCAATGTTATAAAAAAATCTTTTTCATTCATTATTTAATAGATAAACCGAGTCTGCGGAAATCCAGCTATTAAATTTTACACTATAACCTTTCCACTTCACGTACAGCTCTTTTCTGACACCGGTTCCCCTAGAAGCTAGAACCTTATCAATTTTATACGTAGTATCAGATTCTATATATACTGGCTGGAGCTCGTCTTTGTAAAAAGTGCCGTCTATCACTTCGTTATTTAAATCTTTTAATTTATAAACGACTGGTGTTCTAATAGCATACACTTTAAATAATTCCTCACTCCAGTTAGATTCATAACCTTTTTCAAATATATTTTTGTGTTTAGATATTCTAACAATATCTCCAATTTTAATTTTATCCTTATGAATATCTTTTACGTTTTGATTTATTTTCGCTGATTCCTCCAAATTTCTAATATATTTTTATCATTTACCTCACAGGGAGCTAATTTTATTGTTCGATGTTTTGTTTTATTATATGCAGTAATCAAATTCTGTAATACATCGACATCGACAAGTTCTATTAAATCTTTTAACAATACATGCTTTTACATCAGGATTTTGAGTGACATAGAATTTAATATCTTTTTCCCTTAAAAAGGACTTTACTGATTTTGCAATAAATTCCGATCCTTTATCCGTCTGTAAACTCACTGGTTTTCTGTCATTAAATATATTTTGAAATGCTTGAATAACGGAACCTGGTTTCTTATCTTTTAACGGAATAGTCCATGCATACCTGTTAAAATACATCGATTAGTGTTAAAATATATTTGTAATTATCGTTGTAACGGCTTAACTTGCGCATGTCATTAAGTTCCGCTTGAAATAGATCGTTTATGTTTGAAACTCTATATTTATTTCTTACAAATTTTTTTCGTGGTGGTCTATGCAAAGTATATGATTCTTGTGAGCTAATCCATTTTCTTACATCTTTTGTATTATACTTTTTTACTTTTTTAATTATTTCTGTCGGAATGTTTAATTCTTTCAATGTATCTAAAAACTGTTCCCAACCTACAGGACTAGTACGTTTCTTACGTCCGACGATATCCACAACTAAATCTGTTATATTTGATTTCGGAATTTGTTTATCACGAATTGAAACTATTCCAGAGGAATCCCACGTAACTGTTTTGCCTAATTTTAATTTTTCTAGTAATAGTCGAGCTTTTTCTTTTTGAGATTTTGGGATAATATTTAATATATTTTTGAAATCGTCTTTCTCTTCTTCTTCTTTCTCTTTCTTCTCCAAAGTTAACTTTGAAACTGAAGTGAATTTATGTTCTATAGGTAATTTTATTGGTTCTCTATTTTGTTTTTGAAAGTATAAATATCTTTGTAATATTTCTTGGTACATTACCCATTTCTCATATTCCGATATTTTTAAATTTAAAATAGTTCGCATGTCTTTATCCAGTTGACTAGTTATTGTTTCTTCATTTATATTATTATTATTATTATTATTACGTAAACGATTTAAATTCTTCGATGATATTAAGACCATCTTTTTAGCATGTTCCATTTTAATTTTTAAATAAACTACTTAAAACACCGGTTAAGAGTGGAGCTAATAAAAAAGGTAGAAATGCTCCGCCTGATTGTACTAATACACGTTTTTTTGTTTTCCAACTATCCCCTGGCTTTATAAGTTTACGTAATGTTTTCTTATGTCTGACAAGATTAGCCTGCTGTTTGCGACTGAGAGGTATTGTGCCATGCATAATATTATAAACGCATTCACAAATACATTTAACAGAGTTACAATCAGCGTTTTTTAATAGCGTTAATCTGTCCTTTGATTTTAATTTATGAAGAGCTCGCAGATAATCTGCATTGTTTATTACAGCTTTACTCATTGTTACAAAATAACTACTGGCATATGTATGCTATTGTATTTATACTTGTTTTTAGGTAAATAAACATACGTAAACCCATCACGTGACGTACGAAAACGCAACCAATCAGGTGTATTTTGTTTAAGATCAAAAATTAAATATCCATGTGGTTCTGAAGGTGCGTCACGATAGGCTTCTTGTATAAATTTTGTATTTTCAGGAAATACTTGTCTCGATAAATGTAATATTTGTGCCTTTTCTCGTGGATTTTTAAAATAAATTATGTAATTAGCATTTAAAGATATGTCTCGTTGTCCCTTTCCTTGATGAAATATATTTTGAGTAAAAAAAAATAATGACAAATTTTTATGATGAGACCATTTCGTAAAAATATCCACAACTCTCTGATCTGTTTCAGACATCAAATCATCTATAATAAGTAGTTGAGGATGCTTTCCATTCAAACTATCAATATCGGGCAAACCCTCAACAAATTCTACATTATGTATAGTAGCGAATAATTCCTGCCATGCACCGTAATGCCAGGATATTTTCATAAAGTTAGTATCACTCATTTTACTTATATTATCTAAAAAAATTTTAACAAAATACGATTTTCCACATCCTGAAGGACCACCAATAATAGCTGAAAACGGGTGTTGGAAATTGGAACACATGTTGTCTGTAGGGAAATAGAAATATTACTAAAATATCATAAACAATTACTGGATATTTATTATTATTATCACAACATACAGGGTGAATACTGAAAACCTTGACATAGGGAAATAACATGGGAAAACAGTTTTTTGCTGTTTCCATCTGTCCCGCTAAATAAAATCGGGTGTATATGGTATCGTTAGTTAGATTACTTAATTTTGCATCTAATAAAACCAAATGTTGTGTAATATGGCCTTCTCTAACTGAAATATTTGATAAAATAAATTGTATTTTGAAGGTTATCCTTCATATTTTCGAATAAGAAACGTCAAAAACAAAATGCTCCATAGCCGAGTGGATACGAGTGCTGTTTCATAACATAAATAATCTACAAGACCTGGTTCGAGACCACCTCGGCCCTATTTTTTTAAAAATTAAATTATACTTAAAATATCATGTTTCGAAACATGAAATACAAAATTATACACCAAAAACTAAATTCTAATTAATTGTTAAGTTTGACAGACAGCAAATAATAATTCTATTAAATATTTGGATTTTTTTATTTATAAAAATATGAATATTGCTATTTTATTAAAATAGTCTGATATAACAAAGATATTTTAAGCATAATTTAATTAAAAAAAAAGTAGGGTTGAGGTGGTCTCGAACCAGGTCTTGTAGATTATTTATGTTATGAAACAGCCCTCGTATCCACTCGCCTATGGAGCATTTTGTTTTTGACGTTTCTTATTCGAAAATAGAAGGATAAACTTCAAAATACAATTTATTTTATCAAATATTTCAGTTAGAAAAGGTCTTATTACACAACATTTAGTTTTATTAGATGCAAAATTAAGTAATCTAACTAACGATACCATATACACCCGATTTTATTTAGCGGGACAGATGGAAACAGCAAAAAACTGTTTTCCCATGTTATTTCCCTATGTCAAGGTTTTCAGTATTCACCCTGTATACAAAGAATATTAGATATTGTTATTATTTATTCATAATAAGTAAAATATTACATTTGCACAAATTCTAATAGAGGAGTCTCTCGGCCAGTGGATCCATATTTCTTCATTCCTGTATATTTAATACCTCAATGGGTAACTTCTTAAGCTGAGATATATCTTTGTCTGTTAAATCATCGAAACGTGCGGGTAGATATATAATAAAATTATCTAATTCCGCGATTATTTTTCTTCCAAATATGATTTTCACATCTTTTAAATCGACCAAGCGATGCAATGTGTCTTTTTCCAATTCATTAATTTTCTTACGGGGTTTTAAATCTGCCAATACACCTCTCTGGTTTAACTTTGAAAAGTCCATGTCTATACAATAAACAAATAAATAAATAAATAACAGTAAATGTAATAATTTAAATATTTCTTACTTGAATATTTTCAATACAGCTCCTCAGATCGTCTCAACCAAAATGAACTGTTTAAGACTTGTCATGTATTTGTATGTATATATGTGTATATATATATATATATATATACGAGTATATATATATATATATATATATATTTATATATATATATATATATATATATATATATATATATATATTTACATCCCACTACCATTATGGCGTCCCCCGTGTCATTTTCTACATTCAAAGTGGCGTCCTTGTGCATGGGGCGTCCGGGATACGGACGTCACTTTAAAATGTCTTGTAAATTTTTTTCTGGCATCACAGAAGGGCCTTGTATCGAATAGCAAAATTTGTTGTGGACGTCACAATGATAGCGATATCGAAAATGTATATTTTTTGTAGTTTTAATAAATTCTATTTGTGGTGCTAGTGTCGTCCGGCGTATATACACTGTATATATTGAAGTTTCAGTTTACCGACATTCTGAACTCCGTATACTTGGCAACAGTGGGCTCCATGTTGGTGCGCTAATAATTGTATTTGAAGAAATATTGTGTACTCATGACAAATAAAATGACAAATATTAATATAATTTAGTTTTTCGTTGGTTCTTCCGCTAATGATTTAATTGTCAACAACGTGAATAAATTAAATTTTATTTTATAATTATCATAAATGTATTTATTCCTTCACTTTTTATTATTATTTGAATTTTATATGATATGTCACAAAGATTAGCTATAGCTTTTCCTATACGACTTAGATTAATATTATTTTCATGAAAATAAATAATACACAACGCATATTTGCGCACATAGTTCCATAGAAGCAACTTTTCTGTTATTAATACCATTTGTAGTACGTATTGAATCAATTACAAATGTAATTCGACCTGTTATTTTAGCGGCTCGATCAGCTGCAAATATAATTACCGGGTATTTATTGCTAACTTTATTAAAAAATACAGGCCCAATAATAAATTTTTATAATATTCAATATCCATTAGGTAATATTTGCAATTTTAAGACCTGTTTATGTCAGAGAAATTTAATTTTCATATCTACATTATTCAACTCTCCCGTATTATTTGATATATTACAGCCCATGTCTATAAAGCCATAGATTCTATAAGTTTTGAAACCAAGATTAGTAGTAATATGAATCCATAAAAGTTCAAATTTATTAATGATTCTAATTTTAGTAACAATTTTAACAGTATTTTAATATTGACGAGAAGTAACATAAAAAGGATATTTTAGCTTATGAAAATAAGAAATAAAATTTAACTTTAGCCTAAAATTTTTGTTCATTAAATCACCGTTATTTAATTTTATTGGACTCAAAAATAAACATGATACTATTAATATATAATAACAAAATGTGATGGTCAAGAAAAAGCCCCTATTTTTTTCAAAACGTTTAAATTCCGATTATATTTCTAATTTGTGTAGTATAACAAAAATATTAATTTTCTGATGTGTAAAAACAAAATTTCTATTAATTATAAATATTTTAAAATTATAATAATATCTACAATATCAGCAATAGCATGTACTGAATATAAGCTATTGAAGCATATAAATATTATGATTTATTATATTATTAATTATAAAATTTTAAAAATAATACACATCTTTATATTACTATTTTGTAAAAATTGAAACACAGAGTGCATTTTTGAATGGAACTCCTGGATTTATTCCGAAATTTGTGGTTTTAGCAAAAAAAGTTATTTATAAATTACAACAATGTTCCAGACAATGATATTATTGTTTTTCTTACAAAATTAATATATGAAATCAGTGGTTACAGTAACACAAAGATACATTTTCCTAAATATGCTATATTGATTCCTCCTATTATATAGTTTTTCTTGCTGATTTTAACCATGTAAAGAAAATGTATTCAAATCTAATATATGTTTCAGGGAAAAATACAATTTAAAATTGATATTTTTTTACACCTATAAAATTTGAAAGAATTCTTAAACACTCTACATACTTAGCTATTTCATATACATTTCATCACTATTACTATTAAAATTAAAGTTTTTAGCTAACATACGTAAAAAAATATAATTGGGAGAGAAAGAAATAAACATGTTATTATACCTTTTATAAAAACTACAAACATTGTTTTATGTCCAGTACCTACTATAAACGTCAGTTATATTTATTTACATATAAATAAAATAAAAATAATATTGATAAATCCTGCCAATATTATAGTTAGAATAAAGGTCTACAGTGTATTACCGGGACTAATCTCTGTAACTTTTGTTATTGTTTATTTATACATTGGAAGAACCATCAGTTTTATAAACAATACTAGGTATTTGTTAACATATGTTATAGAGTTGCTTCTGTGATGAAATGAAGAAGAAGGGACCATATTCTCGAAATCGTTAGTATATTTTACTATGCATAAGTTAAGAACAGTTTAAAACAGCATACATAAATTTTGCACATTAATTTTATGTCATATAGTTGGTAACATATAAGTATAAAATGAGCGAAAGAGGCCGATTTTTAAATTAAAATTTTTTTTTTCAAACTTGTATGGAAATAGCATGTCAAGTCTGTGGGCTTACGTAACTATTGCCTGGCAACAAGTTTACAAAAAATTGCAAAATTAGATATAATTTAGTCTGACACTCTTGTTATCCTGTGTACTGATATTATTACTGACAATTCCACTCATAATTTGCCATCCAATTAAACCACAGTATTTTACTGGCAATTGCCGCGGAATTTACACGATTAAATAGGCGTTGTTTAGATACAACGTCCGTCAAAATTGTTACAAGTTAGCAATTGAAAAAAATATATATTTCGAGGATTTGTCATGCCGAATACTATTCGTAACTAGAATTTTACTTGTGATTTTTGCCTAAATCATTCCTGCTTGTTGCTTTAAAAATTCTTCACTCGTCCTGCGATTTTGATCGCAACAATCAGTCGTCACCCTAACGACAAATATTTCAAGTAAATAGTAGTAATTATTTACTACTAGTATTTCGTTGGATAATTATATTTTGAATTCAGCATTCTATGAGAAACGTGTACACAATAATCGTAACTGTTAGCTATAATATATTATGTATTAGAATGTTTTCAAGGTTAGAGCCCAAGACACTTTGTATGTATCTAATCAGGTGATCTCTGTTTGATATGTAAAAATAATAGTGTGCTCTATGTATTGTATTGTTTTTACTTGTCATGATATGTCATTTAGTTTGACCCAGTGTATTTAACTTTGTACTACATTTAATTATCAAATAAATGTGTTCAATATATTAGTCAAGTGTCTAATAAATAATTTCACGACCTACGAACCTCAACAGTAACCAAGGTAATACATAGTATTTTTATGGTAGTAGTTATATTTCCGAAAATATTCCTATACGTGGAATGAAATAAATTTCATTTACCTGTTTATTTTATATTTTTCTTTCTGAAAATTGTGCCCAACAATTACTATGCAATTTTTTGTATTTCTTGGCGTTATATTTTTCACTTATTCATTAAGATTATCGAAAGAAATTGTTCAAAATCAAGACAATTTTAAATTAATAATTTTTTTGTTAATAATATATATATATATATATATATATATATATATATATATATATATATCATCAATACATGGTTATTTTTTGACCGTTTTTAATTCTTAAAATAGATAACAATTATTTTTTTTAATAAATAATTTTGCTTAATGTCCCTTCGCATGAATTATTACCAGAAAAATCATGAATTGCGAAAATAATTCTGGAATTAATCCGTGCCATTGTAATATTACAAGAATAACATACAGTTAAGCTTTTAAAAATAATGTTAGAAATACTTATTATTTCAAAATCGTTAACAGTGAATATTATTTCTAGAGTGAGTAAATGAATTAAATTAAATGTATGGTTATATGTGTACGTTTTGAAAACACTTTAATTATTATTCTTGTTGTATATATACACAGGTGGTTATTCCATGTTATTTGTTACTTTTATAACCCTAAAGTAGACAGCGGTTTACGGTATATATGTAAATTTTGAGAATACTTTAATTATTATTATTGTATAGTAGTGCAGTTATTCCATACTTCTCATTTTATATTGCAAAGCACAAAAACAAAATCTTTCATAACCAGCTTGCATTTTTAAAATTCAGTTTGAAACATAACTATATTCAAAGATAAATGTCAATTTTTTCACTTCATTAAAAGATTTTGAGAAAAGTTAATAAGAGAATTACAGTTTAATGTACATGAGCCTATCACACCAAAATCATCGCAAGATGATCTTAAAACCCTTCAAACTGATTATTATATTTTTAATTATATTATAATAAATTTTTTAATAACAAATCAAAAATAAATCCTTGAGAATTTATTACTTAATGCAAAATTGATAATTATTTACTTCGCTAGTTTCACGATAATATAATTTTATTTGAACACTTTTCTTGTAATCTGTGTAATAGAACAATAAATTGCCGAAGTACCTATGTAACATGCACATATCTGTATATTATATTTTAACATTGATTTATCTGATGTCCACAAGCAGGTATGCATTATTCTTTGGTTTCTGTATCAAGAAATGTATTTATTATTGGTAATGTCGCTGGACGTCAATGCAACGTTAGTATGAATAAAAATATACAAATTGGACGTCACTATTACTGTAGTATGTATGAAGAATATACTCTGGACGTTACATCCACTCAGTATGTAGGAGCACATAATATCGTGATATGAACGGAAACGTATATTTCTGCAAATGGACTTAATTGAAATCTGAACCGAAATACATAATCAGGGGGAAAAATTAGTCGATATACTTTACAATAACGAAACCTATCTCTATTCCTTTCGGTGGTTGCCAAACTGTCCTAGCCATGAAAGGACACAGTAATGATACCTGGATGTAAATATATGTGCATGTATACCTGCATGTTTTCGATACAAATACATTTCCTACATAACTTTCGGCTTTTGTCAATTCTTACAGGTTCAAAATCTTTTCAAAAAATCTCACGTTATCTAAGTAAATATTTTGAATGAAATATCTGGCTTCAAAAGATTTATACATAACAAAAGAAACACTTGTCAACAAAGAACCATTATTTCACCAATCTTTTATAACTTTTGCAGATGTCCAGTTATTGAATGAAATGCCTTTAAGAAGAATCCTCACGCTCAATAATAAAATTTCTATTGTAACCAAACTTCAACCCAGTCCTTTGTATCGCCAAACAATACCTAAGTCTACGACAAAAGACTACACGAAATCATTTTCAAAACTGTATTATATGCAAATTAAACAAATCATAATCTATAAATGAGCAATATGCAAATTCAAGACTGGGGTCGCCAACTTACGACTCACAACTACTGCAACTTACTAATATTAATGCAAATAATGCAAAAAATTTACAGGTCGAGACGCCAGCAAATGAAATCATTACCCCGGAAATAAACACATAAGGTAATTCTAAAAAAAATCTAGAACAAATGATATGTAAACTAATGGAACGTATGGACACAATGTTAAATATTTTAACAACATTAATTCAGTCAGATGAAAATTATATTATGGAATGCCAACGGCTTGGCTCAACATAGCCGAGAATTAAAATCATTTATTATTAACCACGAACTAGATATAATACTAGATATAATACTTATATCACAGTTAAGAATTCTTATACTGTGCTTATATCAGAAACTCATTTTACGAATAAAAACTACCTTAAAATACAAATTATTCAATATATTCAACAAATTATCCTGACGGAACGGCTCATGGTGGAACTGCAATTATTGTAAAAAAATTCAATTAAACATTTTGAACTTGTAAAATACCAAAAATAATATTTGCAAGCCACAAATATAAAAATTGAAACGCTATCGAAATCTTTTATAGTATCAGCAATTTATATGCCACCGAAAAATATAATTAAAAACGAAGAATGTACTGCCTTTTTTAATACATTGGGAAATAAATTCATTGCTGGTGGAAATTACAATGCTAAACACCAAATTTGGGGATCTAGACTCATTACACCAAGAGGAAGAGAATTACTCAAAACTATCCACAATAAACATTACATAACCCTATCAATTGGAGAACCAACCTACTAGCCGACTGACCCAAATAAAATACCTGATCTACTTGACTTTTTCATAGTCAGTGGAAAATCAGAAAACTACTTTAAAGTAGAATCCCGTCTAGATTTATCATCAGACTACTTACCCGTAATTCTAATATTCAGTACACAAATACCAAAAGTAGATAAACCCGCCTCTCTCTGCAATAAAAAACGAACTGGCACAAATTCAGGAACATACTAGAAAGCAAAATCTCGTTAAATATCAGCTTAAAATCTCAAGAAGACTTAGATAATGCTGTAGAATATTTAACAAAATTAATTCAGGAATCAGCTTGACAATCGACCTCAAAAGAAAAATCTTGTAATATAGTAGAAGCTCAGATACTTGAAATTCACTTTCGGATAAGCCGATTGGCCCTTATAAAGTTTTATGGGAGTTGCGGTATTGATACTTTTAGGCAGGTAGATTTTTCTGTCGCATGATGTTAAGGGCCGTACCAGAAATTTTCTTTCAAAATGTTTCCTTTTAACTTAACTTTTAAATCAAGAGTAAAATATTCAAATAATAATGCATTTTAAATGCCGTCTTCTCATTTTAATTTGTAAATTGAGAATATTAAATTATTAAAATAAATTCAACCGCAAATTTTAAATACAAAATTAAGTAAATATAAGAAATACTTGGTTGTTTAAAAAAATTGAATTTTATTTTTATTCATATTTCGACTTTTAAGACCATTAACACGAAATACTAATAAATGTACATCACAGAAAATATTTAATATTTATACATAGAAAAACAAAGACAGAAACTAAGTATTAACCACCTATTCAATGGTAAGAATATCTAAAAAGGATTAAAGCGGAGACATCAATGGAGATTTGACTAAGACAAGTTGTTCATTCATAAGATTTTTCTGTTCATTGAATTTTGGATTTCCAATTACATATTCTAAGAACTCCATTATTAGTTATTAAAAACATATAAATATATTTCTGTAGTTAACTGAAATTATATATTTATTGTGTCTTATTTCTTATTATATATATATTTCAGTTTACAAAATTTATACAAAGTAAGTATAGTATGAATTTATTTAATACGGACCTGTTGTTACTTTTCAAGTGATACCTTTGAGTTGGGATAATTTATAACACCTGACCACAAAGTCTCTTACCCGTCCATAAAAGGTTGTAAAACCGGCTTAAGTCAGTTTCATTTATCTGAACTTCTACTATAACTGTAACAAACATACCAGCGTACATCAAACATTTAATAGCCTATAAACGGAAAATTAGAAGAATCTGACAGACAACTCGACACCCCCAAATAAAAAGTAAATTAAACAAAGCCACCAAAGACTTGAAAAAATATTGCAGCAAGAAAAAAATGAAACAATTCAAAACTATCTTGAGAATTTATCAGCGACAGAAGCAAGTGACTACTCATTGTGGAAAGCAACGAAAAAAATCAAACAGCCCCAGCAACACATTCCACCTATTAGGAAAGAAGACGGACTATGGGGCAAGGACTGACTCTGACAAAACTCTAACTTTTGCAAATCACCTAACAAAAGTATTCCAACCTTTTCCACTCTCAGTACCACCAGAAGATGAACAATTCATATACAACACGTTAGAACTTCCTTTTCAGTTGGATTATCCTATACAACATTTTTTCGAGATAATATGCACACATATAAATCCAAAAAAAAACTCCCGGATACGATTTAATCTCTGGAAAAAATTTAAGACAACTCCCATTTAAAGCAATCATTCTTATAGCTTATATATTTAACACAATCTTAAGACTTTTTTTTCATCACAATGGAAAGTAGCTCAAATTATTCTTATACACAAACCAGGGAAACCCGTTGAGGAAACATCTTCCTACCGCCCAATAAGTTTACTACCTGTACTTTCAAAAGTATTTGAAAAACTTTTTATCACAAGACTGGAGCCCATAATTATGCGAAGAAATTTAATTCCTGATCATCAGTTTGGCTTCCGAAAACAACACTCCACTATTGAGCAGGTTCACAGGGTAGTTGATGTAATAAATAAAACACTTGAAAGAAAACACTACTGTTCAGTAGCTTTTATAGATGTTTTACAAGCGTTCGATGAAGTGTGGCATATCGGCCTGCTAAATAAATTAAAAAGTAACATCCCTCATACCTTCTATCAAATCCTAGAATCCTATCTAACAAACAGATATTTTACAGTAAAATACAAAGAAGAATGTAGTCCACTATATTCAATCAAATCAGGAGTACCCAGGGGCGGATTTACGCACAGGCACAACAGGCACGTGCCTGGGGCGGCAAATTTTTGGGGGCGGCAATTTTTTCGGGTCGCTATATGTTTTTTCAAAAAAATTTACAAAATCAATCAGAATATTTCAAAAATTAGGAAATTAAGATTATTTCCTTTTTGTGAAAGAGTTTCATTTCGTATAATCTAATAATTATTATTTGTTGTTTCTATTTTAATGTTTATAAGAAAAATAATTTCATTTAGTTTACAAATTCAATAACCATATTTAATCTGTTTGCATTGATTTCAGATCTTCATATTAACATAAAAAAAAAATTATAATTATACCAAATTAAAAAAAGAAAATGATGTTGGTGGGGGGAGGGGGTTTCGTTAAATTTAATTTTCCTAAGGGCAATTTCGTTAATCCGCCCCTGGGAGTACCCCAAGGTAGTGTTCTTAGACCTATTCTCTATCTCATCTACACAGCTGATATTCCAACAACTCCAAATTCTACAGTTGCCACATTTGCTGATGACACAGCAATCCTAGTTTGTCATAAAAATTCAACAGAGGCCTCACATCTTCTTCAAGTACAGCTTAAAAAAATCGAAAAGTAGCTAAAAATCTGGAGAATAAAAGCCAACGAAACCAAATCAGTCCATGTAACCGTAACCTTTACCTTGAATAAAAGTATGTGTCCTGCGGTAACACTCAACAACCAACCGCTACCGCAAACTGAAGAAACAAGATATCTAGGAATACATCTTGATAGAAGACTAACATGGCGTAAACACATCTTCTCAAAAAGAAAACAACTAGGGCTAAAATTCAGGCAGCACTATTGGTTATTAGGTAGAACTTCCAAACTGTCACTGGAAAACAAACTACTGATATATAAAAGCATCTTTAAACCAGTCTGGACGTACGGAATACAACTCTGGGGAACCGCAAGCAACTCCAATATGAAATACTTCAACGCTGTCAATATAAGTACCTCCGAACAATTACAAATGCTCCTTGGTATGTGCCAAATGTAAACATCCACAGAGACCTCAACATGTGCACAGTGAAAGAAACAGTCAAACAATTTAGTACCAAATATCTTAAAAGACTTGAAGTCTACTCAAACACAAGTGCAGTGAAATTGTTAGACAGCAGCGAGGACATACAACGATTAAAACGTTTTAAACCATTAGATTTAGTAGATAGATTTAACTAACATTATATATTAATATTTCGAGTTTTTGTCAGTGGACAAATGCTTCTCATGTAATTCATTTGCTGTTATATTTATACTTATTATCTTATATTTAGATAGATTGTAAAATTCTTAGGACAGGAGATATAAAATTTTTTTTTTATAAATTTTGATTATTTCACATAGAAAATATTTTCAAAGATTGGGATTAATAAAGGTGGCATTTTCTAAATATTATCGGTTTTAAGCGAATCACGAGTTATAATTAAGAAGAGAAAAAAATGATTACTGAAAAACTCATTAAATTGTCTCCATATACCTACTTACTTTCTTTTAGTGTTTATTGGGATATTATACGTAACCGCAGTGTTAATGAGCACATTTTTCACTAATCGCTGTTAGTTTTTTTTTTCAAATATGAATTATTTTGTTTTGTTTATGTCATATTTATTGTACTGTTACTAGCGTTGCTAATGGAAATAATAAAATCGCGGCAATATATTATTTTCCCTTTTTGGTACAACATTTTCAAACGTTATGATTGTCTGATTTTCTTAAGAATTGTATTCTCATTTGAATTATTTAAAATTTAATGTATTACATTTGAGAAAATACTAATTAGACATAACAAATTAACAAAAATAAGTTCTGTGTATGCTTATCGGACATTATTCACAAATATTTTATATTAAACAAATATTTTTTCAGATAATCTTACTTTATTATTAATATTTTTTGGATCTAAGGGAGTGGGGGAGTGGCAAATAATTGTTTGCCCTGAGTGCAAAACTGTCTAGATACGGCACTGGAAATATATATGAGTATAACCAGGGATTACAAATGTAAGTTTATATAGTTGTCTTATAAAAAATATGGAAGTTCCAAACTTCTATTGTACACAGTGGCGTAGCCAGGAATTTTGGAAGGGGGGGTTCAAAATTAGATTAGGTTACTTAATACATAGGTATGTACATCTATTTATTTATTAAGAAAATGAAAATAAATGGAAATATATGAATATTTTATTTTAAATTCGTCAAGGAGGGGGTCCGGACCCGTAAACCCCCCCCATTTACCTACGCCACTGATTGTACAAGTAATACTGTGTGGTTTAACAATAATTACTACATTGTATAAGAACTGCCGAACCTTTGTGATGACCAATAAATAGCTTACTTATTTTTTTTTAATTACCGCTTGTAGTTTCTATGACATGTTTTATCCGACGGGGCCATTTTGTTAGAATTTTGGGGTCGTTTTGACGTTGACAGTTCTCTGTTTCTTGTACGGGAAAAATATATGTTGTTAATAGATTACCTACTAAAATATTTCAGAATATTATTATCATGGCAAGGACCTACAAACGTTTGATCGGGAAACGGAATTATAAAAAAAATTCAGAAGCCAGATTGGAAGCCACTCTCAGTGGCGGATCTACCGTGAAGCTAATGAAGCTTAAGCTTCAGGCCCCCAACGCTAACGGGCCCCTGAATTGAGTCTAAAGATTTTTTTTTATTTAAAAATTATTAAAACTATAAAATAAAATATGATATACACAAGTTTTCGAGGGTGGGGGGATATAAAAATGACAGTAGCACTCGATGCGTATAAAAAGGGCAAATTAAGTGACTGTGTCAAATAAGTACCTTCATTTTGTCAATTTACATTTTTTAAATATGATATTAGCCAAATCTTACAATAATGTTGAATTCCTTTAAAAAGAGAACAAGAAAACATTTAGATCTAAAATCAGAGATTATGAACCTAAAGCGCTAAATGTATACGAATATACAAATAAAAAGTGTTGTAATGTAAACAAACGAATAAAAATAAGGTAATTTTTGGCTAATAAGACTAGTAAAGAAATTATGGACTGGACGCGAAAAATTTCGTACAGAAACAAAAAACATATATATATTTTAGCTCGACAGGCCTTGTAGGTCCTGGGCTTGCTTTACAATATTTGTCCACTCTAATCTATCCTTTGTTCTATTTTTCCATTTTTTACATCCTATCATTTCTAGGTCTTTTTCTACTTCGTCCAGCCAGCGTTTCTTCGGTCTTCCTCTTTTATTCTTGCCTTCTTGTTTTCTTTGGATTATAATTTTTGGTACTCTTTTTTCTTCCAATCTATCGATATGGCCAAGCCATCTAATCCTTTGCATCTTAATCTGGGTCGTTATGTTTGGTTCATTGAATATGTGTTCTATCTCTTTGTTTGTTCTCCTTCTCCACTGTTCTTCTTCTTTTACTCCACCATATATTTTTCGCAATAGTTTTCTCTCCCATATCTGTAGCATAAGTTCTTCTTTTTTTGTGAGTGTCCACGTCTCGCTACCGTAGAGTACTGTTGGTCTGATTACTGTTTTATAGATCTGTTTCTTAAGATTCCTTGAAATTTCTTTGTTCGAGAGTAATTTTTGTAGCATTCCTACTGTTTTATTTCCTTTTGTCAGTCTTTCCGTAATTTCTTGCACCATTTCATTTGTGTTTGTAATTTTGGCTCCTAAGTAGGTAAATTTATCTACTTCTTCGAATTCGTATTTTTGTCCATTTTCTGCAGTTATTTTTAAATTTTTCTTTTTCTCTTTCGTCTTTGTGCTTATTCTCATATACTTTGTTTTATCTGTGTTGATGATTAGTCCCATAGTTTCCGCTTCTTTCATTAGGATCTTCGTTACTCTTCTTAACTCATCTTCCGTTTTCGTTATGATAGCGACATCGTCGGCAAAGGCGAGACACTGATGTTTTCTGTCGTATATCATACTGTTTCTATTGATGTTCCCTCTTCTCATTATTACCTCAAGAGTTAGGTTAAATAGTATTGACGATAATGGATCTCCTTGCCTTAGACCTGTATTTACTTCGTAACAGTTTGACTTTACGTTATGTATTTTTACTTTGCTTTTTGTACCTTGTATTGTTTCTTTTATAATTCTTATTAATTTGTTTGGTAGCCCGAGTTCTTTTGCTGCTTTTAAAAGTTCTTTTCTTTTTATGGTATCGTATGCCTGTTTGAAGTCTATGAATAATATGTGCAAATTAAGTCCTTTCTCGTAGTGTGTGGCTATCAGTTCTTTCAGAGTAAAAATCTGATCTATAGTCGATCTATTTTTTCTGAATCCTGCTTGGTATTCACCAACGGTTTTCTCCATCTGCTCTCTTAATTTAATATTTATCCATTTTGCCATTACTTTGTATATTGTGTCCAAGAGCGATATTCCTCGGTAGTTCTCGCACTTTGTTTTATCGCCTTTTTTATGTATAGGGCAAATGACGGCTTCCTTCCAGGACTGCGGCATTTGTTCTTCTTCCCAGCAGTTCACAGTGAGTTTGTATATTTCTTCTTTTAACTCATCTCCACCGTATTTAATTAGTTCTGCTGGGATTCCGTTGTCACCAGGACTCTTGCTGTTCTTCATGTTGTTAATTATTTCGTTGACTTCTTCTTCCGTTGGTTCTTTAATTATATTTGTTTCTTCATCGCTGTCGCTGTATGTATCGGCATTTTCTATGTCATTATTCTTTAGTAGCTCCTTAAAATAATTTTCCCATCTTTTTGTTATAGCTTCGTTGTCTCCTATTAGTAGGTTGTCCTTATCGCGGCAGAATAGTGTTCTTTGTTTGTAGTTTTCTTTTTCTTTTTTGATATTCTGATATAAATTTTTTATATCCTTTCTGTTGTAATTTTCTTCTATTATATTTGTACGTTCTTGTTGTTTTTGTCGTTTCTTAGTTCTGCATATTTTCTTGTATCTTTTTCTTTGTTCTTGATATCTTATCTTATGTTATTTTGAAGTGTTGCCCATTTTTCTTCTGTTCTTTCTGCGTCTTTACAGGTTTTTAGGGATTCTTTCATTTGTTTAGTGTATTGGAGCACAGTTTCTTCGTTTCTTAGCATATCTATGTTATATGTTGGTTTCAATTGTTTTGTTTTTTGTGGAATTGGTTTTTGTACTTTCATGTTTATTCTCAGTAGTATATGGTCCGTGTTTGCTTCTGCTCCTCTGAAGCTTCTAACCTTGGTGATAAGCTGTTTATGCTTTTTTTCTATTAGGATGTGGTCAATTTGGTTTGTTGTTAACCCATTTGGGGAGATCCATGTGCCTTTGTATATGTCTTTCCGGGTAAAGTATGTACTTGCGATTATCATGTCTTGTTGAACTGCAAATTCGATAAGTTTTTCTCCATTTTCGTTTGTTACGTCATGCTTGCTCTCCTTGCCTATTGTGGGGTAGTACTAATTTTCTTTTCCAATTTTTGCGTTTGCGTCTCCTAGTACAATTTTAACATCGTATCTAGGAAGTTTTTGGTAGAGGCTCTCTAGTGTTTCATAAAATTCAGATTTTTCTTCTAAGCTCTTTTCATCTGTGTGTGCATGTATGTTTATTATGCTGAATTTTCTATATTTTGTTCTCAGTCTTATGTAACACAGTCTATCTGAGATAGGTTTAAAGTCTACTATCGCTCTTTTCCAACTTCTTTCTATAAAAAATCCTGTTCCTAAAGTTCTGTTTTTTCCCCCGCTGTTAAAGAATATATAATCATTTATTTCAGTAATTTCATTTCCTATTTGTTTCGTTTCTTGTACTGCTGCGATTGCGATTTTATATTTTTTGAGTTCTATTGCTATTTGTTTCAATGATCCTGTGCTGTGGGTTCCCCGTACGTTCCATGATGCCAATTTTATGTCATTCTTATTCGTATGCTGATGCTATATCCTTGTCCGAGCCGTGTTGTTTCCAGACTGTCCGCACTTGTTACTTTTTTGCTTCATTGTTAATAAATTCCTTCTTAACTAGTTTATCTTCTTTGTCTATCCACTCCCAAATTCATTTCCTTTGATTAGTTTTTTATATCCTATTTTGAAATTTGTTCCCCTATTCGTTTCCTCTCTTGCTATTTGTCTTATCCTTCTTTGTATTTCTCTTTCTTCCTTGGTGTAGTCATTTTCGATGTAGATATCGGTATTTTTCAACATGTTTTTCCGTTCCATAATTTCTTTTTTATCTTTCCAGCTGTTTAGTTTTATAGCGGTAATGTTTAAGTTTGCTTTGTTTTTTATTTTCCTTGCTTCCTTAACATCAATTTCCACCTTTATCTTCTTTTTAATAAAATTTTCTACTGCTTTTTCAAGATTTTCTTCTTGAAAATTGATTCCTTTTATAATTATGTTATTTTTCCTTTCCATTGATTCCATTTTTTCGATTTTCTTGTGCATTATACTCATTTTTTCTCTTAGATCAAGATTTTCCTTTTTAATTTCTTCCAATTCCTTTCTATAGCTCTTTTGTTCTTTCCTTATCTCTGTTATCTCCTCCATCATTATTTTAAACATTTCCCTTATTTCTTTCATATCCTCTGAATTTTCTTTATCTCTTATCTTTAATGGTGCTCCTGACGGCATGTCTCTTTCAAAATCTCTGTTTTTTGTTGGAGTTCTTACAACTCTTTTAAATCTTTGGAATACGCTTGTTTGATCCATTTCTGTCTCCATATATCGTTTCCTTTTCTGTTCATATTACTTTTTAAATTCTATTTCAATATTGTCAACAGAAAATGACAACACACAATCAATAGGTTATGTTGAGACAATAGAAGAATGTACAATGAAAAAGTGCCGAAAGAAGCATCTTGTGCAAAACAGGATAGTAAATAATTTTTATTTAAAATACTATGTAATTACAGTCCAATTTAAAGTAATTTTTGCAATTCATATTTTTCAGGGACCCCGCAAAAAAATTAAGTTTCAGGCCCCCAAAAAGCTAGATCCGCCACTGACCACTCTTGCTAACATTGCAATATTGCAAATTGTTTTGTACTGTAAAATAAGCTTCCATGAAATATAAGATTTATTATATATTTTATTATTGATATACCTCTTTAGTTAGAAAATAAACAGTGTGTATATATATATATATATATATATATATATATATATATATATATATATATATATATATATATATATATATATATATATATATATATATATATATATATATATATATATATATATATATATATATATATATATATATATATATATATATATATATA